>CM062814.1:171440030-172040030 GCA_031772625.1 Pinus tabuliformis | reverse complement strand
GAGGTCTGATTGGCACTTCACATCGGGGAGATCCCCTTACATGTTGGAAGAATCCAACAATCTCAACATGGTCCTATTGTATCTATTTTTCGAAGGAAGTTTTTGTCCGTGAAATTGCACCGAGAAACCAACTCAACCAACTTTAGTTTCACACTGGCCCTCAAACGAGAGGGGGATCCCTAGAGTGTTATGAGATTTTAACAATGTTCACTTTCACTGAATAACAACGTACGAAGCACAATGGATATATCTAGGGTTTTTTTATAGGTGGTTTCTAATGAGTCACAAATACATGCTAAACAAATAAGGACTCCTCTTGTAGAGGCCTAATGAAATAACAACATTCAACTATGACAAAGAAACATAGCTAGAAAGTTTGTGATAGAGGAAGGGAGGAGAAATTAAATAATCAAATATCCTCCTTGAATATTCAATTATCTAATAGGATCATAAACATATAGATGAAACTCTCTAGTGAAGATAAATATACATAAGTATAGTATAGAAGTAACAATTTAATGATTTATGGGTAATCCAATTAAACACATTGTTCAATTAATTACTCAGTACAGAACATTACTTTCCATAAGGACATCAGGGAGGCTAATACTCAACCTGGCCCTTCCATATGTCCTATAATACCTCAAATATATGCATAAAATATTATGTAATCATAGGTAGCACTCACATGTACACAAGTTGTGTCAATAAACTGAAGCCAAAAACCCTTGAATAAAAACTATGTAATATTAGGATTTACAAAAATTGTAGTCTCTCTAGGCTCAAAGGCCAACCCTTTTACATTACAAATGATCTAGTATATAAAATCATATAATTTACAAACTGTCTCTAATTTTAGGAAACAAACACTTTATCAAAAAAAAAAAATCAAATAATTTGCAAAAAAATGGAGTCACTTAAGTCGAATGTTGTCAAATCTTGGGATTGATTTGATTGGATACCATATTATCTTCTGTTGAATCTTTTTGTGCCTTGGAATCAGGGTTTGTTTGTTGACTCATTTATCACTACCAAATTTTCATGAGATCCTTCATCCTCTAGCTAATCTTTTTGAGTGTTGATTTATCCTTGACATGCTCAGTCATCTTCATTCAAATATAGAATTGAGTATTAGTATGCTTGTATTGAATAATTAGAGATGGATTAAAATTTATTTGAGGTGGAAATGCTATAAAATATTAAATCTTATTTTATGATGGATGTTTTCTTGAAAACCTCTGCCACCTATCATTGTTTTCTTATCCTTTGACTTGATTGTTTGATGCCTAGAAATGTTCAACTAATCCCGCAAATGTTATTGTTTCCAAATACCTTGCCATCGAATCTGGGATAATACTCTATCTGATGGATTTTATGCCACTTATTTCCAAATTTCAATTGTATCCTTTGATTTAGTTACCACTTTCATTCAAATAAGAAAATTTAGGTTAGATGACCCTTCATTCTTGGCTGACATCTTTCCTACTGGGTCAAAAACATGTTATGCAACCATTTCTCTAGTTGATTTTAGCCCCTGCTATGTTCCTTAAATAGTTTACACGTCTAAAGTTATACCTGATATGGATTCCTATATCTATGCTGCTTGATGTTATATCCTCCTCTCACTATAAATTCTTGTGCAATAAATTGAGTAGGTACTTCATCCAAATTCTTTCAAACTGAAATTTACCTAAACTTTTTTTTGAGTAAAACATCAATGGTACAAAGAAGAAGATGAATACATTGTGCCATAATTCAAACATGAAGGCTTGTTTAAAGTTTTGAGGCATTTTATTTTGAATACAACCAAGAAAACTTATAGAATAAATTATCTCAGAGACGTAATCTTTAAACCCTAAAAAGGATGTTGAATTGTTTCCCAATCCTAGAAATCACTTGGTAATAATTACAAAGTAAAAACATATGAAATATAATAAATTAGAGAGTTTATGATCCTCCTCTTGCAACATTTTTTTATTTCAAATTCTAAATTGATTTACTTCCTTAGACATGCGTAAAACCATCAGTAGCAAAATGATAAGAGGACTAAAACCGACCAATGAGAATGCTCATTTTATGTTAAAAGGGAAATCTCTTATTGATAGTTGTATGTTCTTTGTTGTGTTGAATTTATTTCTTGAATTTAGAAACATGTTAAGTGTCATTCTGAGACCAATTCTACATGTTGTGAGGCTAAGAGTGGACATAAAGTGGTAACCATGACCTTGACTCATAAAGCATCATGGATATTTCCCTAATGTTTAGTTCATTTGAACATTATATAATCTAGAGTTTTTTCATAACTTTTTGCTGGTATAGTAATTTCTGAAGTTTTCATACGATTTACAACATATTCAATGACATATATTATATGTTGTGTCATGTGTGATGGAAAATGTAAAATATAGTTCTATTTTGTCTTCTGGTCTCCTAATTTATTGGTTGCCTTGAAGCGGTAATATGTTTTTTCCAGATTTGATTGATGTTGTCCACATTGATGTCTTCAATTCCACTATGGATTTAATACATATATTTCTAAATGGGTCATTTCTCTAATCTATCCCATAAATATGCTCCATTTAAAACTTGGTTAAATTCTCATTTCCAACTTAAATTTTATAAGAAATATTCTAATAAAATATTGATCATTATCTCCTCGAAAGTTGCAGAAAATTAATTTGGAGAAATTTACATAGAGCCTAGGGTTTCCTTCCAGCACATGACTTGTTCATTCCATTTCTAAAATCATTTAATTGATAGTTGGTCTTGGCCACGCCAATAAAATTTCTAACATGGTCTTCTTTCATGATGACAAAAATTTCCTTTGATTATTCCATGAAAGTCTTGAAATCTAGAAATAGTCCTTTGACATTGATATGCTACTGGAATCAATAGCCTTTAACCAAATGTTCAACAAAAGTAGTCCTAACACTTAATATCTTATTTGACATTATACAATGGTTTTCTTGAAACCATGAACAAAAATGTAGAGGGGTGTTGTTTTTCCATGATACTGGTATCTAGGATAGAACCTTGAATCACTGACACTACCAAACTAAGTATCACAATGAGTTTACTTTGCACAACAGATTTATAAACAACAATAATTATACTATTGAAAAACATATACACAATTTTTTACACAAATATGCGCAATAACAGAATCTTTGTTATATTAATCCAACTCATACAATAAAACAATCTAGGGCTCCCACACCAAGGATAATGGCCCTCAAATTTCCACTAGTAGAATAATACAAAATACAAGATAATCTAATGGTCTAGCTGATGTAGTACACAATCATATATTATTTTTCATATCCTCTACACTTGTCGGTCCTTTTCTTCCATTCTACAACACCTGCATCTATCAATCCTATAAGTCCATCTAGCCATTGAATCACAACTATTGAATTTTCTCTCTACAACACCTGCATCTATCAATCCTCTAAGTCCATCTAGCCATTGAATCACAACTATTGAATTTTCTCTCTCATTAACCATTTGTCGATGAATTCATCAACACATCAAGTCTCCTATCGAGTTGTTCACAACACCATTTGTGAACAACTCACAATTGTCCACTGTGGCTCCTTGGCTATTCAATTAATTATTCCCACTATATTCTTCTTGTTCTTCTCCAATGAAGACTAAAATATGGTAGGAAGGTTGCCACCTATCACCATCAAATTTCACTTTTCGAATGATGAATACAGGTTCCAACAATTTTCTCCTCTAGTTGACCAAACCTTGAGCTACAATCTGCCTCTTCTACTAGCCTCCTTCGTCCATCATGGAGCTATTTAGGCTACCAAAACTTTAGACAATGCACGTTTTTCTAAAGTACTTATTTTCCACTACTCTAGGAATACTCTTGGACACCTACTTGTTGCCCTCCACCAATCACAAGATGCCCAATACAAATGTCCATACTAGGACAACCATCTAACTAGCATCAACTCAAAATGAAACCTTCAACAAAAAACATAACGTTTTATCCTTCATGGGATGTTATACACTATTGTAGGTCTTCATTTCTAGTTAGGGCCACAATAACATAACTACAACACTCCTTCATGCTTAGGCCTTCTTCTCAGATATGACCTCACTCTAAACAGGACTTCCCACACTCTCTGCCAACCTAGGAAAGAAACCAGCCCCCAAAAAACCATTTATGTCCACCTGTAAAATTCTATGGCCTACTTGGGATGTCCAACACCCTTTTCACCCCCTGTCGTAAGAAAAAAAAGGCCTGTGGCCTATCTGAAATCATTAACTAGAGATATGGCCTATTTAAGTGAGAAAAAACACACCAAAACCTCACTAAAAAAATACCCAAATCATCTCCAGGTATGTGGCTACTTCTTTGTTCCTCAATGGACCTTCCAAGTCACTCAAAAAACCTACAAACAATCTTTGAACTTACTAAACCTCCTCTTTTAGAGCTGCGGCCACCTTAGAGATGGATTTCCTATGAGAAGATGCACTCTTGGATGATAAAATTGACCTCCAACTCTTCTTATTTTATATCAAATCATGTGGTGCCAACAAACATAACTTGTAGCACTCTAATACACCAAGCTGACCTATCTTAGGTTCCATATTAACCCACAAATATAATAAAAAATTCATAACTCATAACAGACAACTCAGATTTGAGTGATTTTCATCAGTCCCAGTTTCTCTTAAGATCCTCTATCACCTCAAATCATCACATGTCCAAAATGCCTCACAGTTTCACACCCTCTAGCTTGGGTGAAAAACCCACACAAGCCCACAAATTTATTTTGTGGCACTCCAACCTCCAAACCATGAACCCTAGGGCTTGGAGTACCTCCCAATCTACCGAAAATCAATACTCCCTATTAGCGAGGGAGGTACTTCCAAGACTAGGAAGTAGCTCATCATCAAAATCATCACTTCTCGCAACACTTTCCCAAATCTTGGTACCCACAATTGCAGCAATCCCTGTAGTAAGGACTACACCTCTCTTGGAAGTGTCACTATCACTAGAAGCCTCTTTCTTCTTATTCTTCTCTTGGAATTTATTGCACTCTCTCCATGATTCCTTCTTGGTAGTTGTAGAAGCACCCTTGCTCCTCATTCACTGTTGGCTTAGTGGGTCCTGACCTAGGTTCAGAGTTAAGTTAGCCAAACAAATCCTGATACTACTAGCCCTTTCGGCAATAGTCTGTGGAGCATGGACTGAGGTCTCACCCAAATTAGTATGGGAGGGTGCTAGAACTAGGTTTCCACACCCTGGATATGTTTGATGAGCTCAAGTGGTTCGCGGTTTGACCCTGTGCGCAGGTTGCTTCGTGCACTTTCCCTCTCTTCACAACCCGATACACTGCCTTTGCGCAACCCTGCCCATGGGTTGAGCGTTTCACTCTACGTTATTACCCAAGATCTTATTGGTATTCCAATGTTAATTGATTATCTTAGCCTACTCGTGTGCTTTAAGTTATACTTAAGAATATAAACCATTCATACAAGTGCGCGAAGTAAATAAATAGTATATCTGCCAATCATATCAAACATGAATTAACCAAAGAATAGATACACAGAATTATGATATAACTTCCCTTTATTAATTCCTTCCTCAGTTATAGACTTGACTCTGCCCTACACACTCAGTTGCAGGGATCTGCACACTCAGCTGAAGACTACTAGGCCTATGTGCACTCAACTCCAGAGCGTTCTCCTACTCTACGACCCAAAGACACATTTCACTTAGACTGTTAGACTTTTTCTCCTTCTCATTTTGTTTCCTTTTCATGCTTCTATCTACTTAGAGCCTCACTCTATTATACAATCCTATGGTCCACAGACCATGCGTAGGTCTATCTAGACGACATTATATTACAAAACTAGGGCGGAAAACCCTGTGACTTTATCATACTTTTGCGTCCTGCACAGGAAATTCGCAGATATTTACAACAAGATTGGTTCAAAACTTGGGATTTGAGCCCCAAAACATGCCTTGGGGGGATTCCATGCCCAACAAGCCCCCAACACAAACATCATAACTTTCCCTCCAGTCACTCTGTCAGCGTGGCAATCTTTGCGCGGAGTCCCTACGACTATGCTCAGGTCAGCAACGCACTAAGTTGTTGTTTGTTAGATCTGTTGCATCCATTGTTCTGAGACCTCTGTATCTGGGGTGCTTCTCTACAGCAATGTGTGCATCCCCTGTATGTGTGCAATCTTGCCTTCAATGTATGTCGTGATGGTGAAGGCCTCGTCGATCGAAGGCTAGATGCGTGCTTTTAGAACTGCCTCCTTATGTTGTGCTACATCCACCTGCTCCTTCAGTGCTTTAGACTGCTACATCCTCGCAAGCCGCTGGGTGAGGACCACTGTTTATGCAGTTCCTCAAGCACTTTCATACTGTTGTTTGAGTTCTTGCGCCTCTATCTCTAAGCGCTGGATGTTGGGGTCCTCTTGCAGAGTTGTGAGGACCTCAAGTGATTCTTCCAGCATGCTAGTGCAGTCTCA
Organism: Pinus tabuliformis; assembly: GCA_031772625.1. Taxonomy (NCBI): domain Eukaryota; kingdom Viridiplantae; phylum Streptophyta; class Pinopsida; order Pinales; family Pinaceae; genus Pinus; species Pinus tabuliformis. Next base: position 172,033,532 of record CM062814.1, on the reverse strand, counting down.
CACTACACCTCCAATTTCCTCCAATCCCCCTGTGATAGTGCTAGCACGCTATTCTCTGACTTCCAGGGGAGTGGATGGTTACACCTTTAACTGCAGCTCAGTGATCTGAAGATTTAACTCTAGCTGAACCTTTCTCGTTTCTTCCATGGCCTCACGGACTCTTGTGGCTAACCTGTGGATCTGCACCTCCACTGGTATATCTGCTAGGATGGCCAGCTTAGGGACACTTTGGCAAGAATCATCTACCACCTCCACCAACTGTTGATTTTGTGACACCAAGTCATCATGCTGGAAGCTGAGTTGTTCCATATTTATCTTTTGCTCACTGAGGACTTAGAGTGCGTGACTGTCCCTAGCATGCAACTCTGCCATTGTCCCATCCTAGAATAGATATAGTGTCTTGCGTGGAAGGGTACCTATATTAACACCAATACCTTTCATCATGCTAACTGAAAGCTTGTCGGCCTCATTTGATGTCGCTAGAGCCCCTTCCGGCAACACTATTTTGTTCATCGTCCGTGCGCACAACATCTGCTCTACTGCTGTGGATCTGACTGCGAGGTTGGTTGAAAGGGTACCAACCTGAGGGGGGTGCACCTGTAATTCCTGCAACTATGCTTGGAGGGCCCCCAACATAGTCTGGTGCTCCTACATAAAATCCTGGAGAGCCTCATTTGTGACATCGTGCACTGTCTCGCCAATGTCATGCAGATCACCCTCGGTTAGGGTGATGAGTTCAATGGACAATTTTGAGGCCTTGACTTTCTTCTGTGGTCCTACCCACTCCACTGAGTGTTGGCACTTTAGCTATGTGGATGCGGTTCATGGGTTTGTGCCTCCTTCTATTTCTACTTCCTCTTCTTCCTTCTCTTGTGAAGGCGTTACTTGGCCCTCACTCGCCTTCCCAACTGCATCATGTGCTGTTGTTGTTGCTGCTGCTGTGGCCTTTTCCTGCTCGGCTGCTTTTTGTGCCACTTCCCATGCCACCTGCACCTCAGCTGTTGTTGTTTCCTTCTGTCTTTTCTCGGCCAACTGTGCGATGCACAGCTTCGCATCATCTTTCTTCTTCTGTTTTGCCGACCTCTCGAGTTTTGCAATGGTTGGGGCACACCATTCCAGCGGCCATGCCTCCACGACATTGAAAATGGCATCATCAGTGGCTACAAAGGGTAGCTTTGTCCACTTCTTCATCGAATCCTTTGCGCCTTGATATATATGTTTTGCATGTCTGCTTTAAATTCTGCAAAACTCTGTAGACTGTTGTAAACCATGGGCGACAATCGTGGCCTACGATTGATCCACATTCAGATGTTCATCTCCATGAGCACCTAGAAGATATTGTTGTCGTGTATCCTTTCTGCATCCTTCGTGGCCAAGAGTGAAGAGTACTTCGCGACCTTCGGTAAATCTCTGTTAATCATGGGGAATTGACTGTCCTCTGGCAATTACCCTGCTACGAGCATTATGGACAGCAACAACCATGCATAGTGGAAGGTTTTACCCTGATCCTGGGCTTCGCGACAATTCCTTAGGAATTCCGTGCTGAGGAATTTAGCCCAGTTAAACTATACCCCCTCTACACACTGCTTGGCCAGTGTGATCACCTGCACAGGTACCTCATCTACGTGACACTTCCGCATAACTTTACCTGCCAGGATTTGGGTTGCTACACGTACTGCTTTGTTCTTCATGTTGGAGATGGCGTAGCCCCTCTTCTTCTTTTCTAGCTTGTACTTTGTCTTCATGGCTTCCACAAGGGCTAAATCACTACCCTTCCCTTCCGATATGGTCGCGGGGTCCTCTCCTTTGTATGGAAGTCGGGAAATGTGATGAATCATGTCTATCGTGATGGGGATGGGCTCCTCCAGCCATAAATACCCATCATGCACCAGGAAGAGCAGCTGCCTGATGACGAAAATGGCTATTGGGGCATGGTGGAAATGCAGAACCCATAGTAGGTTTAGTAGCCTGGCCTTTTCCACTCTGCGTAGCCACTTCCATGACTCTAATGTTGTCACCACCCCCATGGTGTTCTACTTCATGAGGTTTCCGATCTCAAGATGAGGGAACTTTTCATGGTCAACGAGGTCCCAATCTTCAAATTTCATGCTCGGCATGCGGCCTAGGTGCATCCCTTCAAACATAATGACATCTAGGAGGAGCAGGGTCTGGAGCAAACTCTTGGTCTCGTCCAAGTCCTTGGGCACTTTGGCCTTCCCTTTCCATGGCGGGACATAGGCGGGCAGTTTTGTCGCAAAGTGCGTAGGTTGAATATCCACCTCCATGCCTTCGTCTTCTTCCTGTGTGATGATAAGGTCCTGTAGATCTTCTTCTTCTTCGTCTGCTTCTATAGTGACAGTTTTCCCTTTCTCCTCCATTGCCAGTTTGCTGCGCAGCAGGTTCCGTGGGGACACACGTACGGGAGCCATTACTTGTTTATCCTTCTTGGGTCTTAGTGTATGCAGTGATTTCGGGATCTCTGCCATAATCCTAGCAACTTTTGGAACATTCTCCACAGATAGGGCCTACGTGTCCTCACCGACGGTCACCTCTTCTATCCCCATGCCATCCTTGGTTGTTGTCATTATAGTTGTGCAACAATCTATCACTCACGAATTCAGGGGCTTAATCAATGCTCAGCTCATAGTACTCAAGGCTCTGCTCAATTGTTCAATTCAGAAATGACCAAGTGTTGTTTGCTAGGTAGCCCTTTGTATTTTATAGTGCTTTTTGAATTCAAATTCGACCATTCCCCCTAATTCTGATTCATTAATTTTTCTTGGCGACAGATTTTCCCAAATCTTGCCCATAAATCACGTCTTAAATGCCTGCCACCCACTCCATTTGGCCTCAAGTCAAGCATCCCATCATGAACAGTGACTTAAATGGTCACTTTATGGTTAGCCCGCGCGGTAGCATAGCCCCCTGTGTGTGGTCGCGAACGTTGTGAATCTCTGCTCCTGTGAAAATCTCCAACATCACGTAGCTACCGGGTAGGATAGTTTATAGTCCCGCGCTCCCTTCCAATTGCCTGGAGCATTAAGACTGTCCTTCCATTGGCTAGTCAGGTGGCTGCACCACCTGTATAGAGTTCCATCCGGTCCTCTATCATGGTTCCTAGAGAATCCCCACCTTTTATTGTTACGGTCGGCTTCGCACACTTCACCATTTGCAATGTGCTACCCTAGTCACTATGCTTAGAAATATGCGGTCCAAGTTAAGGCATCAGACTGATCAGTTCACAGCAATAGGCCTTACCCCTATCATTCTGATTGCACACCTCCGGCCTTACCACTCTGGTTTTTTTGCCAAGAAAATCTTTCTTTATTTCGTCCTCAATATTCTTGACTTCTGCATCCATCAAAGTGCTTTTCTTCCTTAACTGTACCATTTCTTCTTCAAGTTTGTGGAGTATAAGGTTTCCCTGTTGGATTTCCTCTGCGAGTCCCATGCATTCTTGTGGTTGTGTTATCCCTTCCTTCCTGGCTTCACAAACCGTCGTATCTACAAGTACTACTCTGCGTGGACTAGGATTTGCATGTTTCATAGGGATTACAGCTTCTGCTTCATACATTAGCTTCAGAAGTTCCCGTGCAGTCAAGGTTTTATACATGGTTCTATAAGCCCATTGAACCACTGGTACGCACAGGTCCCAGTCAGTTTGTTTCACATGGTGGATCGCGTTCAATACTTCACATACCTTGTCAAAGTCTTCCACACGGATAATCTTCAGCGTTCTTCATCTTATCATACTTCTTCATTCGCGCCATCGCCTTGCCTGCTCTTGCTTGTTGGTCATGTTTCCTATCATGAGGACAGTGTACGTTTGTGGAGGTTGCATGCCATATGCCTATATCCATCTGGAGAGGTGGGCGCGCAGGCTATTTCATCCATCATACCCAACTTTCATCCTCGTCTGAGGCTTTCCAAACCACATGAGCATCATCCTTCTGCATTCATGCCAGTCTTCAAAAATTCCTTGATCCATTCCCCACCATCCTACGGGCATAGCGTGTATTGCCCATTTTAGAGCGTTGAAACACTGCTGTTTCGGTACTTCTCTTTCGAACTTCTTCATGAAATCATCTGTTATAGATATTTTTGTGCCTTACAAAATTGAGCATGAAATGTCCATAATCCAAGGGATCCAAAGTCCCTAAAAGAGTTGTTCTTGCCCCTAAAGGAACAAGGTCAACCAATGACAGCTTCTCCCAGAAGTTCTCCACCAAAAACAACTCAGAAACAGTCAATTCAGGATGAATTCAGATGCTCTACTAGTTGCCTGCGTTGCAATGCACCCCAGTACACTAGCTAGGTGTGTTGCAACGCACCTAAAAGCACTACCAGGGTGCGCTGAGAGGGAAATGACAAATGGCAAGCTCATTCAACGAGGTGGAAAGACCATGGAAGCTTCCAGAATCTTCTCCAATGACACTTGCCTTAATGAATTCGACTAGTGATGAGTAAGAGGCTCTCAACCTCCAAGTGGAAGCAAGAACTGACAGAGAGAAGCCACAAGTCAAAACATAAGCTGACTCATCCTCTCTGCTTACATCTATATATGGATCCCTCATCCCAGAGATCCAGAGGCCGGAATTTTGTACTTTGCAGAGAATTGCTGTTGGTTTGAGATTGAGATTAGTACATTGGGTGATTTATGCTTTGTTGGAGGAGAGGAAGGGATTCCTTTGCCGGGAGGTAGATGCTAGATCGGGACTCACTTGGTTGTATCTCCTCTTGGACTTTCTTATTATATCAATAAAACTATTTGAGTTTCTCCTATATGCTTGTATATCAATGATGCTTTGTTATATTTGCATATTTAGTTTATATTTGATCCTAAACTAGTTATGAATGTAAATCTATGTCTTTTATGTAGTTTTCCTCTCTTGTGATCTTGTAGGAACTTGGTGAAGCTAGACCAGTGAAGGAGCAGGCAGCGGGAAGCGAACAAAAGAGGAGAGCGAGTGGATCGACAAACTAGCGGAAGACACCGGTTAGTTACATCCTTCTTCTCCATTTACATTTTATAAAGAAGAATACGAAAATAGTTTTCCTTGTTTGTTACTAAGGCACTATCACACCTTAGAGTGGGATAGGGGAATTCTGAATGGATACTTTTCCCAACAACAAATTGGCGACTCCGCTAGGGAATGTATCTTGTTAGTTTATTTGTGTTTCTATTGTTGTTCTTCTCATAAACTCAGGAGTGCCGAATCGAACTGCATTTGCCATTTACAAATGCAAAGTAGAGATCTGCTACTCTAGTCCATTCACTAGGCATGTTTATGATCTGAACAGCTGATCCACAAGTGCTCTAACAGCCCTTTGTGATAGATCTTAGTCCTCCTTTAAATCATACCTCTAATTGTACCTAATTGATAGCTTTTATCCGGCCAAAAACTGTAGATTAAACTGCAAACCGTGACCCAGAACCCAGAGACAATTCTCGTTTCTGCTTCAGCGCAGGCTATGTGAAGAGGTTCTGCATTTCAACGCAGGTCCCAAGAGGGCTACCTGCACTGAAGTTCAGTTTCTTTGTGCTGGGGGTGCGCTGATCAGCCTTTGCCTTGTGCAGTTGTGGTTCTCTGCTTCTTTTTGCTCAGTTTTCAATCTGATTTTTGCAGCCTGTTATCAGTGTGTGTACCTATCTGAAACCCATTTTCTTTTCCTCAATTCCGCCTCAGTTGTATAAAGAAAATGTATTTGTTTTTGTGTATTTGTTACATCATTTGCAGTTTCCCATTACAAAAGTAAACTAGTCATACTGTCGCCCTTAGATCTAGACCTGTCGTAAGTGTCGTTTTGATCTTAGGAGTGAGTTTGTTTGCTGCTCACAGTTGATTTAGCTTTTAATTTTGTCTTTTGGTTTGAATTTATGAATTTCTAGTGTTGAAACAAGTGTTTACTTCAAAATCATGAAGTGTCGTAATCGTCTTTTTTGATTTCGAAAGAAGCTTGTTTGTGTTTTTCACTTGAAATCGAAATTCAAATTTGTACAACAACTTTCTTTTTAGGCATCAATATTAAGAAAGTGAAAACAAATAAATGCATATGTGCATTTGCATTTTGACAATTTGTATGTTGATTTAGGAAAAGTGCATTTACAGTGTGCTCTATGCTCTTTGAGAAAAGATTGTGTCTTTCTTTTCCCCTTGTAGCTAGGATTTTCATTGTTGAAAAGATATAAAAGCTTGCTTATCATCTTTAGACTGCATTTAGGAATTTTTTATACATCTTGTGGTGATCCAAAAAGGAAAACTTCTAAGAAACATCAACCTAAAGTAAATTGAATGAACTTAACAACGCTTTGTAACTTAACGCATAACATAGAGGTCTAGGCTAGAGACGTGTTCCAGCGTCGTAAAACCTGGTCACTAGTCGCCTCACTGATGGTTGGGTGATTCCTCCTGAGAGACGATAAGTGCTAGTACGGATTGTGCTCCGACGTACCGTCGAGTATATATTGGGAGACCCCTATAGGCATAAAACCTTTATCCATAGGAAGCCGTGTCGGCCGCCCTACTAATCGCAATGCACTGAACACAGCATTCGGGAAGATTGACTGCCCGTACCCTAAAAAGTATTCTGTGGTTTTGCGAAAATTTTGGCACACCCTCTACCTAGAACTCCAGAGCAGTCCCTTTCGTTCCTTTTCAGACTCCTTAATGGAAAAGGTCCATCTGAGCACTTGTCACTTCAGGCTCATTAAAAATCGAAGGAGACTAGAGTCATCTTTTGCTTTTTCTAGACTCTTTAAAATTGAAAAAGCAAGTTGTGTCTAAGCGTCATTAAAATTTATTTTAAACGGAATATTCATACCCTTTTTTGTTGCGTTGATCTTTAGGTTGAGAAAATGGAGCCCACCAACCAAGGAATTCCCCTTGGTGGAAATCCTAGTCCCTTCTCCTCTTGGGGAGATGTTGTTGCGCCCCATATGGCCACATTGTCACTTCCAGGACTGACAATTGGCTTACCAGTCTGGCTCTTCTCAACCAATGTCGTTCAGAACACCACTATTCCTGAATAGTCAAATCAGCATTTAGACGAGTCCAGAATTTCCCACCAACCTTCTACTTCCTCTAATTCTTCTTCTCTTCCTTCCTCTTCGCGTGACGGGACTGGTAAAGCTAAAAACCAAGTCCCTAAGGAGAAAAAGGAAAAGAAGAAGAAGGAGAAAAAGTAGAAGGAGCCAAAAGCAAATAAGGGAAAACAAGTGTCATCTAATGAAAATCCACACCAGCACTGACCAGGCCTAAATTTCCATGTGTCATCTGCAAGGGAGACCACTTTCACAGAGATTGTCCTTGCATCCCTCGGATACTAAGGGACTGATCTCCCCGTTTGCACAATCCGGTGTCGTCAACCTCTGATAGCCATGTTGAAAGTACACTGTCAACTAGCGAAAGTGAAGTTCCAGGACAAAAAGGGAGGGCTAGACCTCCCTGTAGACTGTGCGAAGGCAACAATGCCCTCCACTGTTGTCCCTTCTTAGACGAAGCTAGAAGAGTTTTGGAAGATCGTCCGGTTTCACCGTTACGACTTCCTCCTGGATATAAAAAACTCTTGCCGAGTCCTTCGTTAGTTGAGAATCCAGCTGGCCTGCTCAAGTGGTTAGCTGAAGCATCTACCATTGAAGATAAACCAACTGAATCCATACCAGACGAAATTCAAAAGGTTGAGGCGGGAGTTGACCCGGTCTTGCCTTCAGAGGTTTTATCTTCGAATGATACAGTCACTGAAGAGGATAAGGATGACACCATCCAGATTCTTTTCATCAACACAGACTCCGACGAACACGGGGGAAATCCACCCATTCCTTTATCGCAGGAAGGAAGTTCGTCAGAGCGATATCCAGCCGTCTACTTGGTCCCACCACCAAGCAACCTAGTTGTATCCTTCGACTGGAACCAACTAGGGAGACCCCATTTGCCAGCAAGCATACCATTCCGAATTATCGTTCAAATATACAGGATGGTAATGGCTGGCACCATCATTGATGGGGGGGCATCTGTGAGTATCCTTTCCTCTATTGCTTGGAAAGCGCTTGGTTCGCCATCGCTTTTGCATGAGATGAGAAATCTGACAGGCTTCGATAAAGGAACCAGTCGACCTTTAGGGATCCTCCCCAATGTGCCAATAACATTGAAAGGGAAGACCGTTCAAATGAACGTGATGGTCATTCAAGGACCCTTGGATTATAACCTACTCCTTGGACGAGACTATATATATTGCATGGGAGCCATCGTCTCCTCACTCTTTAGAGTAATGTGTTTTCCGCACGAAGGAAGAGTGGTCAAGCTCGTGGACCAACTTTCATTTCCCGGATCACGCATCGCAAATATTCATATACCATCCCTAAATGGTCTCTTCACGCAAGAAGTGTCTCAACCCACGGTCCGTCCTCCCGATGAGCGCGAGCGATTCGGAAGGATATGACTGGAACCCAAGGGGCATGCGTCCTGGTCTGCTTCGGCAGGAAAACTTCGGGTATAGGGTAGGCTTCCGCGGGAGAATATGACTAGTCTGTACCCCCGTTCGTGATTGAGATAGGGGTTATTCTAGAATAAGATTCTTTTGTCAAAGTTATGTGAGTCGGTGGGCATCGTCGCTCACCTTTGTTTATCTCGGTAGACATCGCCGAAGAAGTGTTTGTTTGAAAGATTAATGGAACAATCTTTGGGTAACCTGAAAGAGGTAGTCCTCTCTCAGTAAAGCAATTGTTTTGGCGGAAATGAAGTAGGGGTAACCTTGAAATCGTACTTTATACTTGGGGGCATGCAAACCTTTTGGAGTGCAAGCAAAGAGCGGTTATTTATCTGGTTTTTTGGGATTAGCCATTTCCTAACTTGCATAAAGAAAGGATGTGGGGCAAAATCTAAATGTTGTCATTTTATATAAGACATTCTTATCATATGACTGGATTAATCGAGCAGTTTTAGCACATATTTCATGCTTGTTAAAAAATAAACATAAGATCGAGCAAGTGTTTCACTTCGCATTTAAGCTCGTTAAAAAATGAACTATCCTCCGGTAAATAACCACCGTGAATGTAAATTTATCAGCCATTAAAGCCCTGGTCGTGTTTGCACCATCACCTCCACTTTTCCATTGGCCGATCATTCACCTCCATTTGATTGTTTACCCATTTTGAGGAACAACTGCGAAGAGTGATTTCACTAGCCATCCTTGTGACACTGCCGTGATTGGAAAATTCCAACCCTTACCTAGAATCAGCTGCTACCCGTTTTATCACTCGTTCCTCAAAAGACGAGTCTTCTTTAAGCTCTTTTCATCTGACTCGTAAAATATGAAAAGATTACCGAGTTTTGGCCTTCCAACTCGTTAAAGCGACCGGAAGTGCTATCCCTCCTCTAGATTTTAATCTTTTTGGACCTGAGGGATTATTGCACAAAAAGATCGAGCGCTTGTTTTGTTTGACTCGTTAAAAATATCGAAAATTCATCCCTTCTGTATTGTTTTATACTTTTTCGGACTTAAGGGATTAGATGACGAAAAAGGAACTTTGGAGTTATCTTTACATACCTTTTCAGACTCTCTAAAAATGAAAAGGACCGAGTTATCTTTGTCGTTAGACTCGTTAAAAATGTTAATAGCGACAAACTTGAACATGACACTTCCACTCCGTGCCTAAGTTGGTTGGGTTTTTTCATTCACCGATCACATCGCCATGGTCTCGCCATACCATCCGCCTTTGGGGTAAATGCTACCGATCCATCACACAAGTGTTGCCGATATGTTCAAGAGAAGTCATGTAGAGAGGTCAACCGTGTCCCATCCACTACCATACATTATCCTTCATTCTTTCATGACTGCCACCCTGAACCATATATCATCAGATCATTTTCACCTCCATAAAAATCATTTGCTCCGTTCCATGTCACTGATGTGGGATACATTAAGGTCCTCCTTTGACGGATCGCTTCTTGTCGACATTAGCTCATTATCCAAGAAGTTGATCTAGGAACACCCCCTTCAGTACATTGAAGCTTGCATGCCTCAATGGCAAGTTTCTCACTTCCGGCGACAGGTATACATCAATGACCTTCAACCGAAAGATTTTGCGTGGTGTTCGACGCCAAGTCCTTTATTCACACCACGTGAATTGTACTGCAGTACCTTGAAGGTCATTATCATTATCGGTGATTCCTCTCACGCTTGTTAATCATTCTTTCATTGACTGGTAATCAAGCGATGTCTTTCCATGTTCGACTTCAGAACATTTCTCACATGGATCGACTTGTACTTAGAGTGAAGATCAGACGAGATTGAAGACCGCGGATCTAGTTTCATCCATCTGGGCTGCGATATATATTCAGGAAAAATAAAGAAATTGACATGTACAGCATTACAGCACAGATAATCATCCTACCAAAAGGATGATGATTTCATCAAAATCATCAGTCTACCATCAGACGATTGTCTGTTCTATGTACAGAAAAATGAATTTATAAAGCTGAGCATGGGAATGCCCGCCTTAGCTAGATCATGAAAACAGTATGAAAAATAATATATTATATCGTATCTTATTATAGGTCTCCTCCCAGCATTGAAAGAACTTCGGTTCCTCCTAATAAAGCATTTCACCTGATAAACGACCTCATACTTTAGGGGGCAACTGTTATAGACATTTTTGTGCCTTACAACATTGAGCATGAAATTTCCATAATCCAAGGGATCCAAAGTCCCTAAAAGAGTTGTTCCTGCCCCTAAAGGAAGAAGGTCAACCAATGATAGCTTCTCCCAGAAGTTCTCCACCAAAAACAACTCAGAAACAGTCAATTCAGGATCAATTCAGATGCTCTACTAGCTACCTGCGTTGCAATGCACCCCAGTACACTAGCTAGGTGCATTGCAACGCACCTAAAAGCACTACCAGGGTGCGCTGAGCGGGAAATGACAAATGGCAAGCTCATTCAATGAGGTGGAAAGACCATGGAAGCTTCCAGAATCTTCTCCAATGACACTTGCCTCAATGAATTCGACTAGTGATGAGTAAGAGGCTCTCAACCTCCAAGTGGAAGCAAGAACTAACAGAGAGAAGCCACAAGTCAAAACATAAGTTGACTCATCCTCTCTGCTTACATCTATATATGGATCCCTCATCCCAGAGATCCAGAGGCTGGAATTTTGTACTTTGCAGAGAATTGTTGTTGGTTTGAGATTGAGATTAGTACATTGGGTGATTTATGCTTTGTTGGAGGAGAGGAAGGGATTCCTTTGCTGGGAGGTAGATGCTGGATCGGGACTCACTTGGTTGTATCTCCTCTTGGACTTTCTTATTATATCAATAAAACTATTTGAGTTTCTCCTATATGCTTGTATATCAATGATGCTTTGTTATATTTGCATATTTAGTTTATATTTGATCCTAAACTAGTTATGAATGTAAATCTATGTCTTTTGTGTAGTTTTCCTCTCTTGTGATCTTGCAGGAACTTGGTGAAGCTAGACCAGTGAAGGAGCAGGTAGCGGGAAGCGAACAAAAGAGGAGAGCGAGTGGATCAACAAACTAGCAGAAGACACCGGTTAGTTACATCCTTCTTCTCCATTTACATTTCATAAAGAAGAATACGAAAATGGTTTTCCTTGTTTGTTGCTAAGGCACTATCACACCTTAGAGTGGGATAGGGGCATTCCGAATGGATACTTTTCCCAACAACATCATCCACCTCACTCAACCCATCATACATAAGCAGATCTCTTACCTCTGTTGCCACACAATGCAGTGACCTTATCATCATGTTGCAATTGAGCGTGGTTACCTCGTGTAGCTGGTTCTGCCATCATTCTATCTCTTCATCCAAATTTGAGGTGCAGGAGCTTTTGTGCTCCCACGAGATCCTACCATCCACTGTTGGATTTACCTGGTCCTGCTTCCGAGTAGTTATCTTGTAGATATAGCCTAGGTCATGGTCATTCTTGTAGTCATGCATTGGCTTTGTGTAGCGCAATCCTTCTGCCGGGTCTAAAGGTACCACTACACATAGTGACTTTTTCTCAAAAATCATCTTACGCTTCTTTAGATTTATCACTCCATTCATGTCAGTGGCCCAATCTATTCCCAGTAGTGCAAGATAGGGATTGTTGTCCTCAACAATCTCTATCACTTTGAAATCTACAAGTGCACTCACACCTTCGATATCTACCATTATTCCTTGCAATATTCCCATAGGTAGGATATTTTTCTGGTTCGCCATTCATAGCTGGATCGGTGACCATTGCAGTGCAGGCCTGCCCATGCACTCCCATGTCTGCTTTGGTAGGACATTCATGTCTGATCCTAGATCCAAAATCACTTGATCCATTTCATATTCCTCGATCTACGTTGTCAATATCATATCTCATCCCGTTCGCATTGTGTGCTTCCCGAGCTTCTGGACTACGCGTGGTTCTCCTGGTGTGGTCCCATCACATCTAATTATGAGTTCTTGTAGTCCCTTCACAGCTTTGTTGTCATGCAATAGCTTCATGCATGTCTCCAAAAAGGTAGTGAGCATTGCTGGGTCCATTTTCGGTTCCAGCTTATCTTTACTACCTAAAGTGGAGGCCTTGGCGAAGTTCTTCTTAGCTTCCATGAATGTCTCCTTAGCACGCTCCAAATCAAATTCTGGTTCCTTTGTTGGAGACTTGTTAACCTAGGCACTCTCTTCAAGCTGCTTTCCTTTGTCATCTCCTGTCGTAATACCATTTCATAGCACGATATTTACATTCGGGTCTTCTTCGCGTGGCTCCGCCCTCTTCATTTGCAGGTTCTGAGTTAGGGGAGGTTGGAGTGCTCCTCTATTGCGTAACCTCACTATCAGTTTGGGAATTCCTCCATCTCATGGTCAAACTAGGTACAATATAAGCATGATGGTCTCGTCAGATTTGTATAATCATGGGCATAATGCCCCGGTCCTCCGCAATTGTAACATATCAGTTGTCCGCGACCTCTTCGTGGTCCCATTCCACCTTGACCTCATCCGCGCCCTTGAAATACAGTGCGTACCATCCCTGTATTTTGATTTAGGTCCCGTGTTTCGGTTGGAACTCTGTAGTAGGATTCTAATCCGTCATGAGTTCATAACTTCTACAAGTATGCTCATCGTGGCCCACTGAACTGTAGAAGCTACATAACAAATACTGGGAATTCTGTGTATACTTTTGTAACAGGTGGCAATTATCTGTAGCATGCTTCCCTCCTATCTCACAAATCACACACCATAATGCAGGCATCGCTGTCCTGTTTGTGCCTCTGATCTCAATGGCATTAGTCCTCCTCCTACTAGGTAGTTCGCGAAGACTAGACAATGATCCTTGTCCTGTCCCTGGCCTTTGTACTTTACGCACCATACCTCCTCAAGCGGTTCTGGGAAATCCGTCTTGTCTTGTTTCAATCTCTGTGTCTCAAGGCACAAGTTTTTCGACTACGCGTGTATCTGTTGGACTCCCAGGTTAGGATCTTGTATCGGGGTCTCATGCAGTCTCATTGCGATCTCCAATAACTCGACCTGAGTGGATAGCTTCTGCTATGACAACGTGGTCCTTAGATGCAGCGTTAGTGATGCTACAAACCATGTGCAGTGTTTCCCTTCCGTCAAGGTCATGTTGGCTTCATGAATCATACACTTCAGACTCTGATCCAGCACCCAAGTGGTCTTGCCGGGAAGCATCGCGATTTCCTTAAATCTGATGATCGATTGCATCTCTAACTTTGGTTTGCTAAATTACTTATTCAGCGCAGCTTGGATATCCACAATCCCTGCATTTAGATTGTCATTGGAGTGCTTAATGTACTAAGTTAGTGCATGATCCTACAAAGCGCTAACCAACATTGCTTTCTTTATGTGTCATCCGTGACTCCCTGCGCTTCCCATATAGCCTTTACCATGAACCAAAATTGGTTCGGGTCTTCGTTCCCTACTCCTTTGAACACTGGCAACTTTATCGCACTTCGTATATTGAACTGTTGTGGTGGCGGAGGTGGTGTGGACGAAGACGGGGGTGAAGATGGTGAAATTTTTGGTGTTGTAGGTGGAAGTGGTCTACGCAAAATTCATTGCTTTATCAAACTGATCGCACTTCTTGGTGAAACCTTCGCAAGCTCTTCCTCTCTCTCTCGTGGAGGTGAAATCAAGGGGCTAGTTTCTAGCTCTACACTACCTTCGTTTCTGTAGATCCTCCCACTTCGCATAGCCCCAAACATCAATTTATTTGCATAATCGTCTTTTCACATAGTAGAATTTTAATCCAAGTGTTCAAAGATTTAATGTACTTACCTTGTGGTCCCTTGAGGAAGCATCGTTCTGCCTCACTATAGCTGACTGAAGTATCTACTGCGAACTCAGTGATAAATCCTCCTATAATTCGATCGAGCCAGTGATCCATAGCGCACAATCATATCTTTCGATGCTTCTAGTATGTGCACCAACTCTAGAGTCCACACAATCGGTTTTTTCAGCCTACACCTTCCTTGACAATCTGCTAGCTTTGCGATCCACTCATACAACTCAGAGGGGAAGGATGCAAAGAAAATTTTGTGCATTTCTGTATATAACTAGCAATCTAACCACTCTTCCTTTCATAGTCATAGATTCCTATTTTCTTGCATAGCGAACTCGTGAATCTCTCTGTCCAACCACTCTTCAATTCCTTTCTTTGTCAGATTCTAATGATATGACATCAATCATCTCTTATGTAGATCTCGGTCCTAGAAACAAAACCATTTGTTGTCTTAGTGGGTCCTAACCCAGGTTCAAAATTAAGTTAGCCAAACAAATCCCGGTACTACTGGCCCTTTCAGCAATAGTCCGTGGAGTGCTGACTGAGGTCTCACCCGAAGTAGTATGGGAGGGTGCTAGAAATAGGTTTCTACACCCTAGAGATGTATGATGAGTTCATGTGGTCCACAGTTTGACCCTACGCGCAGGTTGCTTTGTGCACTTGCCCGCACTTCGCAACCTGACACACTGTGTTTGCACAGCCCTACCCAAGGGATGAGCATTGAGATCTGTGTTATTACCCAATATCTTATTGGTATTCCAATCTTAATTGATTATCTTAGCCTACTTGTGTGCTTTAATTTGTACTTAACAATATAAACCATTCATACAAGTGCGCGTAGTAAATAAACAATATATCTGCCAATTATATCAAACATGCATTAAACCAAGAACAGATACACATAATTATGATATAACTTCTCTTTATTAATTCCTTCCTTGGTTACAGACTCGATCAATCTGTGTGGAGGTAGATCTATGTGGAGGTAGATCTAAGGCGTTGGAAGACATCACACTAGTTTCTAGATGCAAAAACTTGGCTCTTGCATCCCCCCATACTGCTTCGGGTGAGACTGCAGCCTATGCTACACTACTAGCACTTTTGGCATCAGTTCGTGGAGTGCAGACTGAAGTCTCACCCAAAGCAGTATGGGGGGATGCAGGAACAAAGTTTCCGCACCCTCAGATGGTTGTGATGTCGATCGTCTACCTTAATCCCTGCCTTCACGTAGATCGATAAGCCCTTAGGACTTATCGATGTACTTTCTCTTCCGTCTTTCCGAACCTCCGTGAAGGTATCCGACTTTCCTTCTCCCAACCCTAAACGATGATTTAGGCACTTACGTGCCTCTGTAACTATGTTACTATATAAGTTCCCAAATTATCTTAAGTGTTCAACAACTTTACCATGCAATTAACATTGTCTTCGCGTAAACATATATTCTTACCTGCTTTCAAATAATAGATAGAAACAAATATATTCGCGCATCAAATTAGCATTATAACGTAAACCCATAATTTAATATAACATAATCGCACGCAATAACTAGAGGTAAAATACATAGTAATTTCAAAATACTTCTCTTTATTGATGATTGAAGTTTCTAGTACGGACTCTATCCATCCTCCGCACACAGCTGCAGGGGTCTGCACACTTAGTTGCAGACTTCTACCCTAGGCATCTACCTACGTTAAGAGTCTCACTCTTAGCTCTTCAATGAAACCAAACTATCAACTAACTTCTCCCCAAAAAACTACTTAGAATTTTCTTACTTAGCTCGTTTTTATACAATCCCATGGTCCACGGATCATGGGTGGATCTTTACAGCCAACATGAATTTTTACAAAACATGGGCGGAAAACCCTTAATGACTCTTTACATATTCACGCTTCGCAACCACAAAATACAGAGACTTTACATTCTTTATACAAAATTTGGGCTTTCTGCCCCAAAACATAGGCTTTTGGCCCCAAAACTGGCTCTAAGGGGAACCCGTTTCCAACAGGCCCCTAACAAAAACATGGAAATTTGCCCTCGAGTCACTCTGCTAGCATGGAGATATTGTCATAAAGACCTCCCTACGCGACTTGGGCAACTGCTACCTCCACCGTGCACCGCATTTCGACCTGTTTCATCTCCTCGACCAACTGCTCTATCGCTGGTCTTGTCTATCAACCTGTAGCTTTTGTTGAGTCTCCCGCAGTCTAGCCAGCTTGCCTTCATTAGTGGCCGTAATAAAATAGGCTTCATCCAAGCAAGGCTTTCAGTGAGCCTTCAACACTGCTTCCTTGTGCTGAGCTACATCCACTTGTTATTTTAACGCCTTATTCTCCTGCATCTTTGCTAGTCTCTACGTGATGGCGATAGTGCGTGCTATCACTTTGACTTCGTTGTAGCACTGCTGCAGCTCTTGTGCTTCTATTTCCAGCCTCTGTATATTGGGGTCTTCTTGCAGGTTGGTGATGACCTTGAGCGACTGCTCGAAGAGTGTTTTGCGGTCCTTCACTGTGCTTTCCACTTCTACTACAACATCTTTCGTAGTTGTCTCACTATGCTCTCTGATCTTTGGCGGAGTCGAATGTTGAGCCTTCAACAACAACTCTACAATTATGAGGTTCAGTTACAATTGAAGCTTTTCCAATTCAGTGCGTGCATCGCGTACTCCAGTAGCGAGCTTCCAAACCCACACATCTATTGGCTCAACCTCAAGAATGTGCAGCTCTAGGAAAGTTTTGCATGCCTCAGCCATGACCGTGGCCATGCGCTGATTCTTGTCCATAAGGTCTATCATGGTGGCGATGGCGGAGTCTCGTTGTACAGCCATCTGGGCATTGTTGGCCTTCTATTTACTGATTACCTACAACGTACGTTGTTCGTGGGTCTGAAGTTCCATGAGCATGCCGTCCTACAAAAGGTGAAGCGCCTCGCTAGCAAGTGTGGCCAAGTTAAGTCCAAATCCCTAGAGGGTGCTGACAACGAGCCTCTTAGCTTCAGTCTCTATTTTCAGTGCTCCATCCGGCAGCACTATGGCTCGGGGATCCCTTTCTTGCAACATCCTGATGGCTTCTAACGTGTCAAGTGCCAAACTGGTTGAGTCCACGCTGGTCTGTATCTGTGATGCATGGATCTGCAGCTCGCACAGACCCATCTAAATAACACCCAATGCCTGTTGTTACTACTACTCAAACTACTATAGCAGTTCTCTAGTGGCATCTCCCACTGTATCATCTATGTCGTTCAGATCCCCTCTTTCAGCGTGATCAGGTCTAGAGACCTCTTGCTAGCCTTGGACTTCTTCCACGGCCCAACTTTCTATGGATCTATGTTGCGCTTGATGTGGAACAAATTCATCTCTGAGGCCACTCCTCCCTGCTCTGTCTACTCATCCCCTTCCTTTGTCTCTGAGGGAGGCAACTTCTAACTCCTATAAGAGTCGCACTCCTCTTCTCCTACCTGTCCACCTGTGTACTGTGTGGTAGCACACTCTGCCTTGGCCTTGTCATCGGCTTCCTTTCTACTCTTCATGGCCAATTGTTCCATCTTCATCTTGGCCTCCTCCTTCTTGCGCTGTGTGACTGATCTGAAAATGGGGTGCTAAAGGTTTCTTGTCTAGCTTACAAGAACCTCTCCCACTTCCAAAGCTTAAATCTTCCCAAGACCCAAATGATTAACCAATTGCGGAATTAATAATGTGCTTGAAAATAGGTATATGATGGTGTTTATTTTTAAACTATTTATGTGTCTTATCGTTGAGGTTTCTGCGAGTTTCATTATTGTTTAGATTATCTTCTGGATACATCGCATAATGATTCTTCTTCATCAACATTTCGAACCAGCAACGGTGGTTCATCTTCAGGATGTGAAATAATATTGAAAGACTGGTCTTATTTTTCACTTATATATATAGAGATGCTTAGCTAACGGATGTAATTAACTAATTATTCTTTTTCCTTCTAGGTTTATTGTTAATGGTTATATTAATTTTATTTGTTTTAATTATATAATTATTTTAATTTAATTTTGATTAATTATTTTTATTTTAACTAATTTAATTTTGCTTTCAATTAAAAATTTCTATTTTAATTATTCTAATTATAATTCTTCTAATTATTAAATTTAATTTCAATTGTTGTAATTATATTTAATTATTGATAATTAGTTTTGATTATTTATTGATTTTAATTAATTTTATACTATATGATTTTTAATTATATTTATATTAATTAATTAATTATTTTAATTATTTAATTTTAATTAATTATATTGATTATATAATTGTTTTTAATTGTATATATTTTAATTATTTGTTTATTTTAATTAATAATTTAATTAATTATTACTTTTAATTTTAATTGTTTTATTCATATTTATTTTAATTATTTTTTTATTTTAATTATTATTTTAATTTTTAATTGTTATAATTATATTTATTTCAATTTATTTATTAATTTTAATTTAATTGTTATGATTATATTTATTTCAATTTATTTATTAAATTATTTATTAATGAGTTATTTTTGCTTTGTATTTGTAATAATTTATATTATAAGTCATGATTATTTATTAAGGCTCCCTACATATTATCTTATGTTGAGGAGTTTATTATAGCTAAGCATCTCTATATATATAAGTGAAAAACAAGACCAGTCTTTCAATATTATTTCACATCCTGAAGATGAACCACTGTTTATGTGTTTTAAGTTTATTTTCTTGAACTAATATAAAACATATAACAACAAATAAAGCAGTAGATACAATGCAGCAACAAGCAACCGCACATAACAACAATATTAATTTGGAGTTCACCCAAAACTCTTGTGCTACATCTCCCTGAGCTCTAGTCAACTCAACTAGGTTGTCTGGGATTATGGCATCAGTTCGTTTACAAGATCCACACTCAACTCCACTGTTTTACATAGAAACAATCGGCTTAGAATGCCATCTCATCCCTGGCTCTAAAGCTCTCGGCTTTCTGGCTCTCGGCTCTCTCTCTTGCTCTCGGCTCTGGCTCTAGCTCTGGCTCTGGCTATGGCTCTTGGCTTTGGCTCGTGGCTCTGGCTCTGGCTCTAGCTCTAGCTCTGGCTCTGGCTCTTGGCTCTCAGCTCTAGCTTCTCTGAGCTCTCTCTTAGCCTCTGCATGCATCAATGGTTCGCTAGACCTCCCAGTGACCTTTAGCAACCTTCTAGCGACCTTTTGCAACTTTGCTGCCTGTCAATCGTGCTCTTTGGTTTAATATGGATAATAGCATTGTAATTTAAGGGATTTGATATGGTGTTGCCTTTGCGAGTGCGCTTGCAGGCAGGGCATATAATTAATAAAATGATTTTATTTTTTTGGGGCAGGGATAACCTTCCCAGTCATCCGATCCGGTTCTGGGTCGGGTGGCAGTGTCTCTTCTTGTTATGGTGTGGAATATTTCTTTGATGATTTGATTTCATACATTTTCATAGAATAGTCATAAGAATCTCAAGATACACTTGTTTAACAATTTATTTTAAAACAATCCATTTCTTTTTTCTCACATAAGTAATGATTACATAAACAGAGACTTAACACAACATTTCAATTTAGCTTTGTCCTTAAAGTCATGAATCTGTAGAATTAATATTACTGTGACATATAATGTTTCTTTCCAAAATTCAATATCTTCTTAACACAATAATGCCACCAATATTCTTAAGCTTTACTCGTTCGAATTTTGTTTTATTTTACATTGATCCAATTCTCTAAGTTTTATTATGACAGTATTATTTCTTTCTAACTCATGTTTCTATACTACGAAATTTGTGACAATTTATGGTTTAAGTATTGTAATTCAATTGACTAACTAGATGTATATTTTAAATTTGGACATATTCTAAATTTATTGTAGCTTTTGGCATATGAGTAAGAAAGTAATGTATAATTTAACTAAATATCATAGGGTAGATCATGGCTCCTGAACGTCGAAGACAAACCTGAAACAACCCTGAGGTGGAAACACCACCTCCCGCCACTTCAAAGATAGGAACCCCAGCTGAGCAAGATATATTACATTCCCTTGGGGAAATGACCAATATCTTTAAGGATTGGGTCTCAAGCCAAGGACGAGATCAAGGAAATGTGCAAAGGGAATTGGAACAAAAACAAAGACAAGACCTAAATTCTCAATTCAATGATAAAGATGGACAAGCAACACTTGATATTATGAAAGAAGTCCAAAAATCCAAATTACCAGAGTTTATGGGTCTAGAAGGGGGTTCAAAAGTAGAAGCATGGGTAATGGGTGTCAAAAGAGCACTTAGTTTTAAGGCATACACTTATAGGGAAAAGGCCCAGATATCAATGAGTCTACTAAAAGGAGATGCCTTATTATGGTGGGTAAATGAAGAAACGAAGATGCAGGTCACCCCACTGAAAGTTACTTGGTAAATGTTTGAGGAAGCCTTCCGAACTATGTACCTATCAGAAGAGTACAAACACCAACAAGTAGGCAATTTCCATGAAGTATGACAAAATGGTAGATCTATCGAGGACTATGAAGCTAAATTTTATTCGTTGGTCCATCACATGGACTATATGGCTGATGATAAACGTCAAGCTAAAAGATTATTGCATGGACTCGACCCCTTAGTCTGAGTAGAAGTCGCCGTGTGGAAACCCACCACTATGGCAACAACCACTAGTTTAGCCAAACAAGTCCTGAGGAAGATAAATATGAAGAAGAAAATGGTGGTTGATGAAAATTCAGGAAAGGAACATTCCACAATGAGGCTAAATAAACCTAGGGGGCAGCCATATAGATTCCAGGGAAGACAAAACACTATTTCTCGGATCGCTAGCACAACTTCTTGACCACCTCTAGGAGGACATAAGGGTCAGCCTTACTTGAATAGTGGGTGGGGTAGAAGATTTGGTGGCCAAGGACAAGTACAACGTAAGAAGTAGGAACAAGTAGAATGTTAGCAATGTAAAGGTCCACATTATAGAAAAGATTGTCCAAGCTATCAAACAGGGATTAAACAAAAAGAATACAAAGCAAGAGGAGGAAGACCACAAAAACCACATCGAATTCATGTAGCCACAAACCATTGCCAGGCTGAGCACCAAGCCACTGTAGTAGAGTCTGCAGGTATGATCAATAACATCCCTCTATCTGTGCTAATTGATCAAGGTGCCACTGATAGTTTTATTTCACCTTCAACAATACTTAGATGTGGATTGACATCTCATGAGAAAAGTAACTTTAGAATGGTAGAAATGGCATCAGGCTCTTAGCAATCAGTAGGGTCAATGGTAAGAGATTGTAGTGTTAACGTTGGGGGTGTGATACCAAGATGAACCTATATAATACGACTCTAGGGACGTATGAATTAATTGTGGGAATGAATTGGCTTGAATCCCATCAAGCTATACTGGATTGCTATAATAAGACAGTTCTCATAAAAATTGACCAAGGAGAAACCAAAGTAATAAAAGGGATTAGACGTGATGTTACGTTGCGCCTCATATCAGCCAAGAAAGTTAATAAGTGTATGAGGAAAGGGTGCAAGCTTTATGCAGTAGAAATGGTTCCTACCAACGAGAAGTCCTCGGATAAGTTGCACCCACTACTTTCCAAATTTACAGATGTATTCCCTCCAGAGCTACGAGGTTTGCCTCCAGTTTTAGAAATTGATTTTTCCATAACTTTGAAACCATAAGTGGAACCCATATCCAAAACACCTTATCAAAGATTGTTCCAAAGCTTAACGAATTGAGTACACAGCTCAAAGAACTTCTTGATCAAGGTTTTATATGACCCAATGTGTCACGTTGGGGTGCACCAGTGATCTTTGTAAAGAAGAAGGATGGAACTCTTAGGTTATGTATTGATTACTGAGATCTAAAAAAGGCCACCATTTAGAATAAGTACCCCATGCCTCGAATAGATGACCTCTTTGACCAACTAAAAGGAGCTTCAATATTCTACAAGATAGACATACGGTTAGTTTATCATCAACTAAGAATCAAAGAGGAATACATACCTAAGATGGCATTCAAAATACGATATGGACACTATGAGTTTATTGTTATACCATTTGGTTTGACTAATGCCCCAGCAACCTTCATGAACTTGATGAACAATGTCTTCTGAAAATATCTGGACCACTTTGTTCAAGTGTTCTTGGATGACATCCTCATTTATTCCCGCAATGAGAAAGAGCATCTAGAACACTTGAGGTTGTTACTACAATGCCTTAGAGAACATAAGCTATATGGAAAACCTTTCTAAATGTTCCTTCCTTGAGAAATAAATTCAATATCTAGGCCATACCATTAGTGGAAAAGGCATTGCAGTGTATTACAATAAGATTGAAACTATAATGTCTTGGCCCACTCCTCAGAACGTCAAAGAAGTACACAGATTTATAGGATTGGTAGGCTACTATAGAAGGTTTGTAGAAAGGTTCTCGCAGATATCTAATCCCATCACGTACCTCCAAAGGAAAGGGGTTAAGTTTGAATGGACAAGTGAATGTGAGGAAGCATTTAATGAGCTAAAACATCGAATAACAATGGCTCCAATATTAAAAGTACATGACATGGACAAGGACTTTCTTATATGCACGAATGGATTAGAAGAAGGATTAGGTACAGTAATGATGCAAGATGAAGGGGTTATTGCTTATGCTTCACGAAAACTCAACAACCATGAAATCAATTATGCAACCCATGATCTGGAATTAGTGGTAGTTGTAATGGCCTTAAAATTGTGGAGACATTAACTAATGGGGCATCAATTTCAATTAAGAACAGATCATAAAAGTCTTTAGTATATTTTCACACAAGAGGACCTTAATGCTCGACAACGACGCTGGAGTGAGCTATTTAGTGATTATGATTTAAATATATCCTATATAGAGGGAAAAGAGAATAAATTTGTAGATGCTTTAAGCAGTAGACCTAGACTTCATTTAATATCATCATGAAAGATAGACTTGAGGAGCCGGATTCTAAATCATCTAGTAGGGGACCCACATTACCAGGAAATAAAATTTACCTTACAAGAAGAGGTACCTGTGGTGACCAAGTGGGAGGAATAAACCTTAGAAAATGATGGATTGCTACGATATAAGGGTAGGGTTTACGTCCTAGAAGATTATGATCTTCAGAATTTAATAATGAAGGAATCCCATCAAGCTCCATATGTTGCACATCCACGAGTCCAGAAAATGTATGCAGACTTAAAACAACTATTTTTCTGGACAGGAATGAAAAAGGATATAACAAAGTTTGTGGCCTGCTGTTTAGAATGTCAATAGGGTAAAGCTGAACATCGTCACCCGACAAGGCTTTTACAACCCCATGATATACCAGAAACTAAGTGGGAAATTGTTTCGATGGATTTTGTTGGAGGCTTACCTATGACATCCCAAAGACATTACTGTATTAAGGTTGTGGTTGATAAATTAAATAAGAGTGCTCACTTCATTCCAGTCAAGAACACCTTTAAAGTATCAGCTATCACTCAATTTTCCTAAAAGAAATAATTCGCCTTCATGGAGTACCACGAAAGATAATATCTGACAGAGACGCACGTTTTACTTCTAGATTTTGGAAATGTCTATTACAATCTATGAGAACAAAACTAAATTTCAGTACAGCATATCTCCCAGAGACAGATGGTCAAAAAAAAAGAGTAAACCAAGTGTTGGAGGACATGCTAAGAATGTATTTCATGGATCAACAAAACCATGGGAGAAATACCTTCCCTTAGTGGAGTTTGCATACAACAATAGTTACCACAGTTCAATACAGGAAGCTCCCTTCGAAATCTTGCATGGAAGACCATGTCATACTCCATTAAGTTGGGATCTATTAGAGGATCGAGTCATTTTGGGACCTGAAATGCTCCAAGAAATGGAAGAACAAATGACCACAATTAAATAGAGACTAAAAGAAGCTAGGGATTGCCAGAAAAGTTATGCTGATGCAAAGAGAATGAATAGAAACTTTGAGGAAGGAAGCCAAGTTTTTATTAGAATCAAACCCTTTAAAAGTCCCTTTAGGATGGGTAAGGGAACAAAGCTATCCCCTAGATTTGTTGGGCCATTCACTATCCTAGAGAGGATTGGACCAGTTGCTTACAAGCTCGAGCTGCCATTCCATCTAAGAAGGATATCAGAGAAAACTCCCTTAAACACATAAACACAGAACAAACTTAAACTTAATTCGATGATGAATATGTATTTATACATGACAGAGAAATTTCTGGAGTTTTATGGGGCAGTGGCTTCTCCAGGAAGCTTGCCCATTTTTCAATGTATCTGCCAAATTCTAGAAACTACTTGCTGAATTCTCTAGATCAATCTAGTGGCTGTATTAATGGTGGGTAGTTGGAATTAATTCCTTCCAACACTCCCCCTTAATTCCAACCATATAACAAATACATAAGACACTATAAACATACTCTTAACTTACATGCCTACTGGTCTAAGTCTCAACTAGGCTTACAACAAAACATTTCATTTTTGCCTTCTTGCTAAAGGGTCCATGCTTGTTCATTTGCTGGTGCAGTTTCATCTTCACCTTTCTGGCTTTCCTAAAAAATTCCTCTGCTCCTTGCTTATGTACTTAACATCAACAACCTTTTCCAGATTGGGATGTAATGTAAGACCCAGAACAAGATAATCTAATTCAAGTTCTCCCCACTTTCCATGAGGAGCCCCCAAAATGCACTCATCTTCGAACATGAGCGGCCTCCAAACATCATCCATGGTAGTATCTTCTAGTGTTGCAGAAATCTTAGAAACAGAGCCAATAACATTACTAGCAATTGGGTTCAAGGACAAACAAGTTTTTCTCTACTGTGGAATGGACTCCACCTCTGAATATTTATGGTCATCAATAAAATCATTGTGTTGATCTAATAGTTCTTGTGACTCAAAAATACTACCGAAATAAAATATATTACCAAGCCAAAAAATACTTCCAAATAGGCTTTCCAAAACATCATCAAAAAGATCAGCATCCAATATTATCCCACTCATTGTACTCCCTCCAATCAGACCAGTGACCTTCTAAAGGTCTCTCCACACATAGTGCTCACTAACAACGCCCTATGTGGATTGAACAGTGCATTAAATTTGCCTTCCACACTCAGTGACACTTCACAAACTAGGCATACATAAATATTGACATGAACCAGGTAGAGATTCACCTTGAGCAAGACTCACTTGCACCATTCAACTCGGCCCTACCTACAGTGCTCTATTGCATAGCAAGCTCTCCAAATACATAGCAAACTCAAAAAAGGAGGACTAACTTTTGAAAGGATTTTCACACCACTTGGAATAAATAACAAAATCTCCAGGATTAACATCAAACAACACAAGGCTCACCGCACTTCACAATCCAATGCCCCTGGCTGGCCCTTTCGACTAACAACATAACATTTCCTACTTAGCACTCAGTCACACCAACTTTGGCAAGCAACAATATTACTCGTAGCTCAGGTCACTATCTCCTCCGACCAAAATTTCTTGTGAATAGACCGCACCACTTACATAGGAACCAAACTAGAATGGAGGCAAACAGATTTGAAACCCACAACTTTGGATTTCATACAATCAACACACACTCACACCATCTTTCTCTGAGTCCTCGACTACCACGCATAAGGAGCATCGAGCTCTGAGCTCCTATGCTCGGGTTCACCAGAGCAGCGCTCTAAACAGCGCTAACAACAAGAAAACTTTCCTATGCCCCTACAGGCCTTGCTTTCCACATTCAAAACAGAGAATACACAAACACACACAACTTTACTGCAGTAAAAAACTTTATGGCAGCAAAAAAAAATCCTTATGGCAGCAAAAACTTACACACGGTCCTCCTACGCAGCGATCTCTTACATAGCAGCTTCAACCCATTCGCCTTTCACCAGAGCAACAACATCGCGGTCCCCATGCCAGCGTTCTCCTCACATCAACAATCACAACAATAGTTTATGCCACTTTTCTTCAACAGCAAGAGCTCATGCTCTCAACGATCACTGAACTTCACACAATCTGTAGTTAACACCACTCAGTCGATGTTTGATCCTTGCATCAATTTCACTGCTAAACAACTACGATTACACACGAACGAACCTCTCCAAGCGGACTGCAAGTTCACAGCAGCTCTACCTGCAAAAGAACTCTCACAGCCGCAATGCTTGCAGCAACAAACTCTCAACACAACTCACCTCACCTGAGCTCTGATACCATACCAGAGAACACTCCTTTAAACACATAAACAAAGAACAAACTTAAACTTCATTCGATGATGAATAGGTATTTATACATGACAGAGAAATTTCTGGAGTTTGATGGGACGGTGGCTTCTACTCTCAAGACAGCTCACCTCACCTGAGCTATGATACCAAATCAGAGATCACACACAGTTTAACACATGAACAGAACTTAGAACTTGTTTCCATTTGATGACTCAATAGGTATTTATACATGATAGAGAAATTTCTGGAGTTTGATGGGGCAGTGGCTTCTCCAGGAGGCTTGCCCATTTGTCAATGTATCCGCCGAATTCAAGAAACTACCTATTGAATTCCCTAAATCAATCTAGCGGCTGTATTAATGGTGGGTGTTACACAAAATATTGTCACCATGACTATTGCAATCAGTATGGGTCTATCATCATTCATACTGTCCTCCTTAGCAAGTCTCAAACCTCAGCTCTTCATGTCAAGCTTTGAAAATGAGAGAAATTCCTTAAAAATCAATAAATCTCTGGTTCCGAACTTTATCTTATTGTTACCTATGGTCCCGCACCCCATGGTCATTTTACCTGTGGACTTGCCCGCTCTGTCTCTAAAGGAGTGGGTGCGGACCCCTGTGAAAGTCAAAAAGGTGCAAGTTTATTCTTAAAAACTCACTTGTGGTTAATTCTAGATGATTCTAGAAGGAATCTTGACGTGGATGGTTCACTCCTAGGTGGTTCATGCATCCAAAACTAAAGGAGCTAATCCCTTGATGAGAGGAGCTTATCCCTTTGAAGGAGGGCTTTATCCCTTTGAAGGTGGACCTAGTAACTTCCCTCCATTGCACTATAAATTAAGGCATTGGGCTGGTTGCTAGGGAGGTTAGAAGCTGAACATTTTTTAGGGTAAATGTTGTTGGAATTGAGACTTCCTAGTTAAGCTTGAGAGGAGAGATTACATACCTTTTGGCTTCATTGGGAAGAGAGTGAAACTTGTCAAAGTAGAGGAGATTCTTGCTGGACCCTGGGAGGAGCTTGTACAACATCAAGGCACCAAGGTTGTAAATTTCTTCTTTGTTTAAAGTTAATACAATCAGATTCATTTTTCTCAATAAATTGTCTTCTATGGTTTATTTCATGAATTCCTTGATCATCATGATAAATATGCTTTATTATATTGGCTATGCAGGTGCTATTTAATATGTGTGCTTGTTTGTGTTTGCAAATTATTTAAAAGGGAGCTCATTTGGATCAACGAAGCGTGGCTTCCACAAACTAGCACTGGACTCAAGGTAGGCCTAAAACACCTGTTGGCCTTTATTTATAAATTGCATATTTAGAGAAAGATAGAATTTGTTTGGTTTGCTTGTCACTAGATATCATTAGATACTAGGGAGGTCGGTCTTGTCCACAACAATGACTTATCCGGCTGACAAAATGGTGACTCTGCTGGGGACTTGAATTTTTGGTTTTTGCCTGTGCTTTTACTTTGACTTGAGAAACTGTTCCTCTGTTTCTGGTTTTTGATTGTTGTGTGTGGGATTGAATAGGTTTTTAGTTTTTGAATTGTTTTTTGTTTTTTCACATTTTTGAGAGTGGACCGCACCTGTTGTTTGTAACACAGTGCGGACATACATGCACTGTTTCTTTACTACACAGTGCGGTACCACACCTGGTTATACCGGGGAGTTGCGGACCCTGTCAAATTTTTGAAAAAACTAAAATATTTTCATCCAGTTAAGCTTAGGATTTTTTTATGTTTTTTAGCCTCACAATTTTGCATCTTTTCGCTTTTGTTTTTGAGTGTTAATCGCCTTTGAGTGTTTTTATTTTTTGATCTTTGGAACTCTCACCCAATTTTCTTAACTTGCACTTGATTGGTTCTTAGATTACATTAGAATCATCTTGTGTATGAGAATTCTCTTGCATAGATCACATTTGCATAATTACAATTCTCATTTTCAGAATATGAATGAACAATGTGCATAGATTACATTTGCATACTTTTCAAATGAATTGTGCATAGATTACAATTGCATAGTTTACATTCTGAAAAATCAATCGTAGATTTAGATCAGCTTTCTTTGATTTGAATTTACATATTTTTATGTTTGTTTTTAACACACAAAAATAAATAAAAAAAAACAGTTTTGGAATTAATTTGCATTAGTTTTTCTTAATGAAATTAGTGCATTAGAGAATTTGTTATATTTTCTCTTAGTGACCAATTTTTTTTGCATTGTTGGAAGTGAATGGAAACTCTCTCCTTACTTTAGTTAGTGTTATCACTCAAGTTGTCCTTAAGCTCCAGAAAAGGATACGACCGAGGTAACCACAGACCAACTTTGGACTGCAGGTTCTAGCCAACCTGCAATCAGAGAGGGCTCTCTCTTTTAGATTTAGCTTTGTTGAAAAGGATTATAGGCTAGCTTTTGAGTTCAGAGGGTTTTTGTTTTGTTTTTGGTGGGAAAATTGATGTTTTCAGACAGAGAGGCAAGGCATAGTCTGGAAGTTTCAAACCATTGGGCGTGGAGTCAAGGAGGAGAACTGCTGGTGCATTTCTTCGGTCACAAGAGAGGGAAAATGGAGCAAGATAGTTGCGCATGAACTAGTATTTCAGGTTTAAATGATGGAAAGAATGCTAAGTAATGAGAGGCAGTTAAGAATCTCTCAATCAGCTTAACAAATGGGGGTAACAGAGCTCTACCTAGGGGTAGTAAAGAATCCCTAGATAATTGGAAAACACAGGTGAATCAGGGTAAATATGAGCCCGGGGGAATTCACATTCATAACCAATTCATTCAGAGGAAAACATAAAGAAACAACAGAAATTGAGCATAGAGTGTACTTAAACAAATTCTAAGCTATTCTTTCTTTCTGCTATTTAGATAGTGGTAAACAATAAACAGAGGTAAGATGCACTTATTGCTTCAGCCTATAGCACAAGAATTCCATCTTCATATCTCCAAAAACATTCATTTACAATAGACAGTTTGCTCTCCAAGCTTTTAGCAATCTTTGATTATAGAGAAAACCCAGGTATACAATGCGAGTCTCTAGTGAAAATTCTCAATTTTCCAACGCTTGTAACAATGTAGAGGGCGGTATATATAGGGAAAAACTCTCTACAACTGCTTTTATTACAACTTGACCTAAACAGGTCTGAAATAAAGATGATTACTTAACCTAATCCTATCCAGAAATAAATGCAAAAAAATATCTCAGGCTGTGCTCAAGGCTGCCGTATCAAGACTGAGTAAATGATGTAGTCCTTGGCGGCTTGGTGCAGTGTTTTCTGCAATAAATGTGTATGGGTTTCTGCTTCTTTGCTGTCTGTCTACATTTAAAGCTTTAACTGTGATTTGAGGGAAAGGATGGGTTTACGCCTCTTGATTTGACTTTCTGGGGGGCTCATCAATGTTCAGGTGCTTCGAGCCCCTAAAAAATCTTGACTGATACTCTTTGGCTCTTCTTCTTCCTCTGATACTCTCTGACAAATGACTTGGGTCGCTTTTCTCCTTTGTTGTGGGTCTAATCACAAATTAATGGTCGTTGTTCGGCCTCTGTTTCCTCTAGAACTGTCTTCTGCTCCTTTCGGCAACCTTCGCGAAGAAAAATGGGTCATTCGGTGCCTTTCTGGCTTGCTTGGCGCTGCAAAATGAAAAGATTCCCTAAAGATTCCCCATTCAGGCCTAATTTATCCAGCGATGAGCGATTTGCGCTAAATCTCTCATCAAAAACTGCCTCAGAAACTGATTCCAGGGCTCCGGAGTGCGATTTTAGCCCTTCACGCCAAAAAAGTGATGATGAAGTTAGCATGACGTCAGAGATGGGACCTCGTATGGCCGGTGACGTCAGTGATGATGTCAGCATGATGACGTGGTGGGATGACGTCAGCATGATGATGTCATCACGTATGGAGGTGACGTGGCAGTACGGCGGCTCTGAGGATGTGGCAAGACACGTGGCAGGTGACTCGGCGGTACAGTGGCAGGAGGGCCACGCAGGAGGATGACGTGTCATGGTGACTGGGCAGGGGGGTGACGCAGGCAGGTGACGTCACTAGGCAGGGGGCGGCTTCTGGTTTTGGGGCGCACCTTCTTTGGGCATGAGCGGGTTTGTCAGAGGGGGCTTTGCCACAACCCAGGAGGTGACGCATGGCGGGAGTACGATGGCAATACCACCCATCTCCCAGACGCTAACCTTCGGGCATTTCGGAGATGGGACAGCCCGCTAACCGTCGATCTGGGCGCAGGGCGATCAGACGGCTGGCAGCGATGGTGAGGCGGCGGGGGTATACGGGCGGGGAATATGCGCAGAATATTCCAAATTTAATAACGTGTGCAAGTGGTTTAAACTTAGGGAAAGTGGGTTATGGGGTTCAAAATGGGCAGGTTACGATATTTATAGTTAGGGCGTAGGGAAAAGGGGTAGAACATGGGTTTTTTGCACGCGGGTTTAACAATTTATGCCCGAAACTTAGGATAAGGGGGCAAAAAGTTGGGTTTTGAGGGTTTTAGGGCTAGGGAAGAGGCTGTTAGCATGACCAAGTGTCATCTAACCCCTGTTATGACTCGGATGGGCTAAAAACAGCCCCGGATGGACCATTTTTCCCGGATTTATAAAAAATATGGCTATATTGCCAGGGAGGGGATATTTACATAGGGGAATTTTATATACAAAGTTTTAGTAGGGGAAGGGGGAAAACTGATAGGGAGTTATATACTAGAGTTAGTAGTTAATATGGAGATGATAAGCAGGCGCCAAGGTCAAGGACCTTAGGCTAATTTTGGGGAAAAGAGTTTGAAAAGAAATAAAATCCTTGAGTGAAGCAGATCTTCACCAAGGCAACTGATATGGATGATGATGAAAATAAGAGGAATCAAGCAGATCTTGACCTCTTTGGGAAGTTAGTAAGTGACTTGGGGAATTAGAAGAAGGGGGAGTTAGTTATGTCCACCTTTGAGCTCCTTTGCATGAAAACTGCCTGCACTGTGATCTGTAAAGATAAAGCACTTTGTAACACAAAAATTGATCATAAATTATCATTTTGCAACCACACAGCTACCTACCCAGCCCACCTTCCTAACATTTTTTCTTCTTTTGAATTGGGTGCACTTAGACTTGTAGACCCAGATTTAAAATTTTTCTTTTTAATGTTTCCTATCTAGGTCTACACTTATTTCTGCCAGGGCCCAGATTAAACAGTTGGGTCCCTTTGATTCTCTACCTATCTACAAATCTGTCAAGATTAAACTGTTTGGTCAGATGCATTCTCTATATTCTAAAACAGGAAATTGAAACCTAGGGAGACCAAGATTAGACTGTTTGGACCTCCCTTAAATGAAAACTCTTCAAAACTAGAAGAACTCATCAAAATTGGAATCAACAGTGGCATTTGGACTAGCACACTTCATGGCTTTCTTCTCTGGTCTCTTCTGGAAATATGGAACACTGCAGCTTGCAAAGTATGACATATTTGGCATGTAAAAATGTTAATCATGAAAGATGAAACCCTGTTGCAACAGGAGGCTAACAGTTAGAATTCGTCAAATTGAAAAGATTACATTATCATATTCAATTGCATTCAGTTTTGGGTCGGGTCATAACATCATTGGTTTCATATCCATTTACCCTTTTGGGTAATAACAGCCTAAATAACACAACGCTTAATTAAAATTCATCTAGTATTTTTTACATTTTTAGGGCTCTTTCCACTAATCTAGCTTAGGCTAGTGCCTTGGAATAGGTTTTAGTTAACTCTCCAAGACAGTAAAACAAACAAGTAGCTGTATCTTGCGGTAGGAAAGAAATTCCAATTGTTACATATATGCTCTGGGAAGCTCCTCTTAAATGAGTCAAGCACGAGGTCATATCCGAACCAATGGGGTAATCAATCCTTCCTCATTGGGAATGATAGCATATATACACATATTAAAAAAGGTAAGCCTCGGATTAACCATTGTCGAGGAGCCTGGGGTCACTTGTTGGTAAACCTTTGATTATGTCAAGGAGCCTTCAAGGGGATTGAGCTTTGCTACTCTACCCTTGCGTGTGTATCGGATCAGAGACTGTTCCCCTAGGTATATTTGTTTTTGTTGGTAACCATAGTGACCATAATCTATAGGATTCTTTCCTAAGGTGACGGTGGAGGGAAGATCCCACTGTACCTGGAGCAGACGTTGACTAGACTCACTTGGATTTTCTGCGGGGTTCTCTTCACTTGAGACGGTTTAGTGGAGAAACTTGTGCCAGTCTATTCATTAAGCAGGTTGTCGAGGTAACTGTTCCAACCGCCATTTCTGTATTGAATTCTGCGATGTTGGATTTCATCACCAACTAGTGTCTTCGGTATGGAAAGTTACTGTTTGTGTGTGGTTTGACTCCTAGATTTGATAGCGCGTGTTAATTTGTTTGTTTTTACTTTTAGAGACCATAGGTGTGAATTGTGAATTTTAATTGTTAGGTGTGAATTGTGAATTGTTAATTTTAGTTTAAAATTGTTAATAAAATTCACTGAAGTTGAATATAATGGCAACTGTTCCGGAATTTACCAACCAAGTAACCCCTCTTAACGAGAATCCTATTACTTTTCCTTACCTTGGAAATGTTGGTCCTCCTTATATGGCTACTTTGTCATTACCTGGATTTACAATAGGTTTACCAATATGGTTATTTTCAACTTCGTTGGCCCCAAATACTCCAATTGTTCCACCTCAACCGAATGCTTCACCTCAATAGAGTTCACCATCTCAACATCACCAACCTTCTGTTGACCCTTTACCTTCTTCGCCTAATTTTTCTTCATCCATTTCTTCCTCTTCGCTTGGTAAAAGCCTTGACGCTAGTAACCAGGTGGCTAAGAAGAAGAAGAAAGGGAAGAAGAAGAAGAAGAAGAAGAAGAAGAAGAAGAAGAAGAAGAAGCAAGATAAGAAAGAGGTCAACCAACCAACCATGGTTGTAAGTGTTAGTTGTGTTGAGGAAACCTCCAACATGCATCGTAAACCCAAATACCCTTGCAGGCTTTGTAAGGGTGACCACTTCCTTATCAATTGTCCTAGTATTCCAAAGGTCTTGGAAGTATGGTCAGAAACATTTCATCAACTTTCGATTGATCCATCAACTGGTGTTAATCAGGTTCCTGGGAAAATGGGTAAAGTTAGGTTTCCTTGTAAGTTATGCAAAGGGAGTCATCAAACTCACATTTGCCCTCACATGGATGAAGCCTCAAAATTGTTGGAAAACCTTCCTGTTCCTCAGCAAGAATTTCCAACTGGTTACCGTAAACTTTCTCCCAACCTACCTTCAACTGACGGAGTGATTGATCTAATTTCAAGTACAGTCAATCCCTCTTCCATTGGAGAGTGAAACTCATATCACTCAAGTTGATGATCCATTAGTTGATCAAGTGGTCGATTCAATTCCACATTTGGTTGATCACACTCTCCCTTTAGAGACTGAACTTCATACCGCTCAGGTTCTTTTGTTTACATCATATTCCTCTACGCCGGGGGACATTTCACCTATTTCTACAGAACCCCCTCCAAGTACTGAGGTCTTTTCCTTTGATTGGAATAGATTGACAGAACATCGTCTTCCTTCCTCCATCCCTTTCCAAATCATTGTCAAGGTTGGTGGTAGGGACATGCATCACACACAAGTAGATGAAGGTGCTTCTGTTAGTATTTTATCCTCAACTTCTTGGAAATCCTTGGGTTCCCCTCAGCTTGCGCCTATTACGCAAAATCTGAAAGCTTTTAACATAACCATTAGTGAACCTTTAGGGATCCTTCCTAAGTTTTCTATTACCTTGGAAGGTAAAACTGTCTGTATTGATCTTATGGTAGTTCAGGTCCCTTGGATTTCAATTTACTCCTTGGGCGAGACTATGTTTATGCAATGAAAGTTATCATATCGACACTCTTTCATGTGATGTCTTTCCCTCACAATAGAAATATTGTGACTGTAGACCAGCTTTCGTTCCCTAGTCTTGTTTCAACTACCAATAATATGACACCCCTAAATGTTCCTGATTCTAAAGTGGAATCTACCCCACCACGGGTTAATTATGTGGCAATTGCTCCCATGTTTTCAGTTACCGATGTAAGTGAGCCTCTCTCTGTTCACTCATGTTTCTTTGATTTAGATCCGATAATTGACATGGAAAACTCTATGGGATTATTTGAACGCGATGTTCTTATCCCTTTTGAGTCCCTTGACATGTGTTCCTTTCAGAGAACTATTCTTCCTTCCAATGAAGACCTTTTGGAAGCCATGATCAAGGTGTGTCCATTGACATGTCTTTCTTCAAGTTGGAAGCCATAATCAGTTGGCGAGGATAGTTTTTTTCTATATCAACCTCGTTAAAAAATGAAACAGGCCATGGTGAGGATAGTTTTTTCCTGTATCAACCTCGTTAAAAAATGAAACAAGGTGTTATGAGGATAGTTTTTTCCTGTATCAACCTCGTTAAAAAATGAAACAAGCTGCGTGGAGGAAATTTCCTTTTATTGTGTCGACCTCGTTAAAAAATGAATCAGTGAGTATGAGGACAGTTCTTTTCCTGTGTCAACCTCGTTATGAATTAATTGGTCAGAGGATAGTTCATGTTACTGAGTCAACCTCGTTAAAAAATGAACCAGGTATGAGGACAGTTCTTTTCTTGTGTCAACCTCATTAAAAAAAATGAATCAGTAGGTTATATAGGTAGATTGTAAGGAGTAGATTTTGGTGAGGATAGTTTTTTCCTGTATCAACCTCGTTAAAAAATGAAACAGGTTGTTCAAGGATAGTTCCTGTTACTGAGTCAACCTCGTTAAAAAATGAATCAGGTATGAGGACAGTTCTTTTCCTGTGTCAACCTCGTTAAAAAATGAATCAGTTGTTTCAAGGAAAGTTCCTTTTACTATGACGACCTCGTTAAAAAATGAATCAGTGAGTATTAGGACAGTTCTTTTCCTGTGTTAACCTCATTAAAAAATGAATCAGTTGGTCAGAGGATAGTTCATGTTACTGAGTCAACCTCGCTAAAAAATAAATCAGGTATGAGGACAGTTATTTTCCTGTGTCAACCTCGTTAAAAAATGAATCATGTATGAGGACAGTTCTTTTCCTGTGTCGACCTCATTAAAAAAAAATGAATCCGTAGGTTATATAGGTAGATTGTAGAGAGTAGTTATGAGCATAGTTCTTTGTCTTGTGTCAAGCTCGTTTAAAAAATGAAACAATGGTTTTGAGTATACTTCTTTTCATGTGTCAACCTCACTAAAAAATGAAACAACTCCCTCGAGTCTTTCCAAGATCTTGAAAGCAAACCTTCATTTCATCCACCTAGTTGAATGCAATGAAGCTTGGGGGGCATGTACCTCGTTTTTCATCATTATGCTGGGAGAATGTGAACTTAAAACAAGCATAGTTTTTCATTTCAAGCTTGTGTTAACATGAAATTGAATCAAGCATAGTTTTTCGTTTCAAGCTTATGTAAACATGAAACCGAATCCAAGCAAAGTTCTTTATGGTTCAAGCTTGTGTAAAAATGAACCCATAACCATTTTACATCTCGTGATTGCCATCTTTATCTGCTAAATTCTATTAGATGAGCCTTGGTTGTTTTCATTCCATCGCCACCATCTCTTTGGTTGATCATATGCTTTCACTTGGTTGTTTACCCTTCCTGAGGGACCGCATCTATGAGTGGTTTTGTTAGCCAGCCTCTTAACCATTACATGTTTTGAGCAGTTCCTCCATTGCCAGAACTAGTTGCTACCCTTTATATCACTCGTTCCTCTAGGAAGAGTCATCTTTAAGCTCTTTTCTGACTCCTAAAATATGAAAAGATTGCCGAGATTTTCCTTTTAAGCTCATTAAAATGGAACTAAAAATACTGTCCACTTACAACCCTTTTCTAACTGTAATAACATGAAAATATTGCCGGATTTTTGTTGTTTCAAATTCAATATTGGTTATAAAACGATGTGTCATTGATTGCTTTTTTACTTTTTCAGATCATAGACACTAATTATGAAAAGTACTCCTTGATTGTAATGGTCAAGCGGTTCTCTCAAGTATTATTTTATACTTTTTTGGGCTTGGGAGACACAAATTTACAAAAAAGGACAACCATGGAGTTTTCTTAAGTTTTTTCAGACTCCCTAAAATTGAAAACCGTTGAGTTTCTCCTATACTGGACTCGTTAAAATTTAGCAGTAAAGGACCTGTTCAATTACAAATAGGAATGGACCACTCCTTCTTAGGGTTCAAATTTAAACTAAGTTGAACTCATCCGAAGGATGAGCTTATAATCAAGCAAATGTTATCCTCCTCAAGATTGTTAAAAATAAAGAGGTACTTGCCAGAAATGGTGGGGGCAAAGAGAGAAAAATGAGCCTGTTTGTCATACTTTGTAACCACTCTTGAACACAACACTTTTATTCACCTGGGTTGGGAAATAATTTGCCTAACAGTTGATCAAACCATATTGAAAGTCTTCAGCTAGTTTCTGGGTATTAACTTTGGGTCAATTGTCACCAAACCATCTATTGTGTCATTATGTGTTCAAGAGGTCAGTGTAAATAAACCATTCATCTGCAAAATATCTGTCATCCATCTTAACCATTCCTAATTCAGTCCTTGCAACTAAATTTCTTCAAACTTGATCTATGATTTCGTGTTGTGGGCTTGCCTATGACGGATTGCTTTCTATCGACTTCAACTCATTATCTAGAAAGATGATCTAAAAATCGTCAGTACCTTGTGTTATAGACTTTTTTGTGCCTTATAGCATTAAGCATGAAATGTCCATAATCCAAGGGATCCAAAGTCCCTAAAAGAGTTGTTCCTGCCCCTAAAGGAACAAGGTCAACCAATGACAGCTTCTCCCAGAAGTTCTCCACCAAAAACCACTCAGAAACAGTCAATTCAGGATCAATTCAGAAGCTCTTCTAGCTGCCTGCGTTGCAATGCACCCCAGTACACTAGCTAGGTGCGTTGCAACGCACCTAAATGCACTACCAGGGTGCGCTGAGCGGGAAATTACAAATGGAAAGCTCATTCAACGAGGTGGAAAGACCATGGAAGCTTCCAGAATCTTCTCCAATGACACTTGCCTCAATGAATTCGACTAGTGATGAGTAAGAGGCTCTCAACCTCCAAGTGGAAGCAAGAACTGACAAAGAGAAGCCACAAGTCAAAACATAAGCTGACTCATCCTCTCTGCTTACATCTATATATGTGTTGGGTCCCTATAATACTAGTGATTACCCCATTACTATTGTAGTTATACCCCTTATTTATATTGTTGTGCCCCTATTACCCACATATTGTTATTTCTGTGCCCCATAGAATCCCTCTATTATTATTTTTGTGGGTTTATATTGTTATTGTTAGGTCGGCTAGATTATATTGTGACTCCTTAGACTCCTATATATAGAAAGGAGGTTTTGTCATTTGTATCATCCAAGAATTGTTCATTTATGTAATGTAAAGGAGGTTTCCCCCTCGAAGAGGCTGAATTCTAAGGCGTTGATCTTTCTTTTCTATCTTTTCTTGAGCTGGTTTCATAACATTTGGTATCAGAGCTTTGGATTCTAGGGTTTCGCTGCTCCAAACAGGTCATAGTGGCATTTTCGCTATAACTTTTTTTTTGTGACGTTTCAGAAGTCTCAAAAAAAACCCATTTGAGAAGAAATCGTGCTGAACCTTGGATCCAAATTTCAGAATTTTTCACGAGATATTTTCGGAGATATGATCTGAGGAAGTTGGTCTTTTTGCAAACTCCTGAATTACACTCAAAACAGGTGACCTGGGGAAAATCGTCATAACTTTCTTTCTGAGCATCGGATTGAAATTTCGTAAGAAGTTACAGAAAGAGGACAGACTTTAGTTTTTTTTATATATTTTTTAGAGTCAAAGGTTGAAATAGTGACACGTGGCACGTCGTACAAGTTAGCTCTACTGAACTAGTCTATAATCAAGTCACTGTGGGATATTTCGCATAACTCTTCCTTGGAGAATCCAATTTGGGTCAGACTTGTGGCATTGGAAAGAGGACACAGAGGGCTACTACAAGTCACAAATGCAGAACTAGATAATTAGAAAGTACAGAGATACATCGGAGGCAATATCGAGCTCCTACAAAGTGAAAAAAGGTGTGCAGATTTTCTTTAATTTTTGCTTAAGCTTGGTTTGAAAATTTATCTTGAAGGAATTCAACGGGCATATTAGAGAATTATTATCGGTAATTGATGCCCCGAGGAAAGAAAATGCAAACACCTAGTAAGGAGCCTGGAAGCTCTAGCATGACTCATGAAGAAGAAGAAGAAATGCTATATGATATATCAAAATTACAAGAACAAGTGCAACGAGTGTCACTTGCACAAAAAGCAATAGAATCTAAAATGGATGGTTTAAGGAAAGATGTAGAAGCTAAGATGGATGGTTTAAAGAAAGGTGTAGAAGCTAAGATTGATGGCATGGAAGCTAAGGTGAATGGCATGGACGCTAAAATTGATGGCATGGATGATAAGATGGATAAGTTGCTACAAGAAATGGTCACTAAGGGTGAAAGAGTACTAAAGGAAACTCATGATGAGAACAAAAGAAATGTTAATCATGATTCCATAGACTCTAATGTTGGATCGAAGACTCACCATGTTCCAAAAATCGATATGAGGAAGTTTGATGGCAAGGATCCTGCCACATGGATATTACAGATGGAGCAATTCTTCGATCTCAATAATGTGCAAAACACACAAAAGGTACATATGGCAACTTTATATTTGGAACCAAATCAGTTTGTATGGTATCAATGGCTTTGTTCTCGTAAACAGTTTATCACTTGGACAATTTTTACGGAAGAATTGATAGCACATTATGAGGATACAAAAAGCAACACTTTTTTTAGCCAATTGATAAGTCTCAAACAAAAGGGTTCAATAATGGAGCACATTGAGGAGTTCCAAAAATTGAACATAAGGGTAAAAGATATTCCAGAGGAGCATAGGATTGATGTGTTCATAGGGTCTTTAAAGGATAATATCCAACATGATGTGCGCCTTTGGGAACCTGATTCATTAGAGAAGGCATTCAGGTTAGCAAGAAAAATGGAAAGCAAAATTATGGCAACTAGGAAGCATACCATTCACAACTATAAAGACGAAAGTGTTGTTGCCCATAGTCTTCCACAACCTACAAGGTTGACACCACAACAATTGGAAGAAAAAAGAGCAAAAGGGCTTTGTTACAATTGTGATAACAAATACACAAAAGGTCATAAGTGTGCTGAGAAGAAATTATTCTACATAGATTTTGAAGAGGAAGAAGAAAAGGAGCAAGAAAGGTCAAAAGAAGAGGATATATTCCAGGAACAAAGCCTAGATGAAGAACAAATAAATCTGACCATATCTTGTAATGCATTGGCGGGAATTACCACTCCTCAAACCATCAAGATAGAAGGACAAATCCAGAAGAAAAAGGTAATAGTGTTGATTGATTCAGGAAGCACCCACAATTTTATTCGTTGTAGGGTAGCAAAAGAATTGAATTGCTTCCTATATCTAGCACCAGAGTGTCAAGTGATAATTGGAAATGGAGGAACAATAAATTGTTCTGGAAAGTGCCATAATATCAAGCTATCCATGGGAGAATATGTATTGACTAGCCCAATGCTTTCCATTCCAATGGGAGGTGCTGATGTTGTACTAGGAGTCCAATGGCTACAATCCTTGGGTACAATAGCTTTTAATTTTCAAGAACTTTTCATGAAATTTTTTGTGGAAGGAAAGGAAGTTGAATTAAGGTGTATTGCAGGGAAACCAGGAAAGATAATCAGCTCTAATGGCATGACAAAGCTTCTAAAAAAGGAGCAAAGAGGTGTAATTGCACAATTATGTTCGCTAGATGTTTCCACATTGGAATCATCTATTTCTCTAGATCTCCAAAAAGTCCTGGACAATCATTCCAAGGTATTTGAGACTCCCAAAGGTCTCCCACCTATGCGTGATCATGATCATGCTATTCATCTGATTCCAGGAAGTGTTCCTCCAAACATCAGGCCGTACAGATATCCATATGTCCAAAAAAGTGAAATTGAACGTATGGTTGCAGAAATGCTAGAGGCTGGTATAATTCAACCAAGTCAAAGTCCTTTCTCAGCTCCAGTAGTATTGGTGCACAAGAAGGATGGATCATGGCGCATGTGTCCAGATTACAGGGAGCTCAACAAGCTCACTATTAAAGATAAGTTCCCCATTACTGTCATTGATGAATTACTGGATGAATTGCATGGATCAATTTACTTCACCAAGTTGGATCTTCGTTCGGGATATCATCAAATCAGAATGAAGATTGAAGACATTCTGAAAACGACATTTAGAACTCATGAG
The DNA here is from genome assembly GCA_031772625.1 of Pinus tabuliformis. Classification (NCBI taxonomy): domain Eukaryota; kingdom Viridiplantae; phylum Streptophyta; class Pinopsida; order Pinales; family Pinaceae; genus Pinus; species Pinus tabuliformis. The sequence goes on along the minus strand of CM062814.1, from coordinate 171,992,649 downwards.
GGTCATTATGAATTTTTGGTCATGCCTTTTGGCCTTACCAATGCACCTTCAACATTTCAAGGTTTGATGAATTCAATTTTCAAACCATTCCTTAGAAAATTTGTGTTAGTATTTTTTGATGATATACTAATCTACAACAAGTCTTGGAAGGATCATGTCGAACATGTTGACAAGGTGCTACAACTATTGGAGGAGAAACAATTATATGCAAAAAGATCCAAATGTTTCTTTGGAGTCTAGGAGGTGGAATATTTGGGTCATATTGTATCTCATGAAGGAGTTAAGGTAGACCCTAGCAAAATTAAAGCCATTAAGGAATGGAAAATCCCCACATCCATAAAGCATCTGCAAGGATTTCTTGGGTTGACAGGGTATTATCGCAAGTTTGTTAAGAATTATGGGAGAATAGCAGCACCTCTAACAACATTATTGAAGAAAGATTCATTTTCATGGACTCCGGAAGCAACAAAGGCCTTTAAACATCTTAAGGAGGCAATGTGCCAAGGACCAGTCTTAGCTACGTCGGACTTCACAAAAACCTTTATTGTGGAATGTGATGCTTCAGGAAATGGAATTGGTGCTGTTCTTATGCAAGATGAAAGACCCATTGCTTTTGAAAGTCGTCCAATCAAGGGAAAGTTTTTAAGCAAAGCTATTTATGAGAAGGAAATGTTGGCAATACTCCATGCACTTAAGAAATGGCGACCCTACCTAATGGGAAGACACTTCAAGGTAAAAATGGATCATGATAGCCTTAAATACTTTTTAGAACAAAGATTATCCTCTGAAGAGCAACAAAAGTGGGTCACAAAGATGTTGGGTTACGACTTTGAAATCATCTACAAAAAAGGGAAGCAAAATGTGGTGGCAGATGCACTCTCAAGAAAGGATGAGGATATGGAAGCATTGTTGTGTGCCATTTCTATTATCCAACTAGATTGGATAAACGAAGCAAAGGAGGAATGGAAGAATGACGAAGAAGTGTGGGCACTTATTCGAAAGCTACAACAAGATTCAAGTACTTCTGATACATTTAGCTGGAAAAATGATTCGTTATGGTACAAAGATCGCTTATACCTCTGTAAGAATTCCCAGCTAAAACAAAAGATTCTTATGGAATTGCACACTTCTCCCTTAGGAGGGCACTCAGGATTTTTAAAAACTTACCACAGGGTTAAGAAGGAATTTTTTTGGGATGGCCTTAAATCAGATATTCAAAAGTTTGTAGCGGAATGTTTGGTTTGCCAACAAAATAAAGTTGAAACAATTAAGACACCGGGTCTATTACAACCTTTATCCATTCCAAGCCAACGTTGGGAGGAGGTTTCAATGGATTTTATCACAAGTTTATCCAAGTCTGAGGGAAAGAGTGTCATCATGGTGGTAGTTGACAGACTTACCAAGTATGAACACTTTTCTGCATTATCACATCGATTTAAAGCCAGTACAGTTTCTACTGCATTTATGGAAACAATTCAAAAGCTACATGGAAACCCAAAGATTATTGTAAGTGACAGAGATCCCATTTTCACTGGAAACTTTTGGACAGAATTATTTTCTTGTCTTGGTACTCAGTTAGCTCATAGCTCATATTATCATCCTCAATCTGATGGGAAAACTGAGATAGTAAACAAATGTTTGGAAGGATATCTTCGTTGCTTTGTATCTGATAAACAGACACAATGGGTCAAATGGTTGCCTCTGGCTGAATGGTGGTATAACACTTCCTTCCATACAGCAACAAAAATGACCCCATTTATGGCACTTTATGGGTACCAACCACCATCAATCACATCATATTTAAGAGAAAATTCTAAGGTTAAAGCAGTGGAACATCACATCGAACATCAACAACAAGTCCTCCAACTCTTAAAGGATAACCTCGTGTTGGCACAAAATAGAATGAAACAACAGGTAGATCAACATTGCAGTGAAATAAGTTTTGATGTAGGTGATTGGGTATTCCTACGGCTACAACCATATAAGCAAATGTCCCTAAAGCAAGCTAAGAAGGATAATAAATTATCACCAAAGTATTATGGTCCGTACAAGGTGTTGGAAAGGATTGGTACTATGGCATACAAATTGGAGCTTCCTGCAGCTTCTCGATTGCACCCAGTTTTCCATGTTTCATGTTTAAAGAAGGTTATAGGCGACAAGCTCCTAGTTCAAACAATATTGCCAGAACTTGACGAGGAAGGAAAAATTATATTGGAACCGGAAGCAGTCACAGAAACAAGAACTCGGCAGCTACGAAATCGATCAATTTCAGAGTATCTTATCAAGTGGAAGAACTTATGCGCTGAAGATTCCACATGGGAGGATGAGAATTTTATGCAGAAGTATCCAGAACTGCTCAAGCGTTGAGGACAACACTTTTTTTGAAGGAGAGGGGCATGTTGGGTCCCTATAATACTAGTGATTACCCCATTACTATTGTAGTTATACCGCTTATTTATATTGTTGTGCCCCTATTACCCACATATTGTTATTTCTGTGCCCCATAGAATCCCTCTATTATTATTTTTGTGGCTTTATATTATTATTGTTAGGTCGGCCGGATTATATTGTGACTCCTTAGACTCCTATATATAGAAAGGAGGTTTTTTCATTTGTATCATCCAAGAATTGTTCATTTATGTAATGTAAAGGAGGTTGCCCCCTCGAAGAGGCTGAATTCTAAGGTGTTGATCTTTCTTTTCTATCTTTTCTTGAGCTAGTTTCATAACAATATGGATCCCTCATCCCAGAGATCCATAGGCCGGAATTTTGTACTTTGCAGAGAATTGCTATTGGTTTGAGATTGAGATTAGTACATTGGGTGATTTATGCTTTGTTGGAGGAGAGGAAGGGATTCCTTTGGTGGGAGGTAGATGCTGGATCGGGACTCACTTGGTTGTATCTCCTCTTGGACTTTCTTATCATATCAATAAAGCTATTTGAGTTTCTCCTATATGCTTGTATATCAATGATGTTTTGTTATATTTGCATATTTAGTTTATATCTGATCCTAAACTAGTTATGAATGTAAATCTATGTCTTTTGTGTAGTTTTCCTCTCTTGTGATCTTGCAGGAACTTAGTGAAGCTAGACCAGTGAAGGAGCAGGCAGCGGGAAACAAGCAAAAGAGGAGAGTGATTGGATCGACAAGCTAGCGAAAGACACAGGTTAGTTACATCCTTCTTCTCCATTTACATTTCATAAAGAAGAATACTCAGATAGTTTTCCTTGTTTGTTGCTAAGGCACTATCACACCTTAGAGTGGGATAGGGGCATATTGGCAACTCCGCTGGGGATCGTATCTTGTTATTTTATTTGTGTTTCTATTGTTATTCATTTCATAAACTCAAGAGTGCCGAATCGAACTACATTTGCCATTTACAAATGCAAAGTAGAGATCTACTACTCTATTCCATTCGCTAGACCTGTTTATGATCTGAACAGCTGATCCACAAGTGCTCTAACAGCCCTTTGTGATAGATCTTAGTCCTCCTTTAAATCATCCCTCTAATTGTACCTAATTGATAGCTTTTATCCGGCCAAAAACCGTAGATTAAACTGCAAACCGTGACCCAGAATCCAGAAACAACTCTCATTTCTGCTTCAGCGCAGACTCTGTGAAGAGGTTCTGCATTTCAACACAAGTCCTGAGAAGGCTACCTGCGCTAAAATTTAGTTTCTCTGTGCTGAGGGTGCGCTGATCAGCCTTTGCCTTGTGCAGTTGTGGTTCCTTGCTTCCTTTTGCTCAGTTTTATCTCTGTTTTTGCAGCTTGTTATCAGTGTGTGTACCTATCTGAAACCCCTTTTCTTTGCCTCAATTCCACCTCAGTTGTATAAAGAAACTATATTTGTTCTTTGTGTATTTGTTACATCATTTGCAGTTTCCCATTACAAAAGTAAACTAGTCATACTGTCGCCCTTAGATCTAGACCTGTCGTAAGTGTCGTTTTGATCTTAGGAGTGAGTTTGTTTGCTGTTCAAAGTTGATTATGCTTTTACTTTTGTCTTTTGGTTTGAATATATGCATTTCTAGTGTCGAAACAAGTATTTACTTCAAAATCATAAAGTGTCGTAATCGTCTTTTTTGATTTCGAAAGAAACTTGTTTGTGTTTTTTCACTTGAAATCAAATTCATATTTGTACAACAGCTTTCTTTTTAGGCATCAATATTAAGAAAGTGAAAACAAATACATGCATATGTGCATTTGCATTTTGACAGTTTGCATATGTTGATTTAGGAAAATTGCATTTACAGTGTGCTCTATGCTCTTTGAGAAAATATGGTGTCTTTCTTTTCCCCTTGTAGCTAGGATTTTCATTGTTGAAAAGATATAAAAGCTTGCTTATCATCTTTAGACTGCATTTAGGAATTGTATCATACATCTCGTGGTGATCCAAAAAGGAAAACTTCTAAGAAAGATCAACCTAAAATAAATTGAATGAATTTAACAACGCTTTGTAACTTAACGCACAACATAGAGGTCTAGGCTAGAGACGTGTTCCGGCGTCGTAAAACCTGGTCACTGGTCGCCTCACTGATGGTTGGGTGATTCCTCCTGAGAGACGATAAGTGCCAGTATGGATTGTGCTCCCACGTACCGTCGAGTATATATTGGGAGACCCCTATAGGCATAAAACCTTTATCCATAGGAAGCCGTGTCGGCCGCCCTACTGATCGCAATGCACTGAGCACAGCATTCGGGAAGATTGACCGCCCGTACCCTAAAAAGTATTCTGCGGTTTTGCAAAAAGTTTGGCACACCCTCTACCTAGAACTCCAGAGCAGTCCCTTTCGTTCCTTTTCAGACTCCTTAACGGAAAAGGTCCATCTGAGCACTTGTCACTTCAGGCTCATTAAAAATCGAAGGAGACTAGAGTCATCTTTAGCTTTTTCTCGACTCTTTAAAATTGAAAAAGCAAGTTGTGTCTAAGCGTCGTTAAAATTTATTTTAAACGAAATAATCACCCCTTTTCCTGCGTTGATCTTTAGGTTGAGAAAATGGAGCCCACCAACCAAGGAATTCCCCTTGGTGGAAATCCTAGTCCCTTCTCCTCTTGGGGAGATGTTGATGCGCCCCATATGGCCACATTGTTGCTTCCAGGACTCACAATTGGCCTGCCGGTCTGGCTCTTCTCAACCAATGTCATTCAGAACACCACTATTCCTGAACAGTCGAATCAGCAATTAGACGAGTCTAGAATTTCCCACCAACCTTCTACTTCCTCTAACTCTTCCTCTCTTCCTTCCTCTTCGCGTGACGGGACTGGTAAAGTTAAAAACGAAGTTCCCAAGGAGAAAAAGGAAAAGAAGAAGAAAGAGAAAAAGAAGAAGGAGCCAAAGGCAAATAAGGGAAAACAAGTGTCGTCTAATGAAAATCCACACACAACACTGACCAGGTCTAAATCGCCATGTGTAATCTGCAAGGGAGACCACTTTCACAGAGATTGTCCTTGCATCCCTCGGATACTAAGGGACTGGTCTCCCCGTTTGCACAATCCGGTGTCATCAACCTCTGATAGCCATGTTGAAAGTACACCGTCAACTAGCGAAAGTGAAGTCCTAGGACAAAAAGGGAGGGCTAGACCTCCCTGTAGACTGTGCGAAGGCAACCATGCCCTCCACCATTGTCCCTTCTTAGACGAGGCTAAAAGAGTCTTGGAAGATCTTCCGGTTTCACCGTTACGACTTCCTCTTGGATATAAAAAACTCTTGCCAAGTCCTTCGTTAGTTGAGAATCCAGCTAGCCCGCTCAAGTGGCCAGCTGAAGCATCTATCATTGAGGATAAACCGACTGAATCCATACCAGATGAAAGTCAAAAGGTCGAGGCGGCAGTTGACCTGGTCTTGCCTTCAGAGGTTTTATCTTCGAATGATACAGTCACTGAAGAGGATAAGGATGACACCATCCAGATTCTTTTCATCAGCACAGACTCCGATGAACACGGGGGCAATCCACCCATTCCTTTATCGCAGGAAGGAAGTTCGTCAGAGCAATATTCGGCCATCTACTCGGTCCCACCGCCAAGCAACCTAGTTGTATCCTTCGACTGGAACCAACTAGGCAGACCCCGTTTGTCAGCAAGCATACCATTCCGAATTATCGTTCAAATATACAGAATGGTCATGGCTGGCACCATCATTGATGAGGGGGCATCTGTGAGTATCCTTTCCTCTATTGCTTGGAAAGCGCTTGGTTCGCCATCGCTTTTGCCTGAGATGAGAAATCTGACAGGCTTCGATAAAGGAACCAGTCGACCTTTAGGGATCCTCCCCAATGTGCCCATAACATTGAAAGGGAAGACCATTCAAATGAATGTGATGGTCGTTCAAGGACCCTTGGATTATAACCTACTCCTTGGACGAGACTATATATATTGCATGTGAGCCGTTGTCTCCTCACTCTTTAGAGTAATGTGTTTTCCGCACGAAGGAAGAGTGGTCAAGCTCGTGGACCAGCTTTCATTTCCCGGATCACGCATCGCAAATAGTCATATACCATCCCTAAATGGTCTCTTCACGTAAGAAATGTCTCAACCTACGGTCCGTCCTCCCGATGAACGCGAGTAATTCGGAGGGATATGACTGGAACCCAGGGGGCATGTGTCCTGGTCTGCTTCGGCAGGAAAACTTTGGGTATAGGGTAGGTTTCCGCGGGAGAATATGACTAGTCTGTACCCCGTCCGTGATTGGAAGAGGGGTTGTTCTAGAATAAGATTCTTTTGTCAAAGTTATGTGTTTGACAGAACAGAGTCACTCACCTTTGTCTATCTCGGTAGACATCGCCGAAGAAGTGTTTTGTTTACGCTGTAAATAGAACAATCCTTGGGTAACCTGAAAGAGGTAGGCCTCTCTCGGTAAAACAAATGTTTTGGTGGAAGTGAAGTAGGGGTAACCTTGAAATTGTACTTTATACCTGGGGGCATGCAAACCTTTTGGAGTGCAAGCAAGGGGCGGCTATTTATTTTTTAAATTTTTAGGTCCTCCCTTTAAACCTGTAGGTCTAACCCTTTAAACTCGTAGGATTAGTCGTCACCAAGCTTGTATAAAGAAAGGATGTGGGGCAAAAATCTAAAAGTTGCTGTTTTTATATGAGACTTTCTTATCATATGACTGGATTAATCGAGCAGTTTTAGCACATAGTTCATGCTCGTTAAAAAATAAACATAATATCGAGCAAGTGTTTCAATCCGCGTTTAAGCTCGTTAAAAAATGAACTATCCTCAGGTAAATAACCACCGTGAATGTAACATTATCAGCCATTAAAGCCTTGGTCGTGTTTGCACCGTCACCTCCACTTTTCCATTGGCCGATCATTCACCTCCATTTGATTGCTTACCCATTTTGAGGAACAGCTGTGAAGAGTGATTTCACTAGCCATCCTTGTGACACTACCGTGATTGGAAAATTCCAACCCTTACCTGGAATCAGCTGCTACCGTTTTATCACTCGTTCCTCAAAAGACGAGTCTTCTTTAAGCTCTTTTCATCTGACTCGTAAAATATGAAAAGATTGCCAAGTTTTGGCCTTCTAGCTCGTTAAAGCGACCGGAAGTGCTATCCCTCCTTTAGATTTTAATCTTTTTGGACCTGAGGGATTATTGCACAAAAAGATCGAGCGCTTGTTTTGTTCGGCTCGTTAAAACTATCGAAAATTCATCCCTTCTGTATTGTTTTATACTTTTTCGGACTTAAGGGATTAGATGACGAAAAAGGAACTTTGGAGTTATCTTTACGTACCTTTTTAGACTCTCTAAAAATGAAAAGGACCGAGTTATCTTTGTCGTTAAACTCGTTAAAAACATTAATAGCGACAAAATTGTCTTTAGACAAGAACGAGTTTCACTATCGCTAGGCTCATTAAAACATAGCGATGGGTTTGCCCGAAGGGAAAATTATAGAACAAGCATATGTTATCCTCCTCAAGCTTGAAAAAAATAAAGAGGTACTGGTCAGAAATGACGGGGGAAAAATTGGGAAGAAACTCAAAGAAATTTTATTGGTAGCAAGTCGCTCTTGAACATGACACTTCCACTCCATGCCTGAGTTGGGTTGGGTTGTTTCATTCACCGGTCACATCACCATGGTCTCACCATACCATCCATCTTTGGGGTAAATGCTACCAATCCATCACATAAGTGTCGCCGATATGTTCAAGAGAAGTCATCCAGAAAAGTCAACCGTGTCCCATCCACTACCATACATTATCATTCATTCTTTCATGACCGCCACCCTGAACCATATATCATCAGATCGTTTTCACCTCCATCAAAATCATTTGCTCCGTTCCATGTCACTGATGTGGGATACATCAAGGCCATCCTTTGACGGATCGCTTCTTTTCGACATCAGCTCATTATCCAAGAAGTTGATCTAGGAACACCCCCTTCAGTACTTTGAAGCTTGCATGCCTCAATGGTAAGTTTCTCACTTCCGGCGACAGGTATACATCAATGACCTTCGACCGAAAGATTTTGCGTGGTGTTCGATGCCAAGTCCTTTATTCACACCACGTCAATTGTACTGCAGTACCTTTAGGGTCATTTTCATTATCGGTGATTCCTCTCGCGATTGTTAACAGTTTACATCATTGACTGGTAATCAAGCGATGTCTTTCCATGTTCGACTTCAGAACAATTCTCACATGGATCAACTTGTACTTAGAGTGAAGATCGGACGAGATTGAAGACCCCGGATCTAGTTTCATCCATCCGGGCTGCAATATATATTCAGGAAAAATAAATACATTGACATGTACAACATTGCAGCAGATAATCATCCTACCAAAAGGATGATGATTTCATCAAAATCATCAGTCTACCATTAGACAATTGTCTGTTTTATGTACAGAAAAATGAATTTATAAAGCTGAGCATGGGAATGCCCGCCTCAGCTAGATCATGAAAACAGTATGAAAAATAATGTATTGTATTGTATCTTATTACAGGTCTCCTCCCAGCATTGAAAGAACTTCGGATCCTCCTAATAAAGCATTTCACCCGATAAACGACCTCATACTTTAGGGGGAAACTGTTATAGACATTTTTGTGCCTTATAGCATTGAGCATGAAATGTCCATAATCCAAGGGATCCAAAGTCCCTAAAAGAGTTGTTCCTACCCCTAAAGGAACAAGGTCAACCACTGACAGCTTCTCCCAGAAGTTCTCCACCAAAAACCACTCAGAAACAGTGAATTCAGGATCAATTCAGAAGCTCTTCTAGCTGCCTGCATTGCAATGCACCCCAGTACACTAGCTAGGTGCATTGCAACGCACCTAAATGCACTACCAGGGTGCGCTGAGCGGGAAATGACAAATGGCAAGCTCATTCAACGAGGTGGAAAGACCATGGAAGCTTCCAGAATCTTCTCCAATGACACTTGCCTCAATGAATTCGACTAGTGATGAGTAAGAGGCTCTCAACCTCCAAGTTGAAGCAAGAACTGACAGAGAGAAGCCACAAGTCAAAACATAAGCTGACTCATCCTCTCTGCTTACATCTATATATGGATCCCTCATCCTAGAGATCCACAGGCTGGAATTTTGTACTTTGCAGAGAATTGCTGTTGGTTTGAGATTGAGATTAGTACATTGGGTGATTTATGCTTTGTTGGAGGAGAGGAAGGGATTCCTTTGCTGGGAGGTAGATGCTGGATCGGGACTCACTTGGTTGTATCTCCTCTTGGACTTTCTTATCATATTAATAAAGCTATTTGAGTTTCTCCTATATGCTTGTATATCAATGATGTTTTGTTATATTTGCATATTTAGTTTATATCTGATCCTAAACTAGTTATGAATGTAAATCTATGTCTTTTGTGTAGTTTTCCTCTCTTGTGATCTTGTAGGAACTTAGTGAAGCTGGACCTGTGAAGGAGCAGGCAGCGGGAAACAAGCAAAAGAGGAGAGTGATTGGATCGACAAGCTAGCGAAAGACACAGGTTAGTTACATCCTTCTTCTCCATTTACATTTCATAAAGAAGAATACTCAGATAGTTTTCCTTGTTTGTTGCTAAGGCACTATCACACCTTAGAGTGGGATAGGGGCATTCCGAATTGGATACTTTTCCCAACAACACCTTGGCATCTGCATACCTCAATGGCAGGTTTCTCGCCTTCGATGATAGGTTGCATCATTGACCTTCGATCAAAGGATTTCGTGACATGTTCGACATCAACACATCTATTCATATCTCATGCATTGTACTGAGTACTTTGAGATCCATTGATATTATTGGTGGTTTCTCTCGCACTTGTTAGCAATTTACATCATTGACTGGTAATCAAGTGGTTTCTACCATGTTCGACTTCGACACATTCATTCACATGGATAGAATCGTACTATTTCGGGAAGTAGAAATCAAGACCCTGGATCTAGTTTCCACCATCCAGGCTGCGAGGAATTTTATATTCATTATACAATGGACTATTCATAAACAGATGGCTGCATCCATACTGTGTCTACATGTGTCTATACTTGTGATGTATTACAACATCATTCCTATATTAGAGCAGTAGTTAGTTTTCTAGTCAGTTTTGATCTGAGTATGGGAATGCCTACCTCAGCGATGATATGATCTCATATATATATTTTTCGTTGAATGTTTTTACAGGTTCCAACCAAGCTCTCCACAAGATGATCCTAGAAATGATCAAGTACTTCACTCTTCTTAGATGATAAATGAAATCCTCATCTACTACAGACTTCGCACTTTAGGGGGCAATCTGTTACACGAAATATTTCCACCATGACTATTTGCAATCAATATGGGTATATCATCATTCATACTATCTTCCTTAGCAAGTCTCAAACCTCAGCTCTTCATGTCAAGCTTTGAGAATGAGAGAAAGTCCTTAAAAATGAATAAATATCTGGTTCCACACTTTCTCTTACTGTTACCTGTGGTCCCGCACCCCATGGTCATGTTACCTGCGGACCTGCCCACTATGTCTCTAAAGGAGTGGATGCGGACCCCTGTGAAAGTAAAAAAGGCGTAAGTTTATTCTTAAAAACTCACTTGTGGTTAATTCTAGATGATTCTAGAAGGAATCTTGACATGGATGGTTCGCTCCTAGGTGGTTCATGCATCCCAAAACTAAAGGAGCTAATCCCTTGATGAGAGGAGCTTATCCCTTTGAAGGAGGGCTTTATCCCTTTAAAGGTGGACCTAGTAACTTCCCTCCATTGCACTATAAATTAAGGCATTGGGCTGGTTGCTAGGGAGGTTAGAAGCTAAACATTCTTTAGGGTAAATTCTATTGGAATTGAGACTTCCTAGTTAAGCTTGAGAGGAGAGATTACATACCTTTTGGCTTCATTGGGAAGAGAGTGAAACTTGTCAAAGTAGAGGAGATTCTTGCTGGACCCTGGGAGGAGCTTGTACAACATCAAGGCACCAAGGTTGTAAAGTTCTTCTTTGTTTAAAGTTAATACAATCAGATTCATTTTTCTCAATAAATTGTCTTCTATGGTTTATTTCATGAATTCCTTGATCATCATGATAAATATGCTTTATTATATTGGCTATGCAGGTGCTATTTAATATGTGTGCTTGTTTGTGTTTGCAGATTCTTTAAAAGGGAGCTCATTTGGATCAACGGAGCGTGGCTTCCACAAACTAGCACTGGACTCAAGGTAGGCCTAGAACACCTGTTGGCATTTATTTATAAATTGTATATTTAGAGAAAGATAGAATTTGTTTGGTTTGCTTGTCGCTAGATATCATTAGATACTAGGGAGGTCAGTCTTGTCCACAAGAACGACTTATCCAGCTGACAGTGGGTAGTTGGAATTAATTCCTTCCAACAAAGGATGCATAATGTGTTTCATGTATCTATGCTTAGAAAATATGTACCCGACCCGTCCCATGTTTTGAAATTTGAAAAATTGCAGGTTTCTAAGGAAGGAGTCCTTCAAGTAGAACCATTATGTATACTGGACCGCCAGGTTCGTCGACTCAGGAACCATGAGTTTGAGCAAGTCAAGGTCCAATGGGACCAATATAGCCCAGGGTCAGCTACCTAGGAAGATGCAGATGTTATTTTTCAAGACTTTCCTTATTTACTTGATTAAAATGTGTGGAAATGCTTACTTAGTTAAGACAGATACTTGACTGATATGATATAATGATGCACATGTGGTTCTTATAGTGATAATGTATCCTTATGATTTGCATAGGATTTATGATGCTACAATAGGAGGTTTATTGACATGTGGTTCATCTATTATGTAAAGTCATGATATATCTTTGATACAATATGTTCATATCATAATTTAAAATGGTGAAGCATGTAATAGTTGCATACAAATGACATGCATGAGCACGCAGTTTGTTGTTTTGTGATTAACAATGATGAATATTCTCATGATGACATGCAAGACATGGCATGTGGATTATTTTCTATGATAGTACTATGATGGTATAGCGAATGCATTGTTGCATGTTGAGTTGTAATGATCGACAGGACTCCACATTGGACCGTGAGGGCCGGTTTATTTAATGATCTCATGCGAGCCCATATGCATGAGGGAGAATAAGTAACACCATATGGGCTAGGGACAAAACTCAATCAACACTACATATGCTAGTGGTTCCTTTGTCTTGTGTATAGATCTTTATGGATAGCTCTTGAAGAGCAATGGGACCATCTTGAGGAGGCCAAGTGGTTGATGTTCTGGGCTAGGTGCCTATTATTGGATTAGGATGCCAAAGTCTGGAAGGGATGTAAAGGACTTCGATGCCTGGGGTTGTGTGCCTTAGTAGTTGTCGAGACGATGGGCCAGCCTTGCGAGATGCCCGGGGTCATTGAGTAACGGACCGGATGCCTGCCTTGGGGCAAATCAGGTCTAAGTCAGGTGCGAGCCTTGGGGCCAACCTTGGACTAGGATACAGACTAGGTCAGGCTTATACCTAGTGCCGGAAGTCGGAAAAAGGACAGACATTCCTTGAGATTTCCCAGGGTGTTTGGGACTTTCGATGCCTGTTGGTTATACTAGTTCAACAAAGGGTATTGGCAACATGAAGTAAATAAAAATAAATAATAAATAATAATAAAAACATAACTTCGGGACAAAGTTCCTTAAAGTGGGAGAGTATGGAATATCCCTCCCCTTAATAATAAATAATAAATAATATAAATAATAAATAATAATATAAATATCAATAATAAATCACTTAAATAATAAAAATAATAAATCATAAATGATATTAAAAATATATACAAAATAAAATACTAATAATAATAATAAAATAAAAATGATTATTCTTTAAATAAGAATAAATAGAAATAACACAAGAAAAGTAGGAAAAAGAAGAAAATAAAACAAGAAAGCTAAAGAAAAGAAAATAAATAAAACAAGAAAACTAAAACATCAAAAGAAAAGTAAAGAAAGATAAAAATCAAAGTCGCATGTACACACATGGAGTGTGTGCATGTGGTTTCCCATCCAATGTTTGCTCTATTTATTAGAGGGTGAGGAGGATGGGAGGCATTCCATCTTTACGAGTTTCTATCTTTCATTCTCTTGGGAGAATGGTGTTCTAAGACCTAGGAGTCACTGGCAGTAGTACGTTGATTGACGGCTTGAGGGTGGCCAGTTGTAGCAAATCCTTGCACAATTGAGCCTACGGTTGGGTAGAGAGTTGTCCCTAAAACCTTGTTGTCATCTGGAAGACTTCGATCACAGGTAATATAGGTATGTGCTTATTTGTTTGATTATGATTTTAATTAGGAAATTAACTTTATATTTACTTTCTTAAAGTGGGAGAGTATGTAATATCCCTCTCCTTAATAATAAATAATAAATAATAAATAATAAATCACTTAAATAATAAAAATAATAAATCATAAATAATATTAAAAATATATACAAAATAATAAAATAATTATAATAATAATTATTATTCTCTAAATAAGAATAAAAATAAATAACACAAGAAAAACAAGAAAAAGAAGAAAATAAAACAAGAAAGCTAAAGAAATAAAACAAGAAAACTAAAACATCAAAAGAAAAGTAAAGAAAGCTAAAAACTAAAGTCATGTGTAAACACATGGAGTGTGTGCATGTGGTTCCCCATCTAATGTTTGCTCTATTTATTAGAGGGTGAGGAGGATGGGAGGCATTCCATCTTTCCGAGTTTCTATCTTTCATTCTCTTGGGAGAATGGTGTTCTAAGACCTAGGAGTCACTGGTAGTAGTATGTTGATTGAGGGCTCGGGGGTGGCCAATTGTAGTAAATCCTTGCACAATTGAGCCTACGGTTGGGTGGATAGTCGTCCCCAATACCTTGTTGTCATCTGGCAGACATTGATCACAAGTAATATAGGTATGTGCTTATTTGTTTTATTATGATTTTAATTAGGAAAATAACTTTATATTTACTTTGGATTGTTACATATGGTATCAGAGTAGGGCTCAACCCTTAGGGCATATGGGCATCTAAAAAAAATAAAATTATTTTGTCAAAATATTTAACTTGACTTGTTTTTTTTTTAATGTTACAGGATGCTTATTTTCCTTTGAGTAATTTCCACGGTAACTCAACTTTGGAATTGGGGTTTCTAGATTTCGGCAATTCTGATTTGTTTTCATTAATTCGTTAGCCATTGTTTGCAGGCTCATTTTTGTCCAGGAATTTTTTATTTTGTTGTTTTGTCAAGAATCTTGTTTAGTCTCTCCCTCAAATTCTTATAAGAGAGAGTAGAGTTTGGATGAATGGGCTGGTCCAAGTCGCACAACCACTGCCTTGCATGATGTACACAAATCTAAAAGGCATCCTTGTGTGAAATAGTTGCATTAGGTGGCCTTGATGTCATAAATGATCCAACCATCAATTATGCATCAAGATCTTCTTTTCGAAGATGATCTATAGCATCCTCCGTGACATTGAATAATTTTTCAAAATATAGAACCTTCAAGAGGTTTGCAACGGCAATTATATTAAGAAAGCCATAATTCTTTCATGTCCCATGAGCTCCTTATGTAATGTGAGACCAACACCGTTGGGGAGTACTGAAGAAGGTATGTTTTACTGATTATTTTGTCAATCTTTTCTTTAAAAACTCATAATCCCTTTGCATCATGAACTAGGTAAATGATAAGAAATTATGGCAAAATCTATGAGATTTGTATGTAATGAAAAACAACTAATAATCGCCATTTTCTTATGCAGAAAAAGGGAAAAACGAAAGATTTCCATCCCAAGGAAAAAGACAGGGCAAAGTTAAATATTGTCCCTGTGGCAGGAAACCATATGCAAACAAGGCGATCCAAATTGAAGCGTATCAGCCAAGGAAAGGAAAAGGAGATATCGAATCTGTGCAAGAGAACAAAGGGATAACTCGAATTAATAGTTTGGATCGCAATCTTAACTATTTTTGCATCATTGATATCTCCACTCAGTTGTTATAAAAAGGGGCAGCACTGCTAGCCCGTGGGGGACCTGTTGTTATTCTTATGTAATTTCTCTTTGAATTTAAAACTTTGGTCATCGACTCTCGTTGAGAAGTGATCCACTGTATCTCTGCTTGGATGCTTTAATATAAATTTGCTTGTTGTTCCATCTTTGATCCTGGAATAATCTCAAGCGGTGTATCCCTGGAAGCTAAGGGCCCAGCCCTGGTGGAACACTTGCTCTTGTACCATTATCTTTAATTCGTGCATGGTTTTTATTATCAGCTTTGTTCGGTAATCTGATGTGTTTTATTATTTTACATCACGGCTCTGTTATATTTACAATATCATTCTCTGTGACAGGAATTTCGTATTGTTCATTCTGACCTTGTAACACATTGTTGTTCTTTTAACCATTGATGTAACATTACTATTCCTTACAGAATGCTATTGTTGTTCAGTTACAGAGTAACCAGGCTATAACATTCTTAAATTGGTATTACTGTATTCATCTATGGTTTATACTTAATCACGATTGTTGTTCAATTGACATTGCCATTCCATTACGAATTGCAATCGTTATCCTTTGTAACTGAGATTAATATTTGTGGTATCAGAGTCAGATTACTATTTCTCTCAATATCAAGGTGTGCTATGTGTGTTATTTATTTTTGTTTACTGTACTTTCACAATTGGCTCTAAGTGTTGTTCTATGTTTCATTGCTAATCAATTGTCATTTTATTTCCATTTGCTGTCCAATTTATTCTTAGAGTAAGGATCGCTATCCGATTTCTGTAGGATACAATTGCTGCCTTTATCTCCTTAGAATAAGGTTTAACTGTTTGTAAGAACTAGTTGCTATTCCATTTCCTAGTTGTTGTTTCAATTATAGTTGTTGTTCCATTTCCTGTTATTTGCATTGCCATTGCTTTGAACAATCTAAAACTGTAGTGAGCGTCGACATTTGTTGTCTAGGTCCTAGGTTGATGATCTGTTCCTTGATTATATTCAGTTACATCAGTTTACAGAGGGATGAGTTATTGTTACTGTACCCTTGACTGATAATTTACTTAGTTTTCTGGATGAATGATTTAAGTCTTAAAGTGTTTTACTATAAGTAGATCTTGTTTTAAGCATCCGTTTACTCTTGTGTTTTGAGCACTATACTACTAGCATTACTCTGACAAATGACTGCCTCAAATTGAGTACACTCTTTGAGATAACAAATTGTTCTTGGATTGATAAGTTAATGTGGGGTAAATAGAGCTGAAAATGACCCTTTTTACGACTCGACATTTTGGCGCCGTTTCCGGGAAAGAGTGTAGCCATTTGTTTGTTTTTTAGAGTAGTGTAAGAACCTGTTAGGAAAGAACTGGGTTTTAAAAATGAAAGGTAAGAACCTGCGTGTGGAGTATGTAATAGCCCTGCTCCCCTACCCGCTTTCCTGCAGATTTGTTTCTATTTTGTTTGGTTAGAACTTAGCAGTTGATTTGAGTGCATGACTAAGCAGAAAAATCCTGAAAAGAATCCCAAACCTCTACCCAAGCCCGATAAAGCTAAGGGGCTGGTGACCCTTGGTCGATCGACCTTTATAGACAAAATCCTCAAAAAAGCAGAATCTCAGCCTTCAATAGGACCTAGAAAAGTTACTTCTAGATAGCCTACTAGTTCCCTTCAGGCCATAGGATCACCATCTGTAGCCTTTTTTGACGTGCATAGTCAAACCGAAGAGCAATATTTTCAAGAAATTGAAAATTCTAGCCCAAAATCATTGCAAGAAGTGAACCTTAGCAATCTTTGTGAAGGAAAAGGAGAAACAGGAGAAATTGAAGAACCAAAATCTCCTCTTGGGGTAATACAACCATTAAGCAGCCCAGATAAGGGAAGTGCTGCAAAAATCATTTATCATGAAGTTGAAGAAACTCGAGAGCCTGAACCCTCCCAAACATTAGACACTCTCATCATCCCAGATAAAGTGTTGTTAAGGCCATTCCTGTTAGAGCCATTCCTCCTTGACAATCTAGGAATACCCTCCTAGACATCCCAGAAGGTTATTGGCATATATTTGACCAAATGGCCCAGAACCAGCGAAACACCCAAACCTCTACACTGCAATACCCTATTGTGGATACTGCAGCTAATGCACCTATGAAAGCAATTCCTCTCCAACATATCCCTACATTCCATGGCCTTACATCAGAAGATCCAGATGCATTTTTATTTGAATTTGACATGCTGTGTAGAGGATATGACTATACCACCAACCCCTAGAAACTGAAATTATTTCCCTCCACATTAAAAGGGGCTGCTCTAAGATGGTTTATGGGATTAGGTGGTGGTGTTATAAATAACTAGGACCAAATGAAAGAGTCTTTTCTAAAAAAATATCAGGACTATTGCAGGTCTAGAGAGTTAAAAGATGAAATATTTCAAATGGTAGCTAGACCAAATGAAACATTAGAAGAATATGTTGAGCGTTTCCAGTATAATCTTCAAAGATCTCCTTATGCATCATTACCCTTACCTGATAATGTATTAAAAATAGCATTAATTAGGGGAATGAAGGAACAATGGATTGAAACACTAAATATTATGGGAAAGGGAGATATTTATCACGAAAATTTTGCTGACATTATTAATCTATGTATCAGGAACTCGAGAGGCAACACAAGACTAAAACCAGCAGAACATGATCGGTTTGCAATAGATAACAGAACTTCGGCAAAAGGAGTAACTCGTGCATAAATTGGAAATTTATTAGAATTTTTAAAACTGACATATTGGGGACACTGACAACACAACTTGATATTATGCAGGCCAAACAAAAGCAAGCAGAAGCAGAACAGAATTTGGCAATATTCTGTCCCAGATGCATAAAGAAACACAGCCATAAGGAGTGTCCATTAGATGCAGTCCAAGTTTGTGCCATTTGTACAAAATACCACTCCATAGAGAGGTGCCCCTCACTTCCTGGATTGAAAGCAGTATACAAGGAAGCAAAAGAAGAGCTAGAATTGGTGTATCTACTTAATCAGCGCTGTCAATGGCAGCCGTGACAATCAGGTATGTTTTCAGACCCAGTTCCTTCTTTTCAGCCTCCACAATATCATGCTCAACAATATAATACAATGTGGCAAAATCAACCTCCCTTCCCGAATTGGTCACAACAATCATTTCCTTCATCATCTCCATGGCCGAATCAAGAAAGCCAACCCAATTGGCCAAATTTTCCCTATACCCCACCATATTGGCAAAACAATGCATATCCAGCACAATGGACTCCTCCTACTTCACGGAGTCAAGCCTGGCAGACAAACTGGCAAAGACTGATGAATCAGCCAATAGGAACCATCACGCTCCCTCAACCTACACTGCCAGCATTACAACAAAACCCCCAGCCTAACTTAAGATCGCAAATCCAACCCCAACCCAACCCCAATCCAAATAATAGACTGGCCCAATCCATTCAAATAATTGAGACACCAAAGATGGGAACCAATCTAAGGGAGTGTAATGACCTTCAATTAAGATCTGGGCGTATCATCAAAATAGAGGGAGATAAAATAGCTCAAGTTGAAAAACGATTACCTATGGAACAACCGCCACAAGAAGAGGACGTGATTAAACAACAAATTCATGATCCAACAACCACATCCTCTCCCCCATTCCTAGAACACTTAATTATACCTCGACCTATACGATACCCTAATTTTGACATTCTGGGAGAACCACAAAATTTGTACATAAAAATCCCACTCCTCCAAGCCATTCAAGACATTTTGATATATGCAAAGACTATCAAAGAGCTATGTATAAAGAAACCAAGGAGCAAAATAACAAACAACCCAAAAGTCCAAGTAGTTGGCACTCTTTCCGACTTATTATCAGGGAAAGAAACGCCCGTTAAATATGAAGACCCAGAAAATCCAATAGTAACCATACAAACAATGGACAAACCTTTTCAAATGCCTTAGTTGATCTAGGAGCTGCAATTAATATCTTAACAACCACCACTTGCCAAAAACTAGGCATTGCATCAGTAGAACCGACCTCCACTTTATTAGAACTGGCTGACCAATCTGTGGTTTGGCCAGAAGGCACACTACATGATGTCATGGTATCCCTTGACTCCTGGGAGTGTCTGGCCGATTTTCTGATAATAAACCCCAAAAACCAACTTGATGGACATCTATTGATTTTAGGCAGACCTTGGCTTGCAACTGCCGATGCTTATATTGGCTGCCGACAAGGCAGTATGACCATAATTAGGGGGGCAAATATCAAAAATATATCTTTATATCCCCCAGCGCAGCCAAGTGTAACAATAATAAAAACTAACAAGTCAAAATCGACAAAGAGATTCAATGATAATTTCATATTAGTTTTTTTATAGCATCATTATCTATTTTTCACCAAAATGTTTCTAATTGAAACTATGTGTTAGGAAATTCTTTTAGTTAGGAAATTCTCTTATTTGAGAGAAGACAATCTCTTTATATTGATTTATCTTTTCTTCTCTGATTTTCATTGTCAAAAGAGAAAATCTTTTAATTGACCCATTTTATCTTGATTCATTAAATCATATATTTCTATGGACGAACTCATGCTTTAATAAATGGTCTTAAATTGATCAACATTCATATCTATCTTGTCAACTTTTCTTAATATAGATAAATAGGGGTGCTCAACTTTTTAAATAATAGCAAGGAAAATATTTCAATATAGATCAACATGAGTGCTCAACTCTTTGCAAAATGACAGAGAAAACATTCAACTACATTTGTATATGAAAATGCATAATCTTGTGTTGAGCTCAGGAAATCCATGTACAATTCTAGTTTCTTTCTTTGGTTATAAGGATCAACTATCTTGATCCCTAAACTTTGTGATTGGTTGGTACTAAAATTTCCATTCGTATTTCTCTTTTTCTTCTTATGCTTCTTGTTGAAATTGGGTGGCATCCATAGGTACTCCAACAGACCCCTAGTGCTAGGCCCATTAGAGAGAACCACCCACAAACATGAGGTTGTGGGATTTCCACCCAATGTGAGAGTTTTGGACCCAAAGTGGGTGGGCTTTGAACCCAAGGAAATTCAAATTCATATTGAGGTTGTGTTGGAGGTTACTTGGAGGACACAAGGGCTTATTAAGGGAACAAATGACAAGTATAAGTAAGAAAATAATGGAGAAGTTTGGAGACAAGAAAACGAAAAGGGTCATTCATCTTGTGTGAAGTGAAAAGGTTAGATGTGACTTAGCCTAGGAAAAAAAAAGGAGTTGCACGAGAGAGACCTATGGAGCAAGCTCAACTCATCTTTATTGTTGGGATCTGAGGTTAAACAAAAGTAGTTATAGCCAGAAGAGAAGGAGGTTGAGGTTTGTTTAAGCCTATGTGGATAGGTCACTGGTTGTAGTAGCTATCCCACAGGCTTGTGTGTCATGTTGGCTAGGAAAAGGAGAAATATACCTAGATTAGAGGGGCCAATGATTGAAGAAATATTCCACAACCTTAAAGGATTAGTTGCATCCTAAAGGAGGCCTAACTAGGGAAAGCCACAAGCTAGAAAAGAGAGGTTGATTTGTTAGAAATATGTTGTCATTGATTGTAAAGGAAACAAATATGATGGCCAAGGCATTAATGGGTGCCAATATAATGGTCAAGATGCAAAGAATTTGGATCCAATTTCATTATAGAAGATCATCTTAGTAGTTTTTGGAAACTGCTCAGATGGATAGAGCTTGGAAAGTGATTTCCAATGGTATATTGAAGTCTAAAAAAGACCTCCTAGATTGAAAGTTATTTATAGTCAAAGTTATGAAGGTAAAATTCAAATTTTCAAGTCCCTTAGCATAGTCTGCTTACAACGTTGGCTAGGTGGGCGCACAACTAGTAGGATGGCATTGGTCCATGGACCACGTAAACCAATAAAATCTTAGGAGGGAAAACTCACCTCGATAGATTTTCCTCGAAAGTCATGAAGATAGGTGCAAGTTTGAGGCTATGGGATGACATAGTGTCAGGAGAACATGTAGCAGGTCAACACATCAACAAACAAAATAGTGATTGGTGCATGAAAATGCAGGGAGCTACCACAACCACATCACCCTGGGGGACCTTCCTTAGAATATACAAAGGCAACACAAAGTTGGAAAGTCACAGGGTGATAGGGCACCATGCTAACGTGGCATCAGATGGGATAAGTTATGATTGGCACGCGGGAGGCCCCATAGGACAACTCAGCCTAGAAGGTATGACCCTAGAAGAGATAGAGGCAACGAAAATTTGAAGGCTCCAAGATGACAAGAAACCAATTGACCATGACATACTTCATGGTAGAGTGACAAAGTATTAGACCAATGAAAGACACAACAACAAAGGACGAAGCAAGGTGATTAGGCCTGAGACCCTTAAAGTTTTAATAAAGAAATTCCTTGCAAAACCAAGACCTAGGGACCCCTTCCTTTGTCGTACTAGTGACTTGGTCTTAATAGAGTGGATTATTCAAGAGAAGCCACATGACATATTTTTATTGGTTCGTAGAGATAACGTGGAGACACAATGACATGATGAAATTACGATGACATGGAACCAATGAGAGGCTGACACATGGCATGCATATTTGGTATTTTCAAGTACTAAAGTGGGCCAAAAATGAGTGACGTGTGGAACCACTTAGTGAGTGACATGTGGAACCCTTGCGGACATGGCACCCAATTGGCGATGAAACATCACACTGGAGGATTGTGAAGGTGATGATGAGCCTCATAAATGGGTAATTATATGGGCTCATTTTACCTCTAACCTAGTCAAATCAACCATTCTCTTCGCTTATTGTATGATTTTCTGATTATATTTATGCTTATAGGGTGAGTTTAGTTAGTTATTATCCCATGTCGTCTAACATGTATTTAATGCAGATTATTAATGGATTTCGAGGTCAAAGTCAAGGATCTAGTGGTCAAACTATAGAAATAACTCGAAGTAGATAGAGGAGAGGACTTACAAGAGGGAACCCCCCTCATTTATTGCTCCTCACTTCGAATTCCCCTTCATTCAGCTTGGAGTACATGTAGCCGAATCATGCACTAGAAGGCAGCCGAGCAAGTGGAAGATGATTGATAGTTATCTCGAGTTTTGGGAGCCAAGCCTCCTTGATCTTAAGGAAGCTATTGGTAGCTTCAGACATATAAGTAGAGAGGCCTAGGGCCTCATTAGGGTCAACTTCTTTTTGCTTGTACAAACTCTGCTCAAATTTCGAGCTTACTATTTTATGACAGTTTTATGTAATCTTGTTATTTTTTGATAATGAAGATGGAATCCTTTTTGAGCTAGCACTGAGTTACCTTAGAGGGCTGAAGCTCTTGGGTTAGGGCCCAATCCAATCAGAAAAGCTTCTCTTTACTTGTATTTGTATGCTTTACTTCAGTTTGTAGATTAGTTTGCTGTTAGATGTATTTCTCTTATGGTTAAGAGTAGGTTGCTTTTGATGACTTAGTAGCTTGCTTCCATTTGTGATTTCTGTATCAGCTTAAGCAGTGATCAGAGAAGATTCAAAAGGCTAGAAACAATGCCTTGGCCTCTCTTCCTCCCTCTGGGACCATGATTTGAGGCAAAGACTCTCTTGCTGCCCCAAAAACACATATTTTCCTCATTCCTAGGACTTCTAGTGTTTGCAGCTCTCTAGTAGGTTGATAGTCCAATTTTTCTTTTCTTTAGATATTTTTTATCATGTTCACTTCCTGATTTGCAATATTCCTTTTGCATTCTCTCCTTTCTTACAACATTTCCCAGCATTTCCTTCTATACATCATAGTTTAGGCCATTTTAATGCAAAACTCTGTTTTTCCTAGGATGCACTCATTTCATCGGTTGCTTGATTTTCTTGGTTGACTGTCAGCTTCTATGCAGCAGATCTCTTCCAGAAGTATGCCCGCTTACTAGCAATCACACTCTCCATCTGATCCATGCCCTATAGGTCTCCCAAACCTCACCTCAATTCTTCCCTAGTTTCCTTCATTTATCATAGAACTTCTTTCTCTCTCCTTGAGCAAACCCAATCATCTTTCTTTCTCTTGGTGATTCATGGTAGACCTTAGGCTACCTCACATCTCATTCCAACCTTAAATCCACCTTTTCCACCCACTCTCACACCCTCAAAACAATGAAAATTGCTCTTGGCCTCCTCTTGTAGCCCCCCTATAGTTTCCTTGCTTTCCTCCTGTAGTTTTCCCATGTCCTCCTATAGTTTTTCTTGTAGGCTTTCTTTTAAAGGTCGAGTGTGGGAAAATCCTCCAGAAGGCCACCTAAGACCTCCTAGGTCCCATCCACACCATCCTACATCCTCCCAAGCTCCAAAACCGCCCTCTAATGCCACCTGTTTGCTGCCACACACACACACAATAAATTAGATGCATGTTAAATTCACATAAAAACACATAAAAATCCAAAAATATGTTTTTTTCTTATTTACTTCCAGAAATAGCATGGTTAGATGTTGTTTACTTCCTTGAGTAGGTAATGGCATTTCTTTTATGGTCTTCATAGTGTTTTTGCAAAAAGTAGAATTAGCTTGTTAATTAGGGTTTACTAGGTTTTGCTTTACATTCCAGTCTTTCTCCTTTCTGCAGTTACAATAGCATCTGTAGAGTAATATTTATTTCCTTTCATCACACATAGGGTTTCTTCTAAAATCTATAGAAGTTGGATTGAGCTCATATTGATCTCGCGTCGGCTAACCAAGTGACAACTTGCAGTGAGAACTAGTACTTGTGCATATAGCACCGACGCTTCCAAGTTTGTTATGAACTACCGGGTTGATAAAAGTAAAGTTGGCAGCTTAGGAGTTGTAGCATTCTTGCTGCAATACTGGCGCTCACCACTTTTTGTTGTTGTTTGTGGGGAAGCATCAAAGTATTTTGTGATTACTGCTTTCTTCTATTTTCTATTGCAACATTATACTAATAGTTTATTTCAGCAAAAGTAGACTAGTCATTTCTTTTCTTTCAGTTCTGTATTTCCTTGCTTTCCTTTTCAATTCTGCAAATTTCCATTCAGCAAGATCATTTCAGCTAGTTGAAATTTGTTTTTTTAAATCAAAATTTCAATTTTTGTAGGTACTTTCCGTGTGGGGAAAAAGAAACAAAAAACCAACCAAAAATATTTCCTTTCATGCCTTGTAGGAATAGAGATAACTTAGGAAAAAATTTGCCGAACACCCCCACTACTTCACACAACCAACCTTCTCTCTTCTTCAGTGGCTGCAATCAAGAAGAACCCTTAGGTGAACATCCTGACATATTGTTTCCAGGAAAACTAGTGTCTTTTCGATCTGCTAGTCCCACTAGGATTGACAGTTATCCTAGAAACAAACAGTCAAAGCAATTTGCGATTTCCTCTACGTATGATAGATAAGAGAGAAGCAAAGGGAACAACCTGGATCTTCCACTTGACTCATCGCTTGATTTCTCTCCCCCTTGATAGAGCTTGCAACTCTTCTCCTACTTGTCCTGCTTAGAGAATACATGTAGAAACAAAGTAACAAAATAGCATCAAAGCACCTCGATCTATTATATCATGAACAATGCAGAATCAGAAATAGATTGAACATACAATGGAATTCACAAATAACAATATTCACAAGTACATAATTAAAATAGAAGGGAGAATTACAACCCAGCTATCTGATCCAGCATCATCCTCCCAGCATCAAAGCCCTCTTCACCTCATGAAAAGCAAGACCACCCAACAATACAATGCTCCTTTCTCAAAGACAAACTATCAACACTTCCTTACAAATTACAAAATTCCAGCCTCGAGATCTCTTAGATGAGGGATCCATTTATAGATGTCTGCAAGGGTGTGAGTCATCTCTGGGTTTTTGATTAGTGTCATTCAACTTGTTGTTCTTGGTTCCACTTGGAGGTTTCATTGATCTCTTACTCATCTCTGGGCGAATTTAGAGAGGCAAGTTTCATAGGAGAAGTTTCTAGAAGATTCCATGAGCATCCACTTAGCAAGTTGTCTCAAAAATTTGTCCATCCTCACTCATCGCACCCTATAGAAGGCCTCTTCAGTATGCATCACACCTGGCTAGTGTAGCAGTCAGTATGCATTGCACCTTGACAGTGGAGCAGTCAGTATGCTCTAGTTTTTGCCAGTTCTGAATGGTTTTTCAGGTGGAACTTTTGGGGAATGATGTAATCGGTTGACCATGATCCTTTAGGGTATAAAACAACACTTTTAGGGGTTAAAGAGCCCTTGTTTTATCGACATATAAGATTGGGGTTGCAGTGCCCAAATATGTCTATAACAGTTGCCGCCTAAAGAATGAAGTTGTAAATATTTTGATGTCAGGTGAAATGCTTTATCATGAGGATCCGAGGTATTCGAACTGGAAGGTGACCTGTATAAGATACAATACAATACATTATCATCATATTATTTTCATGATCTAGTTGAGGCAGGCATTCCCATGCTCAGCTTTATAAATTCATTTTCATGTACATAGGACAGACAATCGTCTGCAGTTGCAGACTGGTGATTCTTTATATGTAGAGTCATCATCCCTTAGCTTGGATGATCATTTGTGTAACTTCTCTGTACATTTGATGTCTTTATATTCCTGAATATATCGCAGCCCGGATGGATGAAACTAGATCTGGGGTCTTCAAACTCGTTCAATCTTTGCCCGATGTATAAGTCGATCCATGTGAAAAGATGTCCTAAAGTTGAACATGGAAAGACATCGCATGATTACCAGCCAATAATGTGAGTTGTTAACAGACGCGAAAGGAATCACCGATAATGATAATGACCCTCAAGGTACTACAGTACAATTCATGTGGTGTCAATATATGATCCGATGTCGAACACCATGCAAAATCTTTCGGTTGAAGGCCATTGATGTCAACCTGTCGCCGGAAGTGAGACACTTGCCATTGAGGCATGCAAGCTTCAAAGTACTGAAAGGGTTGTTTCTAAGTCAACTTCTTGGATAATGAGCTGATGTCGAAAAGAAGTGACCCGTCGTAGGAGGGCGTTAATGTATCCCACATCAACGACTCGAAACGAAGCAAATGATTTTTTGGAGGTGAAAATGATCTGACAACACATGGTTCAAGAATGGCGGTCATGAAAAATGGAGGGTGAACATATTGTAGTGGATGAAGCATTAACTGGATGGTGAATTCTCTGAATGACTTCTCTTGAACATACCAGCGACACTGAGATGGATTGGTAGCTTTAACCACAAAATATGGATGGTATGGAGGACCAATGGTGATATGATTGGTGAACGGAATAACCCAACCTGACTCAATCATGGTGATGGAGTGAAAGTGTCATGTTCAAGAGTGACCTACTACGAATAAAGTTTTTCAAGTTTTCTTCCCTTTTTCCCCAGTCATTGTTGACTAGTACCTCTTTATTTTTGTCAAGCTTAAGGAGGATAACATATGCTTGTTCTATAATTTTCCCTTCAGGCAAACTTGTCACTATGTTTTAGTGAGCCTAGCGACAGTGAAACTCGTTCTTGTTTGGGTGGACAATTTTGTCACTATTGTTTTAACAAGTTTAACGACAAGGATAACTTGGTCCTTTTCATGTTTAGAGAGTTTGAAAAGGGACGAAAAGGAAACTCCAGTAGTTCTTTTTCCTATCATAATCCCTTAAGTCTGAAAAAGGATAAAATAATACGAAAGGGATGACTTTTCCGATCACTTTAGCGAGCCGAAAAAGACAAGCGCTCGATCTTTTTGTGGGATAATCCCTTAGGTCCAAAAAGATTAAAATATACAGAAGGGATGGCACTTCCAATCACTTTAGCGAGCTGGAGAGGCCAATTTTTCGACAATCTTTTCATACTTAGCGAGTCTGAAAAGAGTTTAAAGTAGACTCATTTTTTAGGAACGAGTAGCGCTTAGGGTAGCAATTGGTTCCCGGTAATCTTGGAACTTGTAGAAACTGGTTCTGGGTAATCTTGGAACTTCTAAAAACATGGTGATGTGAAGAAGGTGGCTAACAAGACCACTCATCACAGTTGTTCCTCAAAATGGTAAACAATCAAGTGGAAGCATATGATCGGTCAAAAGAATGGAGGTGATGGAAGGAACACAACCAAGGCTCAAAAGGCTGATATAATGGCAATCACAAAGCTTATTTACCAAAGGTGGGTTCATTTTTTAACAAGCTTGAACTCTAGGGGAACATATGCTCAGTGGCGGTTTATTTTTTAACGAGATTGAACCTTGCAGAAACATTGCTCATTTGTAGGTTTATTTTTTAACGAGCTTGAACCATGCAATAACATTGCTCACTTGGTAGGTTCATTTTTTAACGAGCTTGAACCATGCGATAACATTGCTCATTTGGTAGGTTCATTTTTTAACGGGCTTGAACCTTGCGGAAACATTGCTCATGAGGTAGGTTCATTTTTTAGTGAGCTTGCACCATGCGAAACATGTGCTCGGGAGGTAGGTTCATTTTTTAGTGAGCTTGCACCATGCGAAACATATGCTTGGGAGGTAGGTTCATTTTTTAGTGAGCTTGCACCATGCGAAACATATGCTAAGGTTTATTTTTATGTAAGATAGAAACAACCAAACTAGAAAGCTAAAAAAAACTATAAAGCTAAGGAACTACTGAGGTTAGGTAGGAAGGTTTCATCCGCAGAACGGTTCAAACACTCCCTTTGCTTTGTCTGTAGCACAAACACAGGTGAGTGGTGGATCAGACCAATCACCTAACCTAAGAAGTTGAAACTAAAAGATAAAAAATCTAAAAATCTAGAAAATGAAATTGGTCATTTTTTGCTTGCATAAAAAGGTTTTCATGCCCTGAGGCATCGAGAAAAGGAGAGTCTCTAGTAACCATATGGGAATCACTGTTCTTAAGCAGGATTGTTTTTGTCAGCGGTTAGACAAAAACACTTCCTTGGCTTTGTTCACCAATTAGACAAAGGTGAGTGGTGTGTCAGACCAATCACTTAACTTATAGGGAAATTCATATGGTACGATGGTTTTGTTAGTGGTTAGACAAAACACTTCCTTGGCTTCATCCACATAGTGGACAAAAGTGAACGGTGTGGGATGGCACTTCCAATCACATAACCTATAGGGAAACCTATCTTTTCATCTGGGTTCATATGTCGAGGCAGACCAGGGTGCATGTCCCCTAAGTTTCATTACATTCACCGGACTACTCGCTAGAATCGGGTGGATGGAATGAAGATTGATTTACGAGATCTAATCAGAGACTTGACTTGGAACTTGTTCCATGGGTCCTTGTTTCATTTTTTAACGATCTTGAGATAAGGCAAGGAACTATGCTCATATCCTGTTAAGTTATGGTATGTTCTATGCTTATAACAGTTTACTTCTTTTTCTTATTATATTCCACCGATTAGCAATCACATGTACATAAAGTAAAGTGCAGATAGAACATTAAACGATCGATAGAAAACAAGCCAAGACAAGAGACACAAGATGTGGCGGCTAGCCAGGGACAAACCCCACAATGTGTGGGGAAACCCTTTGATCAAATATTCTTTTATATTCAATAATTCAGCAGAGAGAAATAGTACAATAAATCTGATTCATATCAGCAGTAGCAAACCCTAGATCAGTAGCATCAGCATTAGCAGCTTCATTATCAAACTAGGGCAGACTATATCTCACAAACCGACAGTCGGATTGACTTCATTCCACCACCAAAAGTTTCGGCTTCCAGAGGAGGTTCAGATGAACCTACAACACAGTTCAGATGAGGATATCTTCTAGGCCACGGAAGTCAATATTTACTTCTGCAGTTGCAGCTTCAGTTTCAGCAGTTTCCGGCTTCAAACGAGGGTAGTCGATATCTTGCAAACCGTTCGTCGCATTGACTTCATTCCACCACCAAAAGTTGCGGCTTTCAAAGGAGGTTCAGATGAACCTAAAGCGCAGTTCCAAAGAGGAGATATTCTAGGCCACGCAAGTCAATCTTTACTTCTGCAGTTGCAGCTTCAGTTTCAGCAGTTTCCGGCTTCAAACTAGGGCAGTCGATATCTTGCAAATCGTTCGTCGGATTGACTTCATTCCACCACCAAAAGTTGCAGATTTCAAAGGAGTTTCAGATGAACCTACAGCGTAGTTCCAAAGAGGAGATCTTCTAGGCCACGCAAGTCAATCTTTACTTCTGCAGTTGCAGCTTCAGTTTCAGCAGTTTTCGGCTTCACGTGTGTGAGAGAGAGAGACCCATTTCAGCGCAATAGAGAAGAGACTCATATCTACGCAGTAGAGAGAGAGATGTGATGAGATGAGTGAGTCCAAATGAGGAAAAGTCCTCTTATATTTATACACAACTTTGGTGGATGAATAGATGCGACTGTTGGGCTTCTGAGCCTACATGAGTTGTAGGTCGGCTTGATAATAATTCCATAATCAAAATAAATTCATATCTCCATGAATAATTATCAGAATCAGATGATATTTATATCAATCCTACACCTCTCGATGAGAGGAATCTAATAAAAATATTATCAGCCATGAATAAGATGAACCACATGGAGTTTTGCCTTGTTTTCCAATTTTAACACTCCCTCTCAACCATGGAGAACTTCATCTGCAATCTGTCTATCGGTCGTTACTATTCATCCATCAAATGCACTGCCCTGTACAGCCTGACCCTTACCCTGCTCTGCTCTATTATGCCTGTTCTACTTTGTCTTGATCTTCCTGCACTGATCTGTATTGTTTTGTTTTGTTCTGCTCTACTCTTGCATTGTTCGGTTCTGCTCTGCTTTTGTCCGAATTATGAAGAAGAAGAAATGATCGAGGATGTATTATATTGACTCAAAGTCAGTCTCAGAGTATGTACCATTGATCCCAGACCAGTCTCAATCGACCTGAAGTCAGTGTCATAGTATGGTACAACTCCTACCACTGGTCCCAGACCAGTATCATTGATCCCAAATCAATGGAGGTCATCCTAGCGTAGGGAGTATGGTAGTTACAACGATGCATCCATCGGTACTACTATGGTCCATAACTTCATTTCCCTGCTCATTGATCAGATGAGAGGTACTTCCCATGAGTCCCAAACTGCATGGGTAGGATGCCTCGACAGGAGAACTAATCAATCCTGTCCTCACAAGAGAACACATCAATCCTGCTACAATTGCCATGAAGAACACATCAATCCAAGCCTCACAGGAGAACATATCAATCCTGCTACAGTTGCCATGGAGAACACATCAATCCAGGCCTCACAGGAAAACACATCAATCCTGCTACAATCGTCGTGGAGAACACATCAATCCAGGCTGCCATGGAGAACACATCAATCCAGGCCTCACAGGAGAACTAATCATCCTGCTACACAGGAGAGCGAATCATCCTGTCCCACAAGAGAGCGAATCATCTTGTTCCAGTGTGCACCACCAGGGGAGGGTGAGTCACCCTATGGTCATATGTTGCTCCACTAATAACCGCAAGCCCTCAGAGCTCCCAGAGCTCAATGTATGCAACATGTAGGACCCTTGTACAAGGGTTTCTTGCTGACTCCAAGTCATTTGGGAAAATCACAGATTAGATCTTTCCTCGGGACTTTGACAAGGTGTATCAACCTGTACATCATCTTAATGCGATGGAGCCTCCTTTATCATCAACTTACCATATCCCAGATGATGTCTATGTGCTGGAGTAATCGACGAATACAAGATTCCTCAATAATCGAATCCCATCTCTGGTTGTTATAGAGAATCACAGTGATATCCAGTGTAAATCCAAACAGCTCACTAAAGAGCTTTCACAACAAGACTGCCTCACACGAGGTCATGCTAGCAACAATATATTCTGCTTCGGCAGTGCTCAAAGCCACCGACTTCTACTTCCTGCTCATCCAGGATATCGAAGCAGATCCCAAGGTGAAACAGCACCTGGAAGTGCTCTTACGGTCCACCACATTGCCTGCCCAATCAGCATCAATATATCCAAGTAGTCTTACATCTCCGGCAGTGTATCTTAACCCATTGTACCACGAAGATATCTCAGAAGATTCTTGGCATCAATCCAGTGAGGCTCAACCAAATATGAGCTCACAATGCTAACTGCAAAACATATGTTCAGACGGAGGTTCACCAAGAATATCAATGCGAATGAGTTTTTGAAACTCAGAGGCATTTCCCAAGTCTGGTCCGACATCACTACCATATAACTTCTAAAGGTTAAGATCCTCGAGGTAGTCACAGGCTTGCAGTCCATCATACCAAATCTTTCCAATATCTTTACCACATATTTTCCTTGAGATAGGAAAATTTCCCTTGGCTTCTGCCATACTTCAATTCCTTGGTCCTTCATTTCAAATTCAGAAGCCAACTCCCTCTTACAATTGTGAATGAGAGGGTATACACCTGTTAGAAAGAGGTCATCCACATAGAACACCAGTATGAGAGGCTTGTCATATTTAACCTTAAAGTAAAGGTTAGGATCGGCTTCACTCCAGTGAATCCCAGCTTCATCAAGTAGCTATCGATCCTCTCATACCATGCTCGGGGTGCTTGCTTCAGCCCATAGAGAGCTTTCTTCAACCTGCATACATGAGATTTTCGATCATAAATCTCAAATCCTTCGGGTTGCTCCACGTAGACCTCTTCTTTGATCGATCCATGCAAGAACGCAGTCTTGACATCCATATGATGTAGGTTCCATCCTTGTGAAGTGGCAAGGGCTATGATTGAGCGGATGGTCGTATATCTAGAAACAGGTGCAAATATCTCATCATAGTCTATACCTTCCTTTTGGGAGAAACCTCGAGCAACAAAACGAGCATTATACTTTTCCGTGCTTCCATCTGCTGCATGCTTTATCTTGCAAAGCCATTTGGAAGTAACAACAGTCTTGTCCTGGGGTCTGGGAACTACTTCCCAAACATCATTCTTTATGATAGACTCATATTCTTCGGTCATAGCATCCTTCCGTACTTGATGCTTGATGGCATCTGAGAATGATGAAGGCTCATTTTGTATGATCGTGCTCATGATGGTCAGGTATCCCTGATACCTGTTAAGTTTCTTACTTTGATGGAAGGTTCCTCTGGGTGTAGCATGTCCTTCAGCATCATCAAGTATCCCCCTAAGCCATGAAGGCCTCTTCCTATAAGAGGAAGGCTCATGTGGATGAGGATAAATCGGATCCATGGGTTTTTCTACATCAGGCATTGATTCATCATCCTTTTCTTTCGGTTCTCTGGTGTCAGCTTCTTGAGAGCTCCTCAAAGTCGGAAGATTGATCACCTTGCGGTGAGCCATATCTTCGTCAAAGGTGACATCATGACTAATTATGACTTCCCTTTGACCGGCTACATAGATTCTATAGCCTTTAGTATTTTCACCATAGCCCACGAAAATGCCCTTCTTTCCAGATGTTCCCAATTTATTTCTTTTCTCTTTCGGCACATGAAAGTATACAGGGCTTCCAAAAATTTTAAAATGAGAAACATTAGGTTTCTTACTGGTGAATTTTTCTTCAGGAGTCTTGGAACCCAATGCTTGATGAGGGCATCGATTTTGTACATATACGACAGTGTTTGCAGCTTCAGCCCATAGAAACTTTTGAAGTCTTTGATGATGTAGCATGGCCCAGACAGCTTCCATCATCGTGTCGTTCTTCCTTCCCACCACACCATTTTGCTCAAGAGTATGTGGTGTAGTAGTCTCCCTCTTAATGCCAACCTCAGGTATGCCTGAGTAAACCAATTGTAATATATCGGTGGTCTTGCTTTGGCTTGAGGGGAATGGTCCCCTTTTGAGCTTTCCTTTGGCACAACCCAGACATACACCTTCTTTCTCTACTTGGAATTCGGGCATCCCTGTTACCATCTGTCTTACATCGGGTAGAGCTTTGTAGTGAAGGTGGGAAAACCTTTGATGCCAAAGTCGGATTGAAGCGCTGTGTCGCAAGACATGACTCCTAGCGGACTTCCATTGACCTGATATAATTAATCAACACTAAACCCAAGAGTAAAGGCATCTTTAACATTATTTTTC
This sequence comes from Pinus tabuliformis, assembly GCA_031772625.1. NCBI lineage: Eukaryota > Viridiplantae > Streptophyta > Pinopsida > Pinales > Pinaceae > Pinus > Pinus tabuliformis. The sequence continues at coordinate 171,959,235 of CM062814.1, read as the reverse complement.
CATATACATACCTTGCCATTGCTGAAGGTTACCTTGTAGCCTCTATCTTCCATTGCCAAGATGGACACTAGGTTCCTTTTCAGGTTAGGTGCATTTAATACATCGTGGACTTTCTAGCCTTCTTAAATGGTTGTCCTCTTCCTCGATCTCCAGCTCTCCTCTTACCTTTGCTGTTGAATTTGTCATTCCTTTGATTTTCCATCAGAGGGATTTTGATCATCATCCTGGTGTGAGTCCTTTCTTTTCTTTGCATGAGAAGAAAAGGCAGCAGGAGGACCTTTGGGCATGGGAATTTCTTGCACTTCTTCCCTTGTTTCTTCTTGAATGCATCTAGCCATTAATTCCCCGAAACCAGGAATTACATTATAGTTCATAAGAGTAGTCTTGAACACATACCATTCATATGGTAATCCTCCAAGAGTTGTGAGTGCCATTTCTCTGTCAGTAATAGTTTCCCCAATAGATAGGAGATCATTCTTGATCTCGGTGATTCTTAAGAAGTATGCTTTCATACTTTCATCTTTACCCTTCTTGATTTCCCTCAACTTATTTCTAAGAAACAAAACTTGATTTGCATCATTAACTTTAAATAAACTCACCAGTCTGTCGTAGATTTCCTTGGAGGTGTCTAGATCAGAGATGTAGGCCACCAAGTGCTTGTTGATAGAGTCCTGGATGATCTTCTTTGTTTTGACTTCTCCATTTTTCCATTTGTTCCAGGCAGCAGCAGATGCATTCGATGAAGGCTCAACAATATTGCCTCTTACATGGTCCAGCACTCCTTGATCTTCAAGGGATAGATCGATAGACATCTTCCATCCGTGATAGTCAGCTTTCTCACGGAGCTTATCTTCGGCAGGAAAGAGTGTTGAGGACCCCATAGTTCTTTTAGGATAGCCTTACCAATCTTCTCTTTGATGATTGCTCTTGCTCTTGCTCGGGCATTGTCTTCACCTCAGCTCTGATACCATGTTAAGTTATGGTATGTTCTATGCTTATAACAGTTTACTTCTTTTTCTTATTATATTCCAACAATTAGCAATCACATGTACATAAAGTAAAGTGCAGATAGAACATTAAACGATCGACAGGAAACAAGCCAAGACAAGAGACACAAGATGTGGCGGCTAGCCAGGGACAAACCCCACAATGTGTGGGGAAATCCTCTGATCAAATCTTCTTTTATCTTCAATAATTTAGCAGAGAGAAATAATACAATAAATCTGATTCATATCAGCAGTAGCAAACTCTAGATCAGTAGCATCAGCATTAGCGACTTCATTATCAAACTAGGGCAGACCATATCTCACAAACCGACAGTCGGATTGACTTCATTCCACCACCAAAAGTTTTGACTTCTAGAGGAGGTTCAGATGAAACTACAGTGCAGTTCAGATGAGGAGATCTTCTAGGCCACGCAAGTCAATCTTTACTTCTGTAGTTGCAGCTTCAGTTTCAGTAGTTTCCGGCTTCAAACTAGGGTAGTCGATATCTTGCAAACTATTTGTCGGATTGACTTCATTCCACCACCAAAAGTTGCGGCTTTCAAAGGAGGTTCAGATGAACCTACATCATAGTTCCAAAGAGGAGATCTTCTAGGCCATGCAAGTCAATCTTTACTTCTTTAGTTGCAGCTTCAGTTTCAGCAGTTTCCGGCTTCAAACTAGGGCAGTCGATATCTTGCAAACCGTTCGTCGGATTGACTTCATTCCACCACCAAAAGTTGTGGCTTTCAAAGGAGGTTCAGATGAACCTATAGCGTAGTTCCAAAGAGGAGATCTTCTAGGCCACGCAAGTCAATATTTACTTCTGCAGTTGCAGCTTCAGTTTCAGCAGTTTCCGGCTTCACATGTGTGAGAGAGAGAGACCCATTCCAGCGCAGTAGAGAAGAGACTCATATCTGCGCAATAGAGAGAGAGAGGTGTGATGAGATGACTGAGTCCAAATGAGGAAAAGTCCTCTTATATTTATACACAACGTTGGTCGGTGAATAGATGCGACTGTTGGGTTTCTGAGCCTACATGAGTTGTAGGTCGGCTTGATAATAATTCCATAATCAAAATAAATTCATATCTCCATGAATACTTATCGGAATCGGATGATATTTATATCAATCCTACACCTATCGACGAGAGGAATCTAATAAAAATATTATCAGCCATGAATAAGATGACCCACATTAAGTTTTTCCTTGGTTGCCAATTTTAACATATCCTTGGTTTCATTTTTTAACGAGGTTGACACAAGACTATGAACTATCCTCCGTCTCCCCAATCACAACTCGTAAGAGGTCATGAAGGAGAAATCTAGTTCCAGTGCCCCTAGTACATGGTGTACGACATCGCTGAATTGATCATTAGTTGATGTAGATATGGAACTGGTTGCCACATAATTAATTCGTGGCAGGGATGATACCATTGGTGCAAAAGGACCATTTAAGGAAGATGGTTGACTAGAAGCCATATTTGGACTAGGAAAGGAAAGTTGGTCAACGGTAACAATTCTACCTTCATGCGGGAAACAAATCACTTGAAAGAGTGTTGAAACAATAGCTCCCATGTGATAAACATAGTCATGCCAAAGAAGTTAATTGTAATTTAAAGGTCCTGGGACTACCATCACACTCATGTAAACGATTTTTTCTCCCAAAGTGATAGGTAACTGAGGAAGGATCCCCAATGGTCGACTAGTTCCTTTGTTAAAGCCCAACAGATTCTGTGTAATAGGTACAAGTGGTGGTGAACCAAGCGCTTACCAAGCAGTTGATGAAAGGAGACTCACTGATGCACCTTCATATATAATAGTGCCAGATACAATCATCTTACAAACTTGTACTATGATCTGGAAAGGCACATTAGAAGGAAGGCAGGATTCTGCCAGTTGATTCCATTCAAAGGAAGTAACCAGACTACTTGGAGGGGGCACTGTAGAACCGATAGAATTAACCCCTTGAGTTACGAGAACTGGAGGATTTTCGTCTTGTTTTGATGGAACAGGGGGATTGCCCCCAAACTCATTTGAATCTGAGGTAACAAAAAGAACTCGAGCGGTATCATTTTCACTCTCTTCTGGAAAGGTCTAATTAGCTGTAGGTGAAACCAGGTCAATTGTTACCTTGACCTATTGATTTTGGGCGGGTATAGACTTATAGGATTCACTTTCAGAGAGAGTGGTTTTGACCAATGGTTGATTTTGGTCAGTCAGTTCGTCAACTAGAGATGGTTCAAATGGAATCGCTACAGTGAAGCAAGACGGTTATCCAACACTCTTTTGGCTTCATCCAAATAGGGACAAAGGTGAAAGGGGTGTATACCTTCACATAACCTACATGGAACTTTGGCCTTTCTTACCATGAACTTCACTATTACTAGTTGATGGAGTGTTACCAACATGATCACCAAAGGTTGATGACACCGGATGGTGTGAACAGGAAGACCATTCTTTCAAGATCTAAGGAAAATAAGGACAATTTCGATGAAAATGGTCTTCCGCACAGATTATGCATGGATATTTGACTTTGTGTGGCTTAATGGACGGATTTTCATTAGATGTTGCATTTGAAGCAATGCTTTCTTGATTGCCCCCTTTCTGAATTGGCTTCTTCTTCTTCTTCTTCCCTTTCTTCCTCTTCTTAGCTACTTGGTTACTAGTATCACTATTTTCACCAAGCGAATAGGTAGAAGGGGAGGGAGAAAAAAACGAAGTAGAAGGTGAAGTGTCAACTTCAATATAAAATGGTCGCTGATTCGATTGTTGAGGAATCATGGTATTTTTAACGATAGAGGTTGAGAATAGCCATACCAGCAGACCAATTGTGATTCCTGGAAGGGACAATGTGGCCATATATGGAGCACCAATATTTCCCCAAGAAGAAAATGGACTAGGATTCCCCTGAAGAGAGATTCCTTGATTGGTGGACTCCATTATCTCAACCTAAGACCAATGAAGGAATAGGGATGTTATTCCGAATTAATAAATTTTAATGAAGCTTTGACACAACTTTTCTTTTTCAATTTTTAAGAGTTTAGAAAAATCTAAAGATGACTCTAGTCCCCTTTGATTTTTAATGAGCCTGAAGTGAAAAGTGCTCATATGGACCTTTTCTTTTAAAGAGTCAAAAATGAACAAAAGTGACTACTCTGGAAATCTAGACAGAGGGATTAACAAACCAATAGCAAAACTGCAATATACACCTTGGTGGTAAATTAAAGAGAAATTACCGAGGACTTATGTACGGCAGTCAATCTTCCTGAATGCTGTGTTCAGTGCATTTCGATTGATAGGGTAGCATACATGGCTTCCTATGGATAAAGGATATAATCCTATTGTGGTCTCCCAATATATACTCGACGGTACAGGGAGCACAAGTCCGTGCTAGCACTTGTCGTATCAAAGAGGAGGAATCACCCAACCTTCGATGAAAATGATAGTTACTAGATTTTACGACGCCGGAACACGTCTCTAGCCTAGACCTCTAGATGTGTTGTGTTAGGTTCCAAAGCGTTGTTAAGTTCATTGAAATTTATTTTAGAGCTAATCTTGTTTAGAAGTTTGCCTTTCAAGGTTCACTGCATGATGTAGATGTAAATTCCTAAATATGCAATCTAAAATGATAAACAATCGTTGTTTATTTTTAGCAATGAAAATCTTAGCTACTAAGGAAAGATTACGATTCTTTCAAACAAAGAGCAAAGAGCACACACTAAATGCACTTTTCCTAAATCATTTTCGCACACAGTCTAAATGCAAATGCAAATGCATGTATTTGTTTTTCATTCCCCTTAATGTGAAGAATGCCAAAAAGGAAAACTAAGTATAGATCTGAAATATTTTCTTCAAAGCGACATTTCGACAATTTCTTTTTCAAAATGAAAGGAAGAGTTAAATGACACTTTTCAATTTCAAATAGAATATGCTTTCGACACTTTAAATATCAACAAATCAAATCAAATACATGACAAAAAGTTCAATCGACTATCTAGAGAAGGAATACTATACGACACTTCTCTTTTTTGACACAAAATGACAGTTACGACACTTTTTTACCAAAACGACTGAATGATTTAAGAAAATTTTCGACAAAGGATCGTAAATGATGGAAAAATACATAAAAACATTTACTAATCCTAATCAATGGAGGCTGAACTATGTAAAGCAAGGAGGCTTTAGCAATGAGATACTGTTCATAAGCAGCGAAAACAATTAAACAGAGTTGAAAACAAGGAAAAAAACCCCAAATTTCAAGGAGAGAAATAGGATTACTCAGTCATCGCACCTGTGCTTCACAGAAATAGGGATGCATCTCACCTGCTACACTCAAGAAGTGCGATGCATACTGGCTTCCAGTGATAGATAGTGCGATGGGCCAGGGAGCGCAACTGAGGTGGGTTTTGGCTCAAATTTGCAGTTGATTTCAGTGAGTTAAGCTGAGCTATGATGGATAGTAAAGAGAAAAGTACATGATCTTGGGAGGTCAATGAGCTAACAAAAGGGCATCTAGAATTTTTGTAAGTCATACGTTTGAATCATAAACCAAACCAGAGATTGACTGAAGCAACATTCATCTACTTTGCAATTGCAAAGCAAGAGCAATTCGAAGGCTATCTGGCTAACTTCAGGCTTTTTCTATAGTTTATAAAACAAACAATCAACAACAAACAAACAAACTATTTGATCCCCAGTGGAGTCGCCATTTTGTTTCCAAGAAAACTAGTGTCTTTTCGAACTGCTAGTCCCACTAGGATTGGCAGCTATCCTAGAAACAAACAATCAAAGCAATTTGTGATTTTCTCTATGTATGATATATAAGAGAGAAGCAGAGGGACCAACCTGGATCTTTCGCTTGACTCCTTGCTTGATTTCTCTCCCCCTCGATAGAGCTTGCAACTCTTCTCCTACTTGTTCTGCTTAGAGAATACCTGTAGAAACAAAGTAACAAAACACCATGAAAGCACCTCGATCTATTATATCATAAAAAATGCAGAATCAGAAATACATTAAACATGCAATGGCATTCACAAATAACAAGATTCATAAGTACACAATTGGATGGAGGAAAACTCAAAGAACTTTATTAAAATAGAAGGGAGAATTACAACCCTGCTATTTGATCCAGCATCATCCTCCCAACGTCAAAGCCCTCTTCACCTCATGAAAAGCAATATCACCCAACAACACAATGCTCCTTTCTCAAAGACAAACTATCAACACTTCCTTACAAATTACAAAATTCCAACCTCCAGATCTCTCAGATGAGGGATCCATTTATAGATGTCTGCAAAGGTGTGAGTCATCTCTAGGTTTTTGATTATTGTCATTCCACTTGTTGTTCTTGGTTCCACTTGGAGATATCATTGATCTCGTACTCATCCCTAGGCGAATTCAGAGAGGCAAGTGTCATAGGAGAAGTTTCTAGAATATTCCATGAGCATCCACTTGGCAAACTGTCTCGGACATTTGTCCATCCTCACTCATCGCACCCTATAGAAGGCCTCTTCAATATGCATCACACTTGGCTAGTGTAGCAGTCAGTATGCATCACACCTTGACAGTGGAGCAGTCAGTATGGTCCAGTTTTGGCCAGTTCTGAGTGGTTTTTCAGGTAGAACTTATGGGGAATGATGTAATCGGTTGACCATGATCCTTTAGGGTATAAAACAACACTTTTAGGGGTTAAAGAGCCCTTGGTTTATCGACATATAAGATTGGGGTTGTAGTGCCCAAATATGTCGATAACACATATTTGAAGAACCTATAGGGGAAGACGAAGAAGAAAACATTCCTCTAGAGATAATGGCTGAAAACAGAAATGCTAGGGGAAATGGAGAGAGAATATATGGCACCTTCCCCATTCGGGAGGCCAATGGGGACACCAAAATGAAGAATATAAGTCCTTTAGCCCTACCTCACTTCCATGGCCTGACTGCAGAAGATACTGACACCTTCTTGTTCGAGTTTGTTGTCATCTGTCAAACTTATGACTATGCAGAAGATGAGAAAAAGTTGAAACTGTTCCCTTCTACTCTCAAGGACACAACACTATGTTGGTTCATCGGATTACCTTGCAATAGCATCACAACTTGGGCTCAGATGTAGCAAGCCTTTAACAACAAGTATCGAGACTATTGTAGGTCAAAAGATAGTCAAGAAGAAATCTTCTGAATGACCGTAGGAATTGATGAGTCCTTGGAAGACTATGAAGAGAGGTTCCAACTCAGTTACAAAAGGGCCAGGTGTACATTTGACCTTGAGTCTTTTAAGTTGGTCCTACTCAGGGGAATTTGGGAAGACCTTTTAGACACCCTCCATTTACTAGCTAGGGGAGACATCTACCAACTATCCTATGAGGACATAAAGACTGTTTTTAGAAACCATTCTCTAGCAGCCAGAAAAAAGGTAGGGGGAGTCAACCCATAGCTAGTGCCTCTTCTTCCAATTCATCCATTAAAGGTGAAATTGGAAACATGTTGGAAGACTTCAAGAGTGAGATGTTTTAGACTCTTGCCATGCAAATGGATACCTTACATATCAAAAGCAAACAAGATGAAGTAGAGAGGGCTTTGGCCATTTTTTGCCCTAGATGCACCAGGAGGCATCCTAGGAATGAATGCCCATTGAACTCTATAGAGGTTTGTTCAGTCTGTGAAGAAGATCATTCCACATATAAGTGCCCTTCCTTGCCCGGATTTAAAGCTGTATACCAAGGGGCCGAAGGAGTCATTAAACAGATCTATTACATAAACCAAAGAAGGTTGCATGGACCTAGACCATACCAACAGGAGATGCAAGGGACATCTCAGACATACTACAACCCCAAAAAAGTCCCCTCCATACTGTGGAGCACCTGGAAGGTATGCTTTTTGATAAGTAATCTAGCGCTTTTTCAATACTATTTCTAATCTTTTCTGCATTATGAGCCTAAAAATATAAGGGTTTTGGTAAATTGTGTGAAAATGGACAAACGAAGCTCAATCACTAATAATCGATGTTTTCTATGCAGAAGGACGCGGAAATAGGGAATTATCGAGTAAACACAAGAAGCGCAAGGAAAGTAACTGCTGCCCCGTCGGCAGGGAACCGGATGTGGACAAGATCAAGTAAAATTGGAGCCGAATAATCCAGGGAAAGAACGCAGGGCACCGTGACGGAGAACGCAAGAAGGAGAGAGGAGACCCGAACGATTAGCGAATCCCTCAGGATCTTCGATCCTGAGGGATCGCTGCTTTAAGCTTATCTTTTGTATCTAGACATCTCTGTCATTTATATTATATAAAGGTACCACGCCATCGAGCGTGGGGGGAGAGAAAAAAAGGACGACTGTTATTATAATTATAAACTCAGAACGATTTTGATCACTGAGCTTTTGTAAGATCTGATTTTGTACACTTTTGTTAATGCAATCAATATAAAGGATTTGGTGTTCGCTTCGTTTCTGCATCTGAAGTAACTCTAAGCAGTGTACCATCGTAGCCAAGGGCCCAGCTATGACGGTCACTTGTTGTTGTATCATACGGTGATTTGTGTGGTTTGCTTATTTCTTTTATTACAGTAATCCGATATATCCTTGCTATGATAGACTATGCTTCTTAATTAATACTTGAATCTGAATAAGTTCTTTAATTCATGTCTCTGTATTACACAAACTGAATCTATTCGAATTGCATCCATTTCCACAGCAAGTTATTGGTATGAATGTTATCATTATTAGATTCATATGAAATAAGTATTTGTGAGGCTTGAAGATAATATCACTTTGTTCAGAAACATAGTCACATCATAAATTACTCTCCGATCGCTACAGTAGTATAGACTGTGTACATACTTCGTGGTTTGCTGTTCCATTTGGATTTGCTGTTCCATTTGGGTTGCTGTTCCATTTGGGTTTGCTGTTCCATTTTATATGATTGACGTTTCCTGTTTATGATAGTTTGATGTTCCATTTCATTACTGTTGTTCCATTTCATTACTGTTGTTCCATTTTAAGAATTGCTGTTCCATTTTACTTTCGTTAATCTGCCTTTATTGCTTTCATGTGATAGCAGGCCTAAGGCTGTCGTGAGCCCAGCAAGACGCTGCGTAGCTCCCTGACCTATAAGCCCATGCTTTGGTTTCCTTTCTTTATCAGTTTCTAAAGGGAAGGGTTATTGGTTTCGTACCCTTGACTGATCATTTGCCTTGTGTGATTTCATTTTCTGAATTGGTTTAGTTACAGCTCAGTGTTTGTTTCCTTTCAAGTCACTAGAATGCTATACTACTGAGCACTACTTGGACAGAACAGCCTCGGATTGAGTTACTCCTTGAAAGAACAAAACGATCCTGGATTGACTTAATAATGTGGAATAATTGGTGGTGTGAGAGACCCTAGTTATCGCTCTACATTTTGGCGTCGTTGCCGGGGAAGGGTTAATAGCCATTTGTCCTTTATAGAGTAGTGCGCAAATCTGCTAGGAGGGAGTTGGATTTTAAAAATGGAAGGTAAGAACCTGCGTACGGAGCATGTAAAAGCCCTGCTCCACCGTCCGCTCTCTTAGTAGAATTGCTGGTTAAATAGGATTTAGCAGTTTAATTGGAGTGCATGACTAAGCAGAAAAAGTTAGAAAAAGATCAAAAACCTCCATCCAAAGCCAAGGGGCCGGTGACCCTTGGACGAACGACCTTTATAGACGAAATCTATAAGAAAGCCGACTCTCAGCCATCAGTAGGTTATAAGAAAGTCAATTCTAAACAGCCTACTAGTTCCCTTCAGGCCTCGGGATCACCATCTGAAGACTTTGCTGAGGTGCACAGTCGAACAGAGGAGCAGGATTTTCAAGAAATTGAAAATTTGACTCCTAGACCATTGCACGAAGGGACCCAAAGTAACCTTTGTGAAGGAGAAGGAGAAACAGGGGAAATTGAGGAACCTAGATCTCCTATTGAATTAAACCAGCCTTTGAATAGCCCGAACAAGGGAAGCGCTGTGAAAATCCTTGTTGAAGGAATTCATTCACCGCAGACAGTTGGGGCCATTATCATCCCTGATCAAGGGAGTGATGTCAAGACAATCCCTGTTAAGACTACCCCTCCTCAACCAAGGAACACTCTCTTGGAAATTCCTGAAGATTACTGGCATATATTCGATCCCATGGCACAGAATCAGCCAAACACCCAGACCTCCACATTGCAATATCCGATAGTAGATTCTGCAGCAAATGTGCCCATGAAAGCCATTCCTCTCCAGCATATTCCCACATTTCATGGCCTCACATCAGAAGATCCGGACGCCTTCTTGTTCGAATTTGATGTATTATGTAGAGGATACGATTACACCACCGATCCCCAGAAACTGAAATTGTTCCCCTCTACATTAAAAGGGGCTGCGTTGAGATGGTTTATGGGCTTAGGTGGTGGGGTTATTAACAATTGGGATCAAATGAAAGAAGCCTTTTTAAAGAAATACCAAGATTACTGTAGATCGAGGGAATTAAAAGATGAAATCTTTCAAATGTCAGCCAGACCAAATGAAACCTTAGAAGAATATGTGGAACGTTTCCAATATAACTTGCAAAGATCCCCTTATGCATCACTACCTCTGCCTGATAACGTGTTGAAAACTGCATTAATTAGAGGTATGAGAGAGCAATGGATCGAAACGTTAAACATCATGGGGAAAGGAGACATTTATCAGGAAAATTTTGTTGATATCATTGATCTGTGTATCAGGAGCTCAAGAGGCAGCACGAGGATAAAACCAGCGGAATATGATCGCTTCCCCAGAGATAACAGAACATTAACAGAGGGAGTAACACGGGTGGAACTTGGAAATTTGCTAGAAAATTTTAAAACTGATATCCTGGGAACATTAACTACACAACTTGACATTGTGCAGGCTAAATAGAAGCAAGCTGAGGCAGAGCAGAATCTAGCCATTTTTTGCCCATGATGCAGGAAGAAACACAACCATAAGGAATGCCCGCTGGATACAGTCCAAATATGTGCTATCTGCACCACGGAACACCTGACCGAAAGCTGCACTTCACTACCTGGTTTGAAGGCAGTATACAAAGAAGCAGAAGAGGAGTCAGAACCAACATATTTTGTTAACCAGCGTCGTCAATGGCAGCCTAGGCAACCAGGTATGTTTTCAGATCCCTCCTCTTCTTTTCAACCCCCGCAGTTCAGTACACAGCAACAGAACATGTGGCAAAATCAGTCCCAACCCCCGTTTTCAAATTGGTCACCTCAAATGTTTCCTACTCCGAATCCTTGGATGTCCCAATTTGGTTGGCCAAACTGCCCTTATCCTCCACCATATTGGCAGAATAGTTCCTATCCTCCACAGTGGACCCCTTCCACTTTGCAAGGCTCATCCTGGCAGACAAGCTGGCCAAGATCGACATATCAACCAGCAGGATCAATCCCACTCCCTCAACCAACTCTGCCAGCCTTACAACAAAATCCCCAGTCTAATCTGAGACCGCAACTCCCAGCCCAACCCAATCCCAACCCTAATAATAGGCCAGTCCAATCTATCCAAATCATAGACACATCAGAGATTGAGTCTGACCTAAGGGAGTGCAACGATCTTCAGTTAAGATCGGGACGAATAATAGAAACAGAGGGAGACAAAATGATTCATATTGAAAATCAGTTACCAGTAGAACAACCCCCACAACGGGAGGATGAAAACAAAGAGCAAAACAATAAACAAGCAAGTACATCCTCTCCTCCTTTCCCAGAACGATTAGTCATATCTCGACCTATACAACCTCTAGACTTTGACATTTTGGGAGAATTACAAAATTTGTATATAAAGATTCCATTCTTCCAAGCTATACAAGACATTCCTATATATGCGAAAACCATAAAGGAATTATGCATAAAAAAATCAAGGAGGAATACAAATACTAACCCTAGAGTCCAAGTAGTTGGTACTTTATCCGACCTATTATCAGGAAAGGAGACACCTATCAAATATGAAGATCCCGGGAACCCAATTGTAACCGTTCAAATCTATGGCCAAACCCTAACTAACGCTCTAGTCGATCTGGGAGCTGCAATCAACATTTTTACAACCTCCACCTACCAAAAGCTTGGCATTACGTCAGTAGAACCTACCTCTACTCTGTTAGAATTGGCAGATCGATCTGTAGTTCGACCAGAAGGTACTCTGAATGATGTCATGGTTTTCGTAGATTCATGGGAGTATCCCACAGATTTCCTGGTAATTAATCCTAAAACCCGACTAGATGGACATCCGTTAATCCTAGGCAGACCCTGGCTTGCTACTGCCGATGCCTACATAGGCTGCCGGTAGGGAAACATGACTATAGCTAAAGCACCCGATGTTAAAAATTTAATTTTATATCCACCAGCTCAGCCAAGCCTGCCAATGATTAAAACTAACTCTTATCCTATATCATATCTTGCTAACAACATCAGATCTCCATTAACTATACAGAAGGCGTTAGACTTCAAGGATCAAACAGAAGACGACGCCATTAACAATTTTATTAGTCAAACTGAAGCTAGAAAACATATGCAGTGTCTTATGATAGAGGCAGCATTTGACAGCGAACTAGAAGAAGATCCATTAAAAGATCCGCATGATCAGACAATACCAGTAACTGTTGTTGCTAATAGTAAAGTAGTGGAAATTGAACCTAGTAAAACTCTGAATATTAACGCCAATCTTACACCAGATCAAGAGACAAAACTTGTTAGTATGTTACAAAAATACAAGGATGCATTTGCGTGGGATTACCCCGACATGAAGGGGATTGATCCTCAATTATGCACCCATCACATCTATATAGAGAAAGATGCAAGACCTGTCCGTCAGCCACAAAGAAGCCTCAACCCTCACCTAAAGGAGATAGTGAAAGATGAACTTCAGAAGATTTTAGATGTTAACTTTATTTACCCTATCTCTGACAGTAAATGGGTCTCTCCCCTTGTGGTGGTACCCAAGAAAAATGGAAAATGGAGGATTTGCGTCAATTACAGGGAGTTAAACAAGGCTACACAAAAGGATCACTTTCCCCTCCCATTTATAGATCAAGTATTGGACACGTTAGCAGGGAAGAAATTTTTCTCCTTTTGGATGGCTTTAGTGGATATAACCAAATCCAAATTGCCCCTGAAGACCAGGATAAAACTACCTTTACGTGCCCGTGGGGAACGTTTGCCTATCGTATATTACCCTTCAGCCTATGTAACGCCCCTGCTACATTTCAAAGGGCTATTCTCAGTATTTTTGCAGATCTAATAAACGATGGACTTGAGGTGTATATGGACGACTTCACACCGTATGGGGATGAATTTGATCCAGCTCTGGATACCCTGGAAAAAGTTCTACAACGCTGCATTGCTACCGGACTCTGCCTGAGCCACGAAAAGTGCTACATGATGATGACGGAAGGGCTCATTCTAGGGCACTACATTTCAGCAACTGGCATCCAGGTAGACCCTGCTAAAATTCAGATTCTTTTTCTCATCCCTACCCCCACTACTCAAACAGAGGTACGTAGTTTCCTTGGATTTTCTGGATATTACAGACGCTTTATAGAACATTATTCACGAATTGCAGCACCTCTATATGCTCTGACAGGTAATGTCGATTTTTTGTGGATAGATAAATGCGACCAGGCTTTTAAAGAATTGAAAAAGTTGCTATCAATAGCTCCAGTCCTTCGAGGATGAAACTGGAATCTGCCATTCCAGATCTCATCGGATGCCTCGGATACAGCAATCGGTGCAGTCCTAGGACAAGAAGAGGATAAGAAGCCATACGCTATTTACTATATTAGCAAAAATTTATCCTCTGCCGAACTCAATTATACTGTTACTGAAAAGGAATTTCTCGCTGTAATTCATGCTGTTAATAAATTTAGGCATTATATTACAGGTTACCCTGTTGTGTTATATACAGATCATTCTGCTATTAAATATCTAGCAAACAAACCCGTCACGAATGCTAGAGTAACTCGATGGTTGATCCTGTTGCAGGAGTTTGACATCACAATTAAGGATCGACCTGGCAAGGAGAACCCTGTAGCCGACTTCCTCTCAAGAATACCCAAATCAATCGAAGCAGCAGCCGTGGAAGATCAATTCCCTGACGAACATCTGTTTGCCATTGCCATTCGAACACCCTGGTATGCTAACGTCGCCAATTACCTTGCAGTGGGTAAGTTACCAAAACACCTAACCCCTCAGGAACGAAAGCAAATTGTTCAAAAAAGCACACGATTTTCGTGGATTGGAGACCATTTATTCCATACAGGGGCAGATATGCAAATCAGAAGGTGTATTCGAGAGGATGAGATCCTAGACATCTTAAAGGCTTGTCACAGTGGACCATGCGGGGGGCACTTTGCCGACAAGAGAACAGCACATAAAATACTACAGGCAGGGTACTATTGGCCTACAATCTTTAAGGATGCGAAAAAGTTTGTGCAGGCCTATGATAGCTGCCAGCGAGCAGGAAAACCTGGTCAAGCTGATGAAATGCCTCTGAGACCACAAGTGGTTATTGAGCCATTTGAACGATGGGCTCTCGATTTCGTCGGGCCCATTAATCCACCATCAAACCAAAGGACATACATCCTGGTAGCAACAGACTATGTTACTAAATGGGTTGAGGCTGAATCATTAGCTAGGGCTACAGAAGATTCGGTAATACAATTTTTGTTCCATTTGTTTGTACGTTATGGACTTCCGAGAGAAGTAATTACAGATGGTGGACCACAATTTGTTGGAAACAAACTAGCTGCAACATTTAACAATTATCATATCCAACATAAGATTACTACCCCCTACCATCCGCAGGCAAATGGACAAGTAGAAAACAGTAACAAGATAATTGAGTCAATCTTAACAAAGACCGTCGCATCACACAGGCGTGATTGGGCTGCTCGGCTACCTGAAGCACTGTGGGCTTATAGAACCACATGGAGAAGTATGACAGGCTATTCACCTTATCAATTGGTGTTTGGGAAACAACCAATCTTTCCTATCGAATTCGAGATCCAAACACTACGAACTGCACAAGAGGTTGGCCTAGATCTGAATGAGGCACAGATCAATCGACTACGACAAATCAATGAATTGGATGAGATTAGGCTCTCTGCATTACAAAACACAGCATTAATCCAATAGCAGCAAGCTAAGTGGCACGATGCACTTATAAAGAATAAAGTCTTCCATGAAGGAGACTGGGCTCTGTTATACGATTCTTGGTTCCAGGACTTCCCGGGGAAACTCCAGACTCGCTGGCTAGGACCATATGAGATCCAGAAGGTGCACGACAATGGGACCCTCACTCTGATCACGATTGACGGTTCTGGACATACGTTCAAAGTAAATGGCCACCGAGTTCGTCTCTATCGAAGACCTCTTACTCAGGAATCCTTTTGTCAACAGCTTCAGCAAGATACTGATTTGGAGATCCTAGCAGAGGAAGTGAAATCTTCCTCACCCATAACTTAAGCAATTTGTTTTTCATAATTTGTACATAACATCCTGCATATATGTTCTTTTCATCTTTGTTTTGTAGTATTTTGGTTACCTTATTTTGCACAACACTAGTTTGATTTTGCTGTTCCTTTTCAAAAGGAACAGCACTCGTTTGATTTTGCTGTTCCTTTTCAAAAGGAACAACACTCGTTTGATTTTGTTGTTTCTTTTCAAAAGGAACAGCACTTGTTTGATTTTGCTGTTCCTTTTTAAAAGGAACAACACTCGTGTGATTCTGCTGTTCCTTTTCAAAAGGAACAGCACTTTTGGTGTTTTGCTGTTCCTTTGCAAAAAGGAACAGCACTTGTTGTTTTGCTGTTCCTTTGCGAAAAGGAACAGCACTTTTTATTTTGCTGTTCCTTTGCGAAAAGGAACAGCACTTTTGCGTTTTGGAATTTTTGTTGTTCCTTTGCGAAAAGGAACAGCACGTTTGTGTTTTGGAATTTTTGCTGTTCCTTTGCGAAAAGGAACAACACTTTGGCGTTTTGGAATTTTTTGTTGTTCCTTTGGAAAAAGGAACAGCACTTTTTGTTTTGCTGTTCCTTTGCGAAAAGGAACAACACTTTTTGGCTTTGTTGTTCCTTTGCGAAAAGGAACAGCCCGTGTGGATTTTTGCTGTTCCTTTGCGAAAAGGAACAGCCCGTGTGGATTTTTGCTGTTCCTTTGCGAAAAGGAACAGCACTCTTTGTGCTTTGCTGTTCCTTTGCGAAAAGGAACAGCACTCGCATATTTCTTTTTTAGATGCAGAATTTGGTTAATTCCGTTATTTTCCGCAAGACGAGTCATCCACATGCTTAGTGCAGAGAAGTGTTATAGCTCCAAATCTCACTCTTATGGTTTGTGATGCTGCACTTATGGCCTAGGGCAACCCCTCCTTCCAGACCTGGTCCAAAAATTTAAAAAACAGTGTTTTATTCCCTATACGCGACATTGCCCTGAGTTAAACGCGTGTACACGCGGGTCTATTATACCCAACCCGCGTGTATCTATTAAAACACTTAAAAAAATAATAAATTCCTCTTTTTCGGGTGGAGATCGCGGGTTTACCTGTTGGATCACCTGTTAGTGCCCGTGGCCCAACTGTTCCCAACCAACTCCTAACTAAAAAACTACTTTGGAGAGGGTATAAAAAGACATCAAAGGGAAGGCCAAAGGGGAGAGAAAGGAGAGCAAGATTATTATGCTGAGATTTTTCCCTTAGACCAGGTCTGAAGTCCTTGGTGCATTCTGCACTTTCCCCCTTTTGCATAGGAAACCCTTGTTTCCATGTGTATTGGTGATCATTCATCCTTGATATCATCATTGAGTAAGACTTGGAAGGAGCTCTTGTTGGAGGCTTGAGGCTGGAACGAATCCGGGAGGAAGCTTTCTTGGAGCCTGCTGAAGGTGTTCAGGTGATATCTTTCCGATATATGTACTTTATTTGCCTTTATATATAAAGAAACACGTCTTTGTTCCCGAATAATCTTTCTTTATGCTTATGAGATTCTTGTGTTGAATTCTTATGAAAGTGGTTACTTAAAGATTTTTATAACTAACTTGATAGCATAAAGATGATTTATACATAAGTATCTGTACATGTACTGTTGTGTTCTTTGATTTGTTTGTCTTGCAGACCAAAGAAAGAAGAAGGGAACTCCAAGAAGGGTTTGGACCCTTAAGGTCTTCTCGAACGTAGGACCTTAGGTACGTACCCTTAACGTTAGCATTTGCTTAAAAGTAAAAATGATGGCTGTGTGTGTGTGTTTCTTTGAATAAGAAATTTTCAGTCTGGTAGAGTCTTAGCCCAAAGGACCCTAGGGGTACTTTCCCTTCAACCAAGAAGACACCATCAGAACCTTTCTGCTTCTATTTGGACGCTTTGCGATTATACTCTCCTAAATCCTTCAGATATAGCAATGACATTATGCAATGAACATAAAAGCATGATATACCGAAACCTGCATATCATAAATCGCTATTATTTTAACAGTCAGTATATATAAGAAGTCAAGAGGAAGGACATTAACTTTCGTCTTTACTGTCATTATCTTGTTCCTGAACCATGGTTTGGAAATTTTTATCATGTCGATCTTCCTAAAAACTTTCTTGATCATTACTGAGGAATATGAGCAAACAATTTATATCTGTCTGTTGGGATTGTAAGACTTCTTCCACCATTCCCCGCTCTTAAGGAGTGCGGAACCACCCTTATGTGTAATTGAACAAAGAAAAAAGAAGTGTGCTGCAAAAGAAGAATAAAAGAAAAAATAAGAACAAGACATGAAATCGTCAAATGCAGGATAGGGGGTCTCATTCAGAGCCAGCCTACCATGATCATAAGGATGGAAGCGAAGTGGCATTCCCATTACGGCCACCACACCAGGGATATGGTCCAAAGGTAAAATAACAAGAAAACCTTGGAACAGGAGGTCTCATCACGAGCTGGCCTGACCACGTTTCGTGCCTACCTTGTGAATGGCATTATGGTTATCTGGTCACCAAGCCAGCATAATGGCCTGCATTTTGACAAAGCACTCTTCAGTAGATACACAAAGGATAATGGTTCCGGAGGGTGAGATAAACAACTTTGCCAAGGTTATGAACACCTGTTGGCAGCAGAGCTCTGTTAATGGCATTGGAGTCGTAATATTTACACCAACAGGTATGATATTAAGTCTGTTTGTCTTTTATATCCTTTGCATGTATCATATGTCACACCCTGATATAATTATCGCATGAGCATTATCACCAATCATGGAAACGGAATTGACAATGACTATTGGAGACTTGGTACAGTTGACAGACGTCCAACCCTCGGTTCCTCATTATATCACACTGGCTTATCTTAAAAGCGATCCATTTTTTTGCCTCAGTTTCGGTACTTCATTGTCCTTTTACAACATGGCATAATTTCCACCTGCTGTACTTTATGATTTGACTCCCGACTAGCTGCTGCTCCTCTCTTTGACGGCTGGGGCGAGCCTATCAGATCGCGGGGGGGGAGGTGACCTCATTACTCCAATGGTTACGTGGCTGCACACCATTCGGGCAAAATAATAACACAATTTAACGGTATGATGATCTCATTCCACGGACTGCCACCCACGGTCTTTCTTTTTGTTGCATGCTCTGCGAAAATCCTTCCTAAAAATAGCATCGAGTACCCTCTCTGTTCGGTAAATACCGTGGACAGTTGCTGTGTCATTCCCGAATTCATTCCTAAGAGTAAGCTATGGGCGGGAAAACAATCCGAAGTGAACCACACAAGCTGACCGCGTCTGCTGCTGCCCGCGAAATTCTGGAAAATGCAGGATGGTTGAATTACTTCAACCGCCTGCAAGAATCGAACGAGGCTGTAGCGTTGGAATTCCTGCAAAATCTACAGGAAAAGCACTCTATAGTCGGAGGAAAGCGGATAGAAGTTACGGAGGACATTATTGCAAAAACCTCAGGATTACCAGCTGTTGGACCCAGATGGGAGCTGAAGAAGGAAAGACTGCAGAAAGCAATGGAAATTTTCCAAAGCGAAGGCCAAAGTCTGACAGTCAAAGGGAAAGGAGTTCTGCCGACAACACTGGGGGAACCCTGGACCGAGCTGGCAAAGATAGTGCAGAGCTATATCACCTGCGAAGGGAGAAAAGATGTGGTAAGGGCTCGTCACTTAAAACTTCTAGCTATTTTGAAGGGAAAATGCTCTGTAAATCTCCCTGCCTTTTTAAATTCATTATTACATGATGCGGCCCGAAGTTTGAAGAAGGCTCAACACAGAGATGGTTGTTAGCCACCATGGACTGATTCGGCTAATAATAAGCCACAGTCTTGCCCAACAGCAAGACACCTGGGAGGAATTGGTCGAAACAGTTAAAATGGGACTGGCTTTACCTCGAACCTCCAGCACACTGGAACGTTCAGAAGAACACAAGGAGCCAGCAGCAGAAAAGCATGCTGTTTCAAAACGAAAGCAGTCCTCTAGCACGCTGGAACAATCAGAGAAACGTAAGAAGCCGACGGCAGAAAAGCATGCTGTTTCGAAATGGAAGCGATCCTCCGATACGCCGGAATGACCAGAGGAACCTAGAGAACCTTTTGGCACTCCCAACCTACCTGAAAGACCCAGGAAGTCAGCTTGATTGGTTCGAATACGGGGAAGGTTGGAAAAGATTCAGAAAACTGCGGCCCAACCAATTGAAATTGAGGACAAACCTTCGGAAGAGGAAGGTGAATTACCGGAAGGAAATGCTGAGCAACTAGAGGCTGGAACTAACCAGCCAGAAGAAGGAATTGAGGAAGAAAACGCACAATCCATGGGGAGCCCGTTGCAAGACCATCTAGGAGAAGAGGAATTGGCAGCAGTTCTGGCCAATATGGGAGAATACGACCAAGCCTCCAGTCCAGGAGGTATCCTTGACGGTCCCGCAGAAGAAGAATTACCTAAGGAAGGGCATGCAGAAGAGGCAGGGGAAGAAAACCTGCCTGTCTTTGGTAATGAAGCAGAAGACATCAATTCGGGGCAATCTGTCCCCAGGGTGCCGAAAGATGTTCCAGGAGAGGAAGAAGAAGTAAGATTGAAGGCCAAACCCTCTGCCGAGGCTAGGGAAATTGCAAAATTGAGGAAGAAGCACCAGAGGATGCTGGGCACGATAGCCAGACTTCGGCAACAAATCAGAATGTTGAAAGCCAATCTGAGAATACAGAAAACTGCAAGGCAAAGGAAAAGGACCACGGCAGCAAGAACCTCGAGGGTTAGGGTTCGTTTTGATGGATGAAACCCCATCAGGAGACCTACTGTGGAGGAACAGTCCGCTGTTCCGAATGATAATGAGGAACAGGGTGCTGTTCCAATAGAAACTGCTGTTCCATCTGGCCCGGAGGAACGAATGGACATTCCAATGGAACAACAAGAGGCTCCAGTGGTAGGAAGACCGTACCAACCCTTTTTTCGCATCAAAAAGGAGACGGATAACAAAGAGGTTCAAACGGAAGCACCCCCCTCGGGTGTAATTCGGGTCCAAAATTCCAAACAACACAATAGGAAGGTCCAGGTTAAACTACCAGCTTCTACGGCTGCCTGGAAGAAAGACCCGAAAACCAGAACCTTGCATAAAATGATGAAGGAAGCCCAGCAGGAGGCCGAGCAGTTACGAGAACAGACGGTCCCCAAGGAAAGATATGAGGAGCTCCAACAGCAACTTCGAAACATCAGTCAGTCTGAGAGCCAGGCCTTTGAAGGATGGCAGAAGGAGCAGGAAAAGGTTGCTAAGGTAACTCGTCGACTAGATAGTGTTGTTAAACAGATGGACACCTTGTGTTCCTTGTATACTGATGTTTTGACTTGTAGAGCCCCTGCTAAAAATTATGCTTTGTTTTTTCTTGAACGTTATTTGAGATTAAAAATAAAAGCTGTTAGGGTAGGAGCACCCATCCATATCAACACTGTTAATGATTTTATAGATTGCTGCAAGCACTATGGAGTTAAAGTTCAAAGGTTGTTATGTGAATTCTACTTGCACAATCTTGTCTTAGACCAGGAAACTGATTTGAATCCTGGCCCTTTCATTGGCGATATACAATTTCAAGCCTTTATCTCATTTGGGGTGAATCAGTTAAAATGGCTTAAAGCTTACAACATCTTCCAGAGGCAAGAAAATAATTTAGACCTTTGGGTACGAGCTGAAGCTAGGGACCCAGCAGCATTATGGAGAGAGCATAGGAGTATGATGAGGATCCCAGGTGTCATGAAGATATTAGGTCCCATGCATGGAGACTTGATCCGAAATGGTCTGGAGTATTTCCTGACTATTAAAGACCAGGCCTTCCATGCTGCAAAGTTTTGCTACCGAACCTCTAACCCAAACATCCAGCTCAGGGAACCCTTTAACTTTGAGAATTTTGAATTGGCTGCCAGTCGATTGAGTCTCTATGGGGAACGGATTCTGCGAGCAGGACCATTGTGGTTGGGGTCTCGGTTTCGCAGCCCAATTGTTTGGCATCCTGCACCTGGATATCAGGACCTATATGAGATGCCTACAGATCAGTTAGACCAGTTCTTTGACCATCTAGTTGCTAATCATGGTTGTCGACCTCTTCGTGAGATCCCTTCTCTGGCCTACTCTCTCACAGCCCTGCATGTCAATTACAACGTTTTCATGAGGACATGAAACAGGGTAAGCAGGGGGGTGTGTGGAGCACCTGGAAGGTATGCTTTTTGATAAGTAATCTAGCGGTTTTTCAATACTATTTCTAATCTTTTCTGCATTATGAGCCTAAAAATATAAGGGTTTTGGTAAATTGTGTGAAAATGGACAAACGAAGCTCAATCACTAATAACCGATGTTTTCTATGCAGAAGGACGCGGAAATAGGGAATTATCGAGTAAACACAAGAAGCGCAAGGAAAGTAACTGCTGCCCCGTCGGCAGGGAACCAGATGTGGACAAGATCAAGTAAAATTGGAGCCGAATAATCCAGGGAAAGAACGCAGGGCACCGTGACGGAGAACGCAAGAAGGAAAGAGGAGACCCGAACGATTAGCGAATCCCTCAGGATCTTCGATCCTGAGGGATCGCTGCTTTAAGCTTATCTTTTGTATCTAGACATCTCTGTCATTTCTGTTATATAAAGGTACCACGCCATCGAGCGTGGGGGGAGAGAAAAAAAAGGACGACTGTTATTATAATTATAAACTCAGAACGATTTTAATCACTGAGCTTTTGTAAGATCTGATTTTGTACACTTTTGTTAATGCAATCAATATAAAGGATTTGGTGTTCGCTTCGTTTCTGCATCTGAAGTAACTCTAAGCAGTGTACCATCGTAGCCAAGGGCCCAGCTCCGACGGTCACTTGCTGTTGTATCATACGGTGATTTGTGTGGTTTTCTTATTTCTTTTATTACAGTAATCCGATATATCCTTGCTATGATAGACTATGCTTCTTAATTAATACTTGAATCTGAATAAGTTCTTTAATTCATGTCTCTGTATTACACAAACTGAATCTATTCGAATTGCATCCATTTCCACAGCAAGTTATTGGTATGAATGTTATCATTATTGGATTCATATGAAATAAGTATTTGTGAGGCTTGAAGATAATATCACTTTGTTCAGAAACATAGTCGCATCATACATTACTCTCAGATCGCTACAGTAGTATAGACCGTGTACATACTTCGTGGTTTGCTGTTCAATTTGGATTTGCTGTTCCATTTGGGTTGCTGTTCCATTTGGGTTTGCTGTTCCATTTTATATGATTGACGTTTCCTGTTTATGATAATTTGCTGTTCCATTTCATTACTGCTGTTCCATTTCATTACTGCTGTTCCATTTTAAGAATTGCTGTTCCATTTGGGTTTGCTGTTCCATTTTATATGATTGACGTTTCCTGTTTATGATAATTTGCTGTTCCATTTCATTACTGCTGTTCCATTTCATTACTGTTGTTCCATTTCATTACTGCTGTTCCATTTTAAGAATTGCTGTTCCATTTTACTTTCGTTAATCTGCCTTTATTGCTTTCGCGTGATAGCAGGCCTAAGGCTGTCATGAGCCCAGCAAGACGCTGCCTAGCTCCCTGACCTATAAGCCCATGCTTTGGTTTCCTTTCTTTATCAGTTTCTAAAGGGAAGGTTTATTGGTTCCGTACCCTTGACTGATCATTTGCCTTGTGTGATTTCATTTTCTGAATTGGTTTAGTTACAGCTTAGTGTTTGTTTCCTTTCAAGTCACTAGAACGCTATACTACCGAGCACTACTTGGACAGAACAGCCTCGGATTGAGTTACTCCTTGAAAGAACAAAACGATCTCGGATTGACTTAATAATGTGGAATAATTGGTGGTGTGAGAGACCCTAGTTATCGCTCTACACATACCTTCTTGGGGCCCCCTTGCTCCTCCTTCCTGGTCCACACCTCCTCCATGGTCCTTCACATCTGAATATCATTCCCAACCAGCCACCCATTCATTTCAATCCTATGCTCAACTGCAACCTTAGTGAAATGCATCTCATCAGGGGTGGAGACCCCAATACAACTCTCTTCCCACTCTTCTACCTCCACCACCTGCCCAACCACCACAACCGTTACCTTCTGCTCCACCAAGGAAACCCCAAATGAATGCCCAGCCAAATCTGAACCTGAACAACAGACAGGCTCAACAAGTGTATAGTGGGGATCCATCATGCCCAACTTATGCTATGGAGATTCAAGAAATTAAGTTGTGATCTGGGAAAGTTCTCCCAGATAGTCAACCTCCACCCAGGGAGGCTGAGGAAGATAAAGAGGAAAGAAAACCTAAATAAAATCCACCCTTTCCTAAGAGACTATCCATGACAATCTAGCCTACCCCAGAAGAGACTGAACTCTTGGGATAATTGAAACACTTATGTGTGAAGATACCACTTCTCCAAGCCATAAAAGATGTGCCTATCTACAATAGGTTGATCAAAGTGAAGTGCTTTAGGCATCCAGGAAGGTGCAAGAGAGATGCCCCAACAATCAATGTCATAGGACAACTGTCTGACCTGATGTTGGGGCATATAATCTGTCCAAAATATCTACACCTTGGAAGCCCAGTGGTTTATGTCGATATCAATGGCACAATGGTCCCACATACCTTGATTGATCTAGGAGTTTCCATTAATGTGATGAAAAAGGACACACTGCTCAAACTTAACCTCTAAGGCTCCTTGAGGAAGACCACGATAGTGCTGCAGATATTAGACCGCTCCACAGTGACCCCTAAGGGGATTTTGGAAGATGTGATGATATCCATTGATTCTTGGGAGTACCCTACTCATTTCTTAGTGCTCCAGCCAAAGCCAAAGCTCACTAGGTATCCTCTCATTCTGGGAAGACCCTGGGTGGCTACAACCGATGCCTACATCAATTGTCGAGCTGGAAACATGACCATAAAGAATGGGCACATGTCCAAGCAATTAATCCTATATCCTCCTGCCAAACCCTTGCTAGAACATGATCTACCTCTCTGGTTGGAGGAGGATCATGAGGATGAACTTTATTCTGCACCACTTTGTACATTAGAAATCACCATGGGGGGGAAACCTCAATATGAAGATGATATGATCGAAATTTTGATTTAGAATCCACCTCCCAGTATATCACCATTAGAAGACATAGTAAGAGAAACCACAAACAACCCCTCAACTGATATTTGTGTGGCCGACCTCACTTCTCTCCGTGTTAAGAATATATAGTTCATCCCAGAAAGGACATTGAAAATCAATCCATCCCTATTTACTCCCCAGGAGATAGAGCTATGCAGCATACTGAGAAAACATCTAGATGCCTTCGCCCGGAGTTATAAGGAGATGAAGGGAGTGCACCATTTAGTATGTACTCATCATATATACATCAAGGAAGATTGCAAGCCAGTCAGGCAGCCTCAAAGGAGGATGAACGCAACACTTAAAGATATTGTTAAGGAAGAACTGGAGACATTGATTAATGCAGGATTCGTCTATGCCATCTCTGACAGTGAATGGGTCTCTCCTTTGGTGCTAGTGCCAAAGAAAAATGGTAAGCGGAGAATCTGTGTCGACTATAGAGAATTGAACAAAGACACTAAAAAGGACCATTTTCCTTTACCTTTCATAGATCAAGTGTTAGATGATCTGGCAGGGAAAAAGTTTTTCTCCTTTCTAGATGGGTTTATCCGGTACAATTAGATTCAAATCATCTCGGAAGACCAAGATAAGACCACTTTCACTTGTCCTTGGGGTACCTTTGCATACCGGGTCCTTTATTTTGGTTTGTGCAATGCTCCAAACACTTTCCAAACGGCGGTATTAAGTATATTTTCTGAGCTAGTTCATAATGTAGTAGAAATATACATGGACGATTTTACTCCTTATGGCTCTGACTTTCAGGAAGCTTTATCTAACCTAGGAAAAGTTCTAGATAAGTGTATTGAGATGAACCTATCCCTCAGTCTGGAAAAATGTGAAATTTTTATGACTGAAGGGACCATGCTAGGTCATGCAATATCTCAACAAACACTGCAGGTGGACCCCAACAAAATTGCCATCATCTAAAGGGCCCCACTTCCTCAAAAGGTGAGAGATGTCAGAAGCTTCCTAGGCTTAGCTGTATATAACAGGAGATTCATTAAAGACTTCAGCAAGTTAGCCTATCCTTTGTTTGGCCTCCTAGGCAAAGATGTTGAGTTCATATGGTTGGAAAATTGTCAAGGAGCCCTAGGTACCTTGAAGAGCAAGCTAGTGACTGCCCCGATTCTTAAAGGCCCAAACTAGGCCCTACCCTTTCACATTCACATAGATGCCTCGAACAAAGCAATAGGAGCATCCTTAGGACAAATTGATGAAAATTTACCTTATGCCATATACTTTATAAGAAAAAACTTGTCAAAGGCAGAGCTAAACTATACAGTGACCGAGAAGGAACTCCTAGCTGTCATGCATTCCTTAAACAAATTCAGACATTATATCACAAGCTATCAAAATTTATGCACACTGATTATGCTGCAATTAGATATTTAATGAATAGACTAGATGTAAATTCTTGCATTATTATATGGTTTCTTTTACTGCAACAATTTGATCTGACCATTATTGATAAGCCTGGTAAAGAGAATGTTGTTGCTGACCTTTTGTCTAGAGTAAATTTGCTTACAGGTGAAGAAGGAATGGTGGATGACCAAATGCCAGATGAACACCTATTTTCTATATCAGTACTCTCTCCATGGTTTGCTGATATAGAAGACTACTTGGTTTTAGCACAGTTCCCACCCCACCTATCCTCAAAAGAGAAGAGAAAGATAGTAAGGAAAAGCGCCCCTTTCACCTGGAATGGAGGCAATCTCTTCAAACTTGGCCCAGATCAGATCTTGAGAAGATGTGTCAGGGAGGAGGTAGTCTTTGACATCCTCCTAACCTATCATGACAGGCCTTGTGGAGGTCATTTTGTAGCAAAAAAAACTGCCTTCAAGATATTGCAAGCAGGCTATTACTGGCCCACTCTTCATCAGGATGTGAGGAGATACATGAGCCAATGTGATTCGGTGTTAGAGGATGGGGAAACCCACTCCAAAGGATGAAATGCCCATGCAACCTCAAGTGACCTTTGAGCCATTTAAGAAGTGGGGCATGGACTTTGTGGGGCCTATCAACCCCCTTCAAAGAAGAAGTAGTACATCATTGTGTGCGCCGACTACCTTACAAAGTGGGTGGAGACAAAAGCAATCAAAGCAACAACAGAGGAAAAAGTAGCTGATTTTTTGAGGGAAAACATATTCTACAAGTTCGGGCATCCGAGAGAGTTGTTCATAGACCAAGGCAGTTAGTTCACTTCCAACCTGATTGAAGACCTGCTCACACATCATAAGATCAAGCACAGGACTTCCACCCCTTACCATCCATAAGCTAATGGGCAAGTGGAGTACACTAATAGAGCATTGGAAGGGATGCTAACCAAGGTAGTGAGCAGCAGTAGAAGATACTGGGCGAACAAATTAGTTGAGGCCACTTGGGCCTACAACACAACATGGAAGACCACCATCGGGTTCACACCCTATGAACTGGTCTATGGGAAGAAGGCTTTGTTGTCAATAGAGTTTGAATTCAATACCCTAAGGATGGCGTCTCAGCTGGACCTAGACCTCATCCATACACAGAAGGAGAGATTACTTCAGCTCAATGGATTGGATGAATATGGATTGCAAGTCCTTCTCCATACAGAGGTAGTTCAACTTCAGAGAAAGATATGGCATGATAAAAAATAATAGGGAGAAGCAATTCTAAGAGGGATATTGGGCACTACTCTACGATTCAAGACACAAGGATTTCAAAGACAAGCTGTGGACAAGATGGCTAGGACCCTACACTGTGGAGAAATGCAATGACAATGGTTTCGTTCTGATTAGAACCATTGATGATGAAGCCATCCCCATGCTTATCAATGGAAATTAGTTGAAAGTCTACAAGAAACCCCTCTCCAAGCGAGAATTTATTGAATATTTGAATAAAACAGTGATGGTAGTGGAGCATGTCTTAGCTTCCACTTCACGCACTCACTGTAGAAAAAAAGAGAAAAAATATTGACTCAAGTGAAAACCTCCATGAGGCTCTTGAGTCCCATCATTGGGTTGAAAACCTCTTCTGAGGCAGCCCAGTGATGTCAAAAAAAAAGGGGAAAAGAATAAGATCCCTGGGTGAAAGCCTCCCCTGGAGGTGCCTAGGGTAGGAAATTAAGGTGAAAACCTCTCTGAGGCACCCTAGTTGTTTTCAAAGAAAAAATGAATTTTTATTGCATTGTAGGTTTGTAGGAGGACTACAGCGAGTAGAAGAAAGTGCCAAGGGGACCCTGAAATTCATACCAGCATCCATCTCATCTTCTCCACACCTTCCTCCATCATTTTTGGCATCTCTTTCACCCCACTATACCTCTTCTTCCAAAATTGTGTTTTCTACAAGAGGCTCTGTTTCTTCTATAGGAGGCTCTTGTAGGAATTACAGAGAGCCAAAAGTGTCGACAGGAGGTAGTTTGAGGCACAAGAAAAGCTTCATGAGGAACTTATAATCCCTGTTACCATCTTCAAAACTCCTTTCCATCATTTCCAAGCCTACATCACACTCCAAGCATCATTATTATTTTTTCCTTTCCAAGAAAAAACACAGAAAAACAGTTTTTCAGTTTTGAAAAAAAACAAAAATAAGAGGAAAAGGCACCATTAACTTTACCTGAAGCTTACCTACTATCCCTCCATCATTCATCTCCACCTCTGGCATCATTATCGAGCTCTAAGCATAGGGAATAGCTGAATTTTCAAGGGGAGAAGCAGTGATAGGAGCTCTTGTAGGAATTCCTGTAGCAGTTGATCCCATAGAAGTCCAGCACCAGCAGCAAGGGATAGCACATCTGAAGTTTGAGAAGGCACATTCAGTTTAGCTCCAACGAAAGAAGAAACTGCAAAAACACACAACAACATATCAACAAGCAGAGACATCATGCATGGAGGAAAATGAAGGCATGCAGCAGAGAAAGCCACAACACCTCACAGTCGATGGCAGCAAATACACTTGGATTACAGGTAAGTAGCTAAGTCACTCCTCTATTTGCATTTGTGTAATTAGGAATCATACAAAGGCAATGAGATGGCTGAAATTGAAAGAGGTAAAGGTGGCCAGTTAACTTGGCCACCTTCATTTAGTTGACTCCACTTAACCGAGATATCACCCACATGTGCTCACAGTCAACTCAAGCAAAAGATGCAATGGACAAGTAGTGGAGGAAGAGTTAACTCTGATGTAGTAATGAGGGGATGATTACAAGGGGGGTCATCATGACCAAGTAGGTGGGGACCAACGGTCCTAATCTGGGAAACGTACACCTTGACAACTCAACACTCATAACCGAAAACAACCATAAAAGGTAATGAGCACTCCTCCCCGCGCATTCTCACCACCTTTTATTCAGTTTCTCCTCATAACTCAGCCATGCAATAGTCTCCTTATACCCCTATAGCCTCGTATTCGCCATCCTCCATTGATTTCCTCCATATTTTTTCTCTCGGCATCTTCTACAGGAGCCCTACAGGTTTTCTACAAGAGCACCTACATGAAATCTACAGGAGGGACAACGGGCTTCTACAGGAGGGGAAATGAGTCATTATGAAGAGAGGAAACGTGATTTTTGGCACGAATTTTAGTATGAAGAGGTAGGGTTCATGAATGCCCTCTCTTGAATATCAAAATGTGAAAGATTTGGTCTCAAGTTCAAGATAAAATGAGTCTTTAAGAGGGTAGAAATAGATAAAAAATTTATGTTTAAAAAAAAAAAAACACAATCCCCTATGTTTTTCTATTTCACTCAAAATTATTTGTCTCCACCTCTACATCTGGTTTTTCAAAAGAAGTACAGGCAGTATGATAGGGGGGTTTATGAGAAAAGAGCCCACTAACTCCACTAGACTCCAGGCACATCCTCAAGTGCTGGAAATATTTACAAGGGCAAACTGGATGAATTTCTTTGAGAAATTTAGAGGGTTTGATGTTAAAATTTCCCATGAATTTTCTCTCTCTCTGGTCCCTCACACAAGAAGTCATGCTACTGTAACCATTAGAGGCCTCTCCATTGAAATTACCCCTGAATTCATCAGTAGGGTCACTACCCTTCCTCTTGGGCTGCCTTGGAGTAAAGATGAGAAAATAATTGGCCAGGCTGCCAAGAGGAAAATTTTCCAAGATAATGAAACCCTTATTGAAGACAAAAATGGAATTAGGAGGGCTAGTGTACCATATCCCTGGGATGAGGTTAGCTACTAAGTGATCAAATACATTTCTTATGTGGGGAGGCACAACATTGTTTATGGATATCATTTCAGAATCCTCCAAGAATTGAGATATGGCATGGATACCCTAGCACATCAAAAGCTCAGTATCCCTTACTTTCTCCTTCAGTCCCTCATTGACTCCGACACCAAGGTACAAGAAGGAAATTCATAGTAGCTATCTCACCATGGCCTAATCAATATCCTAGTAGAAGAAGCCCTCCATACTCTTACAATCCCTATAACATGGGAAGTTTTCATAAATATGACAGCTGAGGATGACATCAAGGCATTAACCTATGATGTCATTCCTACTGTCAGTGAGGAGGGAGGACAACAAGGAGGAGAATATGAAGCTAGTGGTGACATAGCAGAGAAAGAGAGGAAGGAGGAAAGAAAATAAATAGAGGAGGGGAGAGTTAAAGAGACATAACAAGAGGTAGAAAAAGAGACAGAGTAGGAGGAGGAAAAAGAGACAGAAGAGGGAGAAAAGGAGGCAGAGAAGGTAGAGCAAAGAGAAGATTCCCCTGGAACTTTGGAAAGAGAAGTAGCAACTGCCCTCATTGCCCTCAGTAGACTAGTCAAGCAGAAGTAGAAGAGGAAAAGAAAAACCTCCATGTATTTCAGGGCAAGGAAGAGTACCAGAATTAAAATAGGGAAACCTTAGTCCTCATCAAATATTCCCATTAGCATTGAAGATTCACCATTTGCCAAGGTGAAAGAATCTCCTGCCAAGACACCCATAACCTATGAAAGGAGGACTACAAGATCTTCTACATGGAAGGGAAAGGCAATTCTACAGGACCCCAAACCAGACCTACAGGAGGCTAAAACAGTCCTACAGAAGACACTGTCCAAACTATAGGAGACACAAAAGCTTGAGGAAAAGATTGGAGGATAGCTAGAGGTGAAAGAGGAAGCATAAGAGCTATAAGAACCTAAACCCTAGCCTAATATTGACTCCTATTACAGACTACTTGAGGGAGGCAACATAATCCCATAGAAATTTGCAATTCCACTATTTTTGGAATTTAAAAAAGACAGAGTGGGAATGCATAGGTGGATGCAGATAGCCAAGTCAAAATGAGTTGAGGATATTGGCCACATGGAATACAAAATCATGGAAATGGGTAGGGAATTGAGTGTTGTTAGAGACAGAGAAGCCACTACAAGAAGCCACCTTGAGAATATGAATGAATTACTATGGAGGCAGTTGCAGGAGAAAGAGACTCATTTGGCATACATGGCCAGCTTATCCATAGAAGCATTACAATGTAGAACACTAGCCAAATCTTATGGCCTCTATCTGAAGGATCAATAGCTTCAATTCCAAATAAAAACTTTGGCACAAAGAGGCATAATGCCTTTCCAAGATTACAAGCAGTTCATGGATTTGTGTGACCAAAGCACCTCCAAGGAGAAAGAAAAGATGGCAGAGTTATATCTACACAACATGTCCCTCACAGACCTGAATGTGTGGGACCCTAATGTAAAGCTAGGAGATCTGCAATTAATGGCCATGGAGTGATGGATGAACCATGAAGAATTAAGGGTAGCAGAAATGAAAAGATTGTTAATAAAAGAGCAGAATGAACCATTGATGATAAGAGTTGTGCCATTAGATCCTATGGCACTCTTAGCACACACAACCTACTTGCCAATGACCCTTAGATTTCCCCTAAATATCTAGCCTATTAGGAACAAGCCATTGCACACTTTGAAGATATGTTTAGGCTACCTAGGGATGACTGTGTGCATGCATGCATGAGAAGATGGAAAGGCTAAATCTTTGACTCAGGCGCCTCTCACAACCTGATGCCCAAATCAGTCATGGAAAGGCTAAATCTGGATATTACCAGACCATATAAGGACCTATATTCATTTGACTCTATCCAAGTTAAGTGTTTAGGCCTCATAAAGGATCTATGTGTGTCACTTGTCCAACACCCAAACAATACAATCTTGATGGATGTCGTAGTTGCTGACATCCCACCCAAATATGGAATGCTGTTATCAAGATCATGGGGGGCTAAACTCCAAGGTTCCCTGCAATTAGACATGTCATATTCCACAATTTCTGTCGTTGGACAACCCAAGAGGCTATACAGAGAGCCACTCATGAAATACATGGTGAGTAGTGAAGAAAAACCTCAAAATTTCTCTATTTATGCAGTCCATTCAGATATGGACTCCTTTATCTTGTTCAATGATGATGTAAGTCCAAAGGGTGATAATAAATCCATCATGCTTGAACAAGATCTACACATGAGTGAGCGATCAAGTTCCCAAGAAATCAAGATCGATAAGTCAATTGATCAGGCAATTCCAAAGGACAAACCAAGCAAAAAACAAGAGCTCCAACTTATAATCCCAAGTCATAGAGAAAAAGTTGTAACTCCCCCAGAACAAGAGATCCGGTGGTTTCTTGAGTTTGATGGATCAGTCAACAAATTAGGGGCAGGAGCTGGAGTGTGGATTCATAACAAACAAAGCAATCACGCAGAGTGTAGAGCCTATAGGCTTAATTTCAGATGTACTAACAATATGGCAGAATATGAGGCTCTTCTGTTAGGCCTCAAACTGCTAAAATCTTTACAGGCCACAAAACTTTCAATCATGGGAGATTCAGATCTTATTATCCAACAAGTAAAGGGCAATTTTGTCACCAATGACAAAAGACTAAGATCATACAGGGCTGCTACCATTGAAATACTCAAAGCTTTCACTGAATTTCAAATAATCAAAATACCCAGGACTCACAACCTTCATGCTCATAGTTTAGCTACATTTGCTAGTACATGCAAATTGCCTTTTGAACCCAATCACTGCTTTACGGCTGAGATAAAACACAGACCTTCTGTCCCAGATAATGTCAAAGATTGGCAAGTATTTGAGGACGACACACAGATAAACAGTTTCCTAACCTTGCAACATGAATTTTCAAGCTCGAACATCGATGTTGACATTGTCAAAGACACACAGCCAGTGAGTGAAGAGGACCAAACAACAATATCACCTAAAACAGCAAATCAAATACTTTGTCCCACAAACTTTGACAAGGAAAAAATACAAGAACTAGAACAGTTGCATTTCGATGAAGCAACTGCCATAGAGGCTGAAATTATAGAGCTAAAAGATAACTTTCTACCAACAGGCCTAACTCCATTGGAAGACTTTTTTGACTCAAATGACGTTCCTAGAAAACCGAAAATGCAGCCCCTTAATGCTGCCATTGAAGAATGCAACATTGGAACTAATGAAAAACCCAAAATAATAAAATTATCTGCATCTTTACCTCCTGACCAGAGGCCTAAATATATTGATCTCTTTAAAGAGTTCCAAGATGTATTTGCATGGAGTTATGAGGATTTGAAATCCTATGACACCTATGTTATTCAGCACACAATCCCACTCAAGCCCAACCAAAAGCCATTTAAGAAAAAATTGAGAAGAATCAATCCTATGCTCCTCCCTTCAATCGAGAAAGAGGTACAAAAAATGTTTAAAGCTGGCATCATAGCACCAATCAGGTTTTCAGACTGGATTTCAAACTTAGTCCCCACAAGAAAGAAAACTGGAGAGATTAGGCTTTGCGTTGATCTAAGGAATTTGAATCAAGTGTCCCTTAAAGACAATTATCCCTTACCTAAAATGGATCATATTCTCCAAAGAGTGGTAGGGGCTTCAAGGATCTCATTACTTGACGGGTTCTCAGGCTTTAATCAGATCCTAGTCCACCCTGATGATCAAGATGAAACAACATTTACAACCCCATGGGGAACTTTCAAATATGTCAAAATGCCTTTTGGCTTGAAAAATGCAGGAGCTACATTTCAGAGAGCAATGGATATTGCTTTTTCCAAAGAGGTCCATGAGTTCCTTGTTATTTACTTAGATGATCTTACACCTTTCTCAAAATCTGACCAAGAACACTGGAAACATTTGAGACAAATATTCATAACATGTAGGAAGTACGAAATTTCCTTAAATCCCAAAAAGTCTCTATTCGGTTTGGAAGAAGGTAAGCTATTGGGTCATATCATCTCAAAGGACGGCATTAGAATTGACCCAGACAGAATACCAGCCATCTTGCAAATGCCCCATCCAAGAAACATCAAAGAATTACAAGCTTTCTTGGGAAAGATTAACTTTTTAAGGAGATTTATCCCAAACTTAGCAGAACTGACCAGATTATTAAACAACATGCTAAAGAAGGATTCAAAAGTAAAATGGACAGTAGAAGCAAATCAGGCTTTTGAGGGTATAAAATTGGCCCTTACCCAAACCCCAGTCTTAACAAATCCTCAATTTGACAAAGAATTTATCATTTTCTCTTTTGCCTCCCAACATACCATTGTTGTTTTACTGCAGAAAGATGACCAAGGAAATGAAAAACCTATTGCTTTCTTTAGTAGAGCTCTTAGAGATGCACCTCTGAAATATCAAATCATGGAGAAGCAAGCTTATGCTTTGGTCAAAGCCATCAAAGACTTTAGGATCTACATCTTATACTCCCATGTTATAGCTTATGTACCAAGTCCCATTGTGAAAGACATACTCACTCAAGAAAACTTAGAGGGTAGGAGAGGAAAATGGATTGCTAACATTTTGGAATTTGACATTGAGATAAGACCTACAAAACTGATAAAAGGGCAAGGTTTGGCTAAATTGATGTCTGAAGCAAACTTTCAAGCCCTGGACATCAACCAACTGGACAATGAATCGGAGCTGGCGACTCCAAAGATCAATGTAGCCTTCGAACAATCCCTGTGGTACTCTGATATCTGTTATGTATTGCAAAACCTGTGTGCTCCCCCAGGATTGTCTAGAACCAAATCTAGATTTCTAAAAATGAAAGCTTCAAAATTTTGTGTTATAGATGGTAATTTACTATGGAAAAATCATGAAGGTATACTGCTGAACTGTCTGAATATGGATGAAACTAACAATGTGATGAAAGAATTTCATGCAGGTGATTGTGGTGGACATTTGTACTGGAAGTCCACTGTGGACAAAATATTAAGAGCAGGTTACTATTGGCCCACTCTGTTTTCTGATGTCAAAAAATTTACCACTTCATGTCACAAATGTCAGGTGTTTGAGGGAAAAAGAAAGTTACTACCACTTCCCTTAAAGCCTGTTGCAATAGAAAAGCCCTTTCAGCAATGGGGCTTGGACTTCATTGGGGAAATACATCCTTCATCCTCAGGCCAACATAGATGGATTCTAACAGCCACATATTATTTTACTAAATGGATTGAGGCTGTTCCATGTAGACAAGCAAATGATTCCACTATCATTCAGTTCCTTGAGACCAATATCCTTTCTAGATTTGGTTGTCCTGACAAGATTATAACAGACAATGCTGCTGCTTTTAGATCCAAGAAAATGGTGAACTTTTGCCACAAATTCCACATTACTTTGGGCCATTCAACTGCATACTATCCTCAAGGCAATGGGTTAGCTGAATCATCTAACAAAAGTCTTATCAACATCATCAAGAAGGTACTAGAAGAGAATAAGAAAAATTGGCACAAGAAGCTGGTAAATGCCTTATGGGCAGACAGGCTAACAACCAAGAGATCTATAAGGGTCAGCCCATATGAATTGGTTTATGGAATGGAAGCCAAATTCCCTTCATCCCTAGGGATTCCTGTCATGAAACTACTTCAAGAAAGCCTAGCTGAACCAAATGACATGCAAAGAAGAGTAAACCAAATTATATGCTTGCAGCAAACCAGAGACCAAGTGTTTAACAGAGTTCAAGTCCTACAAGAGAAGCTGAAGAAAGCCTTTGATAGAAGAACCAAGGCTGAAGATTTCTTTGTTGGTGACAAAGTGCTTAAATGGGATTCAAGAAGAGAAGACAAAGGAAAGCATGGTAAGTTTGACTCCCTTTGGAGAGGACCCTTTATTATTCAAGCAGTACAAGGAAATAACACTTATTTCTTGGAAAATCTGGATGGCACTGAAGCTGAAGAGGGCCTTGTGAATTGCCGGATGTTAAAGCACTACTTTGATTACTCTCCATATATATAGCATAGCTTCTTCCCTGTACATAATCAGTTGTATATACTATTTTCTTTCAGCGTATAAATAGCTCAGTTTAAGAAATATTGTATATAAGCAGGAAAAGGGCCTTTATTTCAGCAAGTTCCACAATGGTGGCAGATTCCAGTTTTGAAGTCCAAAGAGGAAGTTTCCAAGTTCTGAGAAAAAGTCACAAGCCAAGGCAGTCTGACCTGCTGTTCTTGGTCTTTCAAGAAGAAAAACCATCCCCAAGTGGAGCCACTGTTAGCTACCTATACCAATAGGTTTCATTTTTCATGATTGGCAGGGGAAATGCCAATATGATCTACTTTGATAATGCAAAGATCTCATATTCTTGTGGAAGACACATATCTGCAGTTGGTTGATGTTGTCCTACTTCTGAATGGGTGATCCAACAGTCTAAGCTGGGTCATGCCATGTTTCATTTTTTTGTTGTAGATTAGAGAAAGAAATATGTCCAAACTGTTCAATCTTGGCAGATAGAGTAGTTAGGTAGAGAAGGAAGGTTCCCAACTATTTAATCTGGGGCCTTGGAAGTGATAAGGCTAGCCTTAGATAGAAAACAAAAAGAAAAAGTCAAAGGAAAAGAAAAGGCACATAAAGCATTTGCAAGTCCAAATGCACCCTCCTTGAAGTAACAAAAAAATGCTAGGCAATAGAGTGGGTAGGTAGATGGGGTTGCAGAAGCATGATTTATGATTGTTCACTGGCCTAAGCAAAGAAAAAACATGGTGTCAGTACAACTCTCCCTTTTTCAGCAATATTGTAGCAGCAAGATGAAGCATGCCTAACTTCGCAATCATTCCCCATTACATTCCTTGCTAACATCCCAATACCACCTCTGTTCATGAAAGAAGTCAAACTCTTTTGTTAATCCTGGTTGCATTAAGAGCCACATTTCTTGTGTAAAATTCTTTTCATTTTGATCTACTTCCTAAACTAAGTTTGTTTCCTTAAAACTTAGTATCTATCACTTCCCATTCCTATTCCCCTCCAAGTACTAACTACTAACTCTATCTACACTTAATTCCCTATGTTTCCCTTTCCCTATTATTATAACACCATGGTGTATAAAACCCCAAGAAATGTATATTCCCTCCCCTTTGGCATTATAGCCATATGCTCAAGTATTGGAAAGCCATGCAGAAATAGAGTCTGGCTGCATGTGGTTGTGCAAAATCAGGGATTAAACTAACCCCACGTTGGTTTAATAACCTAAATCCTACCCCTTTTTCCCTTTGCAACCCTTTAAAAAGATTTACCTACTTTACTTGCAAAAAGGCCTTGTAAAAACCCACTATTACCCCTAACCCGCGCCATTTGCAATAAGCACCAAAAACCCATTTTTCCGCTTTGTCCAAAGTTTATTTGCAATGCGCATTTGAATTCAAAAATACATTGAAAAACCCATATTTCCGTTGGTTTCCAAAGTCCCCGCTGGGCGCGCACCTCAAGAAAAAACAATAAAATATTCCGCGCCCCGCTGCCGTATCGTACTTCCATCTTACCGACCCGTCGACCGTCGGATCTAGGCTTTCCCATCCGACGGCCCAGATCAATATCGAGCGGCCCCCGATGACTGGACGTTACCTCCCAAAAAGTGTCAGAGGGTGACGTCAGGCCTCTGCCACGCGTTGCTCCCAAATCTTATCGGGAGGCCGCCTGCCAATACCTCCACCGTACCATAAGCGGTCCGATGGAACCGCTTACCGCCCTCCGTATACCGCCTACCAACGTCACGTCCACGTCATGCCAACTCATCATCGCATCGCCGCCCCGCCCGCCATGGATCCGAGTTGTCCGCCACCTCAGCAGTCCCCGTGGACCATTCACAAACTGCCACGTCACCCTGCTGTACCCGGCCCCACCCAATGACGTCATGCTGACGTCATCCAAAAAGGCGCCAATAACCCAAAAAGTCCATATTTTCGCCAAAATTCACGTTTTTTGTCACTTTTACCAAAAGAACTGTTTCTGCTCTCTGCATGCATATTACGACCATTTCACCGCCAACCTGCAAAAATCGACCTGAAGACCGTGGGCGCTTCCAATTCACCTGCATTGGTCACCATTGCCAAAGTTTTACCAGGTATTTATCCGAGTTTCCCCTCCGCGCCTGGTTTTGTGCATAATTCTCCAAAGCTAGCTTAAAAAGAGTGAAAAACAGTGTAATTGCCGGCAAATCTCTGGTGACCAGCATTTATTTTCAATTGTTGGGTCGAAATTCACCTGCAGAGCCCACATTGAGCCAAGTCTCCGCAAATTACAGTCAGTTCGCGCATTCGTGAACTTAGAACCTTTGCTGCACTAAATTCACCGGGAAAGCCACCTGTGATATCTCAAATGTCTGCTCAGTGAACCTTTTCAGGGGCATTGTGACCTCTTTTCGCTATAATTCCCCTGTTTTCCTCTGCAAATCGCCCTGTTCTTGCAAATTCACCGCCCTGTGTTGCTGTGCCTACAAAATTAAGCTCAAATCCATTTCCAAGTGCTAGTGATCCAGTTGGATATTGGTGGCCACCTGCCAAGTCCACTTGGACCCCCACCATTGTTCTTCTTAGCATTTTTAGTTTCCTTAATTGTAGCATAACTTACTATTTTTAGCAATTTTTCGGGTCCTGAACTTCCGAAGCCGTTTTGAGGCCCTAAACGATGTTTTTTGGGGAATCCGAGGGCAACATGGGTCCATGGAATGGACCGATGTTGCCTGTTCCAACAATGATAGTGCTCAGATAGATCTTTCTAATGAGCTATTGTATGCGTCAAACGGAGATCGTATGCCAAAGTTACGACCCTGGGAAGTTGATGTACCAACTTACCCCAAACGGGGCCCATAGTTTGGCGTTTCATCTTCTAGGGTTAGGTTTTGGAATGTGAAGGGTTTTTCCACTGTTTCTCAACAATAAATAGGCCTTCGAGCCTCATTGTAAGACAGTTCAGAGGCATGTAGCCATCACATCTCTTCTCAGAGATAAGCTACCATCGCCCTAGCTGGTTTATTTCCATTTCTGGTTGTAAGCATATTTCAGTATTTTCCAGTAATGAAATGAAGTATTATTTCCGCTGCATCTTTGTGTATATGGTTATCTCTATAATTTGTTGCGTTCCTGTTTAAATCCGGATCAGTGGTATCAGAGCGGTCTGCTCTTTCTCTGTTTTTCTTTGCATGTCCCCAACAAGGTCGGGATATAAGGAGTTAGGGCTTGAACTGGTTGAACCTTTGCAAGAACAGCCTCGCAAATTCCGACGGCCTCCCATGGCGGATGAGAAGAAAGACGAGGGGGCAGGAGATCCCATCAAAATCTTGCTCGAAGAAGCCCTCGAGCAACAACGGAATGCGATGATGGACAGCTTTGCCCAGATCCTTCAGCGGCTACACAGAAGCAACGCATCGGCTTCCAGCATCTACTCTGGAAACACCACACCCTTTAAGGTACAAATTAATTTTGAAATCCCCATATTCGAGGGTCAGATAGACGCAGATGCCATAGATAAATGGTTAAATATGCTAGAGGGTTATTTTTCTGTTCATGAATTTTCGAGTCGGGAAAAGATTGTTTTTGCTCTTCTCAAAGCAGCCCCCCACGTCAAGGACTGGTGGGAAACCTACTGCGAGCAAAAGCATGAAAGTACTGGCTCACTATTTTCAGCCGCACCCACCTGGGATTCGTTCCGGGATGCCATCAAGGAGCAGTACTACCCTGTTGGAAGCTATGAGGATGAATACATAAAGTGGACCACGCTGCGGCAGGGAAGGGATCAAGACGTGCCGGAGTTCACCAATCTTTTCCATACCCTTCGCACAAAGTTGAGTATCAAGGATTTGGAGCAACATTTGATACTCAAATACCGTGGCTACCTGCACAAGTACATCCAGGAAGAAATACAATTCCTAAACATCTCCTCGCTCAGCGCAGCATACCGATATGCCGTCAAGGTCGAGCAGAAGTTTAAACAAAAGAAGCGAGACTTTGGATCTGCGAATTTAAAGCAGGGGAAAGGTGCCTCTAAACCACAGAACAAAGGACAAATCCAAGGCGGGACAGCCCAAGACAACCAGCCGAAGCTGCAAGCAAAGAACAGCACCGCGAAGCCGAGAAAGGACACTGGAAAATGGTGCGAGTTCCATAAGAACTCCACTCACAACACAAGTGAGTGTTGGGCCAAGCAGTCACTGGTGGCTGAGCTAAAGGTTTCAGAATCAGATGCAGGTTCCGACTCTGAGTCAGAACTTGATAAGGGGAATGAAAAAGGGAAGCAGATCATTGATGCGGATCCCAGCGCCACTGTTGCTACCGCAAAGATCCAGAAAAATGAACCCGAAGATCCAGAGGATGAGGAGCATCTCTTCCACTCCCAGATGTGGGTAAAGGGCTCCCCGATACAGTTCATTGTTGATAGCGGGAGTCAAAAGAACCTCATTTCGGCAGAGGTCGTGAAGCGGTTGGGCTTACCGACCACAGCACATCCACAACCATACACCATTGGGTGGCTTCACCAAGGACGAGATCTTCACGTGAGCCAGCAGTTTCGCCTTCCATACAACATCAAGCCCTTCACGGATGAGGTATTGTGTGACATTGCTCCCCTTGAAGTTTGTGATGTATTACTAGGACAACCATACTTGTGGAAGCGACATGCTGTGTATGAATCAAGGCCTCGTGCTGTTATTATTACATTGGGCAATAAGTTGTACAGGATACCAGAGGTAGCACCACCTACCGCCATCTCTTTGATTACTGCAAAACAATGCAGTAAGATCATTTCCAAAACCAGGAAATTTGTCTTCCTGATGATACGCCCTCAAGGAAAGAAGAAGACAGTGGCCGCGGCCTCCAGGCGGGGTCCCTCTGCACGACAACTACAAATGGACAAGGTTGTGGAGGAGTACGAGGACATCTTCACCTCCCCGGCAGGGGTTCCTCTGCACTGTCAAGTCAAGCACTCCATCGATCTGACCCCAGGTGCGCCGCTACCCAATGGACCAATCTATCGGCGCTCCGTTCTGGAGAACGATGAAATCAAGAGGCAAATTCAGGAGCTCCTACAGAAAGGTCACATCCGTCCGAGTTCATCGCCCTGTGGGAGCCCGATCGTGTTGGTACAGAAGAAGGATGGGACGTGGAGACTCTGTATTGACTATCGGGCGCTGAACAAGATCACTGTCTGTAATAGGTACCTGATCCCGTGGATTGATGACCTCCTAGACCAACTAAAGGAGGCGAAATATTTCAGCAAAATCGATCTGAAGTCAGGATATCACCAGGTACCAATCGAACCCTCTGATGTGTGGAAGGTTGCCTTCAAATCCAAGGAGGGCCTCTTCGAATGGTTGGTTATGCCTTTCGGATTGATGAATGCTCCTACAACCTTCATGAGGCTAATGGATGACATCTTGCGGCCATTCACCAACTCCTTTGTAGTAGTATACTTGGATGACATTTTGATTTTTAGCCAGAGTTGGGAAGAGCACCTCCACCACATCCGACAGGTTCTCCAAACACTGCGGCAACACAAGCTATGTGCCAATTTGGAGAAATGCACTTTTGGCATGACCTAGGTTCAGTATCTGGGATACATCATTGATGAACAGGGGGTGCATGTCGATCCAGCCAAGATCCAAGTCATTCGGGATTGGCCCTCTCCAACCACTCTAACAGAGCTTCGCAGCTTTCTAGGTCTTGCCAACTTCTACCGCAGATTTGTGTTGGGGTTTTCTCATATTTCTTGGCCCTTGAGTCAAGTCACCAAGGGAGGGGCGAAAGCAAAATTCTTTTGGTCTGAATCTCAACAGAAGGCATTCATGGAGTTGAAGGATCGCCTCTGCACGGCACTAGTGCTCGTGTTACCAGATTTACAACAACCATTTGAGGTCGAGACAGATGCCTCTGACTATGCTATTGGGGCAGTCCTTACTGAGCATGGACATCCAGTGGCATATCACAGTGAAACACTTTCAGACACAGTCTGGAAGTACCCCACTTATGATAAAGAGATGTATTCCATTGTATAGGCCTGCCGACAATGGAAGCATTACATTTTGGGGAAGGAAACGGTCATCCACACAGATCACCGACCCCTGCAGTTCATACAAACCCAAGGGAAATTGCAGAATGATCGCCATCAGAAGTGGTCTACATACCTGCAACAGTTCCACTCGAATATCAAGTATAAGAAGGGCAGCACCAATAATGTTGTAGATTGCCTCAGTCGACCACCGATCATGGCGTTAACCACCGTGCTCAACTCTTGTGGGCACGAGACTTATGATTGGCCACTTCTCTACAAAAGCGACCCAGAATTTGGCCACACATACTAGACACTCTTGGAGGGTCGGCATGTTCCAGACTTTCACCTCCAGGATGCCCTATTATGCCACCTCGGTCACCTCTGTGTTCCTTCAAGCGAGCGTGCCAAGATGATTTGGGAAGCCCACTACAGTCGGGCTGCGGGGCATTTCGGGGTCGAGAAAACAGTGGCAGTTCTACAAAATTATTTCTATTGGCCGAATCTTCGACAGGATGTTGGGAAGTACATCAGATCATGTACTGCCTGTGCCATTGCCAAACCGACCATTAAGAAGCATGGCCTCTATACCCCGTTGTCTACCCCTAATCGACCTTGGGAATCCATCTCCATGGATTACATGTCAGGCCTTCCTTCCACTAAGCATGGAAATGACTGTGTTTTTGTGGTCGTCGACAGGTTCTCGAAGATGGCCATTATGGTGGCCTGCAAGAAGAATATCACAGCAGAAGCCACTGCTAAACTCTTCTTTGAACGAGTGTGGGTGCACTTTGGGATCCCACAATCTATCATCTCAGATCGGAACAGTCGGTTTCTCAGCACATTTTGGTCCAGTCTCTGGTCAATGCTGGACACCAAACTCACGAAGTCCACAGCCTTCCATCCTCAAACTGATGGCCAGACAGAGGTTGTCAATAGGATGATTGTGCACATTCTGCGCATGTATAACTCAAAGCATCCACGCACATGGGATGAGAGCCTCCCTTATGTTCAGCACAGCTACAACCGAGCTCTTCACAGCTCCACTGGCCATAGCCCTTTTCAGGTGGGTTTGGGATTCCAGCCACTATGCCCCATTGATGTGGCCATGCCACTTGCATCTAATCACATAAATTTAGCTCATGTCCCAGTCCGAAATAGATAAGGCCACCAACTTCATTGAGCGCATCCAACACATTCGTCAACAGGTCCATGACATTCTTGAGAAATCAAATGCCAAGTACAAGAAGCGACATGATCAACATCGGGTGCCACACAAGTTTCAGGTGGGCGAGAAAGTCTGGTTGCATTTGCAAAAGGAACGCCTTACTGGAGCCTATCGGAAATTGAGACCACTCCGATATGGTCCTTACACCATTACTAAGGCTATGGGAGACAATGCATTTGAGCTCAGCATTCCCCCATTCCTTGGCCTGCACCCAGTGTTCAATGTCGACCACCTTCGGCCATACTTTCCACCATTGCTAGACACATCTGACATTGCAGAACAACTCAAACCCACAGAATTAAATCCAGATTGCATGGAACAAGATGCCACTGATAGGATCATGGACACACAGATCAAGAACACT
This sequence comes from Pinus tabuliformis, assembly GCA_031772625.1. Classification (NCBI taxonomy): domain Eukaryota; kingdom Viridiplantae; phylum Streptophyta; class Pinopsida; order Pinales; family Pinaceae; genus Pinus; species Pinus tabuliformis. Next base: position 171,915,807 of record CM062814.1, on the reverse strand, counting down.
CGCCAACAGAATATCCAACTGTATCGAGTTGTCAAAGCAGGCCAACTCCTTCAGCAGGGCAAGTGGCTCACCAGGGAACAAGTTCAGCAAAAGTTTCCTCATCTCATGGAGGAGCTCAACGCAATGGGGACCATTGCTTCCTAAGGGGGGAGGAATGATCCAGGTGGATATTGGTGGGCACCTGCCAAGTTCACCTGGACCCCCACCATTGTTCTTCTCAGAATTTTCAGTTTCCTTAATTGTAGCACAACTTACTATTTTTAGCAGTTTTTCGGGTCCTGAACTTCTGGAGCCATTTTGAGGCCCTAAACGACGTTTTTTGGGGAATCCGTTCCAACAACGATAGTGCTTGGATAGATCTTTCTAACGAGCTATTGTATGCATCAAACGGAGATGGTATGCCAAAGTTACGACCCCGGGAAGTTGATGTACCAACTTACCCCAAACGTGGCCCATAGTTTGGCGTTTCATCTTCTAGGGTTAGGTTTTGGAATGTGAAGGGTTTTTCCACTGTTTCTCAACAATAAATAGGCCTTTGAGCCTCATTGTAAGACAGTTCAGAGGCATGTAGCCATCACATCTCTTCTCAGAGATAAGCTACCATCGCCCTAGCTGGTTTATTTCCATTTCTGGTTGTAAGCATATTTCAGTATTTTCCAGTAATGAAATGAAGTATTATTTTCGTTGCATCTTTGTGTATATGGTTATCTCTGTAATTTGTTGCCTTCCTGTTTAAATCCGGATTAGCTAGCGAAGCATGGAGACCCTAGTTGCATTGAATGTTGCACCTCTTAATGCCCCACATAGAGAGCTGGAATGGCAGGCCCTGGGTGATTTAGATTACCAGATGAGGGAATCACTCTCAATACGCACCAAATATAATATTCATATGCTCAATGAGCTGAAGGCCCAGCACCTCAGTGGGACTGATATTCTAGGAATTTGGGATTCCAATTTACCCATTTTTAACCTTCCTCAAGTCAATGTCCTTCCAGACTTGATCCATCGATGTTGTTCCAACTATGACCCATGTCAAAGAGCCGTTCTCAGCCCCTCAGGATCAGTTCTGTTCCATATCACCCCTGAGGCCATAAATGAGATGCTGCACTTTCAAACTGCAAAGCCTCTAACTCCTCTCTCTATGATGGACTTGCTAAAGAAAGGTGGCAAGCTGTCCAGTGCCCAAATCATCAAAATTAATCAGTTATTTGTTCAACCAAGCTCTGAAGCTGTGAGAACCCCTCCTATAGGGAATCAATATCTCAATGACTTGGGCAAAATGCTTGTGGACTTGATCAGTTATGTCCTGGGGTACAGGGCATGTGAGGATGTTGATGATACCATTATGGCTATGCTGTCCATATTTTCCCCTGGGATGCCTCCTGCTGTGCACTATGATTATGCTGAATACATTGCCAACAAGATTCATGAACAATTGATGAATCTAGAAAGGGAAAAGGTGTTTAGATACACTTCATACATCTATCACTTATTCTTATTCTATCAACCTGATGCTTTCCCTATTTCTCTCAAGAAGCTTGATGCTCAGGGAAACCCAAGGTCTGTGGTATTCTGGACTTCAGTCTTTCATCATATCTCTTTTTCACCATACAGCTACTGTGAATTCATAGACCTATTTATCCATCCAGCTATGACCTTGTTATTGGGTGTTCCTCCTCCAAGATTGACAGATGAGATGCAAAGGATACTCCAGCTCTCAAAGGCCTACAATATTGGTGATTGGTACTTTTACCAACACCACACAATAATCAGAATATATGGCTGTGAGTTGAAACCTTATAGGCTGCCAAGATATGTCCCTATGAGACTCTTTGCCTTAGAGTATTTCAGGCAGTTTGGAAATGCGGACCAGGTCCATTTCCACAGTAAAAACAAGAAAGCGCAACTAAAAATCAGGAACCAGCTAGGCCCATTTCTTTACAACAAAAGGGAGGAGGGATGGAAGGAAGCAGATAGGATCCTAGAGGCCCTCCGATTGCAAACCAGTTTCCTATGGTCACCCTATGACCCTAATCATTTCATTAGCCTCAGAAGGGTTAAATATAAAATGGCCATCTATGATCACATCAGATTGCCTCATATTGAGCAATATGCCAATTTGTTAAGTTGGAAAGAGGGCACTCTAGAAGAGGCAAGTACTAGAGAGGAAATACTACGAAGAGAGGCAAAGAATATTGAGAAAGAGGCTGACTTGGAAACTTGTGGGCAGGTTTCCTCTTCCTATCAAAGGCAACTAGGAGCAGCTGCCTCATCCTCTACAGCCCACCAGCAAGCAGCTAAAGCTGTTCATCAGGTATCAAGCAAGGGTAAAGAAAAGGAGATGGAGCAGGAACAGCCACCCCCTACAGCGGAACAGCAAAAAGAGCAGCCAAAGCAGCAAGAACAAACAGCTGAGGCCCCAATTTCCACAGAGCAGCAGGCTCAACCAAATGTGCCTCCAAGGCAAGAAACAATAGTGGATACCTCGGTGCTCCAAACTCCACTCAACGAAGAACGAAGCAGGAAAAGGGATAGAGAACAGGAAACTCCCCTCACCACTTCCACAAATCAAGGGGAGAAAAGGCAGAGACTAAATCCTTTTTCTGATGAGGAGATGCCTATTGGGCAATCCTTGGGCATGGGCCCTCCTAGCATGGAGGCATCTGCCAGTTCCTTTCAGCAGGAACAAGAACGAACCCTTGGAGGAGAGGTCAGCTCCTCAAGTCAGCAAAGGAGAGCTGAATCAGGCATTAAGCAACAATTCATTGACATCAAGAAGAGAAATGAGCCACTCAGGCTCCAGCTCTACAATCAGTTGCTTAAGATGGCCCCTACCAACCAGCAGAGGCTTATGTCAGCTTATGACATAACAGAGGGGAAGATGACCATGAGTCATTTCATGCCCATCATGTAGCAGCCACAGTCAGCTGCAGACTATATAAGAACCAACCTTGAGGTTCTTGCAAAAGACATCCACCCTATGGACCAAATAGAACTTCACAAGCAGACGGGTGAGATGGTCTATTCAACACTTGCAGACAAGACCTTTTTGGCACATAGGTTGGAAAATAGCCTGAACAATACAACTGCCCAACTTGAGTTGGAGAAGGCATCCTCTCAGGCCAAAGACAACAGGATCAGGTCTTTGGAGGATATAATCATAGAGCTTGGGCATGACCCAAAAGATCCCAAAGCTATAAAGGAGCTGCTAAAGATAAGAGATTCAGACATTGCAGCTTTAAGAAAGATGATAAAGATCCCAGCAACCCTTCACCCTCAAACGGAAGAGGTTGCCCAGCAAAGAAAGGACCATTGCTGGTAACACTCCACAAGCAGCTGGTACAGATAGAGGGAAAACTGGTACAAACAGAGGGAAAATTGGTAGAGACAGAAGCTGCATTACAGGCAGCCCTACAGCAGAAAGAAGGAGGCCAAACATCTCAGCCCCCTCAGCAAGTAATCAACCTTGAGGAACCCCCGCAAATTGTCACTCCTCCCACAGGGCAGACAGTTGAGACAGCTCCATCAACATCGGCACCAACACCAACATCAGAACATGCTCAAAGCCTTGACATGCAGAAGATGATGAAAGAAATTCAGGTTCTGGAAACCCAAATGGCAGAGCTGAATGAAGCCAAGGAGAAATTGGCCACACTCAATGAGAGATATGACAAATCAAAGCAAAATGTAGCTGAAAAGGCAAGAGAGGTGAAAGCTCTTAAGGAGAAAATAAAAGAGCTAGAGAAAGAACTCACCCTTGAGAAAGTAGTGGCTGAGGTCAAGAAAGTTTTATGGGCCAACATTGGCCAATCAATAACAGACCAGTGGCAGTATATAGAGACTATTCATGAGCACATGGAGCTCATAAGCAGAGGACACAAGGAAGTCCAAAGAGCAAGGGCATCTCTAGGCAATATGCCTGAGATAGCCAACAGAATGATAAATGTCCTTAATAACCGCACAGGCCCTCAGCTAGCAGCAATAGGGATCACCAGTAGAACTGACACCATCCTGATGATAAAGAGGGTCCTAACTTTAAGAAATCTGGTGCAGACATTGGAAAGAAGGTGCCAGGAGATGCAAGCAGAAGTAAATAAGTTCACAGTTAAAGTCACAGCATTGCATAGCAGAGGCCTTCCCAGCTTACTGAACAGTGCAGGAAGGCTCCTATCACATGAAAATTATGCAAAAAGGGTAAATACATTTGCCTCTAGTCAGATCACTGCAGGATCAAGCACTCCAGAGGAAGCAGGGCCTGCATCTGGGCAGAGCCTTTATGAAAAAGTAGAAAATTTGTTTTTTATTATGAATGAAATCGGACATCTGTTCGAAGTGCCTCCAAACTACTACAAATATACAGAGGCGGATGAAACATTAGGCGCGATTTTGAGGCATCAGTTGCCTACACAGGAATGGTGGACCAGCACGATACAGCTATTGCTGTAAACCAGCAGGTATTCACCAAATTTTTGCATAAAAATATATAATCAACAGGTTCAGAGAGTTAATGCATTCAGTATGACTGAAAAGAATGGACTGAGCCAACTCAGCAAACCAATTCGGCCACTAAAGTAACACTGGCAGCTACATACAACCGGGCCGAGAAAGCTACAGCATGACAAAGCCATAAAGACATATCATTCAGCATTAATGCAGAAATGCTTAACTGACTCAGTGGCCTCCAAAGGTCAAAAGGACTTCTGACAGAATTGAAGAGTATTTATTTTGTATTTAGAGCATCAATAACTTCCTTATCTGCTATTCTGAAAGCTGGTGAATGTATTTATTAAGACTCATCGGTTCAAATATTTTTGTAAAACCAATTGTATATATTCCCCCTCGCATAAGCTTGCAGGGGTTGTTGATTTTCTCTTCAAAAGAGCCTATGTTGTAAAAACTCTGAGTTGAATACAGGGAGCTAATGGAATTTCCAAGGTTCTGTGTTGTTTGATGCGTTGTGATGTGTTTGCTGATTTCTACAGGATTCCTGCATATGTCATGGCACAATAAGTTTTCCTAACTTTCTTGTTATGTCTTTCATTCTTTCATAATCCATTCATGTTCTATGTTTCACAAGTTTAATAGCACAGAAAAAGAATAGTTGCAGGATTTATCCATTGAATACCCTGAACTCAATCTATGCTGTTATAAATGTATTTCTTCAGTTATAGTTATGGAAGTGTAATTCTTAATTGCTGCACCTTCTAATTGAAACTTTCACAGAGACTATTATCCAAGAATTCAAATCTGCTCCTGGGTAGTATGCCTCTTTCTCAAGTCACCAGCTTAGTGAAAAACCCTTAATTGCCTTTCACTGGCTAATCCCACTTCATCATCCCAATTTTACGTTTGTTTCATGACATATCCAAAGGCCCTGCAGTTTCCAAACAATCTCACTCAACACCTCTAACAACCCACAATCACAGACTCCATTGCCCAATGGACTGAAACTATCTGAAGATCTCATCTTAGGCACTGAAAGACATCATTCAACCAAAAAATTCAAATCAAAACCCATACCTCACAACTAGCCTAAAATCCTCAAGAAGAAAATTAGAACTAAAAGAGAGAGCCCTCTCTGATTACAGGTTGGCTAGAACCTGTGATCCAAAGATTGGTTAGTGGTTACCCCGGCCGTATTCCCTCAGGAGTCAAAGGGAACAACCTGGGTGTTAACATGTTACATTGAAGATATTAATAAAGAGAAGTATTCTGTAATTTTCTGTGTATTTAGTCTTTGTTAATGCATCTGATTCTATTGTATTATGATTTGGGTTTATATGATGATGTTTATTTGATGTGCAAATGTATGTAATTATATCTGTTGATTGAATGTGAGTAGAAATATCTGTTTATGAGACAATAACTGTAAGCGACTATAGGATAAGTAATAACTTAAGATAACTCAGGAACTTATACAATATATCATCATAGAGACGTGTATGTACATGAACCAAGGGTTAGGGCTACGCGAAGGTTAGTCGCATACCTTCACGAAGGTACTGAAGGATGGGATAAGAGGTAGATTGATAGAACCCAAGGGATTTGCATCCTGCGTGAAGGCAGGGGTAAGAATTATAAATGACATCACGACCATCTCAGGGTGCAGAAACTTAGTTCCAACATCCTCCCATACTGCTTCGGGTGAGACTTATGTCCGTGCTTCGTGGGCTGATGCCGAAAGGGCCAGTAGTGTAGGGATTTGTTTGGGTGGCTAACGCTAGACCTGGTTTAGGGCCCACAAGGTGAACAAATGGTTTTGTTGCCAGGACTAAGATCTGCATAAGAGATGTGTGATGTTGTATCACTAGAATCTGACTAAGAGAGAGATCAAAGAGTGGTTGGATAGAAGGATCCACGAGTTTGTGGCACAGGAGGACAAAAATCCGCCGCTAAAAAAGGAACAGTGGCTAGACAAGTACCTATATATAGAAATCCATGAGATATTTTTCTGCTCCTTCCCAGTTGACTTATATGAGTGGATCGTGAAGCTAGTAGACAACCAAGGAAGGTGGAGGCTTGACGGTCCTATTGTCTGGACCTTAGAGTTATTACAACAACTAGAAGCCTCTGAGGATAAGATTTCCCGCGTTGTTGATTATTGGCTCAATCTTATCCTAGGAGGGTTTGTGATGAATTAATGGTTGTAACCTCAGTCAATTACAGCGAGGCAAAGTGGCGCTTCTTCAAGGCCTCACAAAGTAAGTACTTGAAGTCTTTAAATACTTGGATTAAGATGTTTTTGTACGAAAAGTGGGTTATCCAGTTACCTTGATGTTGGGAGCTACGCGAAGTGGAAAAACTTACAAGAACGAAGGAAGAAGGGGCCCTGAATATATCCCACTAATTTCACCTCCTTTGAGTGATGACGAGGGAGTAGCGCAGGCTTCTCTGCGAAGTGCAGTTCAGTTAATAAAACATGGGTTCTTGCAAATACCACCTCCACCTACACCATCTCTGCCGTCACTACTGTCAATTGCGACTTCACCCACACCACCACTGCCTCTTATATGGGTCTAACCCAGGTTCGGAAGAATTATTTAGCCAAGAAAATTATGTAGCTACCAGCCCTTTCGGCAACAGTCCATGGAACATGGACTAAGGTCTTACCTGCGGTAACAAGGGAGGGTGTTGGAACCAGGGTGTTGGGGTGGACGGATTTGATGTAGGTGAAGTGGGTGATGGCGTGGATGGAGGTGGTATCAGTGGGAAGTGTTCCCTGATCAACTGGACCGCACTCACTGGTGAGAACCTCGTGAGCTCCTCCTCACTTTCCCGGGAAATAGAAGCTAAAGGACTATTCTATACTCCTCCCATTCTGTGGTAGCCTCTTCTGCTCCATGTTACTCCAGACATCAATAAATGCGCATAATCTTTTTTTCACAAAACAACATCTTAATCCAAGTATTCAATGATTTGATATACCTACCCCGAGGTCCTTGAAGAAACCACCTTTCTACTTCGCTATAGCTCACAGTTGTATCTATCTCAAACTCAGTAATAAATCCTCTTATTACCCGATCCAACCAATGATCTAACGCACGCGTGATTTTATCTTCTGTGGCTTCTAGCCTGTGCACTAGTTCCGACGTCCGCATAATAGGCTAGTCCAATCTACACCTTCCCACACTGTCAGATAGTCTTGTGATCCACTCGTACAGCTCTACTGGGAACGACGCGAAGAAGATTTCCTAAATATATGTGAATATATAACAGTCCAGCCAATCTTCCTCTGATACTCGTGGGTTCATGTTTTCCTGAACTGCAAACTCGTGGAGTTTCAGATCCCACCACTCTTCAATCTCTTTCTTTGTAGGGTTCCAGTGTTCCCACATTAGACACGCCTTAGGCAGATCCCGATCCTAGTAACGGAACCATTTGTTGGCTTATATGGCCTTGACCTAGGTTTAGAAGAATTATTTAGCCCTTTTGGCAATAGTCCACGGAGCGCGAACTGAGGTCTCACTTAAGGTAGCAGGGGAGGGTGCTAGAACCAGGTTTCCGCACCCTTGTGATGTCTAGATGTGGTCTGGAGGTTTCACGCACCGTTCCATAGCATCGCGCTACCCTGTTTCATGTAGATCCAAACCTAGACTAATCTTTACTAGTTATTAGCGCGATGTTTTTAGATCTAATCTATTTGATGAAGTATTACTTAGAAGGGTCTTTAAGCAAAAATTTATCTGATTTATCCAATTCGCACACTTAGATTAAATGCAAATTCACATGTATTCGAAAGGTAAGCATATGCACATAGATCAACAGTGATATTAACCATACAAAAAGCTAGATCCACGATACTTCATATTTAACACAGAATTACCAAAGCAACTTATCTTTATTTACTTTCTTCACCAATAGATCCAGATCTGCCCTGTGCTATCAACTGCAGGGGTCCATGCACACTGCTGCGGACTCTTCCAGGCCTCTACACACAAAGCTGTAGAGCCTCTATCCACTACCCAAACCCTTGACTAGGACATACAGACGCTTACAGATTATTCTGCTCGAACACCCATTACAATTCTAGATCCAAGATCATACCCAAAAAGAACTGCCTTTCCCTCATAGAGCTGCGCTCTATTTATACCTTCCTATGGTCCGCGGACCAACTTACTACCTATTATTTTATATCATTTCTTGGGCAGACAAACATTTGACTCGACTGTTTACATTTTGCGCTTCGTATATTTCAGAGGTTTACAATATTTTTATCCTACTATCCAGGCTATGAGACCCAAAATTATTATGCGGGACCTATGCTACCGAAACTGTTACACCTGCAAGGAGTTAGAATAGAAATCGATGATGCCAGCACCTAGACATGGAACATTGGCTTATATGGGCCTGACCCAGGTTCAGAAGAATTATTTAGCCAAGCAAATCCTGCAGCTACCGGCCCTTTTGGCAACAGTTCGCGGAGCGCGGACTGAGGTCTCACCCAAGGTAGTAAGGGAGGGTGTTGGAACCAGGTTTTCGCACCCTTGGGATGTTTATATGTGGTCTGTAGGTATTGCGCGCCATTCTGCAGCCTCGCGTTGCTCTATATTCGCGCACTTAGAATAAACTTAGATTCACATATATTTTTAATTTAAGCATATGCACATAGATTAAACAGTTATATCGACCATTCATACAGTCAGATTCACGATAACTCAAATTGTAACATAGAATTTGCACAAGAAACGTATCTTTATTTTCACTTATCACCAATACATCCAGATCCATCCTGTGCACTCAGCTGCAAGTGTCCGCCCACACAGCTGCGGACTCTTCCAGGCATCTGCGCACCTAGCTGCAGAGCCTCTATCCACTACCCAAGCCCCTGACTCAGACTTACAAATGCTTTAAGAGTGCTTCCCTCAAAAACCCATTACAATTTAGATCCAAGATCATACCCAAAAAGAACTGCCTTTCCCTCATAGAGTCACACTCTATTTATACCTTCCTATGGTCTGCAGACCGACTTACTCCCTATTATTTTATATCATTTGTTGGGCAGACAACCCTTTGACTCGATGTTTTACATTTCACGCTCCACATATTTCGGAGGTTTACAATATTTTTATCCTACTTTCTAGGCTATCAGACCCAAAACTGTTACGCGGGACCTCCGCTACCCAATAGTCCCCCAACACAATCATCGTGACTCATCCTGAGTCACTCATTAGTGTGGCGAGACGCGCTATCGTGGTTTTGCAGTTCACCTGCCTCTGAGTGACGCTCGTTGTCCTACTGCTTCTTTGTTGTTTCCTACAATGCTACGCCTGGCTCTTGCTTCGTTGTTTCTATCAATTCTTGTGTCCGATAATGCTCATTCTGCTCTGCTCAGTTAACATAGAACACCCCCTCCTAGGATTTTAGCTCTAGTGGGGGAACTGCATACGGGACTTCCTTGTACCACCGTAGCCATTTCTGGCCTTCGTATCTACTCTTCTCACTGTCTGTGGTAGCTTGTGTTGCAATTTTGCAAGAACTGTGCTGCTGTCTGTGAGATCCCACTCCTTAAGGTCCTTTAGAGATGACTTATTAACTTCGTTTCTACCCGTGGTCTCCATTTTTCCATCCTTTCATCTTTCTGCTATGGTTCGCTGACTTGCCCCGAGGCGAGGCAATAGCATCCGAACCAATTATGCTTCATGTCTCCCCTTTTCCGCTACATCCCCTACTGCTGATGTTGCACACTGCAGGATGCCTGCAGCTGTCACCACCACATTCCTTAGCGAGTCGTGTGTCTTTATTGGCCATGTCACCACCCTCGGGCTTACTCTGGGTGCAGAGATAATGAAAAGCTCCATATCGATAACCAGCAGGTGTTTTCCTGAAGTGTAGATCACCTGGTGGATGCTTCTTGGTGATTTATAAGCGATTTGACTTTCAAATTCACTAGTTCCCACCTATTTTAGCATCCTCGTGAAAAAATTTGTGGCAGCTCGTTCCATATCTGGATCGTACTCCCTCTCTTAAATGCCCGCCGCTTGCTCCCTTTTTCCATAATGCAAACATCTTGTCATGAATAGTGATAGGAACGGTCACCTCTCTTCTTAGCAATGCATAGACACACTTCTTATCACGCAACAGCGATATTGTTGATGAGCCAAATCGACACGTAGCCTAGTACTTACGCCTCTTTCCCCCAGATTGCTTTATCGTCCTGCACTCAATATAATACAATGTGGCAAAATCAAACTCCCTTCCCGAATTGGTCACAAAAATCATTTCCTTCATCATCTCCATGGCCGAATCAAGCAAGCCAACCTAATTGGCCAAATTTTCCCTATACCCCACCATATTGGCAAAACAATGCATATCCAACACAATGGGCTCCTCCTACTTCACAGAGTCAAGCCTGGCAGACAAACTAGCAAGGATGGATGAATTAGCCAGTAGGAACCATCCCACTCCCTCAAACTACACTGCCAGCATTACAACAAAACCCCCAGCCTAACTTAAGACCACAACTCCCAGCCCAACCCAACCCCAATCCAAATAATAGACTGGTCCAATCCATTCAAATAATTGAGACACTAGAGATAGGAACCGATCTAAGGGAGTGTAATGATCTTCAATTAAGATCTGGTCATATCATTGAAACAGAGGGAGATAAAACAGCTCAAGTTGAAAATTAATTACCTATGGAACAACCCCCACAAGAAGAGGAAGTAACCAGACAACAAATTCATAATCCGGCAACCACATCCTCTCCTCCATTCGTAGAATGCCTGATTATACCTCGACCTATACAATACTCTGATTTTGACATTCTGGGAGAACTACAAAACTTGTACATAAAAATCCCACTCCTCCAAGCCATTCAAGGCATTCCGATATATGCAAAGACTACCAAAGAGTTATGTATAAAGAAACCAAGGAGAAAAATAACAAGTAACACAAAAGTCCAATTAGTTGGCACTCTATCCGATTTATTATCAGGAAAAGAAACACCTATTAAATACGAAGACCCAAGAAATCCAATAGTAACCATAATAATCAATGGACAAACCTTCTCAAATGCCTTAGTTGATCTAGGAGCTGCAATTAATATCTTAACAACCACCACTTGCCAAAAACTGGGCATTACATCAGTAGAACTGACCTCCACTTTATTAGAACTGGCTGACTGATCTGTGGTTCGGCCAAAAGGCACGTTACGTGATGTCATGGTATCCGTTGACTCCTAGGAGTATCCAGTCAATTTTCTAATAATAAACCCCAACAACTGACTGGATGGACATCCGTTGATCTTAGGCAGACCTTGGCTTGCAACTTTTGATGCTTATATTAGCTGCCGACAAGGCAGTATGACCATAGCTAGGGGGGAAATATCAAGAATCTAGATTTGTATTCCCCAGTGCAGCCAAGTGTCAAAATAATAAAAACTAACAAGCATCATGTATCATACCTTACCGAAAATATTAGATCTCCATTAACCATAGAAGAGGCCCTCGATTTCAAAGACCAAATAGAAGATGATGCCATTAACAATTTTATTAGCCAAACTGAAACTAGATCCCGTATACAATGTCACATGATAGAAGCAGCATTTGATAATGAATTAGAAGAAGATCCTCTTAAAGATACGTGCGATCAAACAATACCTACTACCTCTGTCTCAAATAGTAAAATTATAGAAATTGAGCCAGGAAAGACTTTAAACATCAATGCCAACCTGACTTCCGAACAAGAAAAGAAGCTCATCCAACTATTGAGGAAATATAAAGAAGCATTTGCATGGGACTAGCCTGATATGAAAGGAATTGATCCCCAATGATGTTCACACCACATTTACATAGAGGAAGATGTGAGACCTGTCCGCCAACCACAAAGGAGACTTAATCCTCACCTAAAAGACATTGTAAAAACTAAACTTCAAAAACTTTTAAATGTGAACTTCATCTATCCTATCTCCTATAGTAAATGGGTCTCTCTACTTGTCGTGGTACTAAAGAACAATGGGAAGTGGAGGATTTGTGTAGATTATAGAGAAGTAAATAAAGCAACACAAAATGACCACTTTCCCCTTCCATTCATTGACCAAGTATTAGACACTCTGGCAGGAAAGAAATTATTTTCTTTCTTAGATGGCTTCAGTGGATACAATCAGATTTAGATTGCCCCTGAAGACCAAGACAAAACCACTTTTACTTGTCCTTGGGGAACATTTGCCTATAGAGTTCTACCTTTTCGCTTATGCAATTCTCCTGCCACATTTAAAAGGGCTATCCTCACCATCTTTTCATACTTAATAAATGAAGGGCTCGAAGTATACATGGATGACTTTACACCATATGGAGATGATTTTGACCCAGCATTGGACACACTAGAAAAAGTCCCTCAGCGCTGCATTGCACCAGGATTTGTTTGAGCCATGAGAAATGCTATATGATGATGAATGAAGGACTTATTATAGGCCATTATATCTCAGCAACTTGCATACAGGTAGACCCAGCCAAAATTCAAATAATTTTGCTAATTCCTACTCCTACCACTCAAACAGAGGTACGCAGTTTTCTTGGATTTACTGGTTATTATAGAAGGTTTATAGAACATTTTTCACATACTGCTGCACCTCTATATGGACTAACAAGTAATGTTGACTTTCTTTGGATAGAAAAATGTGACCGTGATTTTCAGGATCTAAAGAAGCTTCTGTCCACAGCTCCAGTCCTTCGAGGACCAAATTGGGATCTTCCATTCCAAATTTCATCATATGCCTCAGATACAACTATTGGAGCAGTCCTTGGGCGGGAAGAAGATAAAAAACCATATGCAATTTATTATATTAGCAAGAATTTATCCCTTGCGGAATTGAATTATACTATTACAGAAAAAGAATTTCTAGCTGTAATACATGCTGTCAATAAGTTCAGGCATTACATTACTAGATATCCTGTTATTTTGTATACAGATCACTCTGCCATAAAATATTTAGCAAACAAACCAATCACAAATGGTAGAATAACTAGATGGATTATTTTATTGCAGGAATTTGATATTACAATCAAGGACAAACCTGGAAAAGAAAATCATATAGCTGACTTTCTCTTACGAATGCCAAAACCAGTGGATGCAACAGCAGCTAAAGATTAATTTCCAGATGATCATTTGTTTGTTGTCACTGTTAAAACACCCTAGTATGCTAATGTTGCGAATTACATAGTAGTAGGCAAATTATCGAAACATCTGACCCCCAATGAACAAAAACAGATTTTCCAGCGAAGTTCTTGATTTTCCTAGATTGGGGGCTACCTATTCCATACAGGAGCAGATATGCACATCAGGAGATGTGTCCGGGAGGATGAAATTTTTGACATTTTGAAAGCTTGTCATGACGGACCATGTGGCGGATACTTTGCCGATCGGAGAACTGGACACAAGGTGCTGCAAGTAGGGTATTATTGGCCTATGATCTTCAAAGATGCAAAGAAGTTCGTTCAAGCCTGTGACAGTTGCCAAAGAACAGGACACCCTGGTCAAGTTGACGAAATGCCCCTGAATCCATAGCTGGTTATTGAACCATTCGAGCGATGGGCACTCAATTTTGTTAGTACAATTAAGCCACCCTTGAACCAAAAAACATATATTATGGTGGCAACAGAATATGTCACCAAATGGGTTGAAGCAGAGGCATTGTCGAGAGCTACAGAGGATTCTGTCATACAGTTCTTGTTTCACATATTCGTGCAATATGGGCTTCCAAAAAACGTAATTATAGACGGTGGACCATAGTTTGCTGGTAACAAGATTGCTGCAACACTCAAAAACTATCATATCCAACACAAAATCATCACTCCATACCACCCACAGGAAAATGGTCAAGTAGAAAGCAGCAATAAAATAATAGAAGCAATCTTAACAAAAGCCATTGCATCACATAGACATGATTGGGCTGCAAGACTACCAGAAGCCTTGTGGGCTTACAGAACAACATGGAGAAGCAATACTGGCTATTCACCATACCAATTGGTATTCGGAAAGGAACCCATTTTTCCCATAGAATTCGAAATCCAAACATTACAAAAAACACAAGAAGTTGGCCTAGATTTAAACGAGGCACAGATTAATAGATTATAGCAGATCAATGAGCTATATGACATTAGGCTCTCTGCCCTCCAACACACTGCATTGATCCAAAAAAAGCGAGCTAAATGGCACGACTCTCTCATTAAAAATAAAGTCTTCCACGAGGGAGATTGAGCGCTCTTATACGATTCTAGGTTTCAAGATTTTCCCGAGAAGCTTCAGACTCGCTGGCTGGGACCATATGAAATCCATAAGGTACATGATAATGGCACCCTTACTCTAGTCACTATTGACGGATCTGGACATACCTTTAAAGTAAATGGCCACCGAGTTTGATTATACCGCAAACCACTTACTCAGGAATCCTTCTACCAGCAACTCCGCAAAGATTCCGATATGCAAATTTTACAAGAGGAAGGGAAATCTTCCTCACCTGTGATTCATTAAGTGATTCACCTATTTTTACACTTTGTACATAATTTCTTTGTTTGTTGAATCATTTTCTGTATATATTTTTGTATTTTCACTTTGTTGTTCCTTTTCGAAGGATGAACAATCCTATTGTTTTTGTTGTTCCTTTTAGAAGGAATAACGCCTTCACTATCTTGCTGATTCATTTATTTTAGCTTGCATTTTTTAAAATTACCTTTACTTTTATTTTTTATTTTTTTTATCTTTTTATTTATTTTATTTTATTTATTTATTTTTCTGCTGTTCCTTTTTCAAAAGGTACAACACTGTTGTTTTTTTTGTTCCTTATCCAAAGGAATAGCATTTGTGTGCACTTTTGTTTTTTTGCTATTCCTTTTCCAAAGGAACAACACTTTTGTTTTGTTGTTCCTCTTCCGAAAGAACAACACCTTTTGTATTAGTTGTTCCTTTATCACCTTGCTATTCCTTTTCTAAAGGAAAAACACTTTTGATTTTTGTTATTCCTTTTCCAAAGGAACAACACTTTTGGTTTTTGTTGTTCCTTTTCCAAAGGAACAGCACTTGCGTTTTTTGCTGTTCCTTTTCCAAAGGAACGACACTTGCGGTTTTTGCTGTTTCTTTTCCAAAGGAACGACATTCATGTTTTTTGCTATTCATTTTCCAAAGCAACAGAACTTGTGTTTTTTGTTGTTCCTTTTCCAAAGGAATGACACTTGTGTTATTTTCTGTTCCTTCAAAGGAACAACACTTTTGATTTTTGTTGTTCCTTTTCCAAAGGAAAACTTGCTTTTTTTTTGTTGTTCCTTCACCAAAGGAACGACAATGGCATTTTCTGTTGTTCCTTTTCCAAAGGAACAACACTTGTACTTTTTTCTCTTCCTTCTTGAAATAACAACATTCTCGTATTCCTTTTATTGATGCTTGTTCTCCTTGCTGTTCCAATTAAAGGACAACTACCATTCTTCTCAATATATGATAATTTCGAGTCTTTTTGGAGCACAGCTATACACTTATGTAATGGATACAAAACTAGAGCATACCGAAATTAATAAATTATATGAAATCAATATTTTTATAGGAAATTGCTCTAAATTGATAAGAGGAAAGAGGAAAGAACACAATTATCCATCACTTTTGTTGTCATTATCCCACTGATACTGATATGATTACTTATCTTTATCATGGTGGTTCTTTAAAAAAAATTCCCATAATCTTCTTTCATCATTATTAAGGAATAAGAACAAAGGGTATATTTTCCTATTGAGATGTTAAGACTTCTTCCACCATTCCTACTCTTAAGGAGTGTTGAACCACCCTTTGTGTATACATACGAAAGTACTTTATAAAAAGGAAAAAAAAGAGAAAAATGTTTATATAACTTATGGGTTGTCAAATGCAGGATAGGGGGTCTCATCAAGAGCTAGCCTACCATGATCATAGGGAAGAAAGTGAAGTGGCATTCCCACTATGGCCACCACACCAGGGATATGATCCAAGATGCACATCAGAAAAAATAAAGAGTCCTTGGAGTAGGAGGTCTCATCATGAGTCGGCCTGCCCACCTTTCACTCCTTCCTGGTGAATGTCATTATGGTTTCACTGGTTACCAAGCCAAAATGGCCTCCATTTTGACATTGTACAACACTTCCTAAGCATACACAAAGGATCATGGTTCCATGGGTGAAACAAACAACTCTGTCAAGGTTATGGACACCTGTCGACAGTAGAGCTCTGTTAATGGAATTGAAGTCACATTCCTTATACACCAATAGTAATCATTAACACCCTTCTCTATCTTATACCTTTGTAATGCATCAAATAAGATTATGTATATCACTTCCCCAAACCATTAAACACATGAAACTCTATTACAGCCAATCATGACGGAAAAAGTTGATAATGACTGCATCGGACTTTTTGTGCACATCAGCTGTCCTATCCTCCCAGCCTTGCATCATATCATAGCATTCTATTATTTGTTAAGCGATCCTACTATACACCTCAATTTCGGCAATCTGCTCCTTTTGTAAAACATGGCATTTTGGCATACATTGTTCCTTTATGACTCTGTACTATGGCAGGTCAGCAAGTCGCTCCCTCATTTGACGGTCGATGGTGGCCTATCACATTGCAGGGGGGAGGTAAGTGACCTCATAATTTACTGGTATATGTGTCAGACTATTATTTGAAAAACTGTTTACCTGGAAATAGCAAGGCTCAATGGTATATTCTTTTCAATCTGCATGGCTTGTTGTTCCTAAGCCATTTCCATATTATGCTATGTAGCAATTAGTAAGTTACCCAGGATTTGAACGAGCCTTGCTGTTTCATTATTTCCTCTGTATTTCTAACGGTTTGAACAACCTGCTGTTCCATTGCCGTATCTACGTTTTTATAGTGAGCTAAAGCATGGGAGGGAGATCAATTCAAAGAGAACCACAGGTATTGACAGTTTCTGATGATGCATGGGAAATCCCGGCAAGGGCAAGAAGGCTAGTTTATCTTAATTGTTTACAGGAATCCAATGAGACTGTAGCAATAGAATTCTTGTAAAACTTGCAATAATATCACTCCATAGTGAGGGGGAGACACATAGCAGTTATCGATGACGTAATTGCAGAGGTCTTGGGACTACCAGCCACTGGACTTGTGTAGACTCTAAAGAAGGAGAGACTGCGAAAGATCATGAAGATCTTCCAAGATGAAGGCCAGAACCCGACAGTCAGAGGAAAGTGAGTCCTACCAACAACATTGGGTGAGTCGTGGGCAGAATTGGTGAAGATCATCCAAAGCTACATCACCTGTGAAGGTAGGAAAGACATGGTAAGACCACGAAACCTTAAACTCTTAGCTGTATTAAAACATAAATGCTTTGTGAACTTACCTGCATTTTCAAATTCATTACTTCATGATGTCGCCTGAGGTATGAGGAAATCACAACATGTAGAATCGGTAGTAAGTCACTAGGGGATGATACAACTAATAGTTAGCCACAGTCTTTCTCAACAACAGAGCAGCTGGGAAGAGCTAATTTCCATGATAGAAGGGGGACTGACTATGCCGGCCCCAAAATGTAATCATGCTGCCAGTACACCAGATAGACCATTGAAATAGAGGAAATCAGTCAGATTGGCACATATTAAAGGGAGGCTGGAAAATTCCCAAGAGGATACTAGCCAACCAGTGGAGATAGATGATTCAGGGGATGAGCAACCCTTGCAATTGGAAGGAGAAGAGAACGAGAAAGGATTAGAAGGAGATGAGGAAGGAGAAATGGAGGAAGAGGCCGAGCAGCCTGGGTAGGAGGAGGTAGAAACAAAGAAACGTGAAGATAGCCCATTGCAAAATCCATTGCAAGAGGATGAATTGGCCAAAATTCTAGCCAATATGGGTGAATATGCCCAACATCTCAGCCCACTAGGCCTCCATATTGAAGAAGAACCAAAAGAGCATTTTGCTTAGGACAAGAATGCACCCAAAGAATTACGTGACAGGGAAGTAGAAGAAGGGAATCATCCTGTTCATGATGAAGGTATGACAGGAGAGAAAAGTGATATAGAGGAGGAACAATTTGTTCCCAGCTAGATTGCACTAGAAGAATTCCAAGAAGAAGAAGGGGTGGAAAAAGAAGTCACACAGGAAATAATAGAGCCAGCTAGGGTTTTTACTCCTGAGCAACCTGAACAAAACAACAAAGGAGCACCCCAAGAAGAAAACCAGGGAATTGGCCAACGTGATAGCCTGGGCCCGACTAAACAGATAACTATTCTTTTTAAGAAAAAAGAAGAAATTAGAAGACTACGAAAAGAACAACAAATATTGATAGCACGAATTCGACAACAAATCAGGGTTATGAAAATGAGAAAGAGACCAAAAAGGACTTCAGGGGTAAGACATGCAACCACTCCAGTGAGACCACCCAAGAAAAAGGTTCGGAGGACCCACATCCAGACTGTTGTTCAAAACCCTGTTGAAGAACAGTGTGCTATTCAAAACACTCTTAAAGAACAGTCTACTGTTCAAAACCCTGTTGAAGTGCAGACTGTTGTTCAAAAGTGAAAGTAATAGCATTCAATTGTTGCCCATGTTGAAGTGAAAACATATGATATATCAGCCTGTGACAAAGAAGTTCAGACAGAGGCACAGTCCTCTGAAGGAATACAGACTATAAACATGAGGCGACACACTAAGAAGATTCAAGTAAATCTTCCACTTACCACTACTATGTGGGACATTGATCGGAGGATAGTAACCTTACGAGAGGGTTTGGTACAAGCTCAGCAAGCAGTAGAAAAATGCACAGAACAAACAACCTCTCGAGAAAGTATGAAGAATTACAACAACAGCTAAAGGAAGAAGAAAAAGTCACAAAGGTAGCTCATAGGTTAGATGTAGTTATCAAGCAGATGGATACCTTATTCTCTTTTTACATTGATGTCCTAGCATGTAGAGCCCCTGCTAATGATTATGCCTTGTTTTTAATGGAATGATATTTGCAATTGAAAATTAGGGCTGTCAAAGCAGGAGCCCCTATACAAATTAATACTATTGATGATTTTATAAATTGTTGTAAGCACTATGGAGTAAAGGTTCAAAGATTATTATGTGAATTCTATCTGCATAACCTTGTGTTAGATCAAGAGATAGAGAAAAACCTTGGCCCTTTCATTGGGGATATCCAACTGCAGGCATTTATTTCGTTTGGGGTTAATCAAATTAAATGGCTTAAATCCTATAATGCCTTCCAAAGACAAGAAAACAGAATAGACTTATGGGTAAGAGCTGAGCCTAGAGATCCATTATAGCTATGTAACAAACACAGGAGTCTCATGAGGACTCCAAGCGTGATTGAAGCATTAGGACCCATTCATACAATAATCAATCGACAAGGGATAGAATACTTCTTTACCATCAAGGACCTTGCCATTGCAGCTGCTAAATTTCGATATCAGACCTCTAATCCGAATATCCAACTCAGGGAACCATTTAATTATGAAAACTTTAAGTTAGCCGCTGATCACTTGAGCCTCTATGGTGAACTTATCTTGAGGGCAGGGCCATCTTGGTTAGGATATAGGTTTAGGAGTCCGATTATTTGGCACCCTGCACCTGGATACCAAGCCCTGTATGAGATGCCTGAGGGTAAGATAGGCCATCGTTTTGAACACCTAGTTAGGCATCATGGCTATAGACCACCACATGAGATCCCGTCTCCAGCTTACTCTCTCACTGCCTTACATGTCAACTATAATGTTTTCATGAGGGCATGAAAAAGAGTAAGCAAGGGGGTGTGTGGAGTAATGAAGAAGGTATGTTTTATTGATTATTTTGTCATATTTTCTTTAAAAACTCATAATCCCTTTGCATCATGAACTAGGTAAATAATAAGAAATTATGACAAAATCGATGAGATTTGTATGTAACGCAGAATAACTAATAATTGCCATTTTGTTATGCAGAAAAAGGGAAAAACAAAAGATTGTTGTCCCAAGGAAAAAGACAGAGAAGAGTCAACTGTTGTCCCTATGGCAGGAAACTATATGCAGACAAGGCGATCCAAACTGAAGCATATCAGCCAAGGAAAGGAAAAGGAGATATCGAATCGGTGCAAGAGAACAAAGGGATAACTGGAATTAACAGTTTGGCGAATCCCTCAGGATCCTTTGATCCTGAGGGATCGCAATCTTAACTATTTTTGCATCATTGATATCTCCGCTCGTCTGTTATAAAAAGGGGCAGCACTGCTAGCCCAGGGGACGGTTGTTGTTATTCTTATGTAATTTTTCATTGTATTTAAAACTTTGATCATCAATTCTCATTGAGAAGTGATCCATTGTAACTTTGTCTGGATGCTTTAATATAAATTTGGTTGTTGTTCCACCTTTGATCCTGGACTAATCTCAAGCAGTGTATCCCTAGAGGCTAAGGGCCTGGCCCTGGTGGAACACTTTCTCTTGTACCATTATCTTTAATTAGTGCGTGTTTTTCATTATCAGCTTTGATCGGTAATCTAGTGTGTTTTGTTATTTTATATCACAACTCTGTTATATTTACAATATCGTTCTCTGTAACAGGAATGTCATATTGTTCATTCTGACTTTATAACGCATTGCTGTTCCTTTAAGTCGTTGATGTAACATTACTGTTCTTTACAAAATGATATTGTTGTTCAATTACAGAGTAACCGGGCTGTAACAGTCTTAAGTTGGTATTACTGTATTCATCTATGGTTTATACTTAATTACGATTGTTGTTCAATTGACATTGATGTTCCATTACGAATTGTGATCGTTATTGTTGTCTGATTTATTCTTAGAGTAGGGATTGCTCTTTGATTTCTATAGAATACAATTGCTACCTTTATTTCGTTAGAGTAAGGTTTCACTGTTTATCAAGACATTTTCTGTTCCATTTCCTATTGTTTGCATTGCCATTGCGTTGAACGATCTGAAACTGTAGTGAGCATTGACATTCATTTTCTAGTTCTGAGGTTGATGATCTGTTCCTTGATTGTCTTCAGTTACATCAGTTTACAGAGGGATGAGTTATTGTTACTGTACCCTTGACTGATAATTTACTTAGTCTTCTGAATGCATGATTTAAGTCTTAAAGTTCTTTGATGTAAGTAGATCTTATTTTCAACATCCGTTTACTCTTGTATTTTCTTGAGCACTATACTACTAGCATTAATCTAAAAAATGACCGCCTCAAACTGAGTACACTCTTTGAGATAACAAATCGTTCCTGGATTGATAAGTTAATGTGAGGTAAATAGAGGTGAAAAAGACCCTTTTTACAGTTAGAGAGTCTTCTCGGGACCTTCGACAGACTATAAGATTATCTGCAACTGTCACAAAGTTACATGCATGTTCATAAACAATTACCAACTATCAAAGTATGAGAAGGAGATTACCTCAAGCCTCCGTGTAGATTTGCTGGAGAGCACAAATGCATCTAGGTGGAAGTCCCCTGATCCAGCTCCAGATCAAGTCCTGCAAAAAGAAGAGATAAGAGCAATCACAACATACAACTCTGATAACTAATACATGAATACATAAAGAAAATATAATTGCATACAACTAAGATACTCGTGTAAATAGGTTTTGGACAAACAACTTAATGATTGATAGAACCAACACCATAGAGTAGACAACACAGCTACAGTTCTGTATTAATATTAGAAGAGTGATTACAACCATCTGTTGCATCAGCCTTACTTTTCCCCTTCAGCTTCTCTCTTTCTCTCCCTTCTTGCCAACTTCTTATGATATGAGACAATGCTCAACAGTTAAGTAGGCTATCCTTTAAAATGCTCTGACCCTTTTCACAATAGCCCTAGCTTTGCTTATGTAGCAATTGAGTTAGGGTTGCCAAGTTCCACCTTGAGTTCAATAGGGAAAAAGTAATGAACTTGCCGTGCTTTTTAGCTCTTTCCCATTTTCCTCCTTCTTTTGGATTAGAAATCCTCCAAACAGGTTGATTTTGGATGTTTCCTTGCTTTTCTTGAGTAATTTTAAGAACAAATATCTAGATATTTATGAGTTAATTTGTTCCTTTGACCCTTGGAGCTTCACCAAGTTTCACTAATGTTGTCCCCTGACTAGCAACATGGGTTAGTAGGGTCACTACCGCACCCTTAGGCTTGGAAACAAGCTTTATAAAGCAGGTTGTTAGTGTACAACCAACGTTAGTGTGGAATCAAGGCCTGTAATTGTGGTCAATGCTTCAGATATCATGTCTTTTCCCTATGATTTGATGAGGAGGTCAATTTGTTGTATAACAGAAGTAGACAGATGGAACAGAGCATGCTCTGATAAACGTGTGCGATCACTTTCACCCAAAACAAAGAAAGAAATAGACGAGTAGACAGAGCAACACAGAATAGACATGTAGGCAATGTTTACTGCATCAAACGTCTAAGAGAACATGATAAAGTGGGGCTGCGGAAGAAATCCAAGGCCAGTAAGATGTCGCTGGACCCAATGACCCTAATAGAGGGAGATTTGGATGACATTGGTGATACTGTATAGGATGCCACCACGGAGGTCCTACAGTAGTTCAAACAGTAGTAGCAGAAAGCTTTGGTGGCCATCCAAACAAGTCTGCAGGAGCTGCAGATCTACCCATCACAGGCTAGCACGGTGTCCACCAACCTCGCTATCGGTACTTCAAAGGTTTTTGATATGCTGCATGCGAAGGACTCCCGAGCGATAGTGCTACTGAATGGAGCACTGACAACAGAAAATGAAGCTAGTAGACCTGTTGTTAGGACACTCAAGGGAGTAGGACTGAACTTGGTAGCGCTTCCTACCAAGGCGCTTCACTTCCTGCAAGATGGGGTGATTATGGAGCTGAGGGCCTGTGAACAATGTGCCTTGCAAGTAATCAGTGAGAAAAGGATTAATAATTTACAGATGGCCCTACAGTGTGACTCTTCAATTTCCACAGTGAATGCCATAATCTACCGAAACTAGTGCATTGATCAGGTCATCGAGGAAGCATACTGAATGGTCCCAGAATTGGCCATTCCTGAGGGAGAACCAATCGAAACATGCATTTGTAAACTTTCCACGAGGGTGCATGATGCTCGCAAAAAGTTGGCTAAGGTTCGGTTGGAGCTAAACCTCCATATCACAGAGTTATAGTTGAAGGCCCACCCTTCAACTCTGCCGGAAGTCAAGGACCAACATGCGACCGCTATCACAGAGGCGATAGCGGCAGTGGATAGTGCAATAGCAGACTACACACAGTTTTTTTAATAGTTGTTTGAGGTCTTGACGAGTCTATAGGAGGATCCTAATGTGTAGCGGCTCGAGACAAAGGCGCAAGAACTTCATTAGCATTATGACGAGGTGAAAGGAATAGAGCACACCGTCACTCTCACACAGAGACTAGTAATGTTGCAAGAGGCCAAAACATTGAAGGAATAGGTAGACGTAGTGTAGCACAAAGAGGTAGTGTTGAAGGCGTGATTGAAGCCCTAGATGGACGATGCTTATTCAGTCATGACCTCCATTGAAGGCTGACAACTAAGGACCAGCGACAGAGAAGCTAGTTAAAGAAGCAAAGCAGGTGGTTGCACAGTGCACTGCCAAGGTTGTCATCATATAGGTTGAGCTAGGAGGTCTTCATGCCAAGATCTCCGCACCTGCAGATTGACTCAAGGGCGAGTCACCATGTTTTTGTTTGTGGCCTTTTAGGAATGGGTTCCCCCAAGGGCATTTTTGGGGCAATTTTGTAATAAATTTGTAAAGTCTCCGCAGTTTGTGGTTGCGGAGTGTGAAGGTGTCAAGAGTCATAAAGGGTTGTTCGCCCTAATTTTGTAAAGTGTCATGTTGGCTGTAAAAGATCTACCCATGGTCCGCGGACCATGGGATTATATAAAAATATCTTAGTAAGTAATCTCTAGAGAGAGTAGTGAAGTTCTTGATTTTTGGATGTGAGGAGTCTATGAGAGCTAAGAGTGAGAATATTAGCATAGGACAAAGGTGTTGTAGCCAAGTGCATAGAGGCCTAGAGTAGAAGTCCGTAGCTGAGTGCGCGGATGCCTGCAGCATTGTGCGCAGGGTGGTTAGAGTCTGTATTATATTGAAGATATTAATAAAGAGAAGTATTATGCAATTTACTATGTATTTATTCTCTATTAATGCATCTGATTCTATTGTGTTATGATCTAGGTTTATATGATGATGTCTATTTGATGCGCGAATGTATGTAATTAGATCTGTTGATTGAATGCGAGTAGCAATATCAGTTTACATGATGATAATTGTAAGTGACTGTAGGATGAGTAACAACTTAATATAACTCAATAACTTATAAAATATATCATCATAGATCCATGAAAGTATAGGAACCAAGGGTTAGGGCTGCGGGAAGGTCAGTCGCATACCTTCCCGAAGGTACTGAAGGATGGGATAAGAGGTAGATTAATAAAACCCAAGGGCTTTACGGCCTATGCGAAGGAAGGGGTAAGATTTATAAATGACATCACGACCATCTTAGGGTGTGGAAACTTGGTTCTAGCGTCCTTCCATACTTCTTTGGGTGAGACTTCGGTCCGCGCTTCGCGGGCTCATGCCAAAAGAGCCAGTAGTGTAGGGATTTGTTTGGCTGACTAACACTGAACCTGGGTCAAGGCGCACAAAGCCAACACCAGGTGATATGTGTTACCACTTAGGAAGTGCCACGTGGTAGTAATAACGTCATGCATTGAATATCATAGATCGACAGTTGGAGTGTGTTGTGCATCAAAGTGGAATCACCGATTGAAAACCTTTGTTTGGTGAGTTCTGATATAGGGGTTGGGATACATTCACGAGGATAGCCAAAGGACCAAGGGTTAAGAAAAAAAGGTGATCAGAGTGTTAGTGTCAGTACTTGCAGCCTTCCACCAATGATCAAACATGCTCTTACAAAGTGGTCTTAGGGTGTCAAAGTCAAATTTTTTCATTTCAGTGAGTCTTCAAGTAAAAATTTAGTCACTGGGTATTAGGTCTAGTTCTTTTTCACTCCTTCCAAAGTTTTCCAAGTACTAGTCCATGTCAACCCTCTGCTGAGTGTAGCATCATTAAAAGATTTTTCATCATTATTGCAGGTTACAAACTATCATTTGTAAGTGAGTGGGTCATCTTATACCTTGTTGCCTCAGTTGTGCTTTTGAGACTCATTTCCCTCTCCTAGGGTTTTGAGGGCATTTTTCTTGGTTCCATGAATCCCATGATAAAAAAATCAACAAAAATTATATCCTAATGCTCATATACCTTCCCCTACCCTTCATAGACATTCTTAAACACTTCCCATCACTTATATCCCTCAAATTCACCATTTTCCCACAAACCCTAGCCTATTGTTACAATTTGACACTTTTTTAAGGCTAGGCCTGTGTTTTTCCCTTTTGGACCCCTTACCCTCACTCAATAATTGAAATTCCACTTTCCCCTATTTCCTAACATCCCTCCCTACCTCCAAAAATTTTCCTAAGAATTTAGAATCCCCCATCCCCTTCATTTCCCTTCATTTCTACAAATCCCCTATTTTCCCTTCACTAAACCCTAATTTCCTCTCCCAATGACGTAGGGTTTGCTATGGAATCAGAGATATCTGAGTAGAAGAGGAATAGTTGATATTATCAGGTATTAGGCCATTTCATATCTGTTGGATACCTATAGTAATAGGTTTCATATTTCATGATTGGCAAGAGAAAAGCCAAATATGCTCTGCTCTGGTATCCCAAAGATCCCATATTTCCTAGAAAGCAAGAGCTGGGTAAAGTGTTTCAAGTATTGAGGACCTTATTTCAATTTTTGTGGATGATTCAAAAGTCTAATCTGGATCATGCCATGTTTCAATTTTGAGTTGTAGAATAGAGAAAGAGGTCTGTCCAAACAGCTTAATCTTGGCAGACAAGTAGTTCAGGTAGAGAAGCAAAGGTTCCCAAAAGTTTAATCTGGGACCTTGGAAGACATAAGGGTAGAAGTAGATAGAGAGAAAAGGAAAAAAGCCAAAGAAAAGAAAAGGCAATTGAGGGTTGCAAGTTCAAGTGCCCCTCCAAGAAGAAACAAAAAATGCTAGGCAAAATAGTTGGGTAGGCAGTTGTGGTTGCAGAAAGAATATGATCACCATTACACAAGTATCAATAGGTCTCTTGCCAAGGCAATAAATCTATCAGCAAACAAAGTGGTGAATTCTATGAACTCACAGCAAAGAGCATCACTAACTTCTTCTCTTTCCCTCTCTACTCCATCACTAACACCCCCTTTCTAAATTCCCCTCCTCCATTCATATTAACTCCTAATTCTACTATATAACCTCCCTTATCTTACCCCACCCCTAATATTATTAACACTAAGGTGTATAAAACCCCAAATCTTATGTATATTCCCTCCCCTAGGCATAATAGCCGTGTATTTTTCAAAAGGGACCAAATGGCATCTGGCCACTTTGGTGAACCTATTCCACCCTATTTCCCCTTTGCTGCAAGTCAATTTGCCCTCAAATCACCTCTGCATTGCTAAAACCCCCTTTCCAAACCCATTTTGCCTATAAAACCTTTGCAAAGGTTAATGCCCGCCTCTGGCACGTTTCCCAATCCTACCGCATGGTTGGTTAATCAAAACATTTGCAAAAACCCACATAAAACCCATAAAGTTTGATTTTTCCGCCCGCAATATTAAAGGCGCATGTTTCCCCTCCGCCAGCCGTCGGATCAAGCCCATCAGATCCGACGGCCCACAGCAATATCGGAGCGCTTCCCGTGGCGGCGATTTAACTTCCGGGGAAGTGACGTTGCGCCTTGTCACGCCTCCTCCACGCGTCGAGCAATGAACCATCTCGGAGCCCGCTCTGACATCCTCTGCGCCGTACCTAAACCGCCCCGAGAAACCGCGGCGGTTAAGGCCTTAACCGTGACCGCTGCACTTTAACCGCCACCTACCCGCCGCTGACTCGCTGCCACGTCCTTGCTCGTACTTGCCCCTCTTATTGGCCCACCTCACTGCTGACTGGGCTGCCACCTCGCCGCCCCTTTGACCAGTCACCCACTGCCACGTCGCCCGATGACGTCAGCTGACGTCACCTCACCATGACCCACCAATGACGTCATGCTGACGTCAGCAGGAAAAAGCGCCAAATTGGTAAAATAACCCATATTTACCAATTTTACCCGTGTTTTTACCATTTTTACTGTGATTTCTGCTGAACGCTCTGCATGACCATTTGAACTCAAATTTTCGCCAACCAGTCGATTAGCCCGGGCGACCTCCTCAAAAAGCAACTGTGCACCTGTGTGTCAACCTCTGCTCGTCGAATTACAGGTATTTAGACCATTTCGCCCTCCATACGACCTTCATTAAGCTTAAATTTGCTCAGAGGGATAACAGAACCATAAAAACTATATTTACACCGTTCATTCCCCTTCATTCATCCAGCATTGTCATTGTGAGGGCCAAGAAGTACCTGCAGAGCTCTAGAAACCTGCAATTCCCATTAAACCTCTGTAATTCTGCGTTTTCCCGGCAGAATTGCTAATAGACATAATTCACCCGGTTAGAGAGTTCAGTTACACCACAGAGAGGTTCTGTCACTAGACTCCAGTAGTATTTCAATTGCTACTGAGAGAATTCCCCTTGAATACTCAAAACCTCAACTGTTTCCACAGAAGACTGCCTCCAGACTGTGTTTTTACCATTCCACCTGTCTACCTACAATTCTTGCAACTTGGAGAGCTATGGAGACCCCTATTGCACTAAATATTAAGCCCATCAATGCACCTCACCAGGAACTAGCATGGAAAGCCCTGGGGGACATGGACTACCAAATGCTGGATTGGTTCCCCATGGGAACCAAGTACAATGTGCTAATGTTGAATGAATTAAGAGCCCAGCACCTCAGTGGGGAAGATATCTTGGGGATTTGGGAGTCAAATTTGCCCATATACAACCTTCCCCAAGTCAATCCAATGCCAGAGCTTATTTATAGCTGCCAGGAATGCTATGACCCCAGCCAAAGAGCAGTCATAAGCCCCACAGGCCTAGTCCTGTTCCAGATCACCCCAGAGAGCATAAACCAGATGCTGCACTTCAATACAGCCAAGAAATTGACCCCTCTGTCCATGCAAAATCTGATTAACACAGGGATCAAGCTGTCCAGTGACCAGATTGTCAAAATCAACCAGCTGTTTGTCACACCAAGCTCTGAAACAGTCAGAACCCCTCCTATTGGGTACCATTATCTGAATGAGTTGGGCAGAATGTTGGTGGATCTAATTGGCTATGTCCTAGGGTTCAGGGGGCTGGAAGATGTAGATGAAAGTATAATGGCAATGCTGTCCATGTTTGCCCCTGGTAAGCCTCCAGCTGTGCAGTATGATTATGCAACCTACATAGCAGAGAAAATCCATGATCAGTTCATGAATCTGAAAAGGGAGAGACTGTTCAGGTACTCCTCCTATATATATCATTTATTCCTTTTCTATCAGCCAGCTAACTTCTCAGTTCCTTTGAGGTCACTCAATGCCCAAGGAAGCCCAAGATCAGTTGTTTTCTGGACCTCTGTGTTTCATTTTACCTCAGTATCACCCTATACATACTGTGAGTTCATTGATTTATTTGTTCATCCGGCCCTAACAGTTCTGCAAGGTACTCCTCCTCCTAGATTAACCGATGAAATGAGGAGGATTCTACATCTGAACAAATCCTACAATATTGGCAACTGGTACTTCTACCAGAACCACACAGTCATTAGGATATATGGCTGTGAAATGAACCCATTTAGGTTGCCAAGGTATGTCCCCATGAGGCTTTTTGCCTTGGAGTATTTCAGGCAGTTTGGGAACTCGGATTACCTTCATTTTCAGAGTAGAAACAAGAAGTCACAACTGAAGGTAAGAAGCCAGCTAGGTTCCTTCCTGTATAACAAGAAAGAGGAAGGATGGAAAGAGGCACACAGCATCCTGGAAGGCCTCAGATTGCAGACCAGTTTTGAGTGGATTCCTTATGACCCCAATCATACTATCTCCCTCAGGAGAATTAGATACAGACTGGGCAACTATGCACATAAAAGACAACCCGAAATAGAAAAGTATGCCAATGCACTAGATTGGGAAGAGGGTACACTAATAGAACAACTCACTGAGGTAGAACTGCTTGAGAAAGAGGCTAGGAATGTGCAAAAAGAAACTGACTTGGAAACTTGTGGACAGGTGCCCTCCTCCTATAGAAAGCAAATTGGGACAGCTGCTAGATCTTCAGCAGCACAACAGCAAACCACTGAGAAGACATCCCAGGCAGCAAGCAAAGACAAAGGTAAACAGGTGGAACAGCCACCTGTATTGACAGAGGAACAAGTGGACACCTTGCTACAGCAGCAAGAAGAAATGGAACAGCAAGAACTGGGGCAGCAACAAGAAAAAGCACAGTCCAGTGAACAGCCCTTGCAGCAGGAAAAGGGGACAGATCAACCTGATAACACTGAGCAGCAGCCTCAAACAAAGGTGCCTCCCAGGACAGACACCAATATAGACACATCAGTCCTCCAAACACCACAGAAGGAGGATGTGACAAGGAAAATGGAAAGAGAGACCCCCCACACCTCATCCTTCATCAGAGGAGAGAAGAGACAAAGACTGAATGACTCCCAAGAGGAGGACATAGCAGTAAGGCAAGCCATGGGCATGGGCCCACCCAGTGGAGAACTTTCGGCCAGCTCATCCCAGCGAGGACATGACATGACTATGGGAGGAGAGGTCAGCTCCTCCGGTCAAACTAGAAAGGGGCAGTCAAGTATAAAACAGCAATTCATTGACATCAAGAGGAGGAGTGATCCAATAAAAGTGCAGTTGTATGATCACTTGCTAAACCTAGCTCCTAGCAACCAGCAGAGACTCATGTCTGCTTTCGATGTGAGCGAAGGCAAAATGATAATGAGCCACTTCATGCCTACAACTTTGCAGCCTCAGTCCACCTCGGACTATCTAAGAACCAACATGGAGGTTCTTGCCAAAGACATACACCCCATGGACAAGATTGAACTACATAAGCAGACTGGTGAAATGGTGTATGCCTCCCTGGCAGATGAGACATTGGAGAATTATAAACTAAAGAGCAGCCTGGACAACACAGCTTCTCAGCTGGAGTTAGAAAGAGCATCATCAAAAGCCAAGGACAATAGGATCAAGTCCTTGGAAGAGGTAATTATAGAGATAGGGCATGATCCTAAAGATGTCAAAGGCATCCAAGAGCTCCTGAAGATAAGGGATGCAGACATGGCAGCCCTAAGAAAGAAAATCAAACTCCCGGCCACCATCCATCCACAAACAGATGAAGTTGCCCAGCAAAGGCAAGAAAAGGATGCTACAGATCTGCTGGTATCCCTATACAAAGAGCTGGTTAGGACTCAAGACCAGCTAGGACAAACTGAAGCTGCAAAAGCAGCACTGCAAGAAACCCTGAAGCAAAGAGAAGAGGGCCAACCCTCCCAGCCTCCTCCTGTCATAATAAATCTTGAGGAAACCCCTCCAAAGATTACTCCTCCTCCTCAGCAAACAGAAGCTACAGCACCAACTACAGCACCATCCACAGCAGCAACAACTACAACATCAGAACAGGCTGCTAGCTTGGACATGCAAAAGCTGCAAGCTGAAATCCAAGCCATGGAATCTCAAATGAAAGAGCTGGATGAGCTTAAGAAAACCTTGACTAAGGTAAATGAAAGGTTCGACAAGAGCAAACAGAATGAGGTAGCCAAGGACAGAGAGGTAAAAGCTCTTAAGAGGAGAATTGCTGAACTAGAGAAGGAGCTTGCACTAGAAAAGGTGACAGCTGAAATGAAAGCAGTGCTATGGAGAAACATTGGGCGGTCCATTGCCAAACAGTGGCAATATATTGAGACCATGGATGAGCAAATGGTGCTCATCACTAAAGCAAACAGAGAAATACAGAGAGCCAGGGCAAGCCTTGGACACATGCCAGAAGCTGCTACTAGGATAATCAATACTCTGAATTATAAGACTAGCTCTCAATTAGCTGTCATGGGAATCACTAGCAGGACAGAAACAATTGCTGTAGCAAAGAGAGTCATTACATTGAGGAACTTAGTTGGAACACTGGAGAGGAGGACACAGGATATGCAAACTGAAATCAACAGATTCCTGGAGAAATTCGTGGCACTACAGAACAGAGGCCTCCCCAGCATCTTAAGCAGTGTAGGAAGACTGCTCACCCTGGACAATTACAATAAGAGGATTGATGCCCATGCAGTGGCAGAGATTGCACAACCACCCAGCACTTCAGCAGAGCCAGGGCCAGCCACCGGGCAGAGTATGTATGACAGGGTAGAGAACCTGTTTTTCCTAATGAATGAAGTTGACCATCTGTTTGATACACCACCTAACTTCTTCAAATTCACAGAAGCAGATGAAACTCTAGGGGCAATCTTAGCACACCAGCTGCCCACACAGGATGCCTGGAGAAATTTAACACAGACAGTTTTGTCAGGCCAGAATCAGTAGCACCATTTCTACAGGCAAATAAGCAGACATACGCATGCACAGTTTTGAAGAAACAGATCTACAGGGAAGAGACAGAGGCTGAGCCAACTCAGCAGGACCATTGACTCACCACAAGCAACAGTCACAATCACAGGTGACAAGTCCAAGACACAGCGTACAAAGCATTAAAGACAGATTTTCCAGCATTTACTCATAATATCTCGACCGACTTAGCTGTCTCCAAAGGCTATAATATCTTCTGACAGTGCATTAAAATGCCTGTACT
This sequence comes from Pinus tabuliformis, assembly GCA_031772625.1. NCBI lineage: Eukaryota > Viridiplantae > Streptophyta > Pinopsida > Pinales > Pinaceae > Pinus > Pinus tabuliformis. The sequence goes on along the minus strand of CM062814.1, from coordinate 171,883,579 downwards.
CTGTAATCAATGCTGCATTAAATTTTTGCCATAATATCTCAAGTAGTTGGTAAGAAAGTAAAATCTGAGATAACTCAGGACTCAGATATTTTGTAAATGACCGCAAGTATATATTCACCCTTCACAGCAGTGAAATGGGTTGGTTTTTTATTTTCTTTTGAAGAGCTCTAGCTCGTTGTAATATTTTCAGAGAAGTAATACAAAGGAAGAATGGAATTTCCAAGGCTTGGTGTTCTTTGATGTATTGTGGTGAAAGATGAATGTTATAGGATTCCAGGGTGTTGCATAAAACAGCAAGTATTCTCAAATCTCTTTGTTATATGTTTTCGAGTCTTTTGTTCTCTTTTGTTGTTCAAATGTTTTACACTTGATAGCAAGGTGAAAGGATAGTCCCAGGATTTAACCATGTTTACCCTGGACTCAAACTGAGCTATTATACATGTTTTCCTCAGATACAGTGACAGAATTGTAATTCTTAATTGCTGCATTTCAAAACTGTGTCTTTTACTGTGACAGTCATTCTCAGGGATTCTATTTTTGCCCCTAAGACCTCTGTTTTCTCCTCTTAAAGCTGTCTGTTGGGAACATATAAGATAACAAGTGAAAATTCTTAAATGCTTTCACTGTTTGTGTTACCTGTTTCCAGTCATTTAATCAAAAATCTGTTCTATTAAACACTCAACTGGCCCTGTAAGTTCCATCTTTCATCTCAAAGTTTCGAACACATATAGCCACAGACTCCATTGCCCAATGGTACTCAACCTCTCTGAAAACTACTTCACTAGAACCTAAAAGGAGTTTCATCAACCAAAACATAAACAAAAACCAGTGCATAATAGCTAGCCTAAAACCCTATCATAAACAGTTACAAATCATAAAGAGAGAGCCCTCTCTGATCACAGTTTGGCTAGAAACAGTGATCCAAAGATTGGTTAGTGGTTACCCCGGCCGTATTCCCTTGGGAGTCATAGGGAACAACCTGGGTGTTAACAATATCATCAACATTAGGTCTCCATCATTTGTCAAGAAGTCATTCCAAGGGACAAGTCTTTCACCACACATAAGGGCCAATTTTTCCTTAAGTTGTATTTCTGACCAAGAAAATATGAATTTTACAAAAGTGAGAGAGGTTGTTGCCTATAATAGAACAAAGAAGAAAAAATTCCTTAATTTTTTACACGGGCATCATGGTTTTGGAGAAATCTCAAAAATATAGTTGCCATACGAGAGCTGTTGCACTTCTGGAGCGACCTTGGGAACATCAAGTTTTATCCTAGTTGGAGTGTCCAAATGACTTTCTTGATAAGTAAAATGAAAACTAGACAAGAATATATTTCCAAAAAACTATCATGAGATCAATTTGGAGTTTAGGAAGACCTCCAAACGTTTCTTGCAACAACACTGCATTTTTTCACCCTCATTCTGCATTTTTTGACCAGTTTTGGGAGATTGAGTTTTTGACAGGTGAAATGAGCTCCAAATTTAAAAATGAAGGAAGATATGGATATTAGACTCGAAAATATTCCCAATGAGCTATCTCAAGCCTAATTTTGACACCAGGAAAGCCTCTAAAAGTGGCTTGCAAAAAGTGTTGCACATAGCCTTCTCGCGCTGCACGTAGGACAATTTTCTGCTAAATTGTCTCTATGCACGGCGCTAACTTTTCCTAGGAGCACACAATGGAAAAAACAAGACCACCATTGGATTCCTAATGATATACGCATTCTCCCTGTGCATTTTTTAAGATTTTGGAGAAAAACTAGTAAGCCAAAAAGTCAAAAAACACCTAAAAAATCATGTTTCTGCCCCTATTTTGACCATGGCGTTGCGGATAGAAGCAGTCCTTGGAGAATCCGTTTTTTAAGGGTAAAATCAACTAAAAATGGGAAACCGAAGGATTATTTGGAAAGTATATAGGACATTCTTTCTAATGAGCTATCACGATCTCAATTTGGACACAGGGAAAGCCTCCAAAATGGCCCTACAATGAGTGGTGCGCATAGCCTTCTAGCATTGTGCATAGGAAAATTTTCTGCTAAATTTTCACTTTACTGTGCCATGACTGTAAATTTTGGGTTTTCTCTCATGGATGATGTTTTTATTGATGTAAATGGTGACTAGGTATGTAAATAAGATGAATATTAGTTACTGGAGGGTAGATTCATTGGATCAAAAGTTCTCTTGAAGTCAAATGAATCAGTTTCCTCCCTTTTGGAGGCAAGTTGTTAGGGTTGCCTAGATTCGTGTTTCTTGTTCAGATTTTGATGGATTAGTTCCTCATCTTGAGGATTCGACCCCTAAGGATGGGAGGATGTTGAATTGAGGTCTATATCTTCTTCTTCTTTCTCATTATAAAGGGTTGGAATCAGTAGGATTGCTTAGGCTTTAATAGACATCATTTTGTACATGTTACAACAGGAGATTAATGAAAAATTGTAGCTATTTCTTTGGGATCCATGTGGTATGATACTTAGTTCATTTTTTCTTCTATATTCATGTGTTAGAATTTATTTTTGACTCCATTTCATAATTTCATTGCCTTATGTGAATTTATACAAGTTTGAGAGGTAGAATCCATATCTTTTATGCTCTATTTTGGGTAGACATTTCACAATCTGTGTTTTCTTTAGTTTAGGAAGAATCTATGACATTTACATGCTCTTCATAGCTCCTCACCTGTCTTTTCACTTCATCCATCAAACCCTAAGGTTCTGATTACTGTGCCTACCTTTCCCCATCGAACACCCTGCAGTTTTGACCTAATTTCCTTGCCCTAACTGTTTGTCTCCTCATGATCCAGCAAACCCCCTTCAAAATCAAATTGAACCTTGTGCTACTATACCTAGACTAATATCATTTTCTATATCCAATAAATTTGGCTGAGATTATTATAGAGAGAGACCTCTCCTAGCCTAGTAGGGCTAGCTACTTGGCTAAGCGTGGTTTGTGGTTACCCTGGCATTGCCTTCCTTTAGCTTGAGGTTCAATCCAGGTGATAAGATAGTGGCAACCATACTGGGGAAAGAGGTGACAGTTCTTATCTGGGAAAGATCATCAAAGTTCAGATCTTATTTTTGATGGTGAATGTTACACAGTAATTTGTCACCATCCCTGTTACTCCTCTTGTCGTACTTTGGAGGACTCATTCTGGGAGTTATAAGAAGTGACAAAGTCTAGAAACATTTGCATTATGTTCCCCTGAGCATGTACTTCATGTTCCCTGAAGACACCTTCTACAAATTATCCCTGAAAAGTGCTCTTTTTCCAATGGCGCAGGTCCACAGTGTCTCACTCGCGCCAATTATGGAGATCCTCAAAAGAGGGCGCGACTATTGGCGCTCTGTCTTAGAGCAATGGTCGTGCCAACCAAGTTTGGTCATGCTTTCTGCCTTAATGCACGCCCGACTGTTGTTTCCTTCATTACATGGAGATTTTTGAGGATAAAAAATCAGTCTTATGTCGAGCTCTATCCCATCTCCATCTTTTATGGCTTTCGGGGATAATGTTAATCCACAATGGGTGTCCCGGTTCATTGTATCCTCCTCCCTTCTTCATCTATATAAGCTTGTCCTCATGCATTAGACAAGCTAGTTCTTTAGTTTTTGGGAGAGAGCTAGTGCTAGTAGTGAGTTCTGGTAGTGAGTTTCGAAGTGCTGAAGTTCTTGAATTGGAGTTTATTAGAGTGCTAGAGATAGTGAAGCATAGAGAGGTGATGCTACCGATTGCAAGACACACATAGCTGCCCGCCCAGACAGAGGAGAGGTTCAGCGTCAGAACTTTGGTTGTACTCTTCTCTATTTTTCATTAATAATAGAAGACTACTATTATGGTTCCACTTTCATTGTTTACATGGTGTTTGATGTAAAGTTATGTCCTTTCTGACTGACATATAATTACCTATATCAGATTTCACGCTTGTTTTTGCATCATTCTTTATGTGTGCAGGTGTCCGTTCGCGAGGATAGTGAAGGATTGTGACCAGCCAGGACCAAGGAACGAAAGTAGCTCCGCTTCTTCAACACTAGCATTGGATTCCAAGTAGGTCCTTCTTTACCTACTTTGTTATTTGCAGTTAGGAACCTGCATAGTAGCTTTGACTGATTGTTGCTAGACCCCTGTTGGGCTAGTTGGATCGCTTCTGTCCGCAGAAGGGATTTACCTATCCAACAATTTGGCGACTCCACTGGGGATGCGCTATTTGGAGTTTGTCTTGCATGATTAGTTTTCTCTCGCTTGCCTGAGTTAACGAACTTTCTGGGTCAGTTTTGAAATTTCTATCTGCTGTTTGGTTCTTTTGGGCACTGTCAATCAGACCCTGGGTTGTTATATTTATTTTGGGTCAGTAAACGCGGTTGGCGCGTTTTTTCTTCTGACAGTCGCGCCAGTTGGCGCACGTTGCTCCATAGGCACCCGCGCCAATTAATTGTTAGCGCGAGTTGCAGATTCACAGTCGTGCCAGCTCTGTGAGTTTTGCCAGTTTGATGGTTGAAAGCTCCTTAAACTCAGATTTTTTGTTTTTCCATATCTTTTGCTGCTTCTGGAAGTGTGTTGGACCTCTGTGTGACTGGTTGTTACTTTCATCCTTCAGTTGTTTGCTTATTTCTATCGATTTTGTATCCCAGCCCTAGAGTACCTAGTGGCTTCACATGTTGAGCCTTCTGTGGGACGTTGTGGCTTGATCATCCAGTCAACTTCTTGATTGTTTTCCGCACTCATCTAGTGATCCACTTCTAGCTTGCTTGACTTCATTTGAACTTAGATCACATGGTTCATTGAACATCTTTGTGTTTTCCTTTGCTTTGACAGTTCATCCTCGTGTTTCTGAATTGGTTCTATCTCCATTGAGTGAATTGTGGTTATACTTGTGGATATCTCTTGAGGTTTGTTTACATACATTATGCCATCTTAAAAAAACAAAAAACAAAAGAGCTTTTTGCATTATAGTAGTTAGCATTTATTGTTATTTGTCGCTTTTAAAAAAGGAAAGGAAAAAACTTTTATTTCTTGTTATTAGCTGCATCAGGATCTTTGTTACTTGATTGATAATCATTTTGTTTGTGGAAAAATCTCTACTCTCCTGTAGGTAGAATTCATCGAATGAAACGATATAATTTTGGCATATAGATTTCATTTAGAAAGTTTGGAGAGACCACATACGGTAGGACCGAAAAACTGAAACATAATTGAAGATAAACTGTAAAATAAACTCAATGAACATAACAATGCATTGGAACATAACGCAAACATTCTAGAGGTCTAGGTTGGAGACGTGTTCTGGCGTCGTTAAACCTGGTAGCTTACCGTCGAGTAGTTGGGTGATTCCTCCACGGTGAAACGATAAGTGCCAATACGGACTGTGCTCCCATGTACCATCACGTATATATTGGGAGACCCCTATAGGAATAAAGCCTTTATCCATAGGAATCAGTGTCGGCCGCCCTACGATTCGCAATGCAGTGAACACAGCATTCACAAAGATCGACCACCCGTACCCTAAAAAGTATTCTGTGGTTTTGCGAAAATTTTGGCACACCCTCTACCTAGAATTCCAGAGCAGTCACTTTTGATCATTTTCAGGCTCCCTAAATGAAAAGGTGCCAGTGAGCGTCTTGTCACTTCATGCTCATTAAACATTCGAAGGAGACTAGAGTCATCTTTTGTCCTTTTCTCGACTCTTAAAAAATGAAAATGTCAAGTTCAGTGTCTTAAAATTTATTTGGCCACGATAACATTTACCCAATTAGATTTTGTGTGCGTTAGCTTGAGTAGGATTCTTTTCTCGCTATATGGCATCCTTCCCTGAGTCTACCGGCCAAGGTGTTCCCTTGGATGGAAACCCTAGTCCATTTCCTTCTTTTGGAAATGTCGGTGCTCCGTATATGGCAACTTTGTCTTTGCCTGGGTTAACCATCGGTTTGCCCGTATGGTTGTTTTCGACCTCGGTGGTCTCGAGTGTGATAACTCCTGTTCCACCACCACCTCCTGCACCCGAACAACATCATGTTGATTCCAAGGTGGACCCCTCCCCTTCTTCGCCTACTGCTGCGTCCTCATCTTCTACTTCGCCTGGTGAAACTTTGGATTCAAGTAACCAGGTGGCTAAGAAGAAGAAGAAGAAGACCAAAAAGAAGAAGTCTCCTAAGGGAAAGGTCGCATCTACCCCGAGTATACCTCGAGTAGACCCACCTTCTGCTCCTCCGCGGAAGGCTAAGTTCCCTTCTCAATTATGCAAGAAGGACCATTTCCTTACTGATTGTCCTGGTATTTCCAGGGTCCTAGATATATGGTCCCGTGACCCGACTCACCCCTCCTCGTCGCAGATTGACGATACCTTACCAACTGGTAAGGGAAAGGGAAAGGTTCGTTTCCCTTGTCGGCTTTGTGAAGGTAATCATCTCCTTCGCATTTGTCCACTTCTAGATGAAGCCTCCCACCTCTTGGAAAGTCTGTCAGCTCCCTTAACCCAACTACCCGCTGGATACCAGCATCTTTCTGCAACTGCAGATCATCTCTCCACTAACCAAGAGATCAAGCATGATTCCTCTTTGGTTCAGCCTGCTCTTCCCGAACCTGGCTGTGCTCAGCCTGTTCCAGACCAGTCCCTGGTTGGAACAAGTGTTGATTTACATTCATCATCTATACACCACTTTATCATCAAGGATGAACCATCCGAATCCAAACCAAACAGAAGTCCAAAGGTCCAGATTACAGTTGTCCCGGTCTTCCAACAGGTCTAGATTACAAGTGACCCAGTTTTCCTTTCGGAAGTCCCATCCTTAGATGATATTACATCCAAATCTGAACCAAACGGAAGTCCAAAGGTCCAGATTACAGTTGACCCAGTCTTCCAACAGGTCTAGATTACAAGTGACCCGGTTTTCCTTTTGGAAGTCCCATCCTTAGATGATATTACATCTGAATCCAAACCAGACAAAAGTCCAAAGGTCCAGATGACAAGTGACCCGGTCTTTCAAGAGGTCCAGATAACAGTTGACCCGGTTTTGCATTCAGAAGTTCCACCCTCAGATGATATTGTCACTAAGAATGACAACCACAGCGTCCAAATTCTATTCATAAACACAGATGATCAAGTCAGCATCCCTCTCATTCCTTCGCACCAAGAGGGAAGTTTATCAGAGTCATATCCGGCCGTTTATCCGGTCCCACCTCCAAGCAATCTAGTTGTTTCCTTCAATTGGGATCAACTAGACAATCCTCGGTTACCGGCTTCCATACCTTTTCGAATTATAGTCCAAGTCTACCGAATGGTTATGGCTGGTACCATTATTGATGAAGGATCTCCTGTGAGTATCCTGTCTTCAACAGCTTGGGAAGCACTTGGTTCACCACTGCTTCTCCCTGAGGTGAGAAACCTTACAGGTTTTCATCGAGAAACCACTCGACCATTAGGACTGCTTCCCAATGTACCCATTACATTAGAAGGGAAGACCGTTCAAATGGGTGTCATGGTAATCCAAGGTCCGTTAGATTACAATTTACTCCTTGGACGAGACTATATTTTTCGCATACGTGCAATTGTGTCCTCACTCTTCAGAGTGATGTGTTTTCTGCACGAAGGAAGGACGATCAAGGTCATAGACCAACTTTCGTTCCCTGGTTCACACTTCACATATAGTCATTTACCATTCTAAATGGTCTTATTTCCACAGGAAATGCCTCATCGACCAGTCCGTCATTCTGATGACGGCGGCCGACCCGGGCGCGTGACTGAAGCCCGGGGGGCATGCATTCTCCTTTTGAAAATCGGGTCTTTCCAACTCAACCTTCATTCCATCCACTTCGTGAATGCCATGAAGCTTTGGGGGGCATGTATCTCGATTCGCATTATTATGCTGGGGGCATGTTAATCTATAACAAGCATAGTTTTTCGTTTCAAGCTTATGTAAAAATGAAACCGAATCTAAGCAGAGTTCTCCATGGTTCAAGCTGGTGTAAAAATGAACCCATACCCGATTTACATCTTGTGATTGCCGTTTATCTGCTAAGTTTTGTTAGATGAGCCCTGGTTGTTTCATTCCATCGCCACCATCTCTTTGGCCGATCATATGCTTTCACTTGGTTGTTCATCCTTTCCTGAGGAACCGCAGCGATGAGTGGTTTTATTAGCCAGCCGCTTGACCATTACATGTTTTGAGCAGTTCCACCATTACTGGAACCAATTGCTACCCGTTATACCACTCGTTCCTCTAGGACGAGTCTCCTTTAAGCTCTTTTCTAACTCGTAAAACATGAAAAGATTGTCGAGTTTTTTTTCCCTTTTTAACTCGTTAAAGAGAATAAAAATGGAGGTCCGCTTTCAGCCCTTTTCTGACCATTTAAAGACGAAAAGATTGCCGAGTTAGTCCTCTTGACTCGTTAAATGTTAATAAGGGGCGGTCGTTTTAAGTTCTTTTTGTCGACTGTTAAAACGTAAAAAGATTACCGGGTTTTGTCATTTCTAACTCGTTAATGGTCATGAAACGACGTGGTTTTGACCGCTTTTTTACTTTTTCAGGTCAAAATCACTATTTATGAAAAGTACTCCTCGATCGTAATGATCGGGCGGTTCTTTCGAGCATTGTTTTATACTTTTTCGGGCCCGAGAGACACAACTTTACGAAAAAGGACACCCCCGGAGTTTCCTTTTCTACTGTCTTTTGAAGCTCTCTAAACATGAAAAGACGCCGAGTTCTTCCTTTGTCAGACTCATTAAAACCTGATGACATCAGATTTTATCGAAATAACACACTACAAGCATATGCTATCCCCATCAAGCTTGTTAAAAATAATTGGGGTACTCGCCAGAAATGGTGGGGGAAAAGAAAATTTTGGAACCATAATCATTGTCGTGTCGGCAGTATGTCGCTCTTGAACATGGCACTTCTCTGCTTTCGTGTCTGGGTGGGGATATCTCATCTCATTTTTCACTGGCCTCCATGGATTTGGGTAATCCTATTTGACCTCTCATCTGCTCATTGCCTCGTCATCATGACCTCTGATCCATTGATGTCAAGTACTGCCAATTCCAATATCGTGCCGCCGATATGTTCAAGGGAAGTTGACCTCTGAAAAGAAACAACTTCCATCTGATAGTTCACATAATCTTGATTCACAAACATTATTTCTCTGTCTCGTGTCGATGATGTGGGAAACATTATGGCCCACCTTCGATCAAGGTCACTTCCTGTCGACTCCAGCTCATTATCCAGGAAGCTGATCTAGAGACTCCCTTCCGGTGCCTTGGAGCCTGCATGCCTCAATGGCAGGTTCTTCGTGTTCGACATGAGGTTTTTCATCATTGGCCTCCGATGGAATGATTCTACAGGTGTTCGACATCAGCTCATTAATTCGCACGCCGTAGATTGTACCTATAGTACCTTGAGGGCCATTGTCATTATTGGTGGTACCTCTCGCGTCTGTTAACGGTTTTCGTTACTGACTGGTAATCAGACGATGTTCACGCATGTTCGACTTCAGCTCACATGTTCACATGCTTGAACTTGTACTTTTGTTCGGGTCGAGATGGAGCGCAAGACCCTGGATTGTGTCTGTTGTAATCCAGGCGTGATTCTTGATACATGACTCATTCACTGGATGGCTGCGACCATACCTGAGTCAATTCATTGATCCTAACTAGATGGTTGCGTCCATACTATGGATCTAGATTATTTATGTACTCTCTTATGGATGGCTGTGACCATACCATGTACATCATGTAATTGAACTATCAGTCATATTTTCCAATACAGACCTTCGGCGACAGCTATATGTGTTCTTGTGTGTTCTTGTAAAGCATTTCACCCCTCTCCACCTCTCGGACCTCATGCTTTAGGGGGCATCTGTTACACAATAATTTGTCACCATCCCTATTACTCCTCTTGTCGTACTTTGGAGGACTCATTCCGGGAGTTATAAGAAGTGACAAAGTCTAGAAACATTTGCATTATGTTCCCCTGAGCATGTACTTCATGTTCCCTGAAGACACCTTCTACAAATTATCCCTGAAAAGTGCTCTTTTTCCAATGGTGCGGGTCCACAGTGTCTCACTCGTGCCAATTATGGAGATCCTCAAAAGAGGGCGCGACTATTGGCGCTCTGTCTTAGAGCAATGGTCGCGCCAACCAAGTTTGGTCATGCTTTTTGCCTTAATGAATGCCCGACTGTTGTTTCCTTCATTACATGGAGCTTTTTGAGGATAAAAAATCAGTCTTATGTCGAGCTCTATCCCATCTCCATCTTTTATGGCTTTCGGGGATAATGTTAATCCATAATGGGTGTCCCGGTTCATTGTATCCTCCTCCCTTCTTCATCTATATAAGCTTGTCCTCATGCATTAGACAAGCTAGTTCTTTAGTTTTTGGGAGAGAGATAGTGCTAGTAGTGAGTTTCGAAGTGCTGAAGTTCTTGAGTTGGAGTTTATTAGAGTGCTAGAGATAGTGAAGCATAGAGAGGTGATGCTACCGATTGCAAGACACACATAGCTGCCCGCCCAGACAGAGGAGAGGTTCAGCGTCAGAACTTTGGTTGTACTCTTCTCTATTTATCATTAATAATAGAAGACTACTATTATGGTTCCACTTTCATTGTTTACATGGTGTTTGATGTAAAGTTATGTCCTTTCTGACTGACATATAATTGCCTATATCAGATTTCACGCTTGTGTTTGCATCGTTCTTTATGTGTGCAGGTGTCCGTTCGCAAGGATAGCGAAGGATTGTGACCAGCGAGGACCAAGGAACGAAAGTAGCTCCGCTTCTTCAACACTAGCGTTGGATTCCAAGTAGGTCCTTCTTTACCTACTTTGTTATTTGCAGTTAGGAACCTGCATAGTAGCTTTGATTGATTGTTGCTAGACCCCTGTTGGGCTAGCTGGATCGCTTCTGTCCGCAGAAGGGATTTACCTATCCAACAGTGAACATCACTCAGATGTATGTGAAGGTTGAAATCATTCACCTAGCGAATCTAGTGTCGAAAAATCCCAAGGTTCAGAATTTTTATGGCAACTCCACTCTTCAAGAACTAGTAGCCTGAAGAATTTCTTGGTGAAATCATTGTTATCAAAATGGATTTGTTTTCTCGAAGGTATGCTCCCATGGGCCGAGATCACATTCCAGGTTTCCCAAATAAAATTCCTAAGATAGATTGGAAAATCAATTTGCCTATGTTTAAATATGATTATAGGAATGATGCTACTTTACATCTAGTTAGATTTCACATGCATACTTGCAAGTTGAAGGTTGATTTTCCTAAAGACTTCTTGATGAAGATATTCATGGCCACTCTCTGGAAGGTGAAGGCCGATCTTGGTGTTAACACCCAGGTTGTTCCCTTTGACTCCCAAGGGAATACGGCCGGGGTAACCACTAACCAATTTTTGGATTACAGCTTCTAGCCAAACTGTAATTAGAGAGGGCTCTCTCTTTAAGGTTTGTTTATGTATTTGTGAAGATTTTAGGCTAGTTATGAGTTCAGGGTTTGGTTTTATGTTTTGGTTGAGGGATATCTTTCTGTACCTAATGTGGAAACCTTCAGATAGTTCTAATCCATTGGGCTATGGAGTCTGTGGCTACAGGCTGTTTGAAATATTGAGTTGAGTTGCTGAAATTACAGGGCCATTTAGATACTTCATGAAACAAACTTGAGATTGTGATGGTGAAGTGTGTTTAACCAGTGGAAAGAAATTAAGAATTTTCCACTAAGCTGGGAGTGTGAGAAAGAGATACACTTCACAGGAAGTAGACTTGAATTTCCTGAAACAATAATCACTGTGAAAGATATAGTGTAGAGGTGCAACAATTAAGAATTACACCTTTATTACTGTAGCTGAAGAAAACATTTATAATAGCATAGATTGAGTTCAGGGTAATCTGTGATTAAATCCTAGAACTATTCTTTTTCCTTGCCATTAACTGTGAAACACAGAACATGAATGAGCTATGAGAAAATGACAAAACACATAACGAAGAGTTTGAAGAAAACTTATTGAGCCATGAGATATGTAGGAATCCTGTAACATTCAGCTAAACACCACAATGCATCAAATAACGCAGAGCTTTAGAAATTCCATCAGCTTCGTATTAATTCTTTGAAAGTTTACAGCATAAGAAATCTGGAAGAGAAATTAACAACAACCCCTGCAAACTTATGCGAGGGGGGAATATATACAAACGGTGATACAAAAATATCTGAAGCGTTGAGTCATCTAAGAAATAAATATCTTCACCAACTTGTACAGAACAACAGATAAGAAGTTATTACAGCCTTGAATACAACATAAATGTTCTTCAATTATGTCAGAAGACTTTTTGACCTTTGGAAGTCACTGAGTCGGTTGAACGCTCTGTTATAAATAATGAATGACGTGTCTTTGTAGCTCTGTCCTCCTGTAGCTTTTCGGCCCTGTCACCTGTGACTGTCAGTGTTGCCTTGGTGGCCGAATAGTTTTGCTGAGTTGGCTCAGCGCGGTCTTCTTCATACATGCTGATTTTATCAAAAGTTTCGTGTGCATGATAACTTATATTTTTTGATGAAAAACTTAGTGAATGGCTTCTTGTCTATAATATGATCTGTATGGTCTTAGTCCACCATTCCTGTGTGGGCAATTGATGTCTCAGAATTGACTCTAAAGTCTCATTTGCCTCTATGTATTTATAGAAATTTGGAGGCACATCAAACAAATGTTTGATCTCATTCATGATGAAAAATAAGTTCTCTACCCTGTTGTAGAGACTTTGCCCTGTTGCTGGTCCTGTTTCTTCAGAGGTACTGGGCCTTTCAGTGATCTGATTAGTGGCGAATGTGTTGACCCTCTTGGCATACTGCTCATGTGAAATTATCCTTCCTGCGTTGTTCAGTAAGCCAGGAAGACCTCTGCTTTGTAATGCTGCAAATCTGTCCATAAACTTATTAACCTCTGTCTACATGTCCTGGCTTCTTCTTTCCAATGTCTGCACCAGGCTTTTCAATGTCAGGACCCTCTTTATCAGCTGGATGGTCTCGGTTCTGCTTGTAATTCCCATTGTTGCCAGCTGAGCACTTGTTCTGTTGTTAAGCACATTGATCATTCTGTTGGCAACCTCAAGCATATTGCCTAGAGATGCCTTTGCTCTCTGGATTTCTCTATGTGCTTTCCCTATGAGCTCTATTTGCTCATGAATAGTCTCAATATATTGCCATTGATCAGTTATGGATTGGCCAATGTTGGCCCATAGGACTGTCTTGAGCTCAGCTGTCACTTTATCAAGTGTGAGCTCCTTCTCCAGCTCCTTTATCCTCTCTTTGAGAGCCTTTATCTCTCTTCCTTTCTCAGCCACAGTCTGCTTGGATTTATCATATTTTTCGTTCAACTTGACCAAATTCTCCCTGGCCTCATTAAGTTCCTACATTTGGGCTTCCAGGGCTTGGATTTCACTCCTTAGCTTCTGCATATCTAGGCTTGGAGCCTGCTCTGTTGTTGGTGCCGGTGTTGATGTAGATGGTGCAGTAGTCTTAGGAGGTTCCTCCAGGTTGATTATCTCTGGAGGAGGCTGAGATGTTTGTCCTCCTTCTTTTTGTTGTAATGCTGCCTGCAGTGCAGCCCGTGCAGCCTTTGATTCTCCTAATTTCTCCTATGTTAGGATCAGCTATTTGTATAATGAGACCAGCAAAGCTGATGCATCTTGGTCATGTCTCAGCTGGGCAACTTCTTCAGTTTGAGGGTGAATAGTTGTTGGGACTTTGATCATTTTCGTCAATGTTGCCATGTCTGCATCCCTCAATTTCAATAATGCTTGTATGCCCTTGATGTCCTTGGGATCATGCCCAATTTCTATGATTATATCTTCTAACGCTCTGATCCTGTTGTCCTTTGCTTGAGAGGATGCTCTCTCCAACTCAAGTTGGGCAGTGGTGTTGTTTAGGCTATTTTCTAGCCTGTAGTTCACCAAAGTCTTGTCTGCCAAGTTGGCATACGCCATCTCACCCGTTTGCTTATGTAGTTCAATCTGATCCATCGGGTGGATGTCCTTGGCAAGGACCTCAAGATTGGTCCTTAAGTTGTCTGCAGGGGACTGTGGTTGCAACGCAGTTGGCATGAAGTGGCTCATGATCATTTTGCCTTCATGGACATCATATGCAGACATTAGTCTTTGCTGGTTAGTGGGAGCCATTTTCAACAAATGATTATATAGCTGTATTTTTATTGGCTCATTCCTCCTCTTTATGTCAGTGAACTGCTGTTTGATGCCCAGTTCACCTTCTCTCTGCTGGCTTGAGGAGCTGACTTCTCCTCCCACTATCCTCTCTTGTTCCTGCTGGAAGGAACTTGCTGAGGCTTTCATACTTGGTGGGCCCATGCCCAAAGATTGCCCTATAGGCATTTCCTCCTCAGAGAGGGGGTTCATCCTATGTCTTTTCTCCCCTTGAGCTGTTGATGTTGTGAGGGGAGTCTCTCTGTCCCTCTTTCTACTTATGTCTTCTTTCTATGGGGTTTGAAGGACTGAGGCCTCCACTGTTGTCTCTTGCCTAGGAGGCACAATTTGTTGTGGCTGCTGCTCAGTGGAAATTGGGGCCTGTGATGTATTTTCTTGCTGCCCTGATTTCTCCCTTTCTTGCTGCCCTTCCTGCTACTGCTGTACCTGTTGTTGCTGCTACATTTCCTGCTGCTGTACCTATTCATGCTGCACCTCTTCATTATCTGGCTGCTCTGGCTCCATCTCTTTCTCTTTGCCTTTGCTAGAGATCTGATTAGTAGCTTTGGCTGCTTGTTGATGTGCTGTGGAGGATGAGGCAGCTACTCCCACTAGAGTGCTTGGAAGAGCAAATACCTGTGAACAAAGCTCCAAGTCAGCCATCTTTTGGAGATTTTTAACTGCTCTTTGATTTAATTCTTCTTGTGTGGCAGCCTCCTCTAAGGTTCCTCTCCTCCACTTTATTTGATTTGCATACTTTTCTATGTGAGGCAACCTTATATGGTCATAACCGGACAACCTATATTTGACCCTTCTTAAAGTTATGAAGTGATTGGGGTCATAAGGTTTCCAAAGGAAACTAGTCTATAGGCCAAGGGATTCTAGAATTCTGTCTGCTTCTTGCCAACCTTCCTCCCTTTTGTTGTAAATGAAGTGGCCTAATTGGTTTCTCACTTTGAGCTGTGCTTTCTTGCCTTTGCCTGAAAAATGTAGCACATCAGCATTCCCAAATTGCCTGAAGTATTCCAGGGCAAATAATCTCATTGGCACATATTTGGGTAATCTGTATGGGGGCAACTCACATCCATATATTCTGATGACGGTGTGGTTTTGGTAATAGTACCAATCCCCAATGCTGTATACCTTAGACAACTGAAGGACTCTCTGCATCTCATCAGTTAGTCTTAGAGGAGGTGAGCTCATAAGCAAAGACATTGCTGGGTGGATGAAGAGGTCTATAAACTCACAGTAAGTGTATGGAGAGCAAGATCTGTGGTGGAAGACAGAGGACCAATAAACCACTGACCTTGGATTTCCTTGTGCATCCACTCTCTTCATAGCAAAGTGAAATTTCTCATGTTGATAATACAAAATTAGGTGGTAGATGTAGGAGGTGTATCTGAACACCCTTTCTCTTGACATGTTCATTAGTTGCTCATGTATTTTGTCAGATATGTAGGTAGCATAGTCATAGCAGATTGGAGACTTGCCAAGGGCAAACATGAGCATCATCACTAGCACAGTTTCATCAACAAAATCAATAGAATTATAGCCCAAAATGGGACTGATCATGTCTACAAGGTCTCTGCCCAATTGGTTGAGGTAAACATGAGAAATGGGAGGGTACTTCACGGTGTCAGACCCAATGTACAACTGATTTAGTTTGGTGATCTGAGCCTCTGTCAATTTAGCTCCTTGCTTAATCAGATCCATCAGTGATAGAGGAACTAATTTCTTCTCAGTTTTGAAGTGCAGCATCTCTCTGATGCCTTCAGGGGTGACATAGAACACCACCGAACCTAAAGGGTCAATCACAGCCCTGTGAGTGGCATCATAGCAGTCAGCACATAGGTGGATTAGGTCAGGGAACTGTTTGACCTGAGGGAGCTTGAAGATAGGGATGAAAGAATCCCAAATGCCCAATACATCTGTTCCAAACTCATGATTAATCTTTAACTCATTCAACAAGTGAATGTGGTAGTTGTTGTGAATTAGCATTTCTTCTGATATCTGATAATCCAGGTCTGCTAACGGTTTCCATTCCAATTCCCTCTGAGGGGCATTTAATGGGGCAATGTTCAAGGCTACTGGAGCTACTGGTGCATCCATGGTTACTTTAGGATTCTGTTGGTATGAACTGGTGTTACTGTGCAAAGCAACACAAAGGAGTATTTTTGCACTAGAGAGGTGAATTGCAAGGAACAGAGGATAATGGCAATGGCAGCAATTGAAATACTGCACAAGAACTAATAGGGCTAAGGCTTGGCCTTCACAACTCTTTTTTCACAGTAAATTAGTGCAGCTCGGGTTCCCCGTTCACGATTGCGTGAACAGAATGCAGGTTTTGTGAAAACTCGGGTAAACAAGGCTTAGCATGTGAATTTCGACCTTACAGTTGCAAATGGAGACTAGGCAGAGAGGATTTGCAGGTAAATTATGTGTTTTTTTAGTGTTTTAATTTATCCTTGGAGAATTATGGACAAACTTAGGCGCAGGGAGGATAATTCGGATAAATACCTGGTACATTGCGGCAATGGTGACAAATGCAGGTGGGTTTGGTGCACCAACGGTCTCCAGGTCGAATTCAGCAGGTTGGTGAGAGCTTGGACGTAAAATGCATGCAGAAGAAACAACAATCGTTTTTGCAAAAAGTGCAAAAAACACGGTTTTTTGGCCAAAATATGGATTTTTGGAACATTGGCGCTTTTTTTGGATGACGTCAACATGACGTTATCAGGTGGGGTCAAGGTCGGATGACATCAGCATGACATCATCAGGTGACGTGGCAGCTTAAGAGTGGTCCACGGGGATGATGAGGTGGCAGACAGGTGGAGCAAATTGCGAACGGGGGCGCTGACGCGGCGATGACGTAGCAGTGACGCTAGCATAGCGGGTTAACGGAAACCGAAAGCGGTAAGCGTTTTGATATCGCACTGCCCTCTATACGGAAGCTGAATTGTCAGAGGGGGCTCCGATACGATGTGGGGGTGACGCGTGGCAGAGGCCTGACGTCACCCTCTCACAAATATCGGAAGCTAACATACGGACGTCGGGGCCGCTCCGATATTCATGTGGGCCGTCCGATGAAAGAGGCTAGATCCGATGGTTGACGGATCGTTGAGATGCCAGGACAATAGGACAGCAGGCGGAGGATATTTTAATATTTTCTTTGAAAGGTGTGCCCGGCGGGGACTTAGGACTTCGGCAAATTCATATGGTTTTCAATGTATTATTCATAAAAATGCGCATAGCGCCCAAACTTTGGGTAAACTGAAAAAGTGGGTTTTTTCATATGTTTTTGCAAATGAAGCGGGTTAGGGGTGCAAATGGGGGTTTTTCAAAAGGTTCTTTTACAAATGAAGGGTTTAATGGTTTAGAAAACTTCTGAAGGGGAAAGAGGGGTAAGGCTTTGGGTTCTTAAACTGACCAGATGTCAATTTAATCCCTGATAGTGAACATATGGCTATAATGCCAAGGGGAAGGGATATTTATAGAATGCTTGGGGTTTATACACCATAGTGTTTATAATAATAGGGAAAGGGTAATATAGGGGATTTAGATAATAAGAAGTTAGGGGTTAATATGGATGGCAAAAAGGTGAATGAGGAGTGATATTACTAAGTTTATATGAAGATAACTTAGCTTAGGGAGTAGATCAAAATGAAAAGAATTTTAGACAAGAAATGTGGCTTTTAAAGGAATAAGAACCAACATAAAACCTTGAATTCTTTCATGAATCTCAACTGATGAGGGGATGTTAGTAATGAATGTGAAAGGGGAAAATAGGAAGTTAGACATGCTCCTTTGCTCTGCTGCAACATGATGGAGAAGAGGACCTTCTCAATCCACTGATATTCCTTTTTTAAACAGGTTATCAAACACTCAATTGAAAGGAATGACATTTCTGCAACCCCATCTGCCTACCCATCTACTTGCCTAACATTTTTTGTTTCTTCATGGAGGGTGCACTTAGACTTGCAGACCCTTATTTGCCTTTTCTTTTCTCTTGGCTTTTTCTTTTGATTTTCTATCTAGAACTACCCTTATTGCTTCCAAGGTCCCAGTTTAAGCAGTTGGGAACCTTACTTCTCTACCTAAGCTACTGGTGTGCCAAGATTAAACAGTTTGGACAGACTTCTTTCTCTATTCTAGAACAAAAATTGAAACATGGCATGATCCAGATTAGGCTGTTGGACCATCCATCAAAATTTAATCAACATGAAGCCATATACATACATTGTCTCCTTTTGGAAATATGGGATCTTTGTATCACCAAAGTAGAGCATATTTGGACCTTTCTTTGCCAATCATGAAATATGAAACCTATTGGTATAGGTAGCTAACAGTGGCTCCACATGGGGATGGCTTTTCCATTTGAAAGGCCAAGAACAGCAGGTCAGGATGCCTTGGCCCTTGACTTCTTTTACCAAAACTTGAAGTATGCCTCTTTGAAATTCCAAAATTGTGCTCTTCCTATCTTGGTGAATCTCTGAACGTATTTGCCTTTTGTTGATTACTTATAAAACTTGAGAAACTGCATTTTTACATTTTAACAGAAAGTAATATATACACCCGAATATGTACAAGGGAAACTCAGGCTGCACTTATGGATAGTAGTCAAAATAGTGCTTCAACATCCTGCCATTCACAGGACCTTCATCCAAATCAGCTTCATCAATACTTTTAAGGAAGTAAGTATTGTTTCCTTGTACTGCTTGAACAACAAATGGTCCTCTCTAAAGGGAATCAAATTTTCCATGTTTTCCCTTATCTTCCCTTCTTGAATCCCACTTGAGGACTTTATCACCAATGTTGAAATCTTCAGCCTTAGTCCTTCTGTCAAAGGCTTTCTTTAACTTTTCTTGTAAAACTTGAACTCTATTGTAAACTTGGTCTCTAGTTTGTTGCAAACATAATATTTGATTGATTCTTCTTTGCATATCATTTGTCTCAGCTTGACTCTCTTGAAGTAATTTCATAACAGGGACCCCTAGTGATGAAGGAAACTTGGCTTCTAATCCATAAACTAACTCATATGGGTTGATCCCAATTGATCTCTTGGTTGTTAGTCTATCTGCCCATAAGGCATTCACAAGCTTCTTATGCCAATTCTTCTTATTTTCTTCCAACACCTTCTTTATGATGTTTACAAGGATTTTATTTGATGATTCAGCAAGGCCATTTCCTTGGGGATAGTGTGCAGTAGAATGGCCCAAGGTGATGTGAAATTTGTGGCAGAAATTCACCATCTTCTTAGATCTGAAGGCAGCAGCATTGTCTGTTATTATCTTATCACGACAGCCAAATCTAGCAAGGATATTGGTCTCAAGGAACTGAATGATAGTGGAATCATTTGCTTGTCTGCATGGAACAACTTCAATCCATTTAGTAAAGTAGTCTGTAGCTGTTAGAATCCATCTATGTTGGCCTGAAGATGAGGGATGAATTTCCCCAATGAAATCCAAGCCCCATTGTTGAAAAGGTTTCTCTGTTGCAATAAGCCTCAAAGGAAGTGGCAGTAACTTTCTCTTTCCCTCAAACACTTGACATTTATGACATGAGGTAGTGAATTTCTTGACATCAGAGAAAATGGTGGGCCAATAATAACCAGCCCTCAGAATCTTATCCACAGTGGACTTCCAATACAGATGTCCACCACAGTCACCTGCATGAAATTCTTTGGTGACATTGTTAGTCTCATTCTCAACCAAGCAGTTTAACAGTATATCCTCATGGTTTTTCCAAAACAAATTGCCATCCATGACACAAAATCTTGAAGCTTTCATTTTTAGGAACCTACACTTAGTTCTGGACAATCCTGGTGGAGCACACAGGTTTTGCAATACATAACAGATATCAGAATACCAAGGGGATTGTTCAAAGGCTACATTGATCTTTGGAGTCGCCAGCTCCGGTTCATTGTCCAGCTGGTTTATGTCTAAGGCTTGGAAGTTTGCTTCTGTCATTAGTTTGGCCAAACCTTGCCCTTTTATTAGTTTTGTAGGTTTTATTTCAATATCAAATTCCAAAATGTTGGAAATCCATTTTCCTCTTCTGCCCTCTAAGTTTTCTTGAGTGAGTATGTCTTTTACAATGGGACTTGGCACATAAGCTATAACATGGGAATAAAGGATGTAAATCCTGAAGTCTTTAATGGCCTTGATCAAAGCATAAGCTTGCTTTTCCATGATCTGATATTTCAGAGGTGCATCTCTAAGAGCCCTACTAAAGAAAGAAATGGGTTTCTCATTTCCTTGGTCATCTTTCTGTAACAAAATAGCAGCAATAGTATGTTGGGAGGCAAAAAAGAAAATGATAAACTCTTTGTCAAATTGAGGATTTGTTAAGACTGGGGTTTGGGTAAGGGCCAATTTTATACCTTCAATGGCTTGATTTGCTTCTACTGTCCACTTCACTTTTGAATCCTTCTTTAGCATGTTGTTCAATAATCTGATCAGTTCTGCTAAGTTTGGGATAAACCTTCTTAAGAAATTGATCTTCCCTAAGAAGGCTTGCAATTCTTTGATGTTTCATGGGTGGGGCATTTGTAAGATAGCTTGTATCCTGTCTGGGTCAATTCTGATGCCATCCTTTGAAATGATATGTCCTAACAGCTTGCCTTCTTCCAAACAAAATATAGACTTCTTTGGGTTCAAGGAAATTCCATATTTCCTACATGTTAGGAAGATCTGTCTCAAATGCTTCAAATGTTCTTGGTTTGATTTTGAGAAAGGTGTGAGGTCATCTAAATAAATGACAAGAAAGTCATGAATCTGTTTAGCAAAAGCAATATCCATTGCTCTTTGAAATGTTGCCCCTGCATTCTTCAATCCAAAATGCATTTTTACATATTTGAAAGTTCCCCAAGGGGTTGTAAATGCAGTTTTGTCTTGATCATCAGGGTGTACTAGGATCTGATTAAAGCCTGAGAATCCATCTAGTAATGAAATCCTTGAGGCCCCTACCACTCTTTGGAGAATGTGATCCATCTTAGGTAAGGGATAGTTGTCTTTGAGGGACACTTGATTTAGGTTTCTGAGATCAACACAAAGTCTTATTTCACCAGTTTTCTTTCTTGTGGGCACCAAATTTGAGATCCAATCAGAAAACCTGATTGGTGCTATGATACCGGCTTTAAACATTTTTTGTACCTCTTTCTCAATTGCAGGGAGAAGCATAGGGTTTATTCTTCTCAATTTTTGCTTAAATGGCTTTTGATTTGGCTTGAGAGGGATTGTGTGTTGGATAACAGAGGTGTCATAGGATTTTAAATCCTCATAACTCCATGCAAAGACATCTTGAAACTCTTTAAAAAGGTCAATGTATTTAGGCTTCTGATCAGGGGGTAGCGATGCAGATAATTTTATTATCTTGGGCTTCTCAATGGTTCCAATGTTGCATTCTTCAATGGCAGAGTTAAGGGGCTGCATTTTTGGTTTTCTAGGGACATCATTTGAGTCAAACATGTCCTCCAATGGAGTTAGGCCTGTTGGAAGAAAATTGTCTTTCAATTGTATAACTTCAGCCTCAGCATCAACCACTTCTTCACAATTGATTTGTTGAATTTCTTGTATGTTGTCTTTGTTAAAAATTGTTGGATGTAGGATTTGGTTCGCTTTTTTAGGTGATATTGGCTTGTGGTTCTGTTGATCAGGTATTTGTGATTGACTTGCTCTTTCAAGTATTTGTGATTGACTTGCTCTTTGAGTGTCAATATTTAGTCCTGCAAATTCTTGTTGCAAGGTCAAGAAATTATTTATTTGTGTATCATCTTCAAATACTTGCCAGTCCTTGACATTGTTTGGGACCGAAGGTCTGTGTTTTACCTCAGCTGTAAAGCAATGGTGGGGCTCAAAAGGTAGCTTGTAGGTACTTGCAAATGTGGCCAAACTGTGAGCATGAAGATTATGGTCTCTAGAGATTTTGGTGATTTGGAATTCAGTGAAAGAGTTTAGTATTTCAGAAGCAGCAGACCTATAAGATCTTAACCTTTTGTCATTAGTGACAAAATTTCCCTTTACTTGTTGGATAATTAAGTCTGAATCTCCCATAATTGAAACCTTTGTGGCTTGTAAGGATTTTACTAGTTTGAGGCCTAGTAAAAGAGCTTCATATTCTACCATGTTATTAGTGCATCTGAAATTTAGTCTATAGGCTCGACCTTGTGCATGACTATTTAGTTTATTATGTATCCAAACTCCAGCTCCTACCCCTAATTTGTTGACTGACCCATCAAATTCAAGGAACCATAAGATCTCTTGTTCTAGGGGAGACCTAATAAATTCTCTGTGATCTGGGATTGTGAGTTGAAGTTCTGGTTTTTCATTTAGTTTGTCATTTAGGACATTCTCATCACTTGATTGGATCAGCTTTATTCCTGGGGCAGCAGCTTGTTCATTAATGTCCTGATCTTGTTTGAGTGTTTTGATCTCATCATCATTTATAAGACCTGAATTATCATTGAAGAGAATATATGAATCTATATCAGAATGGACAGCATATATGGGAAAGTTTTGAGGTTTTTCTTCACTGCTGACCATGTATTTCATAAGTGACTCTCTATATAACCTCTTGGGTTGACCAAAGACTGAGATGGTTGCATACGACATGTCTAGTTGCAGGGAACCTTGGAGTTTAGCTCCCCATGATCTTGATAACAGCATCCCATATTTGGGTGGGATATCAGCAACTACAACATCCATCAGGATTGTCTTATTGGGATATTGGACGAGCAAGACACAAAGATCTTTTATGAGACCTAAACACTTAACTTGGCTGGAGTCAAATGAGAATAGGTCCTTATATGGCCTTGTAATATCTAGATTCAATCTTTCCATGACTGATTTAGGCATCAAGTTGTGAGAGGCACCTGAGTCAAACATTGCATTGTGTAGTATCTTGTCATGAACATGCAGGCTAACATAAAAAGGTAAGATCCCTGTAACTGCTGTCTTTCCATCAACCTCTGGACCGAAAAGCAATTCTGGGGTGTCATCCAACACATTGACATTGTCTTTATTACGAGTAAGTTGAAGGGACTTCTTGATTTGTTGTCTATAAATGTCATGCTTGGCTAGTTCTGAAAGAGGGACAGCTACCTTCAATTTGCCAATTTCAGCTTCTAAGTCAAAAGGTCTTTCAGGTTGGATCTTGGTGTTGTGGGTGACAGCCTTTTCCTTGTTTACTAAGTTTTCTTCTTGATTCTTTTCTTGATCTTGAGGCTTGTCCTTCTTACTCATCTCTTGAGGAGTATCACTTGGGTTGTGTTGGAAGGGTGCTTTACCTACTGGTCGCTGTTTTGAGGGGGATGTTTCAGTTATTTCCTCAACTGTTACCTCATCCGTAATTTGACCAGTTTTGTCACTTGGTTCTGTGACAAAAACTTTCTTAGGCTGTGGAGTGTCCTTTGTCTTGTCAGGCTGTGTCACATTGATAGTTCTGCTTCTTAGCTTGTATTTATTATGAACTTCATAAACATCTGTGTCATATCCTTGTTTAAAGTCAAATGACTCACCTGACCTGGTTTGGAATTGCTGAATGTCCTCATCCTTATGGTCTTCTTGACTCAGAAAAACTTGGTGCTGATCATTTAGGCCCATCAGGTTAATATGGGTGTCATCTGTTTGCTCATTCGAAGTGGATGCCTCAGCATAGTTTTCCTGGAAAGGAGGTCTTATGTCTGGATCAGAACCGACCTTGCCAACGTTTGGGTTTTGATTTCTCTTGAAATTGGGATTCCTGATAGGGTTATTTTGTGGTGCTTCCCATGATGATTTTCTCTCAACTGACTCTACTCTATCCCCCAATCTCTTCATACCAGTGAGTATTGCATCCAATTTTTGATCAAAGGCTGAGGGCTCTTCTTTGAAGGTGGTCCTCTTTTCCAATCTTGCCCTGTTTCTTTTGGCAATTAGGTTAGCCTCTACTGTGACAGCAACCTTCTGGGCATCTTCAAGGGTTTCAGGGGCTCTTTCCTTCAATTGATAGGCCATATCAGGGTCAAAACCATCAGGAAATTTGTACAAGGCTAAATCAGGAGGAGGTCTTAAATTCTGTGGTATTGTATTATATACGTTGTTGAATCTTGCACAATACTCCAAAACGGTCTCTTGAGGACCTCGTTTGATGGTATCATATTCACCAAGTATGTGCAGGGGATCTTTATTTTTCTCCCATCTGTTAGTAAAGGCTTGATAAAGCTCATCAAGAGTTGTGATGGTATTTGCAGCCAGTGATCTAAACCAAGTCCTTACATCCCCTGTCAAGCTCTGAACAAAGATTCTCATTCTCACACTATCATCATCTATTTCATAGTTCTCAAAATGGTCTTTCATCCTCTTGGCATGCTGAATTGCTGTGAAAGGGCCAGTGGAGTCAAAATATGAGATCTTGGATTGGTAGTCATGAGGTAGGGCTGCAGCATTAGCAGGCAACTGCAGGGGTGCATATCTATTAGCCATATTAGCAGGGTTTATAGGGTTGACAGGGATAACTGGGATGACATGAATGACTGGTACAACAGGGGTAGTGGGAACGGTAGAAACTAGAGTGTTGGTCAAGGGACTATGTGCAGTGGATGGAGGTGTGAAAGGAGGGCTTTTAGATGTGGAAGGTGAACTGGGGGAATCAAGGGTAGATCGAAATAGCACCTTGATTGGAGTGGGAACAGGATTTGGATAAGCTATCTCAGCACTTGAATCAGCAAGAGTTTCCTGTCCTTGCTGCTTCCTAATGATCTTAGGGATTGTGTTAGGATTTTCAAAAACAGTTGGTGGGTTTGGGTCAGGATTTGACCTTGTATATCGCGGATTCTTCTTGGGAGCCAGCTTCTGAACTTATTTTTGAGTATGTTTTTTGGAATATTTATGTGTCTACAAGGGCCAGACAAGATTTTGGAGTTATTGTGTATATCTTAAGAAATATATAGAAATTAGAAAATCCTGAGGAAGGTCCCTAGTGGAGTCGCCAATTATGTTAACACCCAGGTTGTTCCCTTTGACTCCCAAGGGAATACGGCCGGGGTAACCACTAACCAATCTTTGTATTACAACTTCTAGCCAAACTGTAATCAGAGAGGGCTCTCTCTTTAAGGTTTGTTTATGTATTTGTGAAGATTTTAGGCTAGTTATGAGTTCAGGGTTTGGTTTTATGTTTTGGTTGAGGGATATCTTTCTGTACCTAATGTGGAAACCTTCAGATAGTTCTAATCCATTGGGCTATGGAGTCTGTGGCTACAGGTTGTTTGAAATATTGAGTTGAGTTGCTGAAATTACAGGGCCATTTAGATACTTCATGAAACAAACTTGAGATTGTGATGGTGAAGTGTGTTTAACCAGTGGAAAGCAATTAAGAATTTTCCACTAAGCTGGGAGTGTGAGAAAGAGATACACTACACAGGAAGTAGACTTGAATTTCCTGAAACAATAATCACTGTGAAAGATATAGTGTAGAGGTGCAGCAATTAAGAATTACACCGTTATTACTGTAACTGAAGAAAACATTTATAATAGCATAGATTGAGTTCAGGGTAATCTGTGATTAAATCCTAGAACTATTCTTTTTCCTTGCCATTAACTGTGAAACATAGAACATGAATGAGCTATGAGAAAATGACAAAACACATAACGAAGAGTTTAAAGAAAACTTATTGAGCCATGAGATACGCAGGAATCCTGTAACATTCAGCTAAACACCACAATGCATCAAATAATGCAGAGCTTTAGAAATTCCATCAGCTTTGTATGAATTCTCTGAAAGTTTACAGCATAAGAAATCTGGAAGAGAAATTAACAACAACCCCTGCAAACTTATGCGAGGGGGGAATATATACAAACGGTGATACAAAAATATCTGAAGCGTTGAGTCATCTGAGAAATAAATATCTTCACCAACTTGTACAGAACAACAGATAAGAAGTTATTACAGCCTTGAATACAACATAAATGTTCTTCAATTCTGTCAGAAGACTTTTTGACCTTTGGAAGTCACTGAGTCGGTTGAACGCTCTGTTATAAATAATGAATGACGTGTCTTTGTAGCTCTGTCCTCCTGTAGCTTTTCGGCCCTGTCACCTGTGACTGTCAGTGTTGCCTTGGTGGCCGAATAGTTTTGCTGAGTTGGCTCAGCGCGGTCTTCTTCATACATGCTGATTTTATCAAAAGTTTCGTGTGCATGATAACTTATATTTTTTGATGAAAAACTTAGTGAATGGCTTCTTGTCTATAATATGATCTGTATGGTCTTAGTCCACCATTCCTGTGTGGGCAATTGATGTCTCAGAATTGCCTCTAAAGTCTCATCTACCTCTGTGTATTTATAGAAATTTGGAGGCACATCAAACAAATGTTTGATCTCATTCATGATGAAAAATAAGTTCTCTACCCTGTTGTAGAGACTTTTCCCTGTTGCTGGTCCTGTTTCTTCAGAGGTACTGGGACTTTCAGTGATCTGATTAGTGGCGAATGTGTTGACCCTCTTGGCATACTGATCATGTGAAAGTAGCCTTCCTACGCTATTCAGTAAGCCAGGAAGACCTCTGCTTTGTAATGCTGCAAATCTGTCCATAAACTTATTAACCTCTGTCTGCATGTCCTGGCTTCTTCTTTCCAATGTCTGCACCAGGCTTTTCAATGTCAGGACCCTCTTTATCAGCTGGATGGTCTCGGTTCTGCTTGTAATTCCCATTGTCATCGGCTGAGCACTTGTTCTGTTGTTAAGCACATTGATCATTCTGTTGGCAACCTCAGGCATATTGCCTAGAGATGCCTTTGCTCTCTGGATTTCTCTATGTGCTTTCCCTATGAGCTCTATTTGCTCATGAATAGTCTCAATATATTGCCATTGATCAGTTATGGATTGGCCAATGTTGGCCCATAGGACTGTCTTGAGCTCAGCTGTCACTTTATCAAGTGTGAGCTCCTTCTCCAGCTCCTTTATCCTCTCTTTGAGAGCCTTTAACTCTCTTCCTTTCTCAGCCACAGTCTGCTTGGATTTATCATATTTTTCATTCAACTTGACCAAATTCTCCCTGGCCTCATTAAGTTTTGACATTTGGGCTTCCAGGGCTTGGATTTCACTCCTTAGCTTCTGCATATCTAGGCTTGGAGCCTGCTCTGTTGTTGGTGCTGGCGTTGATGTAGATGGTGCAGTAGTCTTAGGAGGTTCCTCCAGGTTGATTATCTCTGGAGGAGGCTGAGATGTTTGTCCTCCTTCTTTTTGTTGTAATGCTACCTACAGTGCAGCCTGTGCAGCCTCTGATTCTCCTAATTTCTCCTGTGTTAGGATCAGCTGTTTGTATAATGAGACCAGCAAAGCTGATGCATCTTGGTCATGTCTCAGCTGGGCAACTTCTTTAGTTTGAGGGTGAATAGTTGCTGGGACTTTGATCATTTTCCTCAATGCTGCCATGTCTGCATCCCTCAATTTCAATAATGCTTGTATGCCCTTGATGTCCTTGGGATCATGCCCAATTTCTATGATTATATCTTCTAAGGCTCTGATCCTGTTGTCCTTTGCTTGAGAGGATGCTCTCTCCAACTCAAGTTGGGCAGTGGTGTTGTTTAGGCTATTTTCTAGCCTGTAGTTCACCAAAGTCTTCTCTGCCAAGGAGGCATACACCATCTCACCCGTTTGCTTATGTAGTTCAATCCGATCCATCGGGTGGATGTCCTTGGCAAGGACCTCAAGATTGGTCCTTAAGTTGTCTGCAGGGGACTGTGGTTGCAACGCAGTTGGCATGAAGTGGCTCATGATCATTTTGCCTTCATGGACATCATCTGCAGACATTAGTCTTTGCTGGTTAGTGGGAGCCATTTTCAACAAATGATTATATAGCTGTATTTTTATTGGCTCATTCCTCCTCTTTATGTCAGTGAACTGCTGTTAGATGCCCAGTTCACCTTCTCTCTGCTGGCTTGAGGAGCTGACTTCTCCTCCCACTATCCTCTCTTGTTCCTGCTGGAAGGAACTTGCTGAGGCTTCCATACTTGGTGGGCCGATGCCCAAAGATTGCCCTATAGGTATTTCCTCCTCAGAGAGGGGGTTCATCCTGTGTCTTTTCTCCCCTTGAGCTGTTGATGTTGTGAGGGGAGTCTCTCTGTACCTCTTTCTACTTATGTCTTCTTTCTGTGGGGTTTGAAGGACTGAGGCCTCCACTGTTGTCACTTGCCTAGGAGGCACAATTTGTTGTGGATGCTGCTCAGTGGAAATTGGGGCCTGTGATGTATTTTCTTGCTGCCTTGATTTCTCTCTTTCTTGCTGCCCTTCCTGCTGCTGCTGTACCTGTTGTTGCTGCTGCATTTCCTGCTGCTGTACCTGTTCATGCTGCACCTCTTCATTAGGTGGCTACTCTGGCTCCATCTCTTTCTCTTTGCCTTTGCTAGAGATTTGATCAGTAGCTTTGGCTGCTTGTTGATGTTCTGTGGAGGATGAGGCAGCTACTCCCACTAGAGTGCTTGGAAGAGCAAATACCTGTGAACAAAGCTCCAAGTCAGCCATCTTTTGGAGATTTTTAACTGCTCTTTGATTTAATTCTTCTTGTCTGGCAGCCTCCTCTAAGGTTCCTCTCCTCCACTTTATTTGATTTGCATACTTTTCTATGTGAGGCAACCTTATATGGTCATAACCGGACAGCATATATTTGACCCTTCTTAAAGTTATGAAGTGATTGGGGTTATAAGGTTTCCAAAGGAAACTGGTCTATAGGCCAAGGGATTCTAGCATTCTGTCTGCTTCTTGCCAACCTTCCTCCCTTTTGTTGTAAATGAAGTGGCCTAATTGGTTTCTCACTTTGAGCTGTGCTTTCTTGCCTTTGCCTGAAAAATGTAGCACATCAGCATTCCCAAATTGCCTGAAGTATTCCAGGGCAAATAATCTCATTGGCACATATTTGGGTAATCTGTATGGGCGCAACTCACATCCATATATTCTGATGACGGTGTGGTTTTGGTAATAGTACCAATCCCCAATGCTGTATACCTTAGACAACTAAAGGACTCTCTGCATCTCATCAGTTAGTCTTGGAGGAGGTGAGCTCATAAGCAAAGACATTGCTGGGTGGATGAAGAGGTCTATAAACTCACAGTAAGTGTATGGAGAGCAAGATCTGTGGTGGAAGACAGAGGACCAATAAACCACTAACCTTGGATTTCCTTGTGCATCCACTCTCTTCATAGCAAAGTGAAATTTCTCATGTTGATAATACAAAATTAGGTGGTAGATGTAGGAGGTGTATCTGAACACCCTTTCTCTTGACAAGTTCATTAGTTGCTCATGTATTTTGTCAGATATGTAGGTGGCATAGTCATAGCAGATTGGAGACTTGCCAGGGGCAAACATGAGCATCATCACTAGCACAGTTTCATCAACAAACTCAATAGAATTATAGCCCAAAATGGGACTGATCATGTCTACAAGGTCTCTGCCCAATTGGTTGAGGTAAACATGAGAAATGGGAGGGTACTTCACGGTGTCAGACCCAATGTACAACTGATTTAGTTTGGTGATCTGAGCCTCTGTCAATTTAGCTCCTTGCTTAATCAGATCCATCAGCGATAGAGGAACTAATTTCTTCTCAGTTTTGAAGTGCAGCATCTCTCTGATCGCTTCAGGGGTGACATAGAACACCACTGAACCTGAAGGGTCAATCACAGCCCTCTGAGTGGCATCATAGCAGTCAGCACATAGGTGGATTAGGTAAGGGAACTGTTTGACCTAAGGGAGCTTGAAGATATGGAGGAAAGAATCCCAAATTCCCAATACATCTGTTCCACACTCATGTTTAATCTTTAACTCATTCAGCAAGTGAATGTGGTAGTTGTTGTGCATTAGCATTTCTTCTGATATCTGATAATCCAGGTCTGCTAACGGTTGCCATTCCAATTCCCTCTGAGGGGCATTTAATGGGGCAATGTTCAAGGCTACTGGAGCTACTGGTGCATCCATGGTTACTTTAGGATTCTGTTGGTATGAACTGGTGTTACTGTGCAGAGCAACACAAAGGAGTATTTTTGCACTAGAGAGGTGAATTGCAAGGAACAGAGGATAAAATGGCAATGGAAGCAATTGAAATACTGCACAAGAACTGATAGGGCTAAGGCTTGGCCTTCACAACTCTTTTTTCATAGTAAATTAGTGCAGCTCGGGTTCCCCGTTCACGATTGCGCGAACAGAATGCAGGTTTTGTGAAAACTCGAGTAAACAAGGCTTAGCAGGTGAATTTCGACCTTACAGTTGCAAATGGAGACTAGGCAGAGAGGATTTGCCGGTAAATTATGTGTTTTTTTAGTGTTTTAAGTTATCCTTGGAGAATTATGGACAAACTTAGGCGCAGGGAGGATAATTCAGATAAATACCTGGTACACTGCGGCAATGGTGACAAATGCAGGTGGGTTTGGTGCGCCAACGGTCTCCAGGTCGAATTCAGCAGGTTGGTGAGAGCTTGGACGTAAAATGCATGCAGAAGAAACAACAATCGTTTTTGCAAAAAGTGCAAAAAACACAGTTTTTTGGCTAAAATATGGATTTTTGGAACATTGCGCTTTTTTTGGATGACGTCAGCATGACGTCATCAGGTGGGGTCAAGGTCAGATGGCGTCAGCATGACGTCATCAGGTGACGTGGCGGCTTAAGAGTGGTCCACGGGGATGATGAGGTGGTGGACAGGTGGAGCAAATGGCGAACGGGGGCGCTGATGCGGCGATGACGTAGCAGTGACGCTAGCATAGCGGGTTAACGGAAACCAGAAGCGGTAAGCGGTTTGATATCGCACCGCCCTCTATACGGAGGCTGAATTGTCAGAGGGGGCTCCGATATGATGTGGGGGTGACGCATGGCAGAGGCCTGACGTCACCCTCTGAAAAATATCGGAAGCTAACCTACGGACGTCGGGGCCGCTCCGATATTCATGTGGGCCGTCTGATGAAAAAGGCTAGATCCGACAGTTGACGGATCGTTGAGATGCCAGGACAATAGGACAGCGGGCAGAGGATAGTTTAATATTTTCTTTGAAAGGTGTGCCCAGCGGGGACTTAGGACTTCGGCAAATTCATATGGTTTTCAATGTATTATTCATAAAAATGCGCATAGCGCCCGAACTTTGGGTAAACTGAAAAAGTGGGTTTTTTCATATGTTTTTGCAAATGAAGCGGGTTAGGGGTGCAAATGGGGGTTTTTCACAAGGTTCTTTTACAAATGAAGGGTTTAATGGTTTAGAAAATTTCTGAAGGGGAAAGAGGGGTAAGGCTTTGGGTTCTCAAACTGACCAAATGTCAATTTAATCCCTGATAGTGAACATATGGCTATAATGCGAAGGGGAAGGGATATTTATAGAATGCTTGGGGTTTATACACCATAGTGTTTATAATAATAGGGAAAGGATAACATAGGGGATTTAGATAATAAGAAGTTAGGGGTTAATATGGATGGCAAAAAGGTGAATGAGGAGTGATATTACTAAGTTTATATGAAGATAGCTTAGGGAGTAGATCAAAATGAAAAGAATTTTAGACAAGAAATGTGGCTTTTAAAGGAATAAGAACCAACATAAAACCTTGAATTCTTTCATGAATCTCAACTGATGAGGGGATGTTAGTAATGAATGTGAAAGGGGAAAATAGGAAGTTAGACATGCTCCTTTGCTCTGCTGCAACATGATGGAGAAGAGGACCTTCTCAATCCACTGATATTCCTTTTTTAAATAGGTTATCAAACACTCAATTGAAAGGAATGACATTTCTGCAACCCCATCTGCCTACCCATCTACTTGCCTAACATTTTTTGTTTCTTCATGGAGGGTGCACTTAGACTTGCAGACCCTTATTTTCATTTTCTTTTCTCTTGGCTTTTTCTTTTGATTTTCTATCTAGAACTACCCTTATTGCTTCCAAGGTCCCAGATTAAGCAGTTGGGAACCTTACTTCTCTACCTAAGCTACTGGTGTGCCAAGATTAAACAGTTTGGACAGACTTCTTTCTCTATTCTAGAACAAAAATTGAAACATGGCATGATCCAGATTAGGCTGTTGGACCATCCATCAAAATTTAATCAACACGAAGCTATATACATACATTGTCTCCTTTTGGAAATATGGGATCTTTGTATCACCAAAGTAGAGCATATTTGGACCTTTCTTTGCCAATCATGAAATATGAAACCTATTGGTATAGGTAGCTAACAGTGGCTCCACATGGGGATGGCTTTTCCATTTGAAAGGCCAAGAACAGCAGGTCAGGATGCCTTGGCCCTTGACTTCTTTTACCAAAACTTGAAGTATGCCTCTTTGAAATGCCAAAATTGTGCTCTTCCTATCTTGGTGAATCTCTGAACTTATTTGCCTTTTGTTGATTACTTATAAAACTTGAGAAACTGCATTTTTACATTTTAACAGAAAGTAATATATACACCTGAATATGTACAAGGGAAACTCAGGCTGCACTTATGGATAGTAGTCAAAATAGTGCTTCAACATCCTGCCATTCACAGGACCTTCATCCAAATCAGCTTCATCAAGACTTTTAAGGAAGTAAGTATTGTTTCCTTGTACTTCTTGAACAACAAATGGTCCTCTCCAAAGGGAATCAAATTTTCCATGTTTTCCCTTATCTTCCCTTCTTGAATCCCACTTGAGGACTTTATCACCAATGTTGAAATCTTCAACTTTAGTCCTTCTGTCAAAGGCTTTCTTTAACTTTTCTTGTAAAACTTGGTCTCTAGTTTGCTGCAAACATATTATTTGATTGATTCTTCTTTGCATATCATTTGGCTCAGCTTGACTCTCTTGAAGTAATTTCGTAACAGGGGCCCCTAGTGATGAAGGAAACTTGGCTTCTAATCCATAAACTAACTCATATGGGCTGATCCCAATTGATCTCTTGGTTGTTAGTCTATCTGCCCATAAGGCATTCACAAGCTTCTTATGCCAATTCTTCTTATTTTCTTCCAACACCTTCTTTATGATGTTTACAAGGCTTTTATTTGATGATTCAGCAAGGCCATTTCCTTGGGGATAGTGTGCAGTAGAGTGGCCCAAGGTGATGTGAAATTTGTGGCAGAAATTCACCATCTTCTTAGATCTGAAGGCAGCAGCATTGTCTGTTATTATCTTATCAGGACAACCAAATCTAGCAAGGATATTGGTCTCAAGGAACTGAATGATAGTGGAATCATTTGCTTGTCTGCATGGAACAACTTCAATCCATTTAGTAAAGTAATCTATAGCTGTTAGAATCCATCTATGTTGGCCTGAAGATGAGGGATGAATTTCCCCAATGAAATCCAAGCCCCATTGTTGAAAAGGTTTCTCTGTTGCAATAGGCCTCAAAGGAAGTGGCAATAACTTTCTCTTTCCCTCAAACACTTGACATTTATGACATGAGGTAGTGAATTTCTTGACATCAGAGAAAATGGTGGGCCAATAATAACCAGCCCTCAGAATCTTATCCACAGTGGACTTCCAATATAGATGTCCACCACAGTCACCTGCATGAAATTCTTTGGTGACATTGTTAGTCTCATTCTCAACCAAGCAGTTTAACAGTATACCCTCATGGTTTTTCCAAAACAAATTGCCATGCATGTTGCGGGGAAAAGTATCCGACTCGGAATGACCCTATCCTTACTCTAAGGGTGATAGTTCCTTAGCAACAACTAAAAGTAAAGCTTTGATATTTTTCCTTTACGAAAGTACAGAGAAGGAAGAAAAGATTGACCAACCGATGTCTTTCGCTTTTGTCGATCTGTCTTCTCTCTTTGCCTCTTGTTCCCAGCTCCTTGCTCCCTTTGCCAGCCTAGCTACACAAAGATCCTACAAAAACAAGAGAGGGAAACTACAAGAAACATGTACTCATAACTGATGCATGGATTAGAATGGATCAAATATACAGATAACAACAATACATCATAGCAATACAAGTATATAGGAGAACATCAAAGCTTTATTGATAGAAGAAAAAGGTTCTGAGAAGGTTACAACCATAAATGGCTCCAATCCAGCAGCACCTCCCCAGCAGCAAGAAATCTCCTCTTCTCCTCTATAAAAGCAATCACCCAATAGCTCTAACTGTAAACCAACAGCACTTCCTTGCTTTGCACAAAATTCCAGCCTCCTTAGACCTCATAGAAGAGCTCTATATATAGGGTAGAAGGAGAAAGGATGAGTCAGCTTGAGACTGACATAAAGCTGCCTTGTGTCCTCTCCCTCTTCAGTTAAACTTTAGTTCTTGAGTCCACTTGGAGATCCTTGCTTCCACATCGAGATCAAGTACCTCTTACTCATCACAGGGCGAATTCCTCGAACCAAGTGTCAGTTTGGAAGCTTCCTGGGCAATTGACACCTTGCAGAATGACTGTGCCACTTGGCCAATCTCGCCCAGCGCAGGTAGCCTTCATTAAAGTTGACTTTCAGCGCAGGTACAAGGAGGAGCAGTTGACATTCAGCGCAAATGCTCAGTGGAGCAGCTGACATGATCCAAAAATAGCCTGTTTTTGGGTGTTTTCAGGTGGAGAACTGATAGGAAGTGCTGTGGTTTGCTGACCTTGTTCCTCTAGGGGTAAGAACAACATGTTTAGGGACTGAGGATCCCTGTAATTATTGACATTTCATGCTCCATGCTGCGAGGCACAAAAATGTCTATAACAGTTGCCCCCTAAAGTATGAGGTCGTTTATCGGGTGAAATGCTTTATCCAGAGGGTCCGAAGTTCATTCAAGTGCTGAGAGGTGCCCTGTAATACAATACAATACAATACATTATTTTTCATTTTGTTTTCATGATCTAGCTGAGGCGAGCATTCCCATGCTCAGCTTTATAAATACATTTTGGTACATAGAACAGACGATCGTCTGATGGTAGACTGATAATTCTCTGCTGAAATTATCATCCTTTGAGTAGGATGATCATCTGCTGCAATGATGTACATGACAAATGCTTTTATATTTCCTGAATATGTATCGCAGCCCGGATGGATGAAACTAGATCCGGGGTCTTCAAACTCGTTCGATCTTCACTCTAAGTACAAGTCGATCCATGTGATAATTTCGCTGAAGTCGAACATGGAAAGACATCGCTTGATTACCGGTCAATAATGAAAACCGTTAACAAGCGCGAGAGGAATCACCGATAATGATAATGACCCTCAAGGTACTGCAGTACAATTCACGTGGCGTGAATAAAGGACTTGGTGTCGAACGCCACACAAAATCTTCTGGTTGAAGGTCATTGATGTATACCTGTCGCCGAAAGTGAGAAACTTGCCATTGAGGCATGCAAGCTTCAAAGTACTGATGGGGTTGTTCCTAGATCAACTTCTTGGATAATGAGCTGAAGTCGACAAGAAGCGATCTGTCAAAGGAGGGCCTTAATGAATCCCACATCAATGACACGGAACGGAGCTAATGATTTTAGTGGAGGTGAAAACAAACTGTGACATATGATTCAGGGTGGCGATCATGAATGGATGAAGGATAATGTATGGCAGTGGATGGGACACGGTTGACACTTTCAGAATGACCTCTCTTGAACATATAATGACACTGATGCGATGGATCGGTAGCATTACCCCAAAATGTGGATGGTTTGGCGAAGACCATGGTGAAGAGACCGGTGAATGAAACAACCCAACCCGATGTGGTACGGAAGAAAAGTGTCATGTTCAAGAGCGACTTGCTACCATTAAGCTTTGATGTTCTCCCAATTTTTCCCCAGTCATTTCTGACCAGTACCTCTTTATTTTTGTCAAGCTTGAGGAGGATAACATATGCTTGTTCTATAACCTGCCCTTCGGGCAAGCCCATCGCTATGATTTAACGAGCTTAGCGATAGGGAAACTCGTTCTCGTCTAAAGACAAGTTTGTCGCTATTTAATCATTTTAACGAGTCTAACGACAAGGAAAACTCGGTCCTTTTCATTTTTAGAGAGTCTGAAAAGGTACAGAAAGTTAACTCCATAATTCCTTTTTCGTCATCTAATCCCTTAAGTCCAAAAAAGTATAAAACAATACAGAAGGGATGAATTTTCGATTGCTTTAACGAGCCGAACAAAACAAGCGCTCGATCTTTTTGTGCAATAATCCCTCAGGTCCAAAAAGATTAAAATCTAGAGGAGGGATAGCTCTTCCGGTCGCTTTAACGAGCTGGAAGGCCAAAACTCGGCAAACTTTTCATATTTTACGAGTCAGTGAAAAGAGCTCAAAGAAGACTCGTCTTTTGAGGAACGAGTGATAAACAGGGATAGCAGCAGATTCCAGGTACAAGTTGGAATATTCCAATCACGGCAGTGTCACAAGGATGGCTAAGTGAAATCACTCTTCGCAGCTGTTCCTCAAAATGGGTAAACAAACATATGGAGATGAACGTTTGGCCAAATGAACGGATGGAGGTGAGACTGCAAGAACACGACCAAGGGCTTTAATATGGCTGTCAAAGGTTACATTCACCAAGGTTATTTACCGGTTCATTTTTTTTTGGGTGAGCTTGAACTCTAGGGGAAGATTGCTCACAACTTATGTTTATTTTTTAACGAGCATGAACTATGCGCTAAAACTGCTCGGATCTTGCGTTTATTTTTTAACGAGCATGAACTATGTGCTAAAACTGCTCGATTCTTGCGTTTATTTTTTAACGAGCATGAACTATGTGCTAAAACTGCTCGATATACCAGTCATAGAATAAGAACGCCTCCTGTGAGATAGCTATTTTTTAAGGAGCTTTATCTCACGAAGCTATGCTCCAACTTCGGCAAGTTTTTACCTTTGCCCCATAGGCTTTCTTCATGCAAGGTCGGAATCGGCTAATCCTACGAGTTTAAAGGGTTAGACCTACAGGTTTAAAGGGAGGACCTAAAAATTTAAAAAAATAAATAGTCTTCCCTCGCTCGCATTCCAAAAGTTTGCATGCCCCTAGACATAGGATAGAATTTCGAGGCTGCCCCTCCTCTCCCCTACCTCTGCTTTTCTTTGGGTGTTCACAGCTACTTGTCATCTTGCCAATCTAATGTTAACGATACTAGTCTTCTCGTTATTTTAAGGGGTCTTACGCGGTACTCGGTCTTCCCGTCGGCCCAACTTTTACCGAACAGCTATTTGTGACAAGAGAAGAACACTACTCAAAGACAAAACATTGGTATTATTGAGGGAGGATTGCCTCTTTCTTATTATCCGAAGAGGGTTCTATTCGCTGCCGCAAATCAATCTCTTTCTTCGACGATGTCTATCATTAGGTTACTCAAAGATGGTTACCCTCTGTCACAACAATAGAATCTCTTTCTTTGGAGGCTGCCCCTACTTATCCTCCAAAACATTTGTTTTAATGGGTGAGGCTTGCTTTTCCCCAAAGATGGTTACTTCTTGCTGTCACAAATGGACCCCCTCCTTAGTAGAGCCCACCTATTTAGACAAATGGAGCGACCGCTTCGCTCACATAACTTTGACAAAAGATCTTTATCCTAGAACAACCCTCCTTTCCACTGCCGGACGGGGTACGAACTAGTCCATTCTTCTGCGGAAATTCTGCCTTATACCCGGGGTTTCTTCTGCCCGAAGCAGACCAGGGTGCATGCCCCCTGGGTTCCAGTCTTTCTTTCCGAATCACTCGCACTCATCGGGAAGGAGGACTGGGGGTGGAGGCATATCTTGAGTGAACAGACCATTTAGGATCGGTATTTGACTAATTGCGATGCGAGATCCCGGAAATGAAAGTTGGTCTACGAGCTTGACCATCCTTCCTTCGTGTGGAAAACACATTACTCTAAAGAGTGAGGAGACTATCGCTCCTATGCAATAAATATAGTCACGTCCAAGGAGTAGGTTATAATCCAAGGGTCCCTGGACGACCATCACATTCAAATTAACGGTCTTCCCTTTCAATGTAACAGGCACATTGGGGAGGATTCCTAATGGTCGACTGGTTCCTTTATCAAAACCTGAGAGATTTCTTAACTCAGGTAAAAGCGCCGAGGAACCCAGTGCTTTCCAAGCAACAGAGGAAAGGATACTCACAGACGCCCCTTCATCAATGATAGTACCAGCCATAATCATTCTATAGATCTGGACAATGATTCTGAATGGTATACTGGCTGGTAACCGGGGTCTGCCTAGTTGATTCCAATCAAAGGATACAACCAGGTTGCTTGGTGGTGGGACCGAATATACGGCCGGGTATGACCCTGATGATGTTCCTTCCTGCGATAAAGGAATGGGCGCATTGCCCTGATGC
The DNA here is from genome assembly GCA_031772625.1 of Pinus tabuliformis. NCBI lineage: Eukaryota > Viridiplantae > Streptophyta > Pinopsida > Pinales > Pinaceae > Pinus > Pinus tabuliformis. Next base: position 171,845,204 of record CM062814.1, on the reverse strand, counting down.
TCATCAGAGTCGGTGTTGATGAAAAGAACCTGGATGGTGTCATCCTTATTCTCTTCGGTGAGGGTGTCGCATGAAGATGACTCTTCGGCAACGGTGTCATTTGAAGATGAAACTTCTGAAGGTAGAACCGGGTCAACTGCCGTATCGACCTTTGGACTTTCGTCCGGTCTGGATTCAGTAGGTTCATTTTCAATGACTGACGCTTCAGCCGACCACTTGAGCGGGCCAGCTGTATTTTCAACCAACGAAGGACTTGGCACGAGTTTTTTGTATCCAGGAGGAAGTTTTACCGGTGAAACCGGACGATCTTCCAAAACTCTCTTCGCTTCGTCTAAGAAGGGACAACGGTGGATGGCATGACTGCCTTCACACAACATACAGGGGAATCTTACTCCCCCTTTTTGTCTTGATCCTTCACTTTCGCTGGTTGACGGAAAGCAATCAACTTGATTATCAGAGGTTGATGCCCCCGAATTGTGCAGACGAGGGGACCAGTCCCTTAGTATCCGGGGAATACAGGGACAATCTCTGTGGAAATGGTCTCCTCTACATATGACACATGGCGATTTAGGCCCGGTCGGTGCAGTGTGTGAGTTTTTGTCAGCTGTCTTCTGCTTGCCCCCAGTCGCCTTCGCCATAGGCTCCTTCTGCTTCTTTTCTCTCTTCTTCTTTTCCTTCTTCTCCTTGGGAGGTTGACTTTTGCCAGCTCTACCTTGCGAAGATGAAGGATCGGAGGAAGTATTGTAAGAAGTGGAAGGCTGGTGGGTAGTTCTAGACTGTTCTGACTGTTGATTCGACTGTTCAGGATTAGTGGCGATCTGGACTACATTAGTTGAAAAGAGCCATACAGGTAGGCCAATTGTCAATCCTGGAAGTGACAATGTCGCCATATGAGGCGCACCAACATCTCCCCAAGAGGAGAAGGGATTTGGACTTCCGCCAAGGTTGCCTCCTTGGTTGGTGGGCTCCATACTTTTCAACTGAAAGATCAACGTGGGAATAACAGGTGATTTTTGTTCCGCTTAAAATAAATTTTATTAACGACGCTTTTAGACACAAACTTGCTTTTTCATGTTTTAAGAGTCGAGAAAAAGCTAAAGATGACTCTAGTCGCCTTCAATGTATTAACGAGCCCGAAGTGACAAATGCTCGGTTGGACTTTTTCAGTTATAGAGTTTGAAAAAGGCCAAAAGAAACTGCTCTGGAGTTCTAGGCAGAGGGTGTGCCAAACTTTTCGCGAAACCACAGAATACGTTTTACGGTACGGGTGGTCGATCTTTGTGAATGCTGTGTTCACTGCATCGCGATCAGTAGGGCGGCCGACACGGCTTCCTATGGATAAAGGATAATTGCCTATAGGGGTCTCCCAATATATACGCGACGGTACGTGGGAGCACAAGTCCGTGTTAGTGCTACCGACTCTCAGGAGGAATCACCCACCTTCGTAGAGATCGACAGTCACTATGTTTAACGACGCCGGAACACGTCTCTACCTAGACCTCTAGATGTTTGCGTTATGTTACAAAGCGTTGTTATGTAAATTGGATTTATTTTAATGTTGATCTTGCTTAGTAGTTTGCCTTTGAGGATCACCACGAGATGTATGTATACAACTTCCTAAATGCAATCTAAGATGAGAAGCAAAACTTTTCAATCTTTCAACTTTGAAAACCTTAATCTACTGAGGGAAAAGAAAGACATCAACTTTTCTCACAGATCATAGAACACACACTAAATGCATTTTTTTTTCTAAATCACATGCAAACTGTCAATAATGCACATGCACAATGCAGATATTTCTTTTCTCTTTCCTTAATGTTGATGTAAGACAAAAAGGAAACTGTTGTATAACTTTGAATCTAATTTCAAGCGAAAGTAAACAAGCTTGTCCAAAATCAAAAGACACCTTAAGATCGACTTGTTTAGACACTGGAAATGTATAGATTCAAACCACAAAATGAAAAACAAACAAACTCAAACGGCCATGAACAGTAACAAAACTAGCTCTTAAGATCACAAAGACACTTTTACAGTTCAGGATCTAAGAGGCCACAACTATACTGGTTTGCTTTTCACAATGGGAAACTGTAACTGAAACAAGAAATACTGAAAGAACAATCACAGTTTCATCACACAACTGAGGCGGAATAATGTCAAGGAAAGTTGGTTTACAGCAAGTACTAATGACAAGCAATCAACAACAAAATAACAGTGAAAACAGGGCCAAGACTCAGTGGAAACCTCAGGAAGACATAGCCTAACTGGTTCAGCGCAGGCTCTGGTCCATCAAACTGACTCTCAGCGCAGTTCCCGAAGGGAGTACCTGTGCTGAAATGCAGACTACCTTTGGACAGCCTGCACTGAGACACGAGAGTTGCGTTTACAAGGATTTCCGGGTCATAAAAGGCTCAAAAATTCACTGTTTTTGCTGAAATAAAAAGCTATAGGTCAAGTACAAGCTAAGGGATGATCAAGAGGATGAAAAGCTATCACAAAGAGCACAAGAGTATTTCGTAGATCAGCTCTCCAAATCATGAATCTGCTCAGAGAATGAGCAAGAGTAGCAGCCCCTCTACTTCGCTTTTGATATAGTCAAAAGCTTTTCGATTTGGTACTCTTTTGTTCAGGAAATGAATAGCAAAGATACTACAAACACCAACAAGATACTAGGCTCCCCAGCGGAGTCGCCAGTTTGTTGCGGGGAAAAGTATCCGACTCGGAATGACCCTATCCCTACTCTAAGGGTGATAGTTCCTTAGCAACAACTGAAAGTAAAGCTTTGATATTTTTCCTTTACGAAAGTACAGAGAAGGAAGAAAAGATTGACCAACCGATGTCTTTCACTTTTGTCGATCCTGTCTTCTCTCTTTGCCTCTTGTTCCCAGCTCCTTGCTCCCTTTGCCAGCCCAGCTACACAAAGATCCTGCAAAAACAAGAGAGGGAAACTACAAGAAACATGTACTCATAACTGATGCATGGATTAGAATGGATCAAATATACAGATAACAACAATACATCATTGCAATACAAGTATATAGGAGAACATCAAAGCTTTATTGATAGAAGAAAAAGGTTCTGAGAAGGTTACAACCATAAATGGCTCTAATCCAGCAGCACCTCCCCAGCAACAAGAAATCTCCTCTTCTCCTCTATAAAAGCAATCACCCAATAGCTCTAACTGTAAACCAACAGCACTTCCTTGCTTTGCACAAAATTCCAGCCTCCTTAGACCTCATAGAAGAGCTCTATATATGGGGTAGAAGGAGAAAGGATGAGTCAGCTTGAGACTGACATAAAGCTGCCTTGTGTCCTCTCCCTCTTCAGTTAAACTTCAGTTCTTGAGTCCACTTGGAGATCCTTGCTTCCACATGGAGATCAAGTACCTCTTACTCATCACAGGGCGAATTCCTCGAACCAAGTGTCAGTTTGGAAGCTTCCTAGGCAATTGACACCTTGCAGAATGACTGTGCCACTTGGCCAATCTCGCCCAGCGCAGGTAGCCTTCATTAAAGTTGACTTTCAGCGCAGGTACAAGGAGGAGCAGTTGACATTCAGCGCAGATGCTCAGTGGAGCAGCTGACATGATCCAAAAATAGCCTGTTTTTGGGTGTTTTCAGGTGGAGAACTGATAGGAAGTGCTGTGGTTTGCTGACCTTGTTCCTCTAGGGGTAAGAACAACATGTTTAGGGACTGAGGATCCCTGTAATTATTGATATTTCATGCTCCATGCTGCGAGGCACAAAAATGTCTATAACAATGCATGACACAAAATCTTCAAGCTTTCATTTTTAGGAACCTACACTTAGTTCTAGACAATCCTGGTGGAGCACACAGGGTTTGCAATACATAACAGATATCAGAATACCAAGGGGATTGTTCAAAGGCTACATTGATCTTTGGAGTCGCCAGCTCCGGTTCATTGTCCAGCTGGTTTATGTCTAAGGCTTGGAAGTTTGCTTCTGTCATTAGTTTGGCCAAACCTTGCCCTTTTATTAGTTTTGTAGGTTTTATTTCAATATCAAATTCCAAAATGTTGGAAATCCATTTTCCTCTTCTGCCCTCTAAGTTTTCTTGAGTGAGTATGTCTGTTACAATGGGACTTGGCACATAAGCTATAACATGGGAATAAAGGATGTAAATCCTGAAGTCTTTAATGGCCTTGATCAAAGCATAAGCTTGCTTTTCCATGATCTGATATTTCAGAGGTGCATCTCTAAGAGCCCTACTAAAAAAAGCAATGGGTTTCTCATTTCCTTGGTCATCTTTCTGTAACAAAACAGCTGCAATAGTATGCTGGGAGGCAAAAGAGAAAATGATAAACTCTCTGTCAAATTGAGGATTTGTTAAGACTGGGGTTTGGGTAAGGGAAAATTTTATACCTTCAAAGGCTTGATTTTCTTCTACTATCCACTTCACTTTTGAATCCTTCTTTAGCATGTTGTTCAATAATCTGATCAGTTCTGCTAAGTTTGGGATAAACCTTCTTAAGAAATTGATCTTCCCTAAGAAGGCTTGCAATTCTTTGATGTTTCATGGGTGGGGCATTTGTAAGGTAGCTTGTATCCTGTCTGGGTCAATTCTGATGCCATCCTTTGAAATGATATGTCCTAACAGCTTGCCTTCTTCCAAACAAAATATAGACTTCTTTGGGTTCAAGGAAATTCCATATTTCCTACATGTTAGGAAGATCTGTCTCAAATGCTTCAAATGTTCTTGGTCTGATTTTGAGAAAGGTGTGAGGTCATCTAAATAAATGACAAGAAAGTCTTGAATCTGTTTAGCAAAAGCAATATCCATTGCTCTTTGAAATGTTGCCCCTGCATTCTTCAATCCAAAAGGCATTTTTACATATTTGAAAGTTCCCCAAGGGGTTGTAAATGCAGTTTTGTCTTGATCATCAGGGTGTACTAGGATCTGATTAAAGCCTGAGAATCCATCTAGTAATGAAATCCTTGAGGCCCCTACCACTCTTTGGAGAATGTGATCCATCTTAGGTAAGGGATAGTTGTCTTTGAGGGACACTTGATTTAGGTTTCTGAGATCAACACAAAGTCTTATTTCACCAGTTTTCTTTCTTGTGGGCACCAAATTTGAGATCCAATCAGAAAACCTGATTGGTGCTATGATACCAGCTTTAAACATTTTTTGTACCTCTTTCTCAATTGCAGGGAGAAGCATAGGGTTTATTCTTCTCAATTTTTGCTTAAATGGCTTTTGATTTGGCTTGAGAGGGATTGTGTGTTGGATAACAGAGGTGTCATAGGATTTTAAATCCTCATAACTCCATGCAAAGACATCTTGAAACTCTTTGAAAAGGTCAATGTATTTAGGCTTCTGATCAGGGGGTAGGGATGCAGATAATTTTATTATCTTGGGCTTCTCAATGGTTCCAATGTTGCATTCTTCAATGGCAGAGTTAAGGGGCTGCATTTTTGGTTTTCTAGGGACATCATTTGAGTCAAACATGTCCTCCAATGGAGTTAGGCCTGTTGGAAGAAAATTGTCTTTCAATTATATAACTTCAGCCTCAACATCAGCCACTTCTTCACAACTGATTTGTTGAATTTCTTGTATGTTGTCTTTGTTAAAAATTGTTGGATGTAGGATTTGGTTCGCTGTTTTAGGTGATATTGGCTTGTGGCTCTGTTGATCAGGTATTTGTGATTGACTTGCTCTTTCAAGTATTTGTGATTGACTTGCTCTTTGAGTGTCAATATTTAGTCCTGCAAATTCTTGTTGCAAGGTCAAGAAATTATTTATTTGTGTATCATCTTCAAATACTTGCCAGTCCTTGACATTGTTTGGGACCGAAGGTCTGTGTTTTACCTCAGCTGTAAAGCAATGGGGGGGCTCAAAAGGTAGCTTGCATGTACTTGCAAATGTGGCCAAACTGTGAGCATGAAGATTATGGTCTCTAGAGATTTTTGTGATTTGGAATTCAGTGAAAGAGTTTAGTATTTCAGAAGCAGCAGACCTATAAGATCTTAACCTTTTGTCATTAGTGACAAAATTTCCCTTTACTTGTTGGATAATCAAGTCTGAATCTCCCATAATTGAAACCTTTGTGGCTTGTAAGGATTTTACTAGTTTGAGGCCTAGTAAAAGAGCTTCATATTCTGCCATGTTATTAGTGCATCTGAAATTTAGTATATAGGCTCGACGTTGTGCATGACTATTTAATTTATTATGTATCCAAACTCCAGCTCCTACCCCTAATTTGTTGACTGACCCATCAAATTCAAGGAACCATAAGATCTCTTGTTCTAGGGGAGACCTAATAACTTCTCTGTGATCTGGGATTGTGAGTTGAAGTTCTGGTTTTTCATTTAGTTTGTCTTTTAGGACATTCTCATCACTTGATTGGATCAACTTTATTCCTGGGGCAGCAGCTTGTTCATTAATGTCTTGATCTTGTTTCAGTGTTTTGATCTCATCATCATTTATAAGAACTGAATTATCATTGAAGAGAATATATGAATCTATATCAGAATGGACAACATATATGGGAAAGTTTTGAGGTTTTTCTTCACTACTGACCATGTATTTCATAAGTGACTCTCTATATAACCTCTTGGGTTGACCAAAGACTGAGATGGTTGCATACGACATGTCTAGTTGCAGGGAACCTTGGAGTTTAGCCCCCTGTGATCTTGATAACAGCATCCCATATTTGGGTGGGATATCAGCAACTACAACATCCATCAGGATTGTCTTATTGGGATATTGGACGAGCGAGACACAGAGATCTTTTATGAGACCTAAACACTTAACTTGGCTAGAGTCAAATGAGAATAGGTCCTTATATGGCCTTGTAATATCTAGATTCAATCTTTCCATGACTGATTTAGGCATCAAGTTGTGAGAGGCACCTGAGTCAAACATTGCATTGTGTAGTATCTTGTCATGAACATGCAGGCTGACATAAAAAGGTAAGACCCCTGTAACTGTTGTCTTTCCATCAACCTCTGGACCGAAAAGCAATTCCGGGGTGTCATCCAACACATTGACATTGTCTTTATTACGAGTAAGTTGAAGGGACTTCTTGATTTGTTGTCTATAAATGTCATGCTTGGCTAGTTCTGAAAGAGGGACAGCTACCTTCAATTTGCCAATTTCAGCTTCTAAGTCAAAAGGTCTTTTAGGTTGGATCTTGGTGTTGTGGGTGACAGCCTTTTCCTTGTTTACTAAGTTTTATTCTTGATTCTTTTCTTGATCTTGAGGCTTGTTCTTCTTACTCATCTCTTGAGGAGTATCACTTGGGTTGTGTTGGAAGGGTGGTGTACCTACTGGTTGCTGTTTTGAGGGGGATGTTTCAGTTATTTCCTCAACTGTTACCTCATCCGTAATTTGACCAGTTTTGTCACTTGGTTCTGTGACAAAAACTTTCTTAGGCTGTGGAGTGTCCTTTGTCTTGTCAGGCTGTGTCACATTGATAGTTCTACTTCTTAGCTTGTATTGCTTATGAACTTTATAAACAACTGTGTCATATCCTTGTTTAAAGTCAAATGACTCACCTGATCTGGTTTGGAATTGCTGAATGTCCTCATCCTTATGGTCTTCTTGACTCAGAAAAACTTGGTGCTGATCATTTAGGCCCATCAGGTTAATATGGGTGTCATCTGTTTGCTCATTCGAAGTGGATGCCTCAGCATAGTTTTCCTGGAAAGGAGGTCTTATGTCTGGATCAGAACCGGCCTTGCCAATGTTTGGGTTTTGATTTCTCCTGAAATTGGGATTCCTGATAGGGTTATTTTGTGGTGCTTCCCATGATGATTTTCTCTCAACTGACTCTACTCTATCCCCCAATCTCCTCATACCAGTGAGTATTGCATCCAATTTTTGATCAAAGGCTGAGGGTTCTTCTTTGAAGGTGGTTCTCTTTTCCAATCTTGCCCTGTTTCTTTTGGAAATTAGGTTAGCCTCTACTGTGACAGCAACCTTCTGGGCATCTTCAAGGGTTTCAGGGGCTCTTTCCTTCAATTGATAGGCCATATCAGGGTCAAAACCATTAGGAAATTTGTACAAGGCTAAATCAGGAGGAGCTCTTAAATTCTGTGGTATTGCATTATATACGTTGTTGAATCTTGCACAATACTCCAAAACGGTCTCTTGAGGACCTCGTTTGATGGTATCATATTCACCAAGTATGTGCAGGGGATCTTTCTTTTTCTCCCATCTGTTAGTAAAGGCTTGATAAAGCTCATCAGGAGTTGTGATGGTATTTGCAGCCAGTGATCTAAACCAAGTCCTTACATCCCCTGTCAAGCTCTGAACAAAGATTCTCATTCTCACACTATCATCATCTATTTCATAGTTCTCAAAATGGTCTTGCATCCTCTTGGCATGCTGAATTGCTGTCAAAGGGCCAGTGGAGTCAAAATATGAGATCTTGGATTGGTAGTCATGAGGTAGGGCTGCAGCATTAGCAAGCAACTGCAGAGGTGCATATCTATTAGCCATATTAGTAGGGTTTATAGGGTTGACAGGGATAACTGGGATGACATGAATGACTGGTACAACAGGGGTAGTGGGAACAGTAGAAACTAGAGTGTTGGTCAAGGGACTATGTGCAGTGGATGGAGGTGTGAAAGGAGGGCTTTTAGATGTGGAAGGTGAACTGGGGGATCAAGGGTAGATCGAAATAGCACCTTGATTGGAGTGGGAACAGGATTTGGATAAGCTGTCTCAGGACTTGAATCAGCAAGAGTTTCCTCTCCTTGCTGCTTCCTAATGATCTTAGGGATTGTGTTAGGATTTTCAAAAACAGTTGGTGGGTTGGGGTCAGGATTTGACCTTGTATATCGCAGATTCTTCTTGGGAGCCAGCTTCTGAACTTATTTTTGAGTATGTTTTTTGGAATATTTATGTGTCTACAAGGGCCAGACAAGATTTTGGAGTTACTGTGTATATCTTAAGAAATATACAGAAATTAGAAAATCCTGAGGAAGGTCCCCAGTGGAGTCGCCAATTATGTTAACACCCAGGTTGTTCCCTTTGACTCCCAAGGGAATACGGCCGGGGTAACCACTAACCAATCTTTGGATTACAAGTTCTAGCCAAACTGTAATCAGAGAGGGTTCTCTCTTTAAGGTTTGTTTATGTATTTGTGAAGATTTTAGGCTAGTTATGAGTTCAGGGTTTGGTTTTATGTTTTGGTTGAGGGATATCTTTCTGTACCTAATGTGGAAACCTTCATATAGTTCTAATCCATTGGGCTATGGAGTCTGTGGCTACAAATTGTTTGAAATATTGAGTTGAGTTGCTGAAATTACAGGGCCATTTAGATACTTCATGAAACAAACTTGAGATTGTGATGGTGAAGTGTGTTTAACCAGTGGAAAGCAATTAAGAATTTTCCACTAAGCTGGGAGTGTGAGAAAGAGATACACTGCACAGGAAGTAGACTTGAATTTCCTGAAACAATAATCACTGTGAAAGATATAGTGTAGAGGTGCAGCAATTAAGAATTACACCTTTATTACTGTAACTGAAGAAAACATTTATAATAGCATAGATTGAGTTCAGGGTAATCTGTGATTAAATCCTAGAACTATTCTTTTTCCTTGCCATTAACTGTGAAACACAGAACATGAATGAGCTATGAGAAAATGACAAAACACATAACGAAGAGTCTAAAGAAAACTTATTGAGCCATGAGATATGCAAGAATCCTGGAACATTCAGCTAAACACCACAATGCATCAAATAACGCAGAGCTTTAGAAATTCCATCAGCTTTGTATTAATTCTCTGAAAGTTTACAGCATAAGAAATCTGGAAGAGAAATTAACAACAACCCCTGCAAACTTATGCGAGGGGGGAATATATACAAACGGTGATACAAAAATATCTGAAGCATTGAGTCATCTGAGAAATAAATATCTTCAACAACTTGTACAGAACAACAGATAAGAAGTTATTACAGCCTTGAATACAACATAAATGTTCTTCAATTCTGTCAGAAGACTTTTTGACCTTTGGAAGTCACTGAGTCAGTTGAACGCTCTGTTATAAATAATGAATGACGTGTCTTTGTAGCTCTTTCCTCCTGTAGCTTTTCGGCCCTGTCACCTGTGACTGTCAGTGTTGCCTTGGTGGCCGAATAGTTTTGTTGAGTTGGCTCAGCGCGGTCTTCTTCATACATGCTGATTTTATCAAAAGTTTCCTGTGCATGATAACTTATATTTTTTGATGAAAAACTTAGTGAATGGCTTCTTGTCTATAATATGATCTGTATGGTCTTAGTCCACCATTCCTGTGTGGGCAATTGATGTCTCAGAATTGCCTCTAAAGTCTACTCTGCCTCTGTGTATTTATAGAAATTTGGAGGCACATCAAACAAATGTTTGATCTCATTCATGATGAAAACTAAGTTCTCTACCCTGTTGTAGAGACTTTGCCCTGTTGCTGGTCCTGTTTCTTCAGAGGTACTGGGCCTTTCAGTGATCTGATTAGTGGTGAATGTGTTGACCCTCTTGGCATACTGCTCATGTGAAAGTAGCCTTCCTGCGCTATTCAGTAAGCCAGGAAGACCTCTGCTTTGTAATGCTGCAAATCTGTCCATAAACTTATTAACCTCTGTCTACATGTCCTGGCTTCTTCTTTCCAATGTCTGCACCAGGATTTTCAATGGCAGGACCCTCTTTATCAGCTGGATGGTCTCGGTTCTGCTTGTAATTCCCATTGTCGCCAGCTGAGCACTTGTTCTGTTGTTAAGCACATTGATCATTCTGTTGGAAACCTCAGGCATATTGCCTAGAGATGCCTTTGCTCTCTGGATTTCTCTATGTGCTTTCCCTATGAGCTCTATTTTCTCATGAATAGTCTCAATATATTGCCATTGATCAGTTATGGATTGGCCAATGTTGGCCCATAGGACTGTCTTGAGCTCAGCTGTCACTTTATCAAGTGTGAGCTCCTTCTCCAGCTCCTTTATCCTCTCTTTGAGAGCCTTTATCTCTCTTCCTTTCTCAGCCACAGTCTGCTTGGATTTATCATATTTTTCATTCAACTTGACCAAATTCTCCCTGGCCTCATTAAGTTCTGACATTTGGGCTTCCAGGGCTTGGATTTCACTCCTTAGCTTCTCCATATCCAGGCTTGGAGCTTGCTCTGTTGTTGGTGCTGGCGTTGATGTAGATGGTGCAGTAGTCTTAGGAGGTTCCTCCAGGTTGATTATCTCTGGAGGAGGTTGAGATGTTTGTCCTCCTTCTTTTTGTTGTAATGTTGCCTACAGTGCAGCCTGTGCAGCCTCTGATTCTCCTAATTTCTCCTGTGTTAGGATCAGCTGTTTGTATAATGAGACCAGCAAAGCTGATGCATCTTGGTCATGTCTCACCTGGGCAACTTCTTCAGTTTGAGGGTGGATAGTTGCTGGGACTTTGATCATTTTCCTCAATGCTGCCATGTCTGCATCCCTCAATTTCAATAATGCTTGTATGCCCTTGATGTCCTTGGGATCATGCCCAATTTCTATGATTATATCTTCTAAGGCTCTAATCCTGTTGTCCTTTGCTTGAGAGGATGCTCTCTCCAACTCAAGTTGGGCAGTGGTGTTGTTTAGGCTATTTTCTAGCCTGTAGTTCACCAAAGTCTTGTCTACCAAGGAGGCATACACCATCTCACCCGTTTTCTTATGTAGTTCAATCTGATCCATCAGGTGGATGTCCTTGGCAAGGACCTCAAGATTGGTCCTTAAGTAGTCTGCAGGGGACTGTGGTTGCAACGCAGTTGGCATGAAGTGGCTCATGATCATTTTGCCTTCATGGACATCATATGCAGACATTAGTCTTTGCTGGTTAGTGGGAGCCATTTTCAACAAATGATTATATAGCTATATTTTTATTGGCTCATTCCTCCTCTTTATGTCAGTGAACTACTGTTTGATGCCCAGTTCACCTTCTCTCTGCTGGCTTGAGGAGCTGACATCTCCTCCCACTATCCTCTCTTGTTCCTGCTGGAAGGAACTTGCTGAGGCTTCCATACTTGGTGGGCCCATGCCCAAAGATTGCCCTATAGGCATTTCCTCCTCAGAGAGGGGGTTCATCCTGTGTCTTTTCTCCCCTTGAGCTGTTGATGTTGTGAGGGGAGTCTCTCTGTCCCTCTTTCTACTTATGTCTTCTTTCTATGGGGTTTGAAGGACTGAGGCCTCCACTGTTGTCTCTTGCCTAGGAGGCACAATTTGTTGTGGCTGCTGCTCAGTGGAAATTGGGGCCTGTGATGTATTTTCTTGCTGCCCTTCCTGCTGCTGCTGTACCTGTTGTTGCTGCTGCATTTCTTGCTACTGTACCTGTTCATGCTGCACCTCTTCATTAGTTTGCTGCTCTGGCTCCATCTCTTTCTCTTTGCCTTTGCTAGAGATTTGATCAGTAGCTTTGGCTGCTTGTTGATGTGCTGTGGAGGATGAGGCAGCTACTCCCACTAGAGTGCTTGGAAGAGCAAATACCTGTGAACAAAGCTCCAAGTCAGCCATCTTTTGGAGACTTTTAACTGCTCTTTGATTTAATTCTTCTTGTGTGGCAGCCTCCTCTAAGGTTCCTCTCCTCCACTTTATTTGATTTGCATACTTTTCTATGTGAGGCAACCTTATATGGTCATAACCGGACAGCCTATATTTGACCCTTCTTAAAGTTATGAAGTGATTGGGGTCATAAGGTTTCCAAAGGAAACTGGTCTATAGGCCAAGGGATTCTAGCATTCTGTCTGCTTCTTGCCAACCTTCCTCCCTTTTGTTGTAAATGAAGTGGCCTAATTGGTTTCTCACTTTGAGCTGTGCTTTCTTGCCTTTGCTTGAAAAATGTAGCACATCAACATTCCCAAATTTCCTAAAGTATTCCAGGGCAAATAATCTCATTGGCACATATTTGGGTAATCTGTATGGGGGCAACTCACATCCATATATTCTGATGACGGTGTGGTTTTGGTAATAGTACCAATCCCCAATGCTGTATACCTTAGACAACTGAAGGACTCTCTGCATCTCATCAGTTAGTCTTGGAGGAGGTGAGCTCATAAGCAAAGACATTGCTGGGTGGATGAAGAGGTCTATAAACTCACAGTAAGTGTATGGAGAGCAAGATCTGTGGTGGAAGACAGAGGACCAATAAACCACTGACCTTGGATTTCCTTGTGCATCCACTCTCTTCATAGCAAAGTGAAATTTCTCATGTTGATAATACAAAATTAGGTGGTAGATGTAGGAGGTGTATCTGAACACCCTTTCTCTTGACAAGTTCATTAGTTGCTCATGCATTTTGTCAGATATGTAGGTGGCATAGTCATAGCAGATTGGAGACTTGCCAGGGGCAAACATGAGCATCATCACTAGCACAGTTTCTTCAACAAACTCAATAGAATTATAGCCCAGAATGCGGCTGATCATGTCTACAAGGTCTCTGCCCAATTGGTTGAGGTAAACATGAGAAATGGGAGGGTACTTCACGGTGTCAGACCTAATGTACAACTGATTTAGTTTGGTGATCTGAGCCTCTGTCAATTTAGCTCCTTGCTTAATCAGATCCATCAGTGATAGAGGAACTAATTTCTTCTCAGTTTTGAAGTGCAGCATCTCTCTGATGGCTTCAGGGGTGACATATAACACCACTGAACCTGAAGGGTCAATCACAGCCCTTTGAGTGGCATCATAGCAGTCAGCACATAGGTGGATTATGTCAGGGAACTGTTTGACCTGAGGGAGCTTGAAGATAGGGAGGAAAGAATCCCAAATTCCCAATACATCTGTTCCACACTCATGTTTAATCTTTAACTCATTCAGCAAGTGAATGTGGTAGTTGCTGTGCATTAGCATTTCTTCTAATATCTGATAATCCAGGTCTACTAACAGTTGCCATTCCAATTCCCTCTGAGGGGCATTTAATGGGGCAATGTTCAAGGCTACTGGAGCTACTAGTGCATCCATGGTTACTTTAGGATTCTGTTGGTATGAACTGGTGTTACTGTGCAGAGCAACACAAAGGAGTATTTTTGCACTAGAGAGGTGAATTGCAAGGAACAGAGGATAAAATGGCAATGGCAGCAATTTAAATACTGCACAAGAACTGATAGGGCTAAGGCATGGCCTTCACAACTCTTTTTTCACAGTAAATTAGTGCAGCTCGGGTTCCCCGTTCACGATTGCCTGAACAGAATGCAGGTTTTGTGAAAACTCGGGAAAAGAAGGCTTAGCAGGTGAATTTCGACCTCACAGTTGCAAATGGAGACTAGGCAGAGAGGATTTGCTGGTAAATTATGTGTTTTTTTAGTGTTTTAAGTTATCCTTGGAGAATTATGGACAAACTTAGGCGCAGGGAGGATAATTCGGATAAATACCTGGTACACTGCGGCAATGGTGACAAATGCAGGTGGGTTTGGCATGCCAACGGTCTCCAGGTCGAATTCAGCAGGTTGGTGAGAGCTTGGACGTAAAATGCATGCAGAAGAAACAATAATCGTTTTTGCAAAAAGTGCAAAAAACACGATTTTTTGGCCAAAATATGGATTTTTGGAACATTGGCGCTTTTTTTGGATGACGTCAGCATGACGTCATCAGGTGGGGTCAAGGTCGGATGACATCAGCATGATGTCATCAGGTGACGTGGCGGCTTAAGAGTGGTCCACGGGGATGATGAGGTGGCGGACAGGTGGAGCAAATGGCGAACGGGGGCGCTGACGTGGCGATGACGTAGCAGTGATGCTAGCATAGCGGGTTAACGGAAACCAGAAGCGGTAAGCGGTTTGATATCGCACCGCCCTCTATACGGAAGCTGAATTATCAAAGGGGGCTCCGATACGATGTGGGGGTGACGCGTGGCAGAGGCCTGACGTCACCCTCTGACAAATATCGGAAGCTAACCTACGGACGTCGGGGCCGCTCCGATATTCATGTGGGCCGTCTGATGAAAAAGGCTAGATCCGATGGTTGACGGATCGTTGAGATGCCAGGACAATAGGACAGCAGGCGGAGGATATTTTAATATTTTCTTTGAATGGTGTGCCCGACGGGGACTTAGGACTTCGGCAAATTCATATGGTTTTCAATGTATTTTTCATAAAAATGCGCATAGCGCCCGAACTTTGGGTAAACTGAAAAAGTGGGTTTTTTCATATGTTTTTGCAAATGAAGCGGGTTAGGGGTGCAAATGAGGGTTTTTCACAAGGTTCTTTTACAAATGAAGGGTTTAATGGTTTAGAAAACTTCTAAAGGGGAAAGAGGGGTAAGGCTTTGGGTTCTTAAACTGACCAGATGTCAATTTAATCCCTGATAGTGAACATATGGCTATAATGCCAAGGGGAAGGGATATTTATAGAATGCTTGGGGTTTATACACTATAGTGTTTATAATAATAGGGAAAGGGTAACATAGGGGATTTAGATAATAAGAAGTTAGGGGTTAATATGGAAGGCAAAAAGGTGAATGAGGAGTGATATTACTAAGTTTATATGAAGATAACTTAGCTTAGGGAGTAGATCAAAATGAAAAGAATTTTAGACAAGAAATGTGGCTTTTAAAGGAATAAGAACCAACATAAAACCTTGAATTCTTTCATGAATCTCAACTGATGAGGGGATGTTAGTAATGAATGTGAAAGGGGAAAATAGGAAGTTAGACATGCTCCTTTGCTCTGCTGCAACATGATGGAGAAGAGGACCTTCTCAATCCACTGATATTCCTTTTTTAAACAGGTTATCAAACACTCAATTGAAAGGAATGACATTTCTGCAACCCCATCTACCTACCCATCTACTTGCCTAGCATTTTTTGTTTCTTCATGGAGAGTGCACTTAGACTTGCAGACCCTTATTTGCCTTTTCTTTTCTCTTGGCTTTTTCTTTTGATTTTCTATCTAGAACTACCCTTATTGCTTCCAAGGTCCCAGATTAAGCAGTTGGGAACCTTACTTCTCTACCTAAGCTACTGGTGTGCCAAGATTAAACAGTTTGGACAGACTTCTTTCTCTATTCTAGAACAAAAATTGAAACATGGCATGATCCAGATTAGGCTGTTGGACCATCCATCAAAATTTAATCAACATGAAGCTATATACACACATTGTCTCCTTTTGGAAATATGGGATCTTTGTATCACCAAAGTAGAGCATATTTGGACCTTTCTTTGCCAATCATGAAATATGAAACCTATTGGTATAGGTAGCTAACACTTGGTATGAAAGTTTTCCACCTGCTTGTATTTACTGTTTAAAGGATTTTCATACCATGTTCTTTGAAAGCTATAAAGATTCTTGTCCATCCTTAATATTAGTTTAGAACTGTTGTAAACATGTTTATAGTTTTATTGAAAATCTTGAGAAAGTTTATGAAGATGATGACTTCATGGAAGATTAGATCATGGAAGCCCTGTATGAAAATCCATTTCAGCAGCATAAAAAGAGCTTAGAGGATACTTATCAAGATGCTCAGGAAAATTTGCAGCAGGTTCAAGATATTAGTACAATTGAAAATGATGGAAGACAAGGTCTTATTTCATATCTACTCATAGTAGAAGACAGTATGTAGGAACATAAATTTCCAATTTCAGATTGTGATAAAGTCAAGTTGACTATTTCATATCTAGATTCAGATTGTGATGATGAAGAGTACCTTCTTCTGAATCCCATGAAGGAGAGCTCTATTGTTGAGATCATCTGGAATGAAGAAAACAAAGTTATTGACCCAAGTGTTCTCATTTCAATAGAAAAAAGCCTCCATGAGGAGGTAATCCAGTCCTTTCACGAAAAACAAGATAAGATCTTTGTTCAAGTAAGTGAAAATCCTTCTTTGGATAACTTAGTGGTAAATGAAAGAAGTGTTAGTTTTGAGTTTCAATACCTATATGAAGTTTTCCCTCGTATGACTGATGAGTGCGATAAGAAACATGATAATATGGTCGCCATGTCATATGAAGATGATCAAAAATGTATTCGAATTACAGAATACTAGGGAATTGAGGAATGTCATTTATATTTTTCTTCTCATATTTCATGTTTTTAATTGTTATTTCAAGAAGACATCTTCTCACCTATTTGTTCAAAAATTTTCGAAGACTACGAACACACTCTTGCTGAGGTACATTATGAAGAGAGATTAGATTCAAGAGAAAAAGGTACCTTGTTTCTTCTAGATTAGTGAGAGGTAATTTTTCATGTTTTTCAAGATCCAATAGCAAGTTTATTGCAGTCAGCAGTGAAGGTAATTATTGTAGTATTCAGTGATGATGGAGATCATTGTCAACTCTGTTTTTGGCTATCAAATTGTAAATATTTATTGTTGTCCAGAAAATCTGATTGGGAGAATCAATCGAGGAGGCATTTGCTTGATTGGTTACACTGGAATTTTGATATCGCCTGATTGTACATATGTATTTAGCAAGCAGGTGGTTGTCATTAGGATTTGAAGCCCTCACATCTCGGTGATTTGCTGCCATCAATAAGTTTAGTAAGATTTTTATTTTAGTAAGTATTGAGTCAAGTTGTTATGTTGAGTTTCAACAATTAGTAATTTTTCTTTAGTTTTTGACCGTATTGGCCCACATGGTTAGGCACTTGGTCTACGGTGTTCTTGACACCTCCAAGGAGTTTCCATCCCCAATAAGGCCAATGTTAGTGTCAATACTTGCAGCCTTCCACCAATGATCAAACATGCTCTTACAAAGTGGTCTTAGGGTGTTAAAGTCAAATTTCTTCATTTCAGTAAGTCTTCAAGTAAAAATTTGGTCACCAGGTGTTGGGTAAGGGAGGCCTCGTGTAATGATTTTTGGGTGCAAAGCCCACAATTTTGGGTAATAATGTTGTAAAAAGCTCTGCAAAGTGCGTGGAGCGCGCATTGTAATGAGTCAAGTCAAAGGGTTGTCCGACCGAAAATAATGTAAAGATAATATAGAATATGTCAGCCTACCCATGGTCCACGAACCATGGGAATGTATAAATAGAGCAAGGCTCTGAGGGTAGGAGGTAGTTCAGTTTTTGATATGATCTAAGGTGCTATGGGTTTTTGATATTGGAATCTGGGTCTGTAAGTCGAGTCGTGGGTTGTAGTAGGAGATAGAGGCTCTGTAGCTATGTGCGCGGACCCCTGCAGCTAAGTGCGTAGGGTGGAAGTGAAATGTACTGAAGCAAAAGTTAATAAAAGATCAGTTGTTCTTGGAATATTGTGCCTTTATTGTAGATCTGGATGTTTTATGCTCTGTTATATGTTCATGCATGTTTTATGATTGTGCGCACTAATTAAAGAGTTTAACTAAGTAGACCAGAGACACTAAAGTAAGTTAAATCTATAATATAGCTAGATGGGAATCAGCTGTGTAGCTCCACACTCTACATTGGGCTACACAAGGGTCAGATTGCTGCACGGAATAGTGTAAGTAAAGATCTGGTTTTTTACCCCTCCAGAATTCATCAAGACATCCCTAGGGTTTGGAAACCTGGTTCTAGCACCCTCCCACACTACCTCGGGTGAGACCTCATTCCTCGCTCCACAGGCTGTTGCCGGAATGGCTGGTAGTGTCGGGATTTGTTTGGCTAAACACTTTTGAACCTGGGTCAGGCCCCATCAAGCCAACATTGGGTATTAGATCTAGGACTATTTTCACTCCTTGCAATGTTTTCCAAGTATTGGTCCATGTCACCCCTCAACTGAGTGTACCATCATTAAAAGAGTTGTCATCATTATTACAGGTTCCAAACTATCATTTGTAAGTGAGTGGGTCATATTATACCTTGTTGCCTCAATTGTGCTTTTAAGGCTCATTTCCCTCTCCTAGGGTTTTGAGGGCATTTTTCTTGGTTCCATGAATCCCATGATCAAAAAATTGACAAAACTTATATCCTAATTCTCATATACCTTCCCCTACCCTTCATAGACATTCTTAAACACTTCCCATCACTTATATCCCTCAAATTCGCCATTTTCCCACGAACCCTAGCATATTGTTACAATCAACATGTGCAAAAACAACTAGAAAAAATATGCTCCTGGATGATGCTTGTGATAACACGAGACTTCCCTAATCACTCGGCTTAATATCCGATGAAGTCTTGCAGATACCCCTACTATGTGCCTCTCGTATCGCAATGGCACATGTTAGGAAACCAGCTCACAAAAAGATAAAAAGATAGATCAACGCCTTAGAATTCAGCCTCTTCGAGGGGGCAACCTCCTTTACATTACACAAATGAAAAATTCCTGGATGATTCAAATGACTAAACCACCCTTCTATATATAGGAGTATAAGGGGTCATAATATAATCAAGCTGACATAACAATAATAACATAAGGGCACAAAAATAACAATAGTGGGTTTCTATGGGGCATACTAATAACAATATGGGGACAATAGGCGCACAATAATAACAATAAGGGATACAATGACAATAGTAATGGGGGAATCACTAGTATTATAGGGGCCTAACATGCCCCTCTCCTTCCGAAAATAATTTTCCTCAACCCTTGAGTAGTTTTGGATGCTTCTGTATAAAATTATCATCCTCCCATGTGGAATCTTCAGCAGATAAGTTCTTCCACTTGATGAGATACTTTGAAATTGATCGATTTCGTAGTTGTCGAGTTCTTGTTTCTTTGATTGGTTCTGGTTGCAATATTATTTTTCCTTCCTCGTCAAGTTCTGGTAATATTGTTTGAACTGGGAGCTTGTCACCTATAACCTTCTTTAAACATGAAACATGGAAAACCGGGTGCACTCAGGAAGCTATAGGAAGCTCCAATTTGTATGCCATAGTACTAATATTTTGTATCACCTTGTACGGACCATAATACTTTGGTGATAATTTATTATCCTTCTTAGCTTGCTTGAGGGACATTCGTTTATATGGTTGTAGCCATAGGAATACCTAGTCACCTACATCAAAACTTCTTTCGTTGCGATGTTGATATTCTTGTTGTTTCATTCTATTCTACGCCAACGTGAGGTTATCCTTTAAGAGTCAGAGAACTTGTTGTTAATGCTCGATGTGATGTTCCACTGCTTGAACCATAGAATATTCTCTTAAATATGATGTGATGGATGGTGGATGATATCCATAAAGTGCCATAAATGGGGTCATTCTTGCTGCAGTATGGAAGGAAGTGTTATACCACCATTCAACGAGGTAACCATTTGACCCATTGTGTCTATTTATCATATAAAAAGCAATGAAGATATCCTTCCAAACATTTGTTTACTATCTCAGTTTTCCCATCAGATTGAGGATGATAAGATGAGCTATGAGCTAACTGATTACTGAGACAAGAAAATAATTCTGTCCAAAAATTTCCAGTGGAAATGGGATCTTTATTGCTTACAATAATCTTTGGTTTTCCATGTAGCTTTTGAATTGTTTCCATAAATTTAGTAGAAATTGTACTAGATTTAAATGGATGTGATAATGCACAAAAGTGTGCATACTTGGTAAGTCTATCAACTACCACCATGATGACACTCTTTCCCTCGGACATGGGTAAACCTGTGATAAAACCCATTGAAACCTTGCCCCAACATTGGCTTGGAATGGATAGAGGTTGTAATAAACCTGAGGTCTTAATTATTTCAACTTTATTTTGTTGGCAAACCAAACATTCCGCCACAAACTTTTGAATATTAGATTTAAGGCCATCCCAAAAAAATTCCTTCTTAACCCTGTGGTAAGTTTTTAAAAATCCTGAGTGCCCTCGTAAGGGAGAAGTGTGCAATTCCATAAGAATCTTTTGTTTGAGTTGGGAATTCTTACATAGGTATAAGTGATCTTTGTACCATAACGAATCATTTTTCCAGCTAAATGTATTAGATGTACTGGGATCTTGTTGTATCTTTTGAATGAGTGCCCACACTTCTTCGTCATTCTTCCATTCCTCCCTTGCTTCATTTATCCAATCTGGTTGGATAATAGAAATGGCGCACAACAATGCTTCCACATCCTCATCCTTTCTTGAGAGTGCATTAGCCACAACATTTTTCTTCCCTTTTTTGTAGATGATTTCAAAGTCATAACCCAACATCTTTTTGACCCATTTTTGTTGCTCTTCAGAGGATAATATTTTTTCTAAAAAGTATTTAATACTATCATGATCCGTTTTTACCTTGAAGTGTCTTCCCATTTGGTGGGGTTGCCATTTCTTAAGTGCATGTAGTATTGCCAACATTTCCTTCTCATAAATAACTTTATGTAAATACTTTCCCCTGATTGGACGACTTTCGAAAGAAATGGTTCTTTCATCTTGCATTAAAACTACACCAATTCAATTTCCTGAAGCATCACATTCCACAATAAAGGTTTTTGTGAAGTCTGGTGTAGCTAAGACCGATGCTTGGTGTTATCACTGACAAAATTTCAAAGAAAAAAGGTAAGGGAAGAGTTAATTGATCCTGGACATATTCATGCTGATCTTGGTCGTGTTCATGCAATAGGCATTTGACCCAATTCTTAGTTTGAGCAAACAAGCCCATGGTGAGCAGAGATAAGAAATCTTCATCAAATTCAAGCAAGGCAAGATACATCAGATGGATTGATAATAGGCTCAGACCCAACATCAAAATTATGAAGAGGCAAATCGAGGATTTGGAGATACAACTAAGTCAGCAGAAAGGATTTCCTTAGCTAAGGAAAATCACATAGAAAACAAGTTTCAAGGCAAATGAGAAGGACATTTCAAGATAAAGAAGCTCAAGATAGTCGAATTTGGCATGTAATCTGTGTTTTTGAAATTACACAGCAGTTTCGTAGTGCGCTACGAAACTGCTGTAGGTGACAGCAGTTTCGTAGCGCGCTACGAAACTGCTGTAGCTACATATTATCATTCGATGGGCCAATTTTGAAGAACAAAGGAGCATATTTTTGGAGCAAGGTACGCCTGGCATGGAAAACAAAATAATCAAATGCATTTTTATGCAAATTAAAAGAAACAAAGAGGGACATTTGTGAACTCCAAAATTTCATGTTATGAAAACAGCAGCCAACTTCCAAGGAGATTACCAAGCAATTGAAAACTCATCTCTGAAAATTAAAAGAGGTTTTCATTCTTAAGATACTAAAGTACAAAAACCTCTTCCACTTTCCTCAAATCCATTACGATCTGAGAGAAATTAATGACCAAAGTTGCGCTACGAAACTGCTGTAGGTGCAGTTTTTCATCTCCTGTTTTACACCTGTTTTTCAAAGACACATTCTGGGCGGTAGGGAAGGTGTTTCAAAAAGCCAAGATAGATTTTTGTTTAGAATGGATTGGTTCACAAAAGCCTCCTTCCTTTTTTCCAAATACAATTTTTATGAGAAGTTATGAGCTCTGTCCCAAGACCTATTTTTCAGCCAGAACAGAGCAAGGGACAGTCTCCTAGTTTCTAGGAACAACAAAAGGATGAGTCATCAAGGGCCAGCTGGAAGGTTATGAGCACCATAAAATTCGAATTCATGGAGTTTTAGGTGTCAAATAATGTTTTAAATGTTTAGATAAGGTTGTTGTAATCATAATAAGGAGTTACACTCCTAGTTGTATTAGGTCTCTAGGACTCCTAGTTAGCTGTCCTTTGTATTAAATAGTTAGTTTTAAGTGTCAATAGGTGTCAAATTAGGAGGAATTCGAATTCCTCTCATGCTGGAGGAAGGAATCTACATGAACTCTATATATGGGAGAAGAACTAATGTATTAAGGGTTGGAAATTTTATGAAAAAACTGGTATTTGGCCTATGTAAGACTCATTTTCGGTAATACATGCTTGACTTTACTTCTCAGGATTCATGAAGGATTTTTTATGTTCAGAATATGTGATGTTGTCCTTTTCTTACTTCTTACAGTGGTATGGATGTATAATCACTCAGAATTCACTGAATGTGCTCTGACTTCCTGTATACATTTATAAATTGTGTGGTCCCATATGAGTTTATGTTCTGAATATTTAAATGCTGAATGTCCTAACTTCCATGTCAGGTTGAGTTCATTGTTATATTGAGGTGTTGTTGACTCCATAAGCCCAATGGATAGTTTTGTTTAATGTGTTTCCACCATTCATATTTTTCACAGTTGTTCTATAAGAGTTAGCCATCTTATCTTTAATCAAAATCATTAATCCATCAAGAGAGAGCCCTCTCAGGTTAACGAGGCTAAGCCTCAGCCTAAAGTAGGTTGAAATAGTTACTTGAAGTCTTCCTGGTCTGCAGCCTTCCAGGGCCTGATTTTGAGATAACATTTTGGTGCGTCTGCCCGGAGCCTGAAGTCTATTCATTCCCGAAATTAAGAGGTTGAACTTCTGAAGGTAGCAGGAGCTCAGACATCTATTTGAGGCTGCACAACTACCTTGGTGACTCCACACATTGAATAAGAAATTGGAAGGTGACTCCACTGCTAGAAGATCAGTAGCTTGATGAAGTTTCAAGATGAGTTCCACTGCAAGAATGAATGCCAGGTATGCTCCTATGAATCGGTCTCATATCCCTGGTTTTCCAAATCCTATGCCAAAGGTTGATTGGTTAGAGGATCTTCCGATATTCAAAGATGAAAAGAAAGACAATGCTGCTCTTCATTTGGTTAGGTTTCATATGCATGTACGCAATCTTAAGGTTCATTTCCCTGAAGATTGTCTTATGAGGATGTTTATGACCACTTTAGAAGGAAAAGCGTGGTCTTGGTATAAAAGTTTGGAAAATGGTTCATTATATTCTCTTGCTGATTTCCATGATGTGTTCTATGACATGTATAAAGAGTGTCATCACTCCTTATTGCTGGTCAAAGATTGTTGTAAACATTCTACGAGTTTTATTCAATATTTGGAGGATTGTTATGATGATGATGAATTTATGGATGAAGAAATTTTAGAGGCTCTTCATAACAATGCATTTCAACACCAAGAAGAAAGTATAACATCTCATGAAACGCAACATGAAGATCAGCAGGGGTTTATTTGTGAAAACCATGTTTCATCCTTTGATATGAATGAAAAGATGCAGCAGATTTGTCAGTCTTTTGATCATAAAGAATATGAAATTGATTGCAAACACCAAGAAGAAATATTGGAAGAAATTTTTTATAATCCTCAGGCAGAAGAAAAGGTTGTTCATTTTTGTGATTCCTTGCAGTAGCTTACATCAAAGAATGATCACAATAGTGAGGAAAATTACATTGTCTATGGGAATCATGTAGAAAGGCAGTTGGATAGCACATCAAAGGAATTTTGTGTGGCTAAGGATCAGTTGTCTAAAGAGATAGAATGTTATGATGATTATCAAAATAACCATGTTTTCTTTGACCCTATAAATGAATACATGGCAAAGTTTTGCACATCTGTATTTCAATTTCATTTGCATTATGAAGATCATATACATTATAAGTTGATTTGGTCATCTCACTATCATGGTTATTTTGAGGTTGAATGCAGTCAAGAGATTCAATTGTCAGATCACATCAATGACTGGCTTCATTGGAAATTTCATGTTCCTTGAGCTACAAGTGGAGATTGCAGCTGATAGGGTAGGTAGGTAGGAAAATGAAAATAAGCTCAAGGTTGACTGAGCAATTTTTCAGTAGATATAGACTTCTTTCTCCTACAGTGATCATCAAGCTTAAGCCTGAGGTGAAGGCCCAAGGAACTTAAAGAAGATGTTTGTCAAATAAATTTTTGTTCATCATAAGAGGATAAGGCACTGGAACTGCAGGTTCTTAGTGTACCACAAGGGCACACTATCCCAAGTGGAGCCACTATTATCACTGACAAAATTTCAAAGAAAAAAGGTAAGGGAAGAGTTAATTGATCCTGGACATATTCATGCTGATCTTGGTCGTGTTCATGCAATAGACATTTGACCCAATTCTTAGTTTGAGCAAACAAGCCCATGGTGAGCAGAGATAAGAAATCTTCATCAAATTCAAGCAAGGCAAGATAAATCAAATGGATTGATAATAGGCTCAGATCCAACATCAGAATTATGAAGAGGCAAATCGAGGATTTGAAGATACAACTAAGTCAGCAGAAAGGATTTCCTTAGCTAAGGAAAATCACATAGCAAACAAGTTTCAAGGTAGATGAGAAGGACATTTCAAGATAAAGAAGCTCAAGACAGTCGAATTTGGCATGTAAGCTGTGTTTTTGAAATTACATAGCAGTTTCGTAGTGCGCTACGAAACTGCTGTAGGTGATGCCTCATGCACAGCAGTTTCGTAGCACACTATGAAACTGCTGTAGCTACATATTATCATTCGATGGGCCAATTTTGAAGAACAAAGGGAAATATTTTTGGAGCAAGGTACGCCTGGCATGGAAAACTAAATAATCAAATGCATTTTTATGCAAATTAAAAGAAACAAAGAGGGACATTTGTGAACTCCAAAATTTCATGTTATGAAAACAGCAGCCAACTTCCAAGGGGATTACCAAGCAATGAAAAACTCATCTCTAAAAAGTAAAATAGGTTTGCATTCTTAAGATACTAAAGTACAAAAACCTCTTCCACTTTCCTCAAATCCATTACGATCTGAGAGAAATTAATGACCCAAGTTGCATTACGAAACTGTTGTAGGTGCAGTTTTTCATCTCCTGTTTTACACCTATTTTTCAAAGACACATTCTGGGCGGTAGGTAAGGTTTTTCAAAAAACCAAGATAGGCTTTTGTTCAGAATGGATTGTTTCACGAAAGCCTCCTTCCATTTTTCCAAATACAGTTTTTATGAGAAGTTATGAGCTCTTTCCCAATACCTATTTTTCAGCCAGAACAGAGCGAGGGACATTCTCCTAGTTTCTAGGAACAACAAAAGGATGAGTCATCAAGGGCCAGCTGGAAGGTTATGAGCACCATCAAATTCGACTTCATGGAGTTTTAGGTGTCAAATAATGTTTTAAATGTTTAGATAAGGTTGTTGTAATCATAATAAGGAGTTACACTCCTAGTTGTATTAGGTCTCTAGGACTCCTAGTTAGCTGTCCTTTGTATTAAATAGTTAGTTTTAAGTGTCAATAGGTGTCAAATGAGGAGGAATTCGAATTCCCCTCATGCTGGAGGAAGGAATCTACATGAACTCTATATATGGGAGAAGAACTAATGTATTAAGGGTTGGAAATTTTATGAAAAAACTGGTATTTGGCCTATGTAAGACTCATTTTCAGTAATACATGCTTGACTTTACTTCTCAGGATTCATGAAGGATTTTTTATGTTCAAAATATGTGATGTTGTCCTTTTATTAATTCTTACAGTGGTATGGATGTATAATCACTCAGAATTCACTGAATGTGCTCTGACTTCATGTATACATTTATAAACTGTGTGGTCCCATATGAGTTTATGTTCTGAATATTTAAATGCTGAATGCCCTGACTTCCATGTAAGGTTGAGTTCATTGTTATATTGAGGTGTTGTTGACTCCATAAGCCCAATGGATAGTTTTGTTTAATGTGTTTCCACCATTCATATTTTTCACAATTGTTCTATAAGAGTTAGCCATGTTATCTTTAATCAAAATCATTAATCCATCAAGAGAGAGCCCTCTCAGGTTGAGGAGGCTAAGCCTCAGCCTAAAGTAGGTTGAAATAGTTACTTGAAGTCTTCCTGGTCTGCAGCCTTCCAGGGCCTGATTTTGAGATAACACTTGGCACATTTCCTCTTTAAGATGTTTGAAGGCCTTTGTTGCTTCTAGAGTCCATGAAAAAGCATCTTTCTTCAATAATGTTGTTAGAGGTGCTGCTATTCTCCCATAATTCTTAACAAAATTGTGATAATACTCTGTCAACCTAAGAAATCCTCATAGATGCTTTATGGATGTGGGGATTTTCCATTCTTTAATGTCTTTAATTTTGCTAGGGTCTACCTTAACACCTTCATGAGATACAATATGACCTAGATATTCCACCTCTTGTACTCCAAAGAAACATTTGGAGCTTTTTGCATATAATTGTTTCTCCTTGAATAGTTTGAGCACCCTGTCAACATGTTCAACATGATCCTTCCTAGACTATTGTAGATTAGTATATCATCAAAAAATACTATTGTAGATTAGTATATCATCAAAAAATACTAACACAAATTTTCTAAGGAAGGGTTTGAAATTGGAATTCATCAAACCTTGAAATGTAGAAGGTGCATTGGTAAGGCCAAAAGGCATGACCAAAAATTCATAACGACCCTCATGAGTTCTAAATGCTATTTTCAAAACATCTTCAGTCTTGATTTTGATTTGATGATATCCTAAACAAAGATCCAACTTGGTGAAGAAAATTGATCCATGCAATTCATCCAATATTTCATCAATGACAGGAATGTGAAATTTATCTTTAATAGTGAGCTTGTTGAGCTCCCTATAATCCAGACACATGCACCATGATCCATCCTTATTGTGCATCAATACTACTGGAGCAGAGAAAGAAATTTGACTAGGTTGAATTATACCAGCCTCTAGCATTTCCGCAACCATACGTTCAATTTCACTCTTTTGGGCATAGGGATATCTGTACGGCCTGATGTTTGGAGGAACACTTCCTAGAATCAAATGAATAGCATGATCATGATCACAAATAGGTGGGAGACCTTTGGAAGTCTCAAATACCTTGGAATGATTTTCCAAGACTTTTTGGAGATCTGGAGAAATAGATGTATTTGATGTGGGAACCTCTAGCGAACATAATTGTGCAATTACACCTCGTTGTTCCTTCTTTAGAAGCTTTTTCATACCATTAGAGTTGATTATATTTCCTGATTTTCCTGTAATGCCCCTTAATTCAACTTCCTTTCCTTCCACATAAAATTTCATGAAAAGTTCTTGAAAATTAAAAGCTATTGTACCCAAGGATTGTAGCCATTGGACTCCTAGTACAACATCAACATCACCCATTCTAATGGAAATCATTGGGCTATTAAATACATATTCTCCCATGGATAGCTTGATATTATGGCACTTTCCAAAGAAATTTATGGTTCCTCCACTTGCAACCATCACTTAACACTCTGGTGCTGGATATAGGAAGAAATTCAATTCCTTTGCTATCTTACAAGAATAAAATTATGGGTACTTTCTGAATCAATCAACACTATTACCTTTTTCTTCTTGATATGTCCTTCTATCTTGATAGTTTGAGGAGTGGTAATTCCAGCCAATGCATTACAAGATATGGTTGGATTCATTTCTTCTCTATCTAGGGCTTGTTCCTGCAATATATCCTCTTCTTTTGACATTTATTGTTCCTTTTCTTCCTTCTCTTCACAATCTATGTATAATAATTTCTTCTTAGCACACTTATGACTTTTAGTGTACTTGCTATCACAACTATAACAAACCTGTTTACTCTTTTTTCTTCCAATTTTTTTGGTGTCAACATTGTAGGTTGTGGAAGGCTAGGGGCAACAACACTTCCATCTTTATAGTTGTGAGTGGTAGGCTTCCTGGTTGCCATAATTTTGCTTTCCATTTTTCTTACTAACTTGAATGCCTTCTCCAATGAATTAGGTTCCCAAAGGCGAACCTCATGTTGGATATTATCCTTTAAAGTCCCTATGAACAGACCAATCCTATGCTTCTTTGGAATATATTTTACCCTTATGTTCAGTTTTTGGAAGTCCTCAATGTGCTCCATCATTGAACCCTTTTGTTTGAGATTTATCAATTGGCTAAAAAAGGTGTTGCTTTTTGTATCCTCATAATGTGCTATCATTTCTTCCGTAAAAATTTCCCAAGTGACAATTTGTTTACGAGATCAAAGCCATTGATACCATACAAATGGATTTGGTTCCAAATATAAAGTTGAAATACGTACCTTTTGTGTGTTTTGCACATTATAGAGATCGAAAAATGCTCCATCTGTAGTATCCATGTTCCGAGATCCTTGCCATCAAACTTCCTCATATTAATTTTTGGAACATGGTGGGTCTTAAATCCAATATTAGAGTCTATGAAATCATAATTAACATTTCTTTTGTTCTCATCATGAGTTTCCTTTACTACCCTTTCACCATTAGCGACCATTTCTTGTAGCAACTTATTCAAATTTATCTTCAATTCTTCCATCTTATCGTCCATGCCATACATCTTAGCATCCATGCCATTCATCTTAGCTTCCATGCCATCCATATTAGCTTCCATATTAATGTGCATTCCATTCATATTAGTTTCCGTGCCATTCATCTTGGCTTCATTTACCTTTAGTGAGAATGAAATTTGTTGTACTTGGTCTTGTAATTTTGATATATCATGTTGCATTTCTTCCTCTTCTTCACGAGTCATGGTAGAGATTTCAGGTTGCTTACTAGGTGTTTCCATTTTATTCATTCTAATAATTCTTCAATATTCCCTTTGAATTCCTTCAAACTAATTTTTCAAACCAATCTTATGCAAAATTTAAAAAAAAACTACACACTTTTATTTTCACTTTGTAAGAGCTCAATATTGAATCTGTTGTATCTCTGTAACTGCGGATCTAAAATATCTAAAATCTCGTCCTGCAGTATCCCTCTGAGTCCTCTTTCTAACCCTACAAGTCTTATCAATATTGGATTCTCCGAGGAAGAGTTATGCCAAATCTCCCACGGTGACCTGATTATAAACTAGTTTAGTAGAGAGAACTTGTACGATGCGCCTCATGTCACTGTTTCGACCTTAGTACCTACCATTGATACATAAAAAACTACAGGCTGTCCTCTTCTAGAATTTCTTACGAAATTTTAATCTAATGCTCAAAACCAAAGTTATGGAGATTTTCCCTAGGTGACCTGTTTGGAACGTCATTCGGGGATCTGGAAAAACCCTAACTTCCTCACACCATATCTCTAAAAATATAGCGAGACAGGATCTGAAATTCAGAGCCGAGGCTTAGACTGATTTCTTCTCAAATTTTTTTCTTTTTAGCTTCTAAAACTTTGTAGAGAAAGCGTTATAGCAAAAATCCCATGATGACCTGTTTTAGTTTAAATTTTGAGTCTTCCAAAAACCCTAACTTCCTCAAACCATATCTCCAAAAATATAGTGAGACAAGCTCTGAAATATGGACCCGAGGGGTAGCGCGATTTTGTCTCAAATGGGTTTTTTTTCGCTTCTGAAACGTCGCAGAAAAAATGTTATAGAGAAAATTCCACGATGACCTATTTGGAGCAGTGAAACCCTAGAATCCAAAGCTTTGATACCAGATGTTAGGAAACCAGCTCACAAAAAGATAAAAAGATAGATCAACACCTTAGAATTTAGACTCTTTGAGGGGGCAACCTCCTTTACATTACACAAGTGAACAATTCTTGAATGATTCAAATCACAAAACCTCCCTTCTATATATAGGAATATAAGGGGTCATAATATAATCAAACCAACATAACAGTAATAACATAAGGGCACAAAAATAACAATAGTGGGTTTCCATGGAGCATACTAATAACAATATGGGGACAATATCGCCACAATAATAAAAATAAGGGATACAATGACAATAGTAATGGGGGAATCACTAGTATTATAGGGGCCTAATAGCACATCATCTATAGTTTCATATTCTGGAATCCCTTGACTGACCACATCCAAATTACGTTCCATCTCTCTTATGGGGTCCACACCTTCTTCATAGGGAGCATTTGCTACCTGTTGGGCTACTCGTCGTGCTATTGGTGACGTGCCAGGTGACCTTTCTAGACCAACATTTGCACATTTATCACAAGTTAAATCTCAGTTACACTTTCACAAAAAAATCATAAAAAATTGAAAAATTCGAAAACAAGTTTTTACCTACATCATTCCAATGTTTGCCCTTTGGTAGAGGTAGATCCAGATCCCATCTGAAATATGTGCTTGCATAGGCGTACTAGTCCACAATAATTAATTGGCAATACAGCCAAATGAAAAACTATGGAGGAAAATGCATCTCCTAACCCCCTCCTCCTAGAGGCATGAGTTCACTCCATTTGACTAGTCCCAGACATTGTGGATTAGGATCCGATACCTTCGTCCACTGACACTAAAGCAGGGGTACACACTCTAGAAATAAAGTAACCAAAATCGAATCGAAGCCAAACTATTTCAAGTTTCCTTGCTTACCCTTGTTTAGCTACCTCTTCATATTGGCCAGTAACCCTGAATGCCAGTTGAATAATGTTGGAGTGAGGGATTCTACTACATACTAGAATTGGAATTTTGAAGTCTCGTGCAAATCTTGCATCTGATATACGTGAGCTATAGTTAATAGGATCATCCTCAAGGTAATATTTCTCACTTTCACTATCTTCACCTTCGCACCCATTGTCATCTCAGCACCCGGGCAATGTCTCGCGACTAGAGTATTGGTGCTCTCACCTCCAAGATGAGACTCGAAGAGTTGAACCCTTTCTCCTCTTATCGAAAATCCAGTGATGAAGTAATTATTTGTTTCCTCACCCTCCAATTCCTGGTCCCCAATAATTAATATTCCCCAATCAATATCCCATAGAATCATCAAGTAGTGCAGTCGTTCATTTTTGGCTCTAAGTCTTGTAGTCATGAAGAACTTCAATAACCCACAATTCCTCAAAGCATCGATACATTCTAAATCTTGGGTTTCTTATTGGTTTTCTGCCTCATGGCCTCTTTCCTTCCATTCTAGGACCATGTTGGCAAAACTTTCCTACAAAACATCATGAAACATTAGTTCAATGATTTTTCGTGGATTCAAACTCAAAAATTTCCCCTACCAGGAATGTTTTTCCTTTAAAAATACACCTCGCAGTCATTGCGTTAGGTTTTATTAAACACGCGATGTCATCGTGAGGGCCTTTTGCCTCAGGGGCGACCATCTCAGGTCTGATGAGCAAACCCGAATTGATCACCCATGCGGTTTAAAAATAAAAATCCCTTCTTACGGCAAGAAAAATCCAATGAAAATGTATAAAAATATAACCAAATGCAAGATAAAGGACATAGCTCTTACCTGCTATTGACGGTTCGGGAAATGATACCCTAGATGTCCCACTGATCTACAGAAATTATAGAACAACTGTTGTGAATTCTGCGTGTACTTTTGCAACAGATGGTAGTTGTTTGTAGCATGCTTTCCTCCTATTTGACAAATCACGCACCACAATGCAAACACCGTGCTAGGTCCTGCTTGTGCCTCTGGTATCAATGGAATTGGTCCTCCTCGCGCGAGGTAACTTTCAAATACTAGGCAACGGTCCTTGCCATGTCCCTGACCCTTACATTTAATGCACCATACTTCATCGCGCACTTCTAGGCGAGCTGTCTTGTCCTGTTTTAGACTCTGCATCTCAAGGCACAAGTTTTTCAACTGCACGTGGATCTATTGAACTCCCAGGTTAGGATCCTATATTAGGGTCTCATGTAGTCTCATCACAATCTCCAAGGCCTCAACTTGAGTGGTTACCCTTTGTTGTGAAGGTGCATTCCTTAAATGCGGTGTTAGCGATGCTACAAACCATTCACGGTGTTGTCCATCCATCAATGTCATATTAGCTTCGCTAATTGTACACTGCAGTCTCTGATCCAAATCCAAAGGGGTCTCACTTGGTAGCATTGTGATCTCCTTGAACCCACTGACTAACTGTGCCTTTAACTTTGGCTTGCTAAATTCTATGTTCAGCACAACATGGATATCTGCGATCCTTGCATTCGAATTGTCATTGGAATGCTTAATGTACCAGGTCAGCGTGTTAGGCCCCTATACTACTAGTTTAACTCCTTATTGTTATTAGTAAAACCCACTTATTATATTGATGTAACCATGTAGTGCCCATATTGTTACTAATGTACCCCATAGAAGCCCACTATTGTTATTATTGTGCCCTTACATTATTATTTTTATGTTGGCTCTGATTATGTTATGACCCCTTAAGACTCCTATATATAGAAAGGAGGTCTTTTCATTTGTATCATCGGAGAATTGTTCATTTATGTAATGTAAAGGAGGTTTCCCCCTCGAAGAGGCTGAATTCTAAGGCGTTGATCTATCTTTTCTATCTTTTCTTGAGCTGGTTTCATAACATTTGGTATCAGAGCTTTGGATTCTAGGGTTTCGCTGCTCCAAACAGGTCATTGTGGAATTTTTGCTATGACTTTTTTTCTTTGACGTTTCAGAAGTCGCAAAAAAAACCCATTTGAGAAGAAATAGTGCTGAACCTTGGATCTGAATTTCAGAGCTTTTCGTGTGATATTTTTGGAGATATGATATGAGGAATTTGGTCTTTTTCCAGACTCCTAAATTACATTCAAAACAGGTGACCTGGGGAAAATCGTCATAACTTTCTCTCTGGGGATCAGATTGAAATTTCGTAAGAAGGTATAGAAAGAGAACGGACTGTAGTTTCTTGTATACATTTTTCAGATCCAAAGGTTGAAACAGTGACTTGTGGAACGTCATACATGTTCGCTCTACTGAACTAGTCTATAATCAGGTCACCTTGGGAGATTGTGTATAACTCTTTCTTGGATAATCCAATTTGGATCAGACTAGTGGCATCGGAAAGAGGACACAGAGGGATACTACAGGTCACAATTTCAAAACTTAAAGATCTGAAAGTACAGAGTTACAGTTGTTTCAAGGTAGAGCTCCTAAAATCAAGAAAAAGAAAGATGAGGAGGTTTGATGGCAAGGATCCGGTAAATTGGATACTTCAGATGGAGCAATATTTTGATATACATGGTGTACAACTATTACAAAAGGTATGTATTACATCTTCATATTTAGAACCAAATCAATTTTTATGTTACAAAGGGCTTTGTTCTCATAAACAACTTGTTACGTGGTCAATTTTCACTGAGGAAATGATAGCACATTATGAGGATAAAAAGAGCAACACCTTCTTTAGAGCAACACCACGACAATTGGAAAGAGTAAAAGGGCTTTGTGACATAGTGGAAAGCAAAATTATGGAAACCAGGAAGTGTACCCCTCACAACTATAAAGATGGAAGTGTTGTTTCTCCTAGCCTTCCACAACCTACAAGGGTTACACCACAACAATTGGAAGAAAAAAGAGAAAAAGGACTTTGTTACAATTGTGATAGCAAATGCACTAAAGGCCATAAGTGTGCTGAGAAGAAATTATTTTACATAGAATATGAAGAGGAGGAAGAAAAGGATCAAGAAACAACAAAAGAAGAAGATATACGCCAGGACCTCACCCCAGAGAAAGAAGAAATGAATCAAACCATATCTTGTAAAACATTTGCAAGAATTACCACTCAAACTCTCAAGATAGAAGGACATATCAAGAAGAAAAAGGTGCAAGAAGTGAAAGATCACATCGAGAAAGAAGAAATGAATCCAACCATATCTTGTAATTCATTGTTCGAAATTACCACTCCTCAAACTATCAAGATAGAAGGACAAATAAAGAAGAAAAATGTTCAAGAAGTGAAAGATCACATCGAGCATCAAGAAATAAATCCGACCATATCTTGTAAAGGATTGGAAGAAATTACCACTCCTCAAACTATCAAGATAGAAGGACATATCAAGAAGAAAAAGGTTCAAGCAGTGAAAGATCACATCGAGCATCAACAACAAGTTCTCCAACTTTTAAAGGATAACGCCACTTCGGTGCAAAATCAAATGAAACAACGGGCACTTAAAAAATGGCGACCTTACCGAATGGGAAGACTCTTCAAGGATGAGGATGTGGAAGCATTGTTTTGTGCTATTTCTATTATCCAACTAGATTGGATAAATGAAGCAAGGGATCAATGGAAGAAGGACAAAGAAGTATGGCCACTTATTCAAAAGTTGCAAAAGATCCTAATTCAAACAATATTTCCAGATATTGAAAAGGAAGGAAAATTCATATTGGAACCTGGAGCAGTCACAAAAAAAAGAACCTGGCAGCTACAAAATCGATCAATTTCAGAGTATCTCATCAAGTGGAAGAACTTACCCACTGAAGATTCCACATGGCAGGACAAGAATTTTATACAGAAGCATCAAGAACTACTCAAGCGTTGAGGATAACACTTTTTGAAGGAGAGGCGAATGTTAGGCCCCTATACTACTAGTGTAACTCCTTATTGTTATTAGTAAAACCCACTTATTATATTTGTTACACTAAAATTTGTCACCATGATTATTTGCAATCAGTATGGCTCCATCAATAGTCATACTATACTCCTTGGCAAGTCTTATACCTCTGCTCCTCATGTCAAACTCCAAGAAAGAGAGAAAGTCCTTAAAAGTCAATATAACTCTGGTTACGCAGTTTCTCTTAGCCTTACCTGCGTGTACGCACCTCAAGTTCATAAAACTTGCGTACTTGTACGCTCTGTCTGTAAAGGGGTGGGTGCGTACTCCTGTAAAGGTCAAAAGGCGCAAGTTTCACTTCAAAAGTTACTTGTGGTCGATTCTAGAGCATTCTAGAAGATGGTTTGACGTGGATTGAGCGCCTCCAGATGGTTCATGCATCCCAATGAAAGAGGAGCTTATCCCATGAAGAGGGGAGCTATCCCATTGAAAGAGGGGCTTATCCCATTCATGGTGGACCTGATTAACTTCCTCCAAAGTACTATAAATACAGGCATTGGGCCAGAGGGAGGAGAGGTTGAAAGCTGAATATTCCTAAGGGTAGATGTTGCTGAAATTAGGACTGCCTTTTAGAGCTTGAGAGGAGAGATTCCAATCCTTTCTTAGCTTCATTTGGAAGTGGGTGAGCTGATCAAAGTAAAGGAGAACTCTTACTGGACCCTGGGAGGGACTTGCACAACACCAAGGCACTGGTTGTAATGGTTTCTTTTGTTTCCAATTAATACAATTAAGTTCATTTTTCTCAACAAGTTGTTATATATAATTTGTTTCATAAACTCCTTGGTCTTTATGATGAATATGTTTTATTATATGAGTTATTCAGGTGCTATGTAATCATTTTCTTGTTAGTGAATGTAGGCTTCAAGGAGAAGGAGCTCATCTGGATCAGAGAGGCTGGACTACAACAAACAAGCGTTGGACTAAAGGTAAGCCTTAAACACCTGGTTGCTTTTATTTTAAATGCATATTTAGGGAAAGATAGTGCTTGATTGTTTTGTTTGTCACTAGAAAGCCTTAGCTTCTAGGGAGGTCAGTTTTGTCCGCAAAATTGACTCTTTCCGCATGAGAAAATGGCGACTTCGCTGGGGAATCCATGGATTTGATTGATTTCTCTTTTGATTGATACTTTGATTTGAGAAAATTTGATTTCTTTCTAGTTTTTGATTGATTCACTGTGAATTTGGGTGGAATAGCTTAGGGTTAAGTTAGTTTTTATTTTTCTTGATTTTGAGAGCAATACACACCCTCTGCGTTAAGAACAGTGCGTACCTGTACGCACTGCTACTTTGTACATAGAGCATGACCGCACCTGTGCAAACAGGCTGCCTGCGTACCCTGTCAAAAGCCTAGAAAATTTCAATTTTTTCCTTTTTATCTTTTAGATTTTGTTTATAGCTTGTTTTTGCTGCCCAGATCCACTGTTTACCTGTCAAAAGTTTTCATCTAAGCTTGTTTCATTAGCGTCAAGGGTTTTAGTGAAGTTCATAGAGATTCTAGCCCTAGGTTTGATTTTTGCATTGGTCTTGTAGTGACTTTGGCTTTGGAAGTTGTAAAAACCTTGGATCTCCCTGGTCTTTTCAGTCTTCTTAGAAGTCGGACCTTTCATAAAATCCACCTTTGTGAGAAACCTACCTTTGTGTTGTCTCTTTGTGGAATTTCGAGAAGGCTTGTTGGTTAAGCTGTGAATTTCATTCTTAAGAAAAAGAACAAAAACTTTTTATTTTGTTTTTGACTAGTTTATGATTCTGCATGAATTAGTCCTTGGTTGGATTGTAACTGAGTAAAACATCCTGGAATTATATTTTGTAGGCTTTTACCTCATTAGATTTTCTTTTAGGAGAATTTATCTTTAATTTGAATAGATCTTAAAATTGATTTTCGTTTTTATAAATCTTAGATTGATTTGATTATCATAGATCTTAAGATTGGTTTTCGTTAAGTAGTTTTGCATGCTTTGTTAAATAGGAAAAATACAAAATCTCTTTTGAGGAAAGTTTGTTTTAGTAGCGTTTGAAGTCTTTGAAAAGAGAAAGGAAGTTTTCGTGAATAATTAGTGGTCATGTGCTGTGTGCTTTGGAAAAGATAAAGAGATTGTTTCTTTAATTTTCATTGCCAAGAAAGTTGTCTTTATAAATTTTGCATTCTCCAACTCTCTTAGCTAGGGAATTCATTGAAAAAGGAAAGATTGTTTTGTTTCATCCTAGGTGCATCTTTTTAGTGGATTTGAGTCGAGTCTACACACCATTAGTTTCATCTCCGCTACCTTTTGTCCTAAAGAAAAGCCTTAAAAATTAACGCTTAAAATAAAATCAACTTAGTAACTTTTTATTTACTAGGGCTCTGAAACACCAATATAGATCAGGCTAGTGTCTTGGAGTAGGAGAGTAATTAACTCTCCAAGACAGTAAAACCAAACAAGTAGCTTATCTTGTGGTAGGATAAATCCAACTGTTTCATTTGTACTCTGGGAAAGCTCCTCTTAAAGGAGAAGCACGAGACCGTGTCCGAACCAGTGAGGGAATCAATCCTCCTTCATTGGGAACGACGCCAGATACGCACGTACTGCAAATGGTAAACCTCGGATTAACCATTGTCGAGGAGCCTGGGGTCACTTGTCGGTAAACCTTGGATTATTGTCAAGGAGCCGGCAAGGGGATTGAGCTTGTTACTTTGCCCTTGTGTGCTATCGGGTCGTAGACTGTTCCCCCAGGTATATTTGTTGTTGTTGGTAACCTTAGTGACTATTATCTTTAGGATTCTACCCAAGGTGACAGTGGAGGGAAGATCACACTGTACCTAGAGCAGACATCGGCTAGACTCACTTGGATTTTCTGGGGGGTTCACTTCACTCGAGACGGTTTAAGTGGAGGAACTTGGTCCAGTTGATCAGGTGCTCATGTCCTAAGTGTCGTAAAAATGCTCAAAATTTAAAGTGCTCATAACTGGTTCAAAGTTGAACGACTTGAAACTGATTGTCCTCCTGATTCCAGCGCCACAAACGGTTCGAAAAACGGTCGCCGTATCAGGAAGATATGGAAAAAAGAATAATTTGTCCAAAACATTAGAAAATTTAATTTTTCAAAAAAAAAAAAAAAAAAAGAATATTCTGCAGAATATTCCTTGGAATATTCCCTTTGCAATAGCCAATCAAACACTGCCACGTGGTAGGCCCAGAGGCTACCATGTGGCCCCCAGATGACGTCAGCAGCTCATGGGCGGAGGTATTAAATTTTTTTTGGTTGAATTGGGGAATCGAACCCCTGACCTGTGGTTAATTAGCCAGACGCGTTCTCGTTAGCCCACAGGGTCATATGTTGATCAAAAGGCGGAATATACAGTTTATAAAGTTTAAAATGTGTTTGGCCAGAGAACAAAGAGGACCAGCCCCTAAGGGCCATCCCTGCCCTCTCATATGACCATGGCCCCGGAACCGTGGGCTTAGAACCTAACCACCTGGCGCGAAATTCGATGTTAACCGCCACCTGAAATTTGTGGTCACATGCGCATTTATTAAACTGAAGTTACAGTTGGTGGATTAGTTGGCGGTGGCACCAAATTTGGTGGCCACTCCATATTTGGCGGGCTTAACTGGCCGTAACTAAAGTTAACTCGAGTTTTTTTAGGCCACGCTGGCAGTTGGGAGTAAATGGCCATAACTTTGGCTAGGAAAGTCGGTTTTGGACGAATTGTTTTTTGATTTTGGGTATTTTCGACCTTCTGAAGCCATTGGTGTAGGTCTTATAGCCATCATAGGTCATTTGCATACGTTTTGAGCCGTGAAAGTTCTAGGAGCCACCAGGGCCAAGTATTGGGAAGACTGTACAGGGTTGCAGGTATCCATTGGAGGTGATCCAATAGTCAATCCTGAAGGATTCAAGTGTTCTGAATCCATTTCTACCATCTATTTCTCCTGTAGATGCTTCTATTCAGCTATATTTTCCATTTGAGCATTTTATTAAAACAAGGACAGGCCCATTTTGGGGGCTTTGGACCCAGCAGACATAGCCCAGGAGGGGTGAACTGCTTTATCAACTTCTTTTGCATCTGTGGTTGGTTTATTTTGTAGAACAAATTCATTTTAATGTGTTAAACAGTAAAAGGAAATAACTCTGCTATGCTTAAATGGGTCATGAACAGCTGAAATTTTCATGTGTTTCCTTTCTGCAAGACATGGAAATCTTTTAAACATGTTTAATTCTGAATTGAATACCTTGCAAACAAATTTCAAGTAGTTTCAAATACAGATCAAGTTGGTATCAGAGCTAGATTGTTGCTTCTTTGTATCAAAAGCAGTCAAATAAGCTATAGACAAAGCCTGAAATGAGCCAGGAAACCTTCGAAATGCTCTTGTTATACAATTGCAAAGTAGATAAATTCTCTTTCAGTCAATCTCTGGTGTAGTTGTCTTTTGATTGTTTTTGTGCAAAGATCTTCTAACTGTCTTACAAGTATTGATGCTTACCAGGTTGAAACTTAAAAGAGGGGAAGGACAGTTGACTAGAGAACGAGAGAATCCTCAGTCAAGGAAGGCCAGAGAGCCATCACCTCCACCTTCAATTTCATCCTCAAGAGTCTCAACAGAAGCTTCAAAGATGTCTGAACATGAAGGAGAAATTCCTACAGAGACAGATCCAAGAGAAGAAGAAAGAGTCTTCAGAAAGGCTTTCTTAGATCTCACTAAAATGGTGAGTATATTGTACCAAGAAAGAAATGAGAAATTGGCTGGAGAAGGGTTCAAACATCCACATGAAGGAGAGGGCTCTTCAGGAGGTAAGAAGGATGATGACCATTCCAAGAAAGGACATGGAGGTAATGGTGATCCACCACCCCCATCTTCACCTTCTTCCTCTTCATCCTCGTCTTCTTCTGTTCATAAGCATAGATCCTCTAGAAAATGTCCTTTTCTGAAGCTTGATGTAAAATTCAAATTACCTATGTTTAATGGTGAAGTGAATGCAGAAAAGCTTGACAACTGGATTAGGTAGTTGGAAGTTTACTTGAGGATCCAGAATATGCATGATGATGCCACAAAGATTTAGTTGGCTTCTTTGAGAATGGATGGAGCAGCATTGGTCTAGTGGGAGGCCAAGACTAAATAGGAGATCAAGAAATTTGGTAAGGTTACCTTAACATGGCCTAAATTTCTGTTAGCCATTAAAAAACAGTTTTATCCTCTTGCTCACATGCAGAAAGCCATTATGAACTGGCAAAATTTCAGACAACTTAAGGGTCAAAGTGTCCAAGACTACACCCAAGAATTCAGGAGAAGAGCTCTCTTGTTAGGGGCAGATTTATAGACCCAGGAAACCTTGCTGAAATACATTGGTGGCTTGCATAGCTACCTTAGACACACCATCTTGATGTTTAACCCTACTAGCCTGGACGAGGTTTGTGTCCAAGCTACCCATTTAGAGGCAAGGGGAAAAAACACATTTGAAGAGGGTAGAAACAAGCCCCCCAAGGGGAAAAGCAAAGAGAAAACCTCCAAGAGAAAAGGAAAAAAGAATGCATCTGTCAAGCAGGAGAGTGAGAAAGTGATTTGTAAACACTGTTCTAAACCAGGCCATGAGGAGAAAAACGGTTGGAAATTACATCCTGAAAAAATACCTCAATTTAACAAATCCAAAGGGAAACAGAAAATTGCTGCTACTACATCTAGACCACAAGATTTAGGGGAAGATTCAGGTGATGAAACCAAAATTGCAACCATGGGTTTGAAAAACTTGAAGGGAAAAGAAATTGAAACTCAAGCCAGCACTAGTACCTCAAACTGTCATGTTCAAGCTCCTAAGGAGGAAGAAAGAATTGAACTGTTTCATGTGAGGGTGATTTCAAAACATACTAAAATTGACACACTTTTTGATAGTGGGTCACAAGCAAACCTTATATCAGAGGACTTGGTCAAGTAGCTTAAACTTGAGACCGTTCCACATCCGAAGCCATATCCACTTGGATGGATTTGCAAGGATGCAAATTTACAAGTTTCAAGAAAGTGCACATTGCGCTTTGCAATTACTGCACATTTTATTGACACAGTTGAACTTGATGTGGTACCTTTTGATATAGCAGGAATTGTTTTGGGAAGTCCTTACTTGTTTGATAGGAAAGCTATCTTTCATTGCCATGAAAACAAATATCATCTTTTCAAAGATGGCAAGGAGTTCATTGTTAGAGCTCATCACAAGAAGACAAATATAGCGATGGTGAATGCAGGACAGGTAAAAAGGCTGGTCAATTCAAGTAAGAATTTTTTTCTTCTTATGATTAAGCCCAAGGTTGATGTGAATCATGAGTCATTTGACAATTGTGATCTAAAACTTAAATCAGATCTGTATGAAGTAGTTGATGCATATCATGAGATGTTTCAGGAGCCAACAGGTTTGCCTCCTAAGAGGGAGATTCAACATGAAATCCATTTGCATCCAGATTGTCCTCTTCCAAACATAGGCATGTTCCGCATGTCTATTATGGAGAATGCTGAAATAAAGAAGCAAATCAAGGACTTGTTGGACAAAGGTTTCATAAGGCCAAGTACTTCGCCATGTGGGTCACCGATTGTATTGATTCCAAAGAAAGATGGCACTTGGCGTATGTGTTGATTTCAGGGCCTTGAACAAGATAACGGTAAAGAATCATTACCCACTCCCAAGGATAGATGATTTGCTAGACCAGCTAAAAGATGATCGATATTTCACTAAGTTAGACTTGCGTAGTGGATATCATCAAGTAAGAATTGAAGAAAGTGACATTTGGAAGACAGCCTTTAAAACCAAACAGGGACTCTTTGAGTGGCTTGTGATGCCATTTGGTTTGTGCAATGCACCTGCGACTTTCATGCGGGTAATGGATGATGTCTTGCGTCCTTTTCTTGATGATTTTGTTATTGTCTACTTAGATGATATCTTAATTTTCAGCAAGTCTAGAGAAGATCATGTCATGCATGTTAGAAAAGTACTTGATGTTTTGAAGAAGAATCAGTTATTTCTTAAAATGTCGAAGTGTGAATTTGGAAAGACTTCTTTGGTTTATTTGGGACACATAGTAGGAGGAGGTGCTTTGAGAATTGATCCTGCTAAGATTGAGGCTATTGTGAAGTGGCCTACTCCCAAATCCATAACAGAGGTAAGAAGTTTTTTGGGTGCAGCTCAATATTGGAGGAAGTTTATCTCTAACTTCTCTTCTATAGCAGCTCCTATGCATGCAGTGACAAGTGTGAAGCATGCTTTCCAATGGGGAGGCAAGCAGCAAAAATCTTTCGAATATTTGAAAGAGAAGATTAGTTCAGCTCCAGTCCTTGCATTACCAGATTTGAGACAGCCATTTGAGATGCAAACTGATGCTAGTGATTATGCTATGGGTGCAGTTCTTCTACAGCATGGTAAGCCTATTGCTTTTCATTCTGAAACTTTTAATAGTGTTGCTGTAAATTATCCTACATATGATAAGGAGTTGCATGCGTTGGTACAAAGTGTCAAAAAGTGGAAACACTATTTCATGGGCAAAGAAACTGTTATACATACCGACCATCAGCCCTTACAGTACTTGCAATCACAAAGCAAGTTACAACAGTCACGACACTTCAGATGGATGGGCTTCTTACAACAGTTCCATTTGGTAATAAGGTACAAGAAAGGTACTTTGAATAAGGTTGCTGATATGCTTTCAAGGTCTATTATTGGTGTTGTTACTTTACTTAAGAATGATTCCATTGTACATGATAGTTACATAGAACAATATGCATCTGATGATGACTTTAAAGATGTGTATGCTAACTTGAGTAAAGGGAATCATGTAGAGGAAAATGATTATCACATGCATAACAATTTGTTGTTTCATTTGGGCAAGTTGTGTATACCACAGGGGGAGAGGATAAATGTCATAAGAGAAGCTCATTCTTCTCTTATTGCTGGCCATTTTGGTGTGAGCAAAATAGTTGCACATCTACAGAGGTATTGCTATTGGCCTCGGATGGTAGATTCTGTTTCAAGGTTCATAAGAGGTTGTTCATTATGTGCTACAAGCAAGCCTAGCAATAGGAAGCTTGGTTTGTATACTCCTTTGCCGGTACCT
This sequence comes from Pinus tabuliformis, assembly GCA_031772625.1. Lineage (NCBI taxonomy): Eukaryota > Viridiplantae > Streptophyta > Pinopsida > Pinales > Pinaceae > Pinus > Pinus tabuliformis. The sequence goes on along the minus strand of CM062814.1, from coordinate 171,802,194 downwards.
TCTAGACCATGGGAGAGCATCTCTATGGATTTTGTAGGAGGTTTTCCAAAATCTAGAAAGCAGCATGATTATTTATATGTAGTAGTTGATCGTTTCAGCAAAGTGTGTATACTTATGCCTTGTAAGAAAACTATAACTGCTGAACAAACTGCTAAATTATATTTTCATCATGTATGGATTCACTTTGGTTTGCCTACTTCCATTATTAGTGACAGGGATTCCAGATTTGTGGGGAATTTTTGGTCCAACCTATGGGAGATGATGGACACAAAGTTGAAGAAAAGTACTGCTTTCCATCCGCAAACAGATGGACAAACCGAAGTTGTGAACAGAACCATTGTGCACCTCTTGAGAGGTTATTGCAGCAAGCATCCCAAGCTTTGGGATGAACATTTGCACTACATACAACATGCTTACAACCGTGCCAAGCACTCTTCCACAAATACCTCACCGTTTGAAGCTTGTTTTGGTTACTTGCCAAAATCACCTCTTGATTTCATTCTGGAGAAAGATGTTGCCATTGAGGGACATAGTGATATTGAAAAAGCTCGTTCATTCATTGAAAGAATTCAGCAAATACATCAACAAATTCAAGAACAGCTTGAGAAGAGTCAAGGAAAGTACAAGGAAACACACAACAAGCATAGAGTTGATCACAAGTTTCAAGAAGGGGATGAGGTATGGCTGTACATTAGTAAGGAAAGGATGCAAGGAGAAGGTAAAAAGCTGGAGCCTATTAGTTATGTTCCATTCAAAATCCTCAAGAAGGTTGGAAATAATGCTTTTAAATTAGATTTGCCTTCCTACATGCAAATGTATTCTGTTGTCAATGTGGAGAATTTACGTTTATATGAACCTCCTTTGATTGCTGATCATGAAAGTGTTGTTCAGCTGCCATCTATAGAAGATTTCTCGCCAGAATTCTTAGATGAGCTGAAAGAAGATACAATCCTTGACAGAAGGACACGCACTTCAAGGAGGGGCAGTGTAGATTATGTTTGGATTGGTTTCAAAGGCAGCAAACCGAACAAGGCAAAGTGGATGGAGGTGGAAAAAGTGAGGGAGCTATACCCTCACCTCTTTAACAGGTAGTTGAAGGCTTTTGGGGTCCAAAAGCTTCCCAATAGGGAGGCGTGATCAGGTGCTCATGTCCTAAGTGTCGTAAAAATGATCAAAATTTAAAGTGCTCAGGACTAGTTCAAAGTTGAATGACTAGAAAGTGCTCGTCCTCCCAATTCCGACACCGCAAATGGTTCGAAAAACGGTCGCCGTATGAGGAAGATATGGCAAAAAGAATAATTTGTCCAAAACATTAGAAAATTTAATTTTTCAAAAAAAATTAAAAAAAGAATATTCCGCAAAATATTTTTTGGAATATTCTAGGGAATATTCCCTTTGCAGTAGCCAATCAAACGCTGCCATGTGGCAGGCCTAGAGGCCGCCACGTGGCCCCCAGATGACGTCAGCATCTCATGGGCAGAGGTATTAATTTTTTTTTGGTTGAATTGGGGAATCAAACCCCTGACCTGTGGTTAATTATCCAGACGCGTTGCCGTTAGCCCACAGGGTCATATGTTGATCAAAAGGTGGAATATACAGTTTATAAAGTTTAAAATGCATTTGGCGGGAAAACAAAGAGGGCCAACCCCGCCCTCTCATATGACCATGGCCCCGGAACCGTGGGCTTAGAACCTAACCACCTGGCGCGAAATTCGATGTTAACCGCCACCCGAAATTTGTGGTCACATGCGCATTTATTAAACTGTAGTTACAGTTGGCAGATTAGTTGGTGGTGGCACCAAATTTGGCGGCCACTCCATATTTGGCGGGCTTAACTGGCCGTAACTAAAGTTAACTGGAGTTTTTTTAGGCCAAGCTGGCAGTTGGGAGTAAATGGCCATAACTTTGGCTAGGAAAGTCAGTTTTGGAAGAATTGTTTTTTCATTTTGGGTATTTTCGACCTTCTGAAGCCATTGGTGCAGGTCTTACAGCCATCAGAGGCCATTTGCATACGTTTTGGAGCCATGAAAGTTCTAGGAGCCACTAGGGCCCAGTATTGGGAAGACTGTACAGGTTGCAGGTATCCATTGGAGGTGATCCAATAGTCAATCCTGAAGGATTCAAGTGTTATGAATCCATTTCTACCATATATTTCTCCTATAGATGCTTCTATTCAGCTGTATTTTCCATTTGAGCATTTCATTAAAACAAGGACAGGCCCATTTTGGGGGCTTTGGACTCAGCAGACGTAGCCCAGGAGGGGTGAACTGCTTTATCAACTTCTTTTGCATCTGTGGTTGGTTTATTTTGCAGAACAAATTTGTTTTAATGTGTTAAACAGTAAAAGGAAATAACTCTGATATGCTTAAATGGGTCATGAACAGCTGAAATTTTCATGTGTTTCCTTTCTGCAAGATATGGAAATCTTTTAAACATGTTTAATTCTGAATTGAATACCTTGCAAACAAATTTCAAGTAGTTTCAAATATAGATCACCAGTCTATTCATTAAGTAGGTTGTCGGGGTAACTGTTCCACCCGCCACTTCTGTATTGAATTCGGCAATGTTGAATTTCATCACCAACTAGTGTTTTCGGTCTGGAAGGTTACTGTTTGTGTTTGGTTTGACGCCCTAGATTCTTTAGGCGTGTGATTCGAATTTTTTTGGTTCTTTAGAGACTTTAGGGGGGTTGCTTTGAGATTTTACTTTGTTTGCATGTGCAATAGTTAAAAGTTTTTAGCTATGGCTGAATTACCAAGACAGTCCCGCAGACTTCGGGGCCAGTCTCCTGAGGTTGTAACCATGGCTGATTTGTTGAGGAAGTCCCGTAGACTTCGGGGCCAACCTCCTGAAGACGTCCCGGGCCATTACGAAGGTTTGAAAGTCCTTGTAACTCCTAGTGGCAGTAAAGTAGGGTCACCTGAAGAAGGAGAGTCTTCATTGGTTGTTCATCCTGATTACCAAAGTCTAGAAACAGGTTATAATCCTGAAGCTGTTTCGGTTTCTGAGCTTGCTGGTAGTTTTTCATCTACTAGTGATATAGGCGAAGAACTTGAGATATCTGAACCTGTTACTCCAACATCGGGGTTAGTCTCTCCAGTTTCTAGTGCTCCTAATTCACCTAGGGTAGAAAGAGTCATCACCGAAAATCTTCCTTCTGGTTTGATAGCTATTGAAGAGCTTGCTCCGGAAGAAGGAATAGGCGTCCCTATCCCTGAAAATCAACCTACTATTGATCTAAGGGAGCGTGAATCCATTTTTTATAGTCCAACTAGGAGTACTACTTGGTATCTTTCTTTAACTAATTATTTGGACAACTCAGTGTCACCACCTCGAGTTTCTTATCCACCTAGGGGTATTTATACTCCCGTAAATATGTCAGGTTAGTCATCCATGTTTACTCAATCGCTTGAATCGTTTTTGTACGATGGTCCTTCTGTTCCTACCGGATATCAGCCTTTGTCTGGTACTTTTTCGGGAGCATCTCCTCAACCCATTGAACAAAGGATGTTCAATGGAAGCAATGGTGCAAAGCCATTTAGTGTAGAAGACATTCTTATGATGTTAGGTTCTATTCCCGTTTCTCAACCTCAAGGTGGCCAGTTACCGCCCCGGGGGTAGCCTCAATTAACGCCTGGGGGGCAACCTCAAGGTACATAATTTGCATCTGGGGGGCAACCTCAAGGACAGTACATGCCTACGGTACATTACATTCCTCAAGGTCAACACCAGACTCAATATGTACCCCAAGGTCAACCCCAGTATCAATTTATACCTCAAGGTCAACCTTAGTATCAGTACATGCCTCAAGGGTATCTACCCCAAGGTCAGTACTCGAGTCAAGGTTTCCAACCACCCCAAGGTCAATCTTATGTTCAAGGTACGGGAAATGTGCCTTTCAATTATTAATCCTACCCTCAACCCGGTTATGGATCTCAATATCCTCAACCTGTTATGGGTCAATACCCCGGAATAAACATAGTGTGGGATCCATCACAAGTTCAACAGGTGTTGCAGCCAAATGTACAGTTGTCATCTCAAACTGGACAACCCTTAGTTTCTGGTCCACCCCAGCAACCAGTCCAGTCTAATATTCAAACTTCTGTACCTTCAGTAGTTTCTCAGTCCAGGCCTATTTCGCCGCGTACTCCATCTCAAACGACTGCTGCAACTATCGTAACATCTGTTCCATCTACCACACTTACTTCTGGAGTATCGACAGCTCCGGTTTCTACTGTCCCTGTAACTACTCCTCAGACATCTTTACCATCGTCTGGATCCACGATTCAAACTACGGTTCAGATGCCTGTAGGACAACCTGGTTTAATTACAGTTGTCACAAGTCAACCACAGTTCACTTATCAACCGTACCAGGGACAATACCAATTCATTTCTGCTGTCCAGCAACCAGTTTACCAGTATCAACCATATCCTGGGTACAATTATCAACAACCACAGCAACCCCAGTACGGTCCGGTTAATCCTGGTTTTCCAGGAGGATACAATATCCCGAATGCGATTCCTATTCCTAGTTATCCTGGATATCCTCCTCCTGGGGCTGGTATAGTGACCCAGAGTTTTAGGGATCCTAATTGGCAGCTACCATTTATCGCAACTTTGGATTTACCAGACTTGTCGCGCCTAACGAACGATCCAATTAATTATCTTCCGTTCTGGCCGCCAATGCCGAATAAGTTGCCCAGTGACATTCCCAAGTTCGAGGGTAAGTCTGGAGAGGACCCGTCAAATCATCTGATGACTTACCACCTCTGGTGTGCCTCAAATTCCATCTCGGATGATTCGATCCGCTTACGTCTTTTCCAGCGCACTCTCATTAGTCTCACGGCCAAGTGGTACATTGAGTTACCACGGGCCTCTTTTTATAATTTTAGCCAGTTAGCTACCTCGTTCCTAACTCATTTTCAGTTGCCGGTCAGATATGATAATGGCATGGAGTTACTAACTTCATTGAAACAATCGACGTCCACTTATATTTCCAATCATATTCATGAATGGAGACGTCGAAAGCGGTTAGTGAAAGTTTTTATCCCGGACCAAATCTTAGTTGAATGGTTTGTTAAATCATTGTTACCGAAGATTAATGAAGACGTATCTAAGGCCGGAGTAGTTACTGAGGAGCAAGTGATTGCTCAAGCGCAGTACCTTGACTTAGTTTATACTCAGTCAGGTACGTTACATGAAAAGATCCCAGATCTTCCTAAGTCAAATCAAATTGCTGCTGCTCCTTCGGGATCTCATGCTGCAGATGGCATGATTGGTACAGTGAACACTAAAAGCAAGAAGAAATCCTCAAAGAATTCTTCTCCTATTATAACCTTACCAGACTCCCCGATGGGAGATTCTTCCGCTGAACTCTCCGCCGACATTCACGCTGTAGAGTCATCTACGGCTAAATCAAAATCCAGTGGGGAGAAGAAAGGCAAGAAGAAGAATAAAGCAGACAAAACTCCAAAGGAGAAAACTAAAAAGGTGGAATCCAATGATGAAAAACACAAGCCTCGTTATCCATGTCTTATTTGTGAAGAAGAACACTTTACAAGAGACTGCCCTCATCGAGCAGAGGTTGCAAAGATCGTCAAGGGTCCCCAAATTCCTGCTGTCTTGAAGGATCCATTTCCGAAAGATAGCAAAATGATAGGTTCTTCCTCGAGTGCCACTGAAGAACCCATTTTGATGATGTCTCATGTAAGGATTGCGACTCGATCGCAAGATTATGGTAGTAAAAGTCCTGTTGATGGATTGAAAGAAGCAGAATCTTCTCATTCTAATCCATCAACCTCAGCTCCCGATTCTGATCCACTACAGATCGAGAAACCTAACCCAGACTTAGTAATCAAACCGCCTGCCAAGGGTGTACTTCAAAGGTCTGCTTTCAATCCACATGTGAGAGCGGCCCAGAATTACAACATTGTTGAGGATTTAGCTATTTCACCCTCAGCAATGTTGGCTTTGGAAGTGCTACAATCATGCCCAGCACAACGCAAATTACTTTTGTCGGCTATAGGAGCTGTTGATGTTTAGGACCCGAATCTAATAATATTTGATCTAGAAAATAGTACACCGCATTTACCTCATCAAATGGCTTTCCAGATCCCAGTGATAGTCAAAAACAGACCTATTCATCGGACTGTAATTGATGAGGGAACTTTCATGTGTATTATGTCGATGCAGTGTTGGAGGTCGCTTGGTTCTCCTTCACCAAATCAATCCCCGACAATTCTTAAGGCCTTTGATGGCCGTGGGTTCCGTCCTTTTGGCATTCTACAGGATTTGCCTATAGGGGTTGAAGGAAAAACCGTTAGTCTAGATGTGGAGGTGGTTGATGCCCCTCTAGACTACAACCTTCTCTTGGGTCGAAGTTGGACTTACGCTATGAAAACGGTCATTTCATCAGTCTTCCGAGTAATAAAGTTTCCACATAATCGAAAGATCGTAACAATAGATCAGCTGACTTACTTTTCATCCGACCCAACCTCTTCAGAGAGTATCCAGCATGTCGGTAAAACGACTATCCCATATAAGGATGTTGGTGTAGGATTAGTTAAAGATGCCGGTTTACTGGGAACTTTCCTTTTCCTCCACTCAACGCATCATCTTCATTTGCAACCATTCATATGATTACATCAGACACTACTTATTATGACGATCCCTGGATCGTTCCTTCTTAATCTGAAATAGACTCATTTGGTAATTCTATGCCGTTAAGTCCATATGAAATTGCCTATGAAGCTGTGCAGTCTTTTACCGACCCGTGTTCAACCAAAGTCGACCAAATGAATGTGGTCCATGAGGAATCGCTTTTCACATCAACCTCGGAGTTAATAGCGTTTCCCGAAGTTGTGTCATCTGATGAACAACTTCGTGAAGTCCTGTGTATAGATGACTTACCATGGGACGATCTCCATCATAGATCTTCATTTTTACCTGAGGTTGATCGTTTTGAAAATGATTTCTGATCAGTTTTTACAGCTGAATATGTCAAAGAGGCTCTGAATCCCATGAAACATCCTGATTCAGAGTTGAATTTGGGAAATATCTCTCGAACTTCTCCCATTGACATTTCAGTTAAGCCCGGAATTGTTGAAAACATTCATATAGGTGCCTCGTGTACAAATGATGAACTTCAGACATACAAGGCCCTATTTCAATAATTCCGCGACGTGTTTGCCTGGTCCTATGAGGAAATGCCAGGAATTGATCCCGCAATTGTTGTTCATGAGATCAAGACTTACCCAGATGCTAAACCCATCCGGCAACATTTGCATCAGATTCACCCATGAAATGCCGCTGCAATTAAAGCAGAAGTTGAAAAGCTGTTGAAAGCAGGTTTCATTTATCCGATCCCGTTAACAGATTGGGTATCGAATATTGTTCCAGTTAACAAAAAACAGGGAACAATAAGAATATGCATCGACTATAGGGACATTAATCGAGCTTGTCCAAAGCACAACTACCCAACTCCCTATAGCGATCAAATCATTCATGATTATGCCGGCAGTGAAATATTTTCCTTTATGGATGGTTTTTCCGGTTACAATCAAATCAATATTCTACCTGGTGATCAACAAAAAATGACTTTCATTTGTCCATGGGGGACATTTTCTTACTGCAAATTACCTTTTGGGCTTAAGAACGCCAGAGCAACTTTTCAAAGGGCGATGTCTTATGTGTTTCATGACATCAAACACATTGTGCAACCGTATCTCGATGATTTTCCCACTCATTCATTACATCGAGCTTATCACCTTGTCCATTTACGAGCAATCTTCATGAGGTGTAGGCATTATCGTATTCGGTTGAACCCACACAAATGTGTCTTCTGTATAGAAGTGGGACGATTGCTAGGATTTGTAGTTTCGAAGCCGACATTCGCGTCGATCCCTCGATGGTAGAAGCTATCATCAAATTGACTCCTCCTTCGAGTCTTCGCCAACTCCAAAGTTTGCAGGAGAAAGCAAAATTTTTACGACGATTCATTCCTAACTACGCTGAGGTTACAAAGGTTTTCACACGGTTGTTGAAACAGAACGCTCAATTCTCTTGGGATGAGATAGCTCATAAATCTTTTGATGCACTCAAACATGCGTTGACCCATGCACCGTTGTTGCATCCTCCCAACTACAACCAGGATTACTTTTTGTACCTCGCCGCCTCCCATTCCACCATTGGAATGGTCTTAGTTCAGGAAGATGAATTCGGAAAGGAACATGTGATATATTACCTTAGTAGGAAGTTAAATCCCACTGAGCTAAAATACTCACATATGGAGAAATTGGCATTGGCAGCCATTCAAACTGTCCAACGTTTTCGTCACTACATTTTACTCTGTAAAACTACATTCATTTCGGATTGCAACCCTATGATTTACATTTTGACTAAACAATTGCTAAGGGGCAAGTACTCCAAATGGATTGTTATCCTGCAGGAGTTTGACTTGGAGTTTGAGAAATCTAAGTCTAAGAAATCTTTAGTTTTTGTAGAGTTAATGTGTGACTTCCCGCGTGCTGACACGGAAACTGTGGTAGAGAAGCCCATTGCGGATGAATCTCTGTTTCTAATCAGCACTTTAGATCCGTGGTATGGGGATATCATCATCTATCTCCAGACCCAATCCTTTCGGCCCGAAGCTTCAAGGTCGGAATGTCGGAAGATTTGATTCCAGTCCCAACAATACAAAATTATTGGAGATACTCTTTATCGCTGTGGGGCGGACTTTGTTTTTCGACGTTGTTTAACTCACGAAGAGGCTGAAAGGGTTCTAAATGACTGTCACTCTGGAGCGTGTGGTGGTCATATGTCTGGGTATGACACAGCCCAAAAGATATTGCGCGCTGGCTACTTCTGGCCGTCATTGTTTAAAGATTGTATTACTACGGTCCGAAAATGTCACAACTGTCAAGTGTTTGATCGAAAGATGCGTGCTCCACCTGCTCCTCTCCACCCTATAATTTCCATTGGTCCTTTTGCCAAATGGGGTATCGATTTTATTACATGTAATCCTCACTCGGCCGGGGGGCATGCGTATATCATCCTTGCGGTAGATTATTTTATTAAGTGGGCCGAGGCGATGCCTACATTCGAGGCAGACGGCAAGACAGCTGCAATTTTCATATTCAATCACATAATTGCTAGGTTTGGTGTCCCACAAGTGATAATCACTGACCATGGGTACCATTTTCGAAACATTATGATGAAAGAACTTACAGGCCAGCTTGGTTTGCGTCACGATAGTTCAACTCCTTATTATCCACAAGCGAATGCTCCGGTTGAATCTATCAACAAAGTTTTAGTTATCATGATCCGACGAATCATTGGTATTCATCGGTCGAATTAGCACAACATGTTATTTTCAGAGCTTTGGTCGTACCGAACCTCAGTGAAAACATCAACAGGGTTCACTCCTTTCCAACTAGTTTATGGTTTGGAAGCTATGTTACCCATTGACTGCGGAATCTCGTCACTGCAAATGGCCATCGAGTTACTTCCAGCTACTTCCGAAGAGGATAAGCATTTATTATACTTAGCTCAATTAGATGAGAATCGACGTGATGCCACATTGGCAATCGAGACTCACGCAAAACGAATGAAAGCTCAGTATGATCGAAATGTGACCCCTCGAAATTTTTCGGAAGGAGACCTAGTGTTGTTATATGATCAAGCTAATGATAAATTAGGTGCTGGAAAATTCGTTCCTATGTGGCATGGGCCCTATATTGTCAAGTGAAAGCTAGCAAAAGGGGCCTATGAGCTGGTAGACTTTGACGGGGACTCTTTGGGTAAACCCAGAAATGGACTTTACCTAAAGAGGTAATATGCTTAAATGATGGGTATGGAGATTTTAGTTAGGTTAGGTTTTTCTTTCTAGCTGGTGTGTTTGTTAGTTTAGACAGTGTGCTTAGCTTAGAAAGGGTGTTTTTGTCGTTATTCTGGCTTATCTTGGTTTTACTCTTGATGATGTAGATTTCGATGCCTCTCCAAAAATACATTGGTTTCGCTGATGGTGCTTGTCATAGTACACGAAATATCTCTTCCGCAGCTTGGGTCATCTATTCGCCCTCTGACGAGTTAGTTTCTATGCATGGGGTGAGCCTCGGTCAAACAACAAACAACATTGCAGAATACAGTGCAGTGATGGAGTTATTGTCTAAATCTATTTCATTTGGGATTCGGAGTTTGATAGTGAGGTTCGATTCTGAACTCGTTGTATTACAGCTTAATAGAGTGTATGCCATTAGAAATCTAGTGTTATTAAGGTTATTTTTGAGAGTGCATCTCTTGGAACGTGAGTTTGATTACATTGAATATCAACATATTCCAAGGTCTTTAAATACATTAGCAGATGCAATTGCTTCTCGAATGTTGAATAGACATTTGCAATAAACATACATGTAAATTTAAAATCATTCCATAACATGATTTACAAGATAAGCCAGTAATAATGATATATATAGATAGGAGTGTGTCAAAAATACATCGTCTTCAATCATAGGTTGAAAAACACCTTATGATCGACAAAAATGATAAGTACAAAAAACCAAAATGTCACATGTGTCTACAAAAATGACCATCCAATCACTGGTGATGATCTCTATATGACACCACTGCACGAGCCACCCTACACAAGAACATCCTAAAAGGTCCTGGGACCCTGACTACAAAGCGCTGAAGCTTGATAGGAATATCATCTGTGGTAGTCTCTGGTATGTCTGCTGTAAGACGCTCTAGGTCTTGTTCCAACTCAGCTAAAGTCTCTGTGGCCTCGTCCTGTGGGGCCGGTGCCGCTGAAACTGGTAGTCTCCTCTCGAAAGGCCGGAGATTGGCTGGACGACGTGGGCCTACATCTACATTTTGAAAATTGTTACTGTCAGTTTTGAAACGATATATAAAAAAAAAAATAGATAGTTTAAAAACTTGTAGAAAATGAAGTTACCTGTATCATCCCATTGTTCTCCCGGTGGAAATATCATGTCCGGATCTCCACGAAAATCAACTCTGGCATAAGGAAAATCCTGTATAGAAAATACCTGGTCCTCTAACCAGTGAAAGTACTCTAGAGTAAATCGAACAACCTTCGTTCCCTCATCAGGATGACGGGCCATAACCGCAACCCATCGCATCAATTTGGGCTCTCGAGGAAGCCCAACACCAACAGTGAGCTACTGTGGGATCAGCATCAGAACCCTCTCTAAGATAAAACTGACAACTAAAGGCCCATAACCAAAAGTCTTCAACTGTCCGTTTTTGGCTCGAGTCAGTTGGCCTTTTACATTGGCCAACACAGCATCACACCAGTTAAAAATGGTTCCTCGATAGCAATCAATCGCCATCCGCATCTGGGACCCAGTGGCAATGTGCAAAGCGACAACCCCACAAAGTCTGGTAACTATAAAGGCAATCACCATAAGTTCAGGTCGGGATATAGTTTTGATCTCTATCCCCTTCTCCTGGTTCTGAGTGTTACACCACTCTAGTCGGAGACTAGCGATGGACTGGCCACCCGGCCTAGTCCCAAACAGAGTCAAGTGTTCGCCTCTCTTGGGAAAACCAGTGAGAAAGTAAATATCTGAGGGCTCTATCTCGAGCTGGTGCCCTCCAAGGTAAAAACATTGGTCCTGAACGTTCCACCTTTCTACCAGCCACTCTAGAAATCTCACTTGGGCCCTCATGCCAGGTATGGCCCAGTATTTATAAAGTCCGCATGCCTTCAAATCATCAATTGACGGTTGATGATTAATGGTGGCCAAATCAACATCTTCGTGCTCCCTCTCGTGCCAATCAAGCATGGTGGGCAATCTACACACCAAAAAACATCTGTTAGATTCCATAAAATCAAAATTTTTTGGTCCATTTTGGAGAAATTGAGGTTTGAAAATTCGTTTTGCGGGGTACGCACCCCGCCTTTAGGAACAAAGCGTGGGTACGCGGGTTCCCTTAAGGCAAGGTGCATACGCCCGGCATTTTCCCAACTAAGAAAATGTCGGGGTACGCGGGTCACCAATGGAGCACCTGCGTACCCCGAAAGGCGGATCTTGAAACCCCAAAGCCTCCAAAAAATGAAACTAGGGCCTTGTTACACAGAAATTTGTCACTGTCATCCAGTCAGTACCTCTACTGTGTCATAAAATCAGACTCATGCCCTCTGAATTGGCCAAATGACCCTCTTTTCCAAATTTTACTCTATCAGCGCGATTGTTATTAAAATATCCGCGCTGACTGGTGGCTCATAGTGTATTCAATGCGTTGCCAGCACGGAAGCACATCACTTTTCTGCGCTGGTCGCATTTCATGAGCCAGTGCACCTCACCTTTGTATTGGGTCGCGCTGACATGACTTTCCTAGTTATTGAGGTGCGACGTCAGCGCGCCAGTTCCTTTATAATCCGCGCTGATCCTGTTTGGGCGAATTTGTTCTAACAGCCAACCTTCCAGATGACTCCAGACCTGGTTGTTGGCCTTGTGAGTATCACCCTCCCTTCTATGGCATGTCTGTTCGTCATATGGGCCACCTTTCTTAGAGATAAGCTTATCCTTCCACCCTCCATGGAGACTCCTTCTCTTATATATTCCTCCACCATTACCATCAGCAGCTAGTTTTTGACAACAAGGAATTCATAGTGTTTTTCTGTGTTGCTGCTAGTAGGTAGTTGGTGTGACAAAGAGTGGATTGCTAGAGAGCTAGAGAAAGGTTGTGAAGTCTTAGAGTTTTGTGTGAGAGAGAGTTGCTTGACTTGGGAGATCCACTTCTATGGGTGAATGCTTATGAGGCTTGCTGGCTGGACCCTCTTAAGAAGGACTCAACGTCAGAACATTGGTTGTATCTTTCTCTGATTATTGATTAATAATAGATGACTACTGTTATGGTTCCATTCTCATTTGTCTATGCAATGGTTAAATGTGAATTACATCCTTTCTGACTGATGTATAATTGCTTTTATTAGATTTCACACTTGTGTTTGTCTTTCTCTTCGTGCGTGCAGGTATCTATTCACGGAGATCGTGGAAGATTGTGACCGGCCAGGGCGAAGGAGCAAGAGCGGCATTTCTCTATCAAACAATAGCGTTGGAATCCAAGTAGGTGTTCATTGCCTCTCTTTTAATTGCAATTAGGAACTTGCACAGTAGCATTGATTGATTGTTGTTAGACCCTTTCTGGGCTAATAGGGATCGCCTCTATCCGTAGAGGGGATTTACTTCTCCAATAATTTGGCGACTTTGCTGGGGAGCTGGCCTGTGTCTCTTCTTGTTCATCCTTGTTTTCGAATTTGATTGATACTCTCTTGTCAAGATTGTGGATTGTTTTATCTGCTTTTAGACTTCCTGGGCTCATCTGGGAAGTGTCTTAATTGTCTAAAGAGTTTTGCTTTTGGTTTGGGAGTCTTTGCTTTGATTCTACGTGTTTTTTTTACCCTCAGCGTGGTTTAATTCAAAACAGATGCACTGACGTCGCATACCTGCTTCTTTGTCTTTCCTGTCATCGCGCCTGTACGTCTAACAGTCGCGCTGACCTCGTTTTTGAGACAGCGCGCTTAATCCGTGTGCTTCCGCGCTGACGGCGCAAAGTTGCTACAGGCCTTCTCTTGTCAGCGCCGAGTTGCTGAAGGCCACCCACGCTGATCCTGTAGAATTCATTTTTGTTTAAATTTGCCTCCTGAGCCTGTTGCTTTGACTTTCCCCTCTTCTTTCCACTTGGTATATGACTTGTTTTTCATTACCTGAACTCTGAGATACTTGCTTGCGAAGTCTTGTTCCACCAGGTTTCGTTTTTGCTCATTTTTCGGTTTTGCAAATACCTTCCTCTTTGCTTTCGCTGCTTGGTTTGTATTTTGGCCATGATGTTTACAGTTGCTAGATTGTGTTGAATCTCTAATTGACTAGTTGTAACTCTCGTCCTCCGGGTGTTTTCTTTTCTCCATTGATTTCGCACTCTAGCCCTAGGGCATCTAGCGGCCGTGTGTGTGTCAAGCCTTCCATAGGAACCTTGTTTCCTTGTTTGACCAGCCAACCTCAGATTTGTGTTTTTACACTTGTTCAGTGATTGTTGAAGTGCTTTTGGTTGTGTTTCCAAGTAATTTGCTTCTTCCTTGCTTGAATTCCTGGTTGTCTTGCCGAGCTTAGATCACATAGCTCGTGCAAACTTGGTTTTTCCTTTTGATTTGGAAATCTTTTTGGGTGTTTTGGGAACTTTGTGTGCTTTCATTAAGTATTTTACTTGGTGTTCCGGTTCCTCCAAATTAATTTTAGATGCTTTGTGCCATTGAAGAAACAAAAACAACAAACTAGTAGCTTTGCTTTCGATAATTGAAAAGGAAAAGAACATTTCATTGATTCACATTTTCAAAAGAAAAGTTTCCTTTCCTTGCTTTTAGCTGCATTAGGTTGTTTGATTGCTTGCGTTCGTTGTGTTTGATTGAAAACTCTTAACTTTCTCATAGCTAGAATTCATCGAACGAAATGGTATTCTTTGGCATGTAGTTTGCATCTAGGTAATTATGAGAGAACACATGGTAGGACCTGAAATCGAAACTTAATTCAAGATCAACCATAAAATAAACTGAATAAACCTAAAAACGCATTGGAACTTAACGCAAACATCTAGAGGTCTAGGTTAGAGATGTGTTCCGGCGTCTTTAAACATAGTCACTATTGTTTCACATTACGGTTGGGTGATTCCTCCTTCTGTGACTCGATAGTGGTCTAACACGGACTGTGCTCCCACGTACCGTCGCGTATATAGGGAGACCGCACTAGGCTTTTATCCTTGATCCATAGGAAGCCGAGTCTGCTGCCTTGTGAGCCGTAACGCATCGAACACAGCATTCAGGAAGATTGACTGCAGTACGGAAAGTCCTTGGTTCTCATACGATTGCGAAGGTGTATAAGCAGTTTTACGGATTGCTTGGTAAACCCTTTGCCTAGAATCTCTAGAGCAGTCACTTTTGATCCTTTTCGGACTCCTTAAACGAAAAGGTGCCTGTGAGCGTCTTGTCACTTCATGCTCATTAAACATTCGAAGGAAACTGGAGTCATCTTTTCGTCCTTTTCTCGACTCTTGAAACATGAAAAGGTCAAGTTTAATTCCAGTGTCTTAAAAAATTTATTCGGCCACGATAACATTTCCTGGTTAGATCTTGTGTGCGCTAGTTTGAGTAGGGTTTTAATCGTTAGTTTCCTTTAGGTTTTGTGTGGGGTTTGTCATCCTGGCTGACCCGTCAACTCCCGGCCCAAGTGAGCAAGGTTCTCCATCTTTTGTTGCTCCTGAGGTACCAGTTGTAAGCGATACTCTTCCGGTTATCCCGAGTATCCAGCCTATCAACGTACGTGCCCCAGGCGACCCGGATTACGAAGAAGATTGGAACCCTATTTGGGAAGGCGACGAGGACGATTTTCTTACCCCTCCCGGTATGTTGTCTCCGATGTCTACCACAGGGGAGACATCTACCAGTGTCAGTGAGACACCTGTGGTTACGGATATTGAAACTCCCATTCCAGCTACTTCTCCGCTCCCTCCATGGTATCAATCAATGAGGGATAGAATAGCTGCCAGAATGCCTTCTACGAATATATGGGATCCTAGTGTCATTCCTACCACGGGGTCTTTTGTTTCGCAACCTCATACTACGCCTGTTACCTCAGTTCCCACAAATCCAACTGTTTGTGTGGCGTACTCCACTCCAGTCGTTAGTGCTGTGACAACATCTTCATCTACAAACCCGGGGGCTGGCCCCTCTCACAGTCAAGTGAGTAGTGGCCAACCAGGGGTTTCATCTGGAGTCATCGATCCTGCACAAAGTACTCAGCCCTCTTCTGGTCCTCTGCCAGGAGCGGGGCCGTTTGATGCCCATGGGCAGTCCATTGTGGACCCGAATTACCAAGGTCCACTCTTTTATTATGACTCTACTGGTCAGTACCTCCAGTTCTCTCAATCCGCGCCTCTTCCACATATTGTTGAAGTCTCGGTACCATTGTCCATTCTTACGATGCCAATACTCATACTTTTCGTGGGTGCCAGGTAATCCCTGGGTAGCCTCAAGGACCGCCAAGTCAAGGCCAGCCACCTTATGTGCAAATCCCTCAGGGACAACCACTTTATGGCCCGCCTTACCCAGGACAATCTGGGGGCCCGCAAGGACAACCCTACCCGGGACAACCTTCGGCCGTTGGTGGTCCGTCGTTTTCCTATCAGAGTCAACCTTCTGGTTACCCAGGGCAACCTGGTACCTAGCAAGGTTACCCAACTGGACAACCAGGGCAGCTTTACATCCAACAAGGCCAACCTGGTCTCCAGCAGGGTTACCCATCTGGACAAGCTGGGCAAGCTTATATTCCTCAAGGTCAACCAGCGATCCAGCAAGGGTATCTGCTTGGGCAGGGGGGGCAACCCTACATACAGCAGGGCCAACCTACTATTCAGTCTGGTCATCTTTCTAGGGTAGGGGGGGCAACCCTACGTACAGCAGGGCCAACCCACTGCTCAATCCATGCAACCTTCTGGGCAAGGGGGGCAACCCTACGTACAATAGGGCCAACCCACTACTCAGCCAGTACAACCCTCCAGACAGACGGGCCAGCCCTCTGTGCAACAAGGCCAACCCACTGTCCGTCCTGCTCATCCAGCTGGACAGGCTAGTCAACCGCAAGGTCAACCGGCCATCTAGCCAGCTCGGCCATCCATCCAACAAGGACAAATCGTGGTTGCTCAAGGACAACCTGGCACCCAGCAAGTACATCCTTCTGGACAAATAGGTCAGTCTGAAATCCAACCAGGCCAACCTTCCGGCCAGATGGTCGTAGCTCAACTGGTTCAAGGACATGTTGCTGGACCCCAAACTCAAATGGGTTATCAAGTGCAAGGTGGGCCACGACCTCAACCTTCTTACCAAACGCAGCCTCCTTATCAGGCTCAGTATGGGGCTCAGCAAACGTATGGCTACCAGCAACCCCAGGGGCAAATGCAGTTTACCCCTTACCAAAATTATCAACAGATGCAGGTCACTCCTTACCAAAATTATCAGTATGCTGCACCTGCGGGTCAAGTTGCTAATACATGGGGTGCTGGGGGGCAGACCCAGGGTCAACTGTCTGCATATGGACAGAATACATATCGGCAGAACCCCTACGGACAAGGTCCCTATGCGCCAGGCCCTTTTGGGCTGGGTCCATCGGGACAAGGTTCTTATGCGCTAGGCCCTTTTGGGCCAGGTCCATCGGGACAGAGTTCTTATGCGCTAGGCCCTTTTGGGCCAGGTCCATCAGGACAGAGTTCTTATGCGCCAGGCCCATCTGGATAGAGTTCGTGGGGGCAACCATCACCTTGTTGGAACCCTAATACTGCCTCGAACCCACAGCCACAAATGTCCTTTAACCCTCAGTTGCCATTCTTAGCAATGTTGGAACTTCCGGATGTGTCCAAGTTAACGAATGATCCCATTCTGCATAATGCGTATTGGCCACCAGTTCCAACTAAAATACCCAGTGATTGTCCAAAATTTGATGGCAAAGCAGGTGAGGATCCTCAAGCACATGTTATGACTTATCACCTTTGGTGTTCATCGAACTCATGGCTGGATGATTCTATCCGACTTCGCCTCTTTCAGAGAACTCTCACCGGCTCAGCCGCTAAATGGTATATTGAGCTGAATCGCGGCATGTTTCAAGATTTCAACTCGCTGGCTATGGCATTTTTAACTCATTTTCAGTTACCCATTCGGTACGAGACTGGGACCAATCTCCTCACGTCTCTAAAATAGGACATGGCAATGCATATATCTGATCATATACATGAATGGAGAAGGTGTCGTCGCTTGATCAAATTTTGGATTCCTGATCAACTCCTGACCGATTGGTTCACAACTTCCTTTGTCCCTAAGATTGCAAAGGACATCACCATGGGAGCTTGTGTAACTGAAGAGCAAGCGATCACGCGAGCTCAGTACCTAGACTTAGTATACTCTCAGTCAGGTACTCTATATGATTATTTGCCATACGCCCCGAGGCCTGGACAGACCAAGGCTCCACCCAAACCATCTGTAGATGGAGTCATTGGCTCTGTGAACTCGTCATCGAAGAAATCGGCCGCGAACCCTGGGAAGAAAAAACAAAATTCTTCTAATGAAAATGCTCCTCAGGGCCAATCCAATTCTGGAAGTACCTCAGAGGTAAACGCCATCCAGTCCACCGCGGCAGACAAATCCTCGAAGGGAAAAGGGAAGGGGAAAGGAAAAGCTAAAAATGAGAATAAACAACCTAAACAAGATCCCACTAAAAATTCATCTGAAGAAGGAACCAAACGAAAACCTAAGTATCCTTGTCTCATCTGTGATGAGGATCACTACACCAAAGACTGCCCTAGGCGGTCTGAAGTTAGTCGGTTATTGAAAGGTGCTCCTAGGACTCCTGCTGTGTTGAAAGAGCCTTTCCCCTCTCAACAGACTCAAATGGTGGCAGACCCATCGCAATCCTCTTCCTCATTCGGCTCGCAAGTCTTCATGGCTGGAACTATTCATGTCCATGTCTCTACTCGAGCGAAAGATTATCCATCTCGTGCCGGGAAAGAGCTGGAGGTTCCCTCCAGCGCTCCTCCTTCCAGTTCTAGTCCTCTTCACATTGAAAGACCCAGCACTGAGACGATCCCCCGACCCCCTCCGAAAGGTGTACTCCGGAAGTCGTCTTACAACCCAAATGCTCGTGCTGCCCAGCACTATAGCATTGTTGAGGACCTAGCTCAGGCTCCGTCTGCTATGTCCGCTCTAGAAGTCCTCCAGAGCTGCCCCTCCCAGAGGAAGTCCTTGCTATCGGCTATCGGTGGCATAGACCCAGCAGATTCAGATTTGATTTCTTTCGATCTCGAGGGTTTTACCCAGAGGCTGCCTCACCAAGTAGCTTTCCTTATCCAGGTCATCATCAATAGCAAAACGATCCATCGTACGGTTATTGATGAAGGTGCCTCAACCTGCATCATGTCTGTTGCATGCTGGAAAGCTATTGGTTCTCCTACGTTGAGCTAGTCTCCTACAACGTTAGAAGCCTTTGATGGAAGAGAATCCCGTCCATATGGTATCCTTCAACACTTGCCCATCTCCTTGGAAGGCAAGACGGTGGAAGTAGAGGTGGAAGTTGTCGACGCCAATCTTACTTACAACCTCCTCCTCGGGCGTAGCTAGACGTATGCCATGCAAGCCATGGCCTCTTCCCTCTTCCATATCATCCGTTTCCCCCATCAAGGGAGGATTGTCACGGTAGACCAGCTCTCCTTATTTGCCTCTTCTTCTGAAGGGAATGTGCCGTTCGTTGAGCATACCTCTAAATCTCTCGAGAGTGTGGGAGCTGGGCTCTTCAAAGACCCCGCCCTTATGGGTGTTTTTCCTCTCCCTCCTCCGAATCTCGCCTCGGTTAATATGATCTCCGTGCGTTCTGATCCATGGGCCCTTCGTCCTCCTAATCAGGAAGATTCCTGGGGCGATATGATGCCGTTGAGTCCCGCCGAGCTCAACTACGTCGAGATTGTCGCTGCATCGGCTCCCCCTCCCGAACCTGCTCTTCCGAGTAGTGTTCTCGACTCATATGGTCATGTCCCATGGCTTGGAGAAGATGATACTTCAGACCCCTTGAAAGAAGTTTTTCCCTCTGACGAAGCTATCATAGAGACTATGTCTCTTGAAGAGCCCCCTTGGTCAGATCATCACCACCGCTCTTCATTTCTCCCTACCCATCAGGACACGATCGCATGTCTTGAGCGGTTTGCTCCGTGTCTCCCATCTACGCCTCTACAGACACCGATTTAGATATATCAAGTTTCTTCTGAAGGAAATATGGGGAACATCACGCAAACCCAGCCTATCGACATCTCTGTCAAACCAGGGATTGTTGAGCACATCCATATTGGGGTCACATGCACTCCAGAGGAAGTTCAACTTTACACTGATTTATTTCGCGAATTTCGTGATGTTTTTGCGTGGTCCTACGAAGAGATGCCCGACATCGATCCTAGTATTGTGGTGCACGAAATACCTACCTATCCAGGGGCGAAGCCTGTTCGGCAGCGCTTGCACCCCGTGCACCCCCGAAAGGCCGCTGCCATCAAAGCAGAAGTGGAAAAGCTTCTCAAGGCAGGTTTTATTTACCCCATTGCACTAACGAATTGGGTTTCTAATATAGTTCCTGTGAATAAAAAGCAGGGTACTATCAGAGTCTGTGTTGATTACCGTGATATCAATCATGCCTGTCCTAAGGACAACTTCACTACGCCCTTCATCAATCAGCTTATCGATGATTGTGCTGGAAGCGAAATTTACTCGTTTATGGACGGTTTTTCTGGCTACAACCAGATCAACATCGCACCCGCTGATCAACAAAAAACGGCTTTTATCTGTCCTTGGGGCACTTTTGCCTACAAGAAGCTACCTTTCGGTCTAAAAAGTGTCGGCGCTACCTTCCAATGTGCGATGTCATATGCCTTTCATGATATTCGAAACATCGTGCAGCCCTACCTGGATGACCTTCCGGCACATTCAGCAAAGCGTTAGGACCATCCATCCCATCTTCGCGCGATTTTTCTCCGCTGTAGACACTATCGTATCAGACTCAACCCTCATAAGTGTGTCTTCTGCGTAGAGTCTGGCCGACTACTCGGGTTCATCGTCTCCCGAGAGGGTATCCATTTGGATCCTCTCAAAGTCGAGGTCATCTTGAATCTTCCTCCCCCTGCTTCTTTGCAGCAATTGCAGAGCTTGCAGGGAAAAGCAAATTTTCTCAGACGATTCATCCCGAATTATGCCGAAGTGGCCAAGGGTTTCACACGACTGTTAAAGCGAGACACACCCTTCCACTGGGATGCCATCGCTCAGGAGTCTTTTGAGCAACTCAAGCATCTTCTTGTCTCTGCTCCATTGTTAAGACCTCCGAATTACCATCGTGATTACACTCTCTATCTGGCTGCCGCAGATACCACCATCGGCATGGTTCTGGTGCAGGACAATGATGATGGCATTGAACACATTATTTATTACCTTAGTCGCAACCTCCTGGATACAGAGACTCGTTATGCTTATGTGGAAAAGTTGGCATTGGCCACCATGTGCGCCATCTAGCGATTCCGCCACTATATCCTATTGCGCACTACGACCGTGATTTCCGACTGCAACCCTATGACGTACATCTTGTCGCGTCAGCTGCTGGGGGGCAAGTACTCGAAGTGGATTGTCATCCTCCAAGAGTTTGACTTGGAATTTACTGTTGCCAAGTCAAAGAAGTCTCTGGTCTTCGCTGAATTGTTGTGTTCTCTGCCATCCTCTTCTGCACCCCCTGTTCCTGAAGAGCATATTCTGGACGAAACATTGTTTCTAATCAGTACCCTCGATCCTTGGTATGGGGACATCATTGCATATTTACAGACGTCTTCCTTTCGTCCCAACGTATCGAAGGATACTCGGCGAAGGATTCGTCACCAATCTCAACCCTATCGCATCATTGGCGATACCCTGTACCGCCTCGGCGCCGACTCTGTTCTTCGCCGATGCTTGACCCTCGAGGAAGCTGAGCGAGTGTTGAATGACTGCCACTCCGGTGCTTGTGGTGGTCATATGTCCGGATATGCTACTGCTCAGAAGATCCTCCGCGCTGGTTATTTCTGGCCTTCGATATTTAAAGATTGTATCCTTGCCGTTCGTGCATGCCATGAATGTCAAATCTACCACCGGAAGATGCGTGCACCCGCTGCACCACTGCACCCTGTCGTTACCGTAGGACCATTTGCCAAATGGGGCATCGATTATACGTCCTGTAACCCTCGCTCGGCCGGGGGGCATGGGTTTATCATCGTTGTCGTGGATTATTTCACCAAATGGGCCGAAGCGATGCCTACACTGACTGAAGACGGTCACACAACAGCGCAGTTCTTGTTTAATCATGTCATTACTAGGTTCGGGGTCCCTCAAGCCATCGTCACTGATCACGGAAAACATTTTCGTAATCATATGATGACAGAATTGACAACCCAGCTAGGCTTGCGTCAGGATAGTTCGACACCGTACTATCCCCAATCCAACGGTCAAGTGGAAGCCGTGAACAAGGTTTTGATCACGATGCTTCAACGCACCATCAACACACACAAGTATAACTGGCATCTGATGTTATTCCCCGCCTTGTGGGCCTATCGGACCTCTGTGAAGGACGCCACCGGTTTCACCCCTTTTCAGTTGGTGTACGGACTGGAGGCCACCCTTCCTGTCGAGTGTGAAATTCCTTCGTTGAAGTTAGCTGTCGAGTTGCTCCCCAACACCACTCCGGTGGAGGAACGACTTCTCTATCTAGAAAGGCTAGACGAGACCCGTCGTTTAGCTTCTCTGGCTATTGAAGCGCAAAAGAAGAGGGTCAAGACTCACTTCGATAATACCATTCAACCTCGTTCCTTTGTTGAGGGAGATCTAGTACTGCTCTACGATCAAGCTAAGGATAAGCTGGGGGCAGGAAAACTCGAATCCATGTGGATAGGCCCTTATATTGTGAAACGCGTTTTGCAAAAAGGTGCATATGAGCTAATCGACTACGAAGGAAACCCCCTCGACAAGCCCCGCAATGGGCTTTATCTGAAAAAATACTATGCATGATTTCGTGCATCTAGTATGTACATACGCGTGTTTTTACAAGTGTGTTGTGTGTGCATGATTTTTCTTTTTGCTTTGGGGTGAAGGCTTGTTCGCCTCTTATTATGTTTTCTACTTCTTGTGCAGATGTCTAGTGCACCCTATGTTGGTTTCGTTGATGGCGCCTGCCGTAGCACTTGCAATTTGTCTTCTGCGGCGTGGGTGATCTACGATCCTCACGGAGAATTGATAGACCTTCAAGGTGTCTGCCTGGGTCATACCAATAACAACATTGCCGAATACAGCGCCGTAATTGAATTACTAGCCGAAGCAGTTGACCTCGGCATTCGGGAATTGGTGGTGAACCTGGACTCTCAGCTGGTCGTCCATCAACTTAACGGGCGATATTCTGTCAGAGACCAACGCATACTGAGGTTGTATCTACGTGTAAGATTGTTACAACGGAATTTTGATTACATTACTTACCAACACATTCCGAGATGATTAAATACGTTGACTGATGCATTGGCGAATTGTGTGTTAGATAGACATTTGCGTAATAGATAAACATCATACAAGAAGACATAGATAGCATAATAAGACCATGAGCATGTGTAAATAAGTTTTCCCAAGCATAGTTTGCATGTGTGTGTGCTTTTAAGCTTGCAAAAATATAAAAATACATGGATCACGTGTTGTGCAACCGATACATTAGATCACATTTGTATTAGACATTTGCATAGCATATAAAAAACATCATCATATGTAAAAAGATCCATCAAAAATCGGTATGTATATATATCGTGTGGCGCTCGAGGGCGCTCAAAAATAAGTGTATATGTCCAGAAATACAGTCGGTGTCCTCAGTACATCCGAGACATACGTCTCTCAAAACATCAGTGAAAGTAAACCTAGGCAACTACTGAGCTGGGTTGTGCTCTCTGTAGCACACAGCTGCTCGTGCTACCCGCCTCAGAAGCCGGTGCATCCTGGGTGCCACCCCCACCGTGTGGATCTGATGCTCCAATGGGACCTCCTCGACCCCCTGGTAGTCTGGTACCCCCTCCAGCAACCCCTCAAGGTTGCAAGCCACAGTCTCCGATGTGTCAACTCCTTGAGGGACTAAGGCCAGGCCTCCAGCTCCTTGCCCCTCTCTCCGTGCCTCTGGGGCTAGGCCGATGGGTCTAACATGTCCCACATCTGCACACCGTGACATTTATCAAGACATGTACGTAAAAAATCAAAAACATTAAAAAACTCAAAAAAAAAATCAAGTGTCATACCTCCATCATACCATTGCTCTCCTGCGGGCAGTACCATATCAGGATCGTTGCGGAAGTCCATACCAGCATATGGCCAGTCCTCTACGAAAATGATCTGCTGGTCCAGCCACTCTCGAAAGAACACTCCCCAAGCAGCTGGGCGGCCACCACCTCCACGCGGCATGATGCGGGCCCATCAAGTGGCCCTCGTCTCCCGGGGACCTCTAGGTGGATCCACAGCCATAGTCTGCAGCCGTATGGCTGGCACCCGCTCCAGAATGAGTGGGAGTAAGAGCGACCCGTAGCCAAACTGTTTCGTCTCCCCGTGACGACAGTTGCTGAGTTGCCTCTTCATGCTGTTGGTCAATACTGTGGCCCAGTCAAACACGGTAGGCTGTAAGCACTCGCGAGCTAGCAATAGGTGGGTCTTCGAGGCCTCATGGTTGGCCAAGCTTCCCGCTGTCTGGGTTACCATAAAAAGGATGGTGCGAAGGACTATATCCGCCACCGTGGGAATTGACACCTTCCCACTTCGCGTTTTCATAGCCTCTAGACATACTCGAGCCATGAGCTGGTCAAGAGTCTCACCGCTGGGCCGTTGCCCCTCTATGATAGGCCTCTCGCCCCGGCGTGACAATCCAGTCAGAAAATAAATGTCCATATGGTCAAACTCAATGGCTTTGCCTCGGATGGTAAACTTGCCATCTATCGAGTTCCATGCCCTGATCAGGAACTCAAGTAGGTCATGATGAGCTCTCAGACGTGGAGTAAGGAAGAATTTCATGAATCCGCACGCCCGCATGGCATTTCGGCAATCCGCACTTGCAAAAGCGGCTATATCCTCAACATCATTGTCCCTCTCTTGCTACTGAAAGGCCATTGCATCCTGCATGAGCATTAAAAAGAATTAGAGTGCTGGCTAATAAAATTTTCATGTTCAAAACTTAAAAAACAAAATTTTACAGCGCCAGCGCGGCTACTTTTAAAACAACCGCGCTGACCATGTCAGTGCTTTGTATTTTCTCCAGGTCAGCGCGGAAGAACACGGGTTTTCCGCGCTGACCAAGAAAGTGGTACGTGTAATATTAATTTGATCAGCGCGGACCCGCGCAGATAATTCGCGCTGACCAAGAGCGCACCAATGCTCAAAGAATTTGCCCAAATGGCCAATTCCCACCGTCAAGATGCTTAAGAAAGGACTCAAAACAGAGCACATGGCAAGGGGAACCTACCTGGAGCAAGCCGTTCGATGAATGGTGTCCGCACGGGGAAGAATTCGCTCCGTCAACTTCGCAGCTTCACAATGTTCTCAAAGGCTCAATATGGTAACAATGGTAAAAATGACTATTTACCCTTCTATTTATAGTGAAAATGGCTTAATTAGCTATAGATTTTACAAATGTGGGTTTTTGTCATACTTCTACCATGGGTTTAGCACTTCTGTCAATATATTATGCCTTGATGCATGTTTTACTATGTTTTTTTAACATGTCGAACGGATTTATGCGGGTATTTTTACTGTGCAGGTCTTCAGGAACGGTGAAGTCATAAATGGTCCTAAATACACTTGGTCCCCAAAAATGTCGTCTTTGAGCTCTTTTCCGACATGAACCAAGAAAAGATGGCCAAGATTCCTTTCAGCTCGTTAAAGGGAATGAGAGGCGGTCATTTTAACGCTCTTTTTCCAACCGTTTAACTCAAAAAGATTGCCGGGTGTTTGTCGTTTCGCACTCGTCATCGGCTCTAAAATGACGTGCTTCTGACTACTTTTTTACGTTTTCGGGTCAAAGTCGCTATTTATGAAAAGTACTCCTCGATCATTTCGGTCGGGCGGTTATTTTGGGTATTGTTTTACACTTTTTCGGGCCCGAGAGACACAACTTTACGAAAAAGAACCCCCCTGGAGTTTTCTTTTCCGCTGTCTTTTCAGACTCTCTAAATAGGAAAAGGCGCCGAGTTCTTCCTTCGTCAGACTCGTTAAAACTTAATGACATCGGATATCGTCGTAATGACACTTCTTCAAGCATATGCTATCCCCATCAAGCTTTTCATCCAAAAATAATCGGGGTACCTGCCAGAAATGGTGGGGAAAATGGAACGGTAATCGTAGTCGTGTCGGCAGTATGTCGCTCTTGAACATGGCACTCCTCTGCTTCATGTCTGGGTGGGACCATCTCATCTTGTTTTTTCACTGACCTCCGCAGGTTTGGGTTATCCTATTTGACCTCTCATCTGCTCATTTTCCTTGTCACCATGACCTCTCCTCATTTGATGACAAATACTGCCAAGTCCGCCATTGTGCCGCCGATATGTTCAAGAGAAGTTGACCTCTGCAGAGTTACAATCTATCCCTGGCGCCTCGCATACTTCTGATCCATCACACTAATCTTCCTTTTTCTCGTGTCAATGATGTGGGAAACATTATGGCCCACCTTCGATCAAGGTTACCTCCTATCGACTTCAGCTCATTATCCAGGATGGTGACTTAGAGACCCCTTCCAGGTGCCTTAGAGCCTGCATGCCTCAATGGCAGGTTCTTCGTGTTCGACGCGAGGTTTTCATCATTGGCCTCCGATCGGATGATTCCGCGGGTGTTCAACGCCAGCTCATTGATTCGCATGCCGTGGATTGTACCTATAGTACCTTGAGGACCATTGTCATTATTGGTGGCCCCTCTCGCGTCTGTTAACAGTTTTCATCATTGACTGGTAATCAGATGATGTTCATGCATGTTCGACTTCAACCCATGTATTCACACACTTGAACTTGTACTTTGTTCAGATTGGGATGGAGCGCAAGACCCTGGTTCTAGTCTGTTATGAGCCAGGTTGCGATTTTTGTGGATTGATATTACATGACTCGTTGATGTATGGCTGCGACCATACCTGAGTTTTTTAGGATGGCTGCGACCATACCTTATTATCATCATGGTCTCTTCAGCTGGGTGGCTACATCCATACCATAGACCTTTCTTCATATGTCTTTTGGATGGCTGCGCCCATGCCTAGACTACATGTAATCAAGCTATCAGTTGTACATACGTGCAGGTCCTTCCTGGTGGTGTTCCAGTTCGGCAGTTTTGTAAAGCATTTCACCCCTCCCACTCTCTCGGGCTTCACGCTTTAGGGGGCATCTGTTACACAGCAATTTGTCACTGTCATCCAGTCAGTACCTCTACTGTGTCATAAAATCAGACTCATGCCCTCTGAATTGGCCAAATGACCCTCTTTTCCAAAGTTTACTGCATCAGCGTGACTGTTATTAAAATATCCGCGTTGACTGGCGGTTCATAGTGTATTCAGTGCGCTGCCAGCACAGAAACACATCACTTTTCTGCGTTGTTCGCATTTCATGAGCCAGCGCACCTCTCCTTTGTATTGGGTCGCGCTGACATGACTTTCCTAGTTATTGAGGTGCGACGTCAGCGCACCAGTTCCTTTATAATCCACGCTGATCCTGTTTGGGCGAATTTGTTCTAACAGCCAACCTTCCAGATGACTCCAGACCTGGTTGTTGGCCTTGTGAGTATCGCCCTCCCTTCTATGGCATGTCTTTTCGTCATATGGGCCACCTTTCTTGGAGATAAGCTTATCCTTCCACCCTCCATGGAGACTCCTTCTCCTATATATTCCTCCACCATTACCATCAGCAGCTAGTTTTTGACAACAAGGAATTCATAGTGTTTTTGTGTGCTACTGCTAGTAGGTAGTTGGTGTGACAAAGAGTGGATTGCTAGAGAGCTAGAGAAAGGTTGTGAAGTCTCAGAGTTTTGTGTGAGAGAGAGTTGCTTGACTTGGGAGATCCACTTCTATGGGTGAATGCTTATGAGGCTTGCTAGCTGGACCCTCTTAAGAAGGACTCAGCGTCAGAACATTGGTTGTATCTTTCTCTGATTATTGATTAATAATAGATGACTACTGTTATGGTTCCATTCTCATTTGTCTATGCAATGGTTAAATGTGAATTACATCCTTTCTGACTGATGTATAATTGCTTTTATTAGATTTCACGCTTGTGTTTGTCTTTCTCTTCGTGCGTGCAGGTATCTATTCACGGAGATCGTGGAAGATTGTGACCGGCCAGGGCGAAGGAGCGAGAGCGGCATTTCTCTATCAAACAATAGCGTTGGAATCCAAGTAGGTGTTCATTGCCTCTCTTTTAATTGCAATTAGGAACTTGCACAGTAGCATTGATTGATTGTTGTTAGACCCTTTCTGGGCTAATAGGGATTGCCTCTATCCGTAGAGGGGATTTACCTCTCCAACAGGCCTAAAAATGAATTCCAAACGGATGAAAATGAAGAGGAGGATGTTGTAGAATACCTGAAAGAGACGACGTTCGGTTTTGACGGTCGGATTCTCCGCAATGTCCATAGGAAGTTTCTTGCCAAAAGCCCTTTTTCTCTCCTCAACAGTAAAATGGTAAAAATGAATTGGTAAAAGCCCTTTTTATAGGTTTTTTGGGTAAATAAATGGTAAATTTGTTTATTTTTCACCATGAAAAGGTATTTTTCAAAGTATTTTTATCTATTGTCAACAGGTATGAGTAATGTGTTGGTTTTTGTGCAGGATAAAGAATTTTCAGGGAAAATTATCATTTTTTACAAACAAAAACATCTGAGTCATCTTTAAGCCCTTTTCTGACTCCTAAAATATGAAAAGATTGCCGAGCGTTTATTTTACACTCGTTAAAACGGAATTAAAAGACGGTCCTCTTATAGCCCTTTTCTGACCGTAAAAACATGAAAAGATTGCCGGATTTTTGTCGTTTCAAATTCGATATTGGAAATAAAATGACATGTCCTTGATCGCTTTTTACTTTTCAGGTCAAAGACACTAATCATGAAAGTACTCCTTGTTGTTGGGAAAAGTATCCAATTCGGAATGCCCCTATCCCACTCTAAGGTGTGATAGTGCCTTAGCAACAAACAAGGAAAACTATATGAGTATTCTTCTTTATGAGATGTAAATAGAGAAAGAAGGATGTAACTAACCGGTGTCTCAATCCAATCACTCTCTCTTTTGTTCGCTTCCCGCTTCCTACTCTTTCACTGGTCCAGCTTCACCTAGTTCCTGCAAGATCACAAGAGAGGAAAACTACACAAAAGACATAGATTCACATTCATAACTATTTTAGGATCAGATATAAACTAAATATGCAAATATAACAAAACATCATTGATATACAAGCATATAGGAGAAACTCAAATAGCTTTATTGATATGATAATAAAGTTCAAGAGGAGATACAACCAAGTGAGTCCCGATCCAGCATCTACCTCCCAGCAAAGGAATCCCTTCCTCTCCTCCAACAAAGCATAAATCACCCAATGTACTAATCTCAATCTCAAACCAACATCAATTCTCTGCAAAGTACAAAATTCCAGCCTCCTGAACCTCTGGGTGAGAGATCCATATATAGATGTAAGCAGAGAGGATGAGTCAGCTTATGTTTTGACTTGTGGCTTCTCTCTATCAGTTCTTGCTTCCACTTGGAGGTTGAGAACCTCTTACTCATCATTAGTCGAATTCATTGAGGCAAGTGTCATTGGAGAAGATTCTGGAAGCTTCCAGGGTCTTTCCACCTCATTGAATGAGCTTGCCATTTGTCATTTCCTACTCAGCGCACCCTGGTAGTGCTTCCACCTGTGTTGCAGTGCACCTAGCCAGTGTAACCTCTGCATTTCAATGCAGGCAGCTAGTGGAGCCTCTGAATTGATCCTGAATTGACTGTTTCTGAGTGGTTTTTGGTGGAGAACTTCTAGGAGAAGCTGTCATTGGTTGACCTTGTTCCTTTAGGGGTAGGAACAACTCATTTAGGGACTTTGGATCCCTTGGATTATGGAGATTTCATGCTCAATGTTGTAAGGCACAAAAATGTCTATAACAGTTGCCCCCTAAAGTATGAGGTCGTTTATCGGGTGAAATGCTTTATTAGGAGGATCCGAAGTTCTTCCAATGCTGGGAGGAGACCTGTAATAAGATACAATACAATACATTATTTTTCATACTGCTTTCATGATCTAGCTGAGGCGGGCATTCCCATGCTCAACTTTATAAATTCATTTTTTCTGTACATAGAACAGACAATCGTCTGATGGTAGACTGATGATTTTGATGAAATCATCATCCTTTTGGTAGGATGATTATCTGCTGCAATGTTGTACATGTCAATGTCTTTATTTTTCCTGAATATATATCGCAGCCCGGATGGATGAAACTAGATCCAGGGTCTTCAATCTCATTTGATCTTCACTCTAAGTACAATTCGATCGATGTGAGAAATGTTCTGAAGTCGAACATGGAAAGACATCGCTTGATTACCAGTCAATGATGTAAACTGTTAACAAGCGCGATAGGAATCATCGATAATGATAATGACCCTCAAGGTACTGTAGTACAATTCACGTGGTGTGAATAAAGGACTTGGCGTCGAACACCATGCAAAATCTTCCGGTCGAAGGTCATTGATGTATACCTGTCGCCGGAAGTGAGAAACTTGCCATTGAGGCATGCAAGCTTCAAAGTACTGAAGGGGGTGTTCCTAGATCAACTTCTTGGAGAATGAGCTGATGTCCACAAGAAGCGATCCATCAAAGGAGGGCCTTAATGTATCCCACATCAGTGACACGGAATGGAGCAAATGATTTTGATGGAGGTGAAAACGATCTGATGATATATGTTTCAGGGTGGCGGTCATGAAAGGATGAAGGATAATGTATGGTAGTGGATGGGACACGGTTGACTTCTGTGATGACTTCTCTTGAACATATCAGCGACACTTGTGTGATGGATTGGTAGCATTTACCCCAAAGATGGATGGTATGGCGAGACCATGGTGATGTGACCGGTGAATGAAACAACCCAACCCGACTCAGGCACGGAGTGGAAGTGTCATGTTCAAGAGCGACTTGCTACCAATAAAAGTTCTTTGAGTTTCTTCCCAATTTTCCCCAGTCATTTCTGACCAGTACCTCTTTATTTTTGTCAAGCTTGAGGAGGATAACATATGCTTGTTCTATAATTTTCCCTTCGGGCAAACCCATCGCTATGTTTTAACGAGCCTAGCGATAGTGAAACTCGTTCTCATCTAAAGACAAGTTTGTCGCTATTAATGTTTTTTAACGAGTCTAACGACAAAGATAACTCGGTCCTTTTCATTTTTAGATAGTCTGAAAAGGTACGTAAAGATAACTCCGGAAGTCCTTTTTCGTCATCTAATCCCTTAGGTCCGAAGAAATATAAAACAATATAGAAGGGATGAGTTTTCGATAGTTTTAACGAGCCGAACAAAACAAGCGCTCGATCTTTTTGTGAAATAATCCCTCAGGTCCAAAAAGATTAAAATTTAGAGGAGGGATAGCACTTCCGGTCACTTTAACGAGCTGGAAGGCCAAAACTCGGCAATCTTTTCATATTTTACGAGTCAAATGAAAAGAGCTTAAAGAAGACTCGTCTTTTGGGGAACAAGTGATAAAACGGGTAGCAGCTGATTCCAGGTAAGGGTTGGAATTTCCCAATCACGGTAGTGTCACAAGGATGGCTAGTGAAATCACTCTTCGCAGCTGTTCCTCAAAATGGGTAAACAATCAAATGGAGGTGAATGATCGGCCAATGGAAAGGTGGAGGTGACGGTGCAACTCGACCAAGGATTTAATGGCTGACAAATTTACATTCACGGTGGTTATTTACCGGAGGGTTCATTTTTTAACGAGCTTAAATGCGGATTGAAACACTTGCTTGATCTTATGTTTATTTTTTAGCGAGCATGAACTATGTGTTAAAATTGCTCGATCTTATGTTTATTTTTTAATGAGCATGAACTATGTGCTAAAACTGCTCGACTAATCCAGTCATATGATAAGAATGTCTCATTTAAGATGCCACTTTTTATGGAGCTTGCACCTTACAAAGCTTTGCTCCGAATCCTTTCGTTATGCAAGTTCGGAAACGACTAATCCTACGAGTTTAAAGGGTTAGACCTATAGGTTTAAAGGGAGGACCTAAAAATTTAAAAAATAAATAGCCGCCCCTTGCTTGCACTCCAAAAGGTTTGCATGCCCCCAGGTATAAAATAGAGTTTCAAGGTTACCCCTCAATTTGCAGGAAAAACATTTGTTTAACCGAGAGAGGCCTACCTCTTTCAGGTTACCCAAAGATTGTTTTATTAATCTTTCAAACAAAACACTTCTTCGGCGATGTCTACCGAGATAGAAAAAGGTGAGTGACAACGAGCGGCAAACACATAAATTTGACAAAAGAATCTTATTCTAGAACAACCCCTCTTCCAATCACGGATGGGGTACGGACTAGTCATATTCTCCCGCGGAAACCTACCCTATACCCAGAGTTTTCTTGCCGAAGCAGACCAGGACGCATGCCCCCTGGGGTCCAGTCATATCCTTCCGAATCACTCGCGATCATCGGGGGGACGGACCATGGGTTGAGACATTTCTTGCATGAAGAGACCATTTAGGGATGGTATATGACTATTTGCGATGCGTGATCTGGGAAATCAAAGCTGGTCCACGAGCTTGACCACTCTTCCTTCGTGCGGAAAACACATTACTCTAAAGAGTGAGGAGACGATGGCTCCCATGCAATATATATAGTCTCGTCCAAGGAGTAGGTTATAATGCAAGGGTCCTTGAACGACCATCACGTTCATTTGAATGGTCTTCCCTTTCAATGTGATAGGCACATTGGGGAGGATCCCTAAAGGTCGACTGGTTCCTTTATCGAAGCCTATCAGATTTCTCATTTTAGGCAAAAGCGTTGGCGAACCAAGAGCTTTCCAAGCAATAGAGGAAAGGATACTCACAGATGCCCCCTCATCAATGATGGTGCCAACCATTACCATTCTGTATATTTGAACGATAATTCGGAATGGTATGCTTGCTGGCAACCGGGGTCTGCCTAGTTGGTTCCAGTCGAAGGATACAACTAGGTTGCTTGGTGGTGGGACCGAATAGACAGCCGGATATCGCTCTGACGAACTTCCTTCCTGCGCTAAACGAATGCGTGCATTGCCCCCGTGTTCGTCGGAGTCTGTGTTGATGAAAAGAATCTGGATGGTGTCATCCTTATCCTCTTCAGTGACTGTATCATTCGAAGATAAATCCTTTGAAGGCAAGACCGGGTCAACTGCCGCCTTGACCTTTTGACTTTCATCTGGTATGGATTCAGTCAGTTTATCCTCAATGATAGACGCTTCAGCTGACCACTTGAGCGGGCCAACTGGATTTTCAACTAACGAAGGACTTGGAAAGAGTTTTTTATATCCAAGAGGAAGTCGTAATGGCGAAATCGGACGATCTTCCAAGACTCTTTTAGCCTCGTCTAAGAAGGGACAACGGTGGAGGGCATGGTTGCCTTCGCACAGTCTACAGGGAGGTCTAGCCCTCCCTTTCTGTCCTGGAACTTGACTTTCGCTAGTTGACGATGTACTTTCAACATGGCTATCAGAGGTTGACGACACCGGATTGTGCAAACGGGGAGACCAGTCCCTTAGTATCCGAGGGATGCAAGGACAATCTCTGTGAAATTGGTCTCCCTTGCAAATGACACATGGTGATTTAGGCCTGGTCAGTGCTATGTGTGGATTTTCATTAGACAACACTTGTTTTCCCTTATTTTCCTTTGGCTCCTTCTTCTTTTTCTCCTTCTTCTTCTTTTCCTTTTTCTCCTTAGGAACTTGGTTTTTAGCTTTACCAGTCCCGTCACGTGAAGAGGAAGGAAGAGAGGAAGAATTATAGGAAGTAGAAGGTTGGTGGGAAATTCTGGACTCGTCTAATTGCTGATTCGACTGTTCAGGAATAGTGGTTTTCTGAACGACATTGGTTGAGAAGAGCCAGACCGGCAGGCCAATTGTCAGTCCTGGAAGCGACAATGTGGCCATATGGGGCGCACCAACATCTCCCCAAGAGGAGAAGGGACTAGGATTTCCGCCAAGCGGAATTCCTTGGTTGGTGGGCTCCATTTTCTCAACCTAAAGATCAACGCAAGAAAAAAGGGTGATTGTTCCGTTTAAAATAAATTTTAATGACGCTTAGACACAACTTTCTTTTTCAATTTTAAAGAGTCGAGAAAAAGCTAAAGATGACTCTAGTCTCCTTCGATGTTTTAACGAGCCCGAAGTGACAAATGCTCAGATGGACTTTTTCTGTTATAGAGTCTGAAAAAGGCCAAAAGGAACTGCTCTAGAGTTCTAGGTAGAGGGTGTGCCAAACTTTTCGCAAAACTGCAGAATACTTTTTAGGGTATGGGCGGTCAATCTTCCTGAATGCTGTGTTCAGTGCATTGTGATCAGTAGGGTGACCGACATGACTTCCTATGGATAAAGGTTTTATTCCTATAGGGGTCTCCCAATATATACTCGATGGTACATGGGAGCACAATCCGTACTGGCACTTATCATCCCTCAGGAGGAATCACCCAACCATCAGTGAGGCGACCAGTGACCAGGTTTTACGACGCCGGAACACGTCTCTAGCCTAGACCTCTATGTTGTGCGTTATGTTACAAAGCGTTGTTAAGTTCATTCAATTTATTTTAGGTTGATCTTTCTTAGAAGTTTGCCTTTTTGGATCACCACGAGATGTATGATACAATTCCTAAATGCAGTCTAAAGATGATAAGCAAGATTTTATATCTTTTCAACAATGAAAATCCTAGCTACAAGGGGAAAAGAAAGACACCATCTTTTCTCAAAGAGCATAGAGCACACAGTAATGCACTTTTCCCTAAATCAACATACAAACTGTCAAAATGCAAATGCACATATGCATGTATTTGTTTTCACTTTCTTAATATTGATGCCTAAAAAGAAAGCTGTTGTACAAATTTGAATTCGCTTTCAAGTGAAAAACACAAACAAGTTCCTTTTCCGAAATCAAAAAGACGATTACGACACTTTATGATTTACTTGTTTCGACACTTGAAATGCATAAATTCAAACCAAAATACAAAAGTAAAAGCTAAATCAACTGTGAACAGCAAACAAACTCACTCCTAAGATCAAAACGACACTTACGACAGGTCTAGATCTAAGGGCGACAATATGACTAGTTTACTTTTGTAATGGGAAACTGTAGATGATGTAACAAATACAAAAAGAACAAATACAGTTTCTTTATGCAACTGAGGCGGAATTGAGGCAAAGAAAAGGGGTTTCAAATAGGTACACTGACTGATAACAGGTTGTAAAAAACATAGATAAAACTGAGCAAAAGGAAGCAGGGAACCACAGCTGCACAAGGCAAAGACTGATCAGCGCACCCTCAGCACAGAGAAACTGAACTTCAGCGCAGGTAGCCTTCACGGGACCTGCGTTGAAATGAAAAACCTCTTCACAGAATCTGCGCTGAAGTAGAAACAAGAGTTGTTTCTGGGTTCTGGGTCACGGTTTGCAGTTTAATCTACAGTTTTTGGCCGGATAAAAGCTATCAATTAGGTACAATTAGAAGGATGATTTAAAGGAGGACTAAGATCTATCACAAAGGGCTGTTAGAGCACTTTTGGATCAGCTGTTCAGATCATAAACAGGAACAGTGAATGGACTAGAGTAGCAGATCTCTACTTTGCATTTGTAAATGGCAAATGCAGTTCGATTCGGCACTCTTGAGTTTATGAAATGAATAGCAATAGAAACACAAATAAACTAACAAGATACTTTCCCCAGCGGAGTCGCCAATTTGTTGTTGGGAAAAGTATCCAATTCGGAATGCCCCTATCCCACTCTAAGGTGTGATAGTGCCTTAGCAACAAACAAGGAAAACTATCTGAGTATTCTTCTTTATGAGATGTAAATAGAGAAAGAAGGATGTAACTAATCGGTGTCTTCCGCTAGTTTGTCGATCCAATCACTCTCTCTTTTGTTCGCTTCCCACTTCTTGCTCTTTCGCTGGTCCAGCTTCACCTAGTTCCTGCAAGATCACAAGAGAGGAAAACTACACAAAAGACATAGATTCACATTCATAACTAGTTTAGGATCAGATATAAACTAAATATGCAAATATAACAAAACATCATTGATATACAAGCATATAGGAGAAACTCAAATAGCTTTATTGATATGATAATAAAGTTCAAGAGGAGATACAACCAAGTGAGTCCTGATCCAACATCTACCTCTCAGCAAAGGAATCCCTTCCTCTCCTCTAACAAAGCATAAATCACCCAATGTACTAATCTCAATCTCAAACCAACAACAATTCTCTGCAAAGTACAAAATTCCAGCCTCCTGAACCTCTGGGTGAGAGATCCATATATAGATGTAAGCAGAGAGGATGAGTCAACTTATGTTTTGACTTGTGGCTTCTCTATGTCAGTTCTTGCTTCCACTTGGAGGTTGAGAACCTCTTACTCATCATTAGTCGAATTCATTGAGGCAAGTGTCATTGGAGAAGATTCTAGAAGCTTCCAGGGTCTTTCCACCTCGTTGAATGAGCTTGCCATTTGTCATTTCCCGCTCAGCGCACCCTGGTAGTGCTTCCACCTATGTTGCAATGCACCTAGCCAGTGTAACCTCTGTGTTTCAACGCAGGCAGCTAGTGGAGCCTCTGAATTGATCCTGAATTGACTGTTTCTAGGTGGTTTTTGGTGGAGAACTTCTGGGAGAAGCTATCATTGGTTGACCTTGTTCCTTTAGGGGTAGGAACAACTCATTTAGGGACTTTGGATCCCTTGGATTATGGACATTTCATGCTCAATGCTGTAAGGCACAAAAATGTCTATAACACTCCTTGGTCGTAAAGATCAAGAGGTTCTCTCAAGTATTATTTTATACTTTTTCGGGCTTGGGAGACACAAACTTACGAAAAAGGTCAACCATGGAGTCTTCTTAAGTTTTTCAGACTCTCTAAAATTGAAAAACACCGAGTTTCTCCTATACTGGACTCGTTAAAATTTCACAGTAAAGGACCTGTTCGATTACAAACAGGAACAGAGCACTCCTTCTTAGGGTTCGAATCTAAACTAAGTTGGACTCATCTGAAGGATGAGCTTATAATCAAGCAAATTTTATCCTCCTCAAGCTTGTAAAAAATAAAGAGGTACTTGCCAGAAATGGTGGGAGAAAAGAGAGAAAAATGAGCCTATTTGTTATCCTTTGTCTCAGAGAAACCTTATCACCACTCTTGAACACGACACTTTTCATTCACCTGGGTTGGAAAATCCTTTGCCTCACAATTGATCAAACCACATTGAAAGTCTTCAGCCGGGTATTAACTTTGGGTCAATTGTCACCAAGCCATCTGTCATGTCGTTAGGTGTTCAAGAGGTCACTGCAAATAAAAGATTCATCTGCAAAATACCTGTCATCCATCTTGACCATCCCTGAGTCAGTCCTTACAGCTACATTTCTTCAACTTGATCTGTGATTTCGTGTTGTGGGCTTGCCTACGACGGATCGCTTTCTATCGACATCAGCACATTACCTAGAAAGATGATCTAGAAATTGTCAGTACCTTGAAGTCTGCATGCATCAATGGCAGGTTTCGCGCCTTTGACGACAGTTTACATCATTGACTTTCGATCGAAGGATTCCGTGACATGTTCGACATCAGCACATTCATTCACATCTCATGGATTGTACTGGGTACTTTGAGAACCATTGACATCACTGGTGGTCTCTCTCACACTTGTTAACAGTTTACATCATTGACTGGTAATCAAGTGGTTTCTACCATGTTCGACATCAACTCATTTATTCGCATGGATAGAATCGTACTATTTCGGGAAGTAGAAATGAAGACCTTGGATCTAGTTTCCGCCATCCAGGCTGCGAGGAGTTTTGTATTCATTATATAGTAGACTAATTATAAACAGATGGCTACGCCCATACTGTGTCTACATGAGTCTATGATTATGATGTATTGCGAAATCATTCATGTATCAGAGCAGTGGTTAGTTTGTTAGTTAAAGTTTTTTGATCTGAGTATGGGAATGCCTACCTCAGCGATGATATGATCTCATACATGTATTTTGTGTTGAATATTTGCAGGTTCCGACTGGGCTCTCCACAAGATAATCCTTGAAATGATAAAGTACTTTACCCTTCCTAGATGATATGAAACCCTAATCTACTACAGGCTTCGCACTTTAGAGGGCAATCTGTTACACTAAAATTTGTCACCATGACTATTTGCAGTCAGTATGGCTCCATCAATAGTCATACTGTCCTCCTTAGCAAGTCTTATACCTCTGCTCCTCATGTCAAACTCCAAGAAAGAGAGAAAGTCCTTAAAAGTCAATATAACTCTGGTTACGCAGTTTCTCTTAGCCTTACCTGCGTGTACGCACCTCAAGTTCATAAAACCTACGTACTTGTATGATCTGTCTGTAAAGGGGTGGGTCTATACTCCTGTAAAGGTCAAAAGGTGCAAGTTTCACTTCAAAAGTTACTTGTGGTCGATTCTAGAGCATTCTAGAAGATGGTTTGACGTGGATTGAGCACCTCCAGATGGTTCATGCATCCCAATGAAAGAGGAGCTTATCCCATGAAGAGGGGAGCTATCCCATTGAAAGAGGGGCTTATCCCATTCATGGTGGACCTGATTAACTTCCTACAAAGCACTATAAATACAGGCATTGGGCCAGAGGGAGGAGAGGTTGAAAGCTGAACATTCCTAAGGGTAGATGCTGCTGAAATTAGGACTCCCTTTTAGAGCTTGAGAGGAGAGATTCCAATCCTTTCTTAGCTTCATTTGGAAGTGGGTGAGCTGATCAATGTAAAGGAGAACTCTTACTGGACCCTGGGAGGGACCTGCCCAACACCAAGGGACTGGTTGTAATGGTTTCTTTTGTTTCCAATTAATACAATTAAGTTCATTTTTCTCAACAAGTTGTTATATATAATTTGTTTCATAAACTCCTTGGTCTTTATGATGAATATGTTTTATTATATGAGTTATTTAGGTGCTATGTAATCGTTTTCTTGTTAGTGAATGCAGGCTTCAAGGAGAAGGAGCTCATCTGGATCAGAGAGGCTAGACTACAACAAACAAGCGTTGGACTAAAGGTAAGCCTTAAACACCTGGTTGCTTTTATTTTAAATGCATATTTAGGGAAAGATAGTGCTTGATTGTTTTGTTTGTCACTAGAAAGCCTTAGCTTCTAGGGAGGTCGGTTTTGTCCACAAAATTGACTTTTTCCACATGACAATATTGATGTACCCATGTAGTGCCCATATTATTACTAATGTACCCCATAGAAGCCCACTATTGTTATTATTGTGCCCTTACATTATTATTGTTATGTTGGCTTTGATTATGTTATGACCCCTTAAGACTCCTACATATAGAAAGGAGGTCTTTTCATTTGTATCATCGGAGAATTGTTCATTTATGTAATGTAAAGGAGGTTGCCCCCTCGAAGAGGCTGAATTCTAAGGCGTTGATCTATCTTTTCTATCTTTTCTTGAGCTGGTTTCATAACACAACGCGTGATCCTGCAGAGCATTGACCAACATTTCTTTCTTTATATTGTCATTCATGACTCCTTGCAATTCCCACTTAGCTTTTGTCATCAACCAAAACTGGTTCGGATCCTAATTTCCTACTCCCTTGAATATCGGTAATTTTAGCGCACTTTAGATATTAACTTGAGGTGGTGACAGAGGTGGTATGGGCGAAGATGGGGGTGAATGCGATAAAACTGGTGGTGGTATGGGTGGGGGTGGTATGTGCAGAATCCTCTTCCTTATCAAATTTATGGCACTTCTTGGTGAGACTTGAGCAATCTCTTTCTCTCCCCCTCATGGAGGTGAAATCAAGAGGCTAGTTTCCAGTTCTACACTACCTTCGTGTCTGTAAATTCTCTCACGTCCCGTAGCCCAAAACGTCAATGTATTCAAATAATACACTTTTCACACAATAGCATTTTAATCCAAGTGTTAAAAGACTTAACGTACTTACCTCGCAGTCCTTTGAGAAAGTGTCATTCTGCCTCACTATATCTGACTGAAGTGTCTACCACGAACTCAATGATGAATCCTCCTATAATTTGATCAAGCCAGTGATCAACAATGCACGTGATCTTATCCCCAAATGCTTGCAATCTGTGCACCAACTCTGGGGTCCACCCAACAGAACTATCGAGTTTTCACATTCCTTGGCTATCTACTAGCTTCGCGATCCACTCATACAACTCAGTAGGGAAATATGCGAAGAAACTTTCATGGATCTTTGTGTACAAGTAACAGTCTAACTACTCTTCTTTTGATAGTTGCAGATTCCTTTTCTCCTGCACCACAAACTCGTGAATCTTCCTATCTAATCAATATTCAATTCCTTTCTTAGTTGGATTCTAGTGATATGACATTGGACATCTCTATGTAGATCCTGGTCTCGGTAACAAAACCATTTGTTGGCTTGTTGGGGCTTGACCTAGGTTCAGAGTTAATTATCCAACCAAATCCCTGTACTACTGGCCCTTTGGCAATAGTATTTGGAGCTCGGACTGAGGTCTCACCCAAAGTAGTATTGGGGGTGCTGGAACTAGGTTTCCACACCCTTGAGATGTTTGAGGTGTTGATTCAGTCCAACTATTAGTCCCTTCATGCAGGTTACTTTGCGCACTTCCCTAGCCTTCGCGACCTGATACATTTGTCTTCACACACCCATAATGAGGGGTTGTGGGGTTTCTGTGTTGCTGTACCAGCGATGAGCCCTATTTCCCTAAGTCACACCCAAGATATTACTTATCTCCTTATATCAATTAGTTATCTTTGCATAAACAAATGTCTTATATTATAGTTATTCATTTAGCACATTCATATGAGCTTGCATGGTAAATAAATAGTAAACTTCGTAATTCATACAAATGATACATAAAATAGGAAAAGATACACAGAACTATGGTAAAAATCCTCTTTATTAATGCTTCCAATAGTTATAGACTCGACCTGCCCTGCATACTCAGCTACAAGGGTCAACACACTTAGTTGTGGACTACTAGACCTCTACGCACTTAGTTGCGGAGCCTTCTCCTACTCTACAACCAAAAGACATGACTTACACCTCGACTCAATACTTCTTAGATTATTCCATGCTTTGATTAGATTTATGTATTCATTGATTGATGTCTCTTACACTTAGAGCCTCGCTCTATTTATACAATCCCATGGTTCATGGACCATGGGTAGATCTTTCAAACTGACATTACATTACAAAAACAACAGTGGATAAACCTATGACTCTTATTACAACTTCGCGCTCCGCACCCACAATTCACGGAGTCTTTACAATGGACTTAGTCAAAACTTGGGCTTTAAGCCCCAAACCATGCCTTGGGGGAATTCCATTCCCAACACTTCTCTGGCACCATTGTAGGCTTGGTCTAGAGATAGAGCACTACAGAGCACCCTTGGCTTTAGTATAGTGCTTTGAAGCGCGTTGTCTCCCATTCAAGGCTGTGTTGATCACTCTTAGGAAAAAAATCTCTCCTTTGAGTTGATATTTTGCCAAATTTACTTATGTTTTTTCTTGCTGAAAGATCAATGATGCTTGTCTCTTTGAAATCAATTTGTGTTTCCTTTGCTAGCCCTACTTTGTCTTTGATTTTTTAGTGTTTCTTAAATGATTTCTTTATCACTATATATTCATTGTCAAAGTTAGATTAGAGTCGATTGATATTTGCTCAAAAGAAAGTGTCGTAAAAGTCATCATTTCTTTCGAAACGAAACTGTTGTAAAGTCCTCGTTCTTGCAAAAATATTGATTGATTGTATGTGCATTAGTTTCCTTTTTGATTCATCATAAAATTAAGGGAATTGAAAAGAAAAACTTGCATTGTGCATTGAAAAATTTTGTGTGTGATCATAGGAATAGTTTATGGAAATTTCATTAGATGTGTTCTTTGTTCTTTGATTACAAGAATCTAATTGCTCTATCCCTACTAGCTAAGGTTTTCATTGTCAAAATTGAATGAAAAAGAATGCTTATCATGTTAGTTGCATTCTAGGAATTGAAAATACATCACATGGTTAACCTTGAAAGGCAAATTCTTAATCAAGATCAACTTAAAATTAACATCAATTAACCTAATGGAGCATTCTCATCTAACACAAAATGTTTAGAGGTTTTAGGCTAGAGACATGTTCCAACATCGTAAAACATAGCATTTGTCGCTAATTTGTTTGTGATACATTCTGAGTGTGATACCTCATTCCACATACGTGAGTATATCGTAGCTTGTCCACGTACCTTCGGGTATATAGGGCAGTGTTACAATACGTAAAGTATATGGGAATTCTCTCACTGTGCGGTTTCGCATTAGACAATGCTAATATGGATTGGGCCTCCACGTACTTTCGGGTATATATGGGAGGACAACACTAGGTTGCTATCCATCCTTAGGTAACTGAGTCAGCTGCCTTGTATACTGTGATACACTGAACACAAAATTCGGGTAGATTGCCTGCTCGTACTTCTTGGTTCACCAGGAGGTATTCTGCAGTTCACAATCGTTTGGTAAACCTTTTTCCTAGCTTACCCCTTTTTTTATTTCTTTTGTAATAAAATCAATTAGAAATCATGGAGGAAAATCAACCCTTACCCCATCGTTCATAGAGAGTAGCGAGTAAATTGCCTTTACTGGTCGAAGCTACACCTATTTGGTCAAAGCGTTCATGTCTGATTAGATCCAGTAATTCACAAGCAGCTAGTTCTTCATCTGAATTACTAGAAACACCTATACCGATAAGTAATGTGACCCCAGTTACTCCTACGGTTACTGGTACATCTGTTGCTGAAGTGGAATTTCCACAATTATCTGATGAAACTAGAACTAAATCTAGTGAAACAGTAACCCAAGTTATTCAAAAACAAGTTGATTCTCAATCCCAAGTTGTTCAACAAGAAATTACTTCTGAAACTGAATTTTTTCAACCAAAACTGGATCTTGAACCCATCACTGTTCAATCAGAAGTTACTTCTGAACCAGAAATTAATCACGAAGCCCAACCTGAACTTGTTCTTTTACCATAACAATTGGGCCTTGAGGTGAAACAATTAGAAGTTGTTACCTTATCAGAAGAAGATCGACTAGTATATCCTCGGACATCCATAAATGTCGAGACCTCCTCTTTGCCTCAGAAACAATCAAAAATCTATTACAGACCAGATGGTGAAATTCTTCCACCTGGTTTGATTTCAATAGAAGATTAACCTAAGGTAGAATCACTGAGAACTCCATT
Organism: Pinus tabuliformis; assembly: GCA_031772625.1. Taxonomy (NCBI): domain Eukaryota; kingdom Viridiplantae; phylum Streptophyta; class Pinopsida; order Pinales; family Pinaceae; genus Pinus; species Pinus tabuliformis. The sequence continues at coordinate 171,759,140 of CM062814.1, read as the reverse complement.
CCATTTTGGAACTAGACTTTATCTGTATCCTTATATTCCTCATTTTAGTGATGCTTTTGATCTTGATTACTTTCAGACACCTATTGATCATCAATGTAGGTTTGAACCTCGTATAGAAATTACCTGTATACGAATTCTAAAAACACATAAAATAAACAATGCGAGAGCATAACACAAAACACATATACACAAAGATTTTCCGCTAGATCCCAAAACCGAGACTACCAGCTTGATTTTTCATTATTTTCCATTCAACATTACAATACATATTTATACATGCCAAAGAATCCAATACCATGGACCGAAAACCATCGCATCCAAAACCATGGACGGAAAGCCATAGGTAGGTTTGCCCAACCTAATATAGGGTCCAATTTTTTTTATTTTTTATTTTTTATTTTTTATTTTTATTTTTATTTTTATTTTATTTTATTTTTTATTTTTATTTATTTATTTATTTTTATTTTTTTTCTGCGACCAATGATTCTAGACTTCCTATCATCCCCTAAGAATTCATCACCACCATTGTATTTCTCATACTCGCAGAACCACTCTCTATGGGGAGTGATGTGAAAGGAGGCACCTGAGTCAATCAACCATGCCTCATGATCTACATGTGTACTTGAAGAAGCCAAGTACACATCCCCACCTTCATCTGAGGTGGTTTTCACCTCTATAAAAGGAGCATCATCAGATCCCTTTCCTTTATCAGGAGCCTTAGATTTACAATCCCTTTTATAGTGCCCTTCCTTTCCGCATTTCTAGCACACCACCTTTACATGTTTTCTTGGAGATTTAGATATTCCTCTAGATTTAGATCTCCCACTTGATGACTAATTTTTGTTTCTATTCTGGGACCGTCCTCGTACAGACAAGGCATCACCATTCTAGCTCTCCATATTTTTCTGTCTCATCTCCTTCATCAGCAAGGATGAGACTATTTCATAAAAATGCAAGGTAGTTGCATTGCTACCTATTGCAATAACCAAATTATCCCACGAATCTAGTAGAGAACACAACAAATTGATGCACTTATCTTCATCTGAAATTTTAATATCAACAAATGCTAACTGACTTACCACAATATTAAATGCGTTCAGATTCTCTATCATCGAGTCTCCATCTTTCATCCTCAAGTTATACAGCTTTTTCTGCAGGAAGAGTTTATTCACCAGAGACGTAGATTGGTACAAAGTCCCTAACTTGTCCCACAAATCCTTCGTTGTAGCTTCCCCTGATACATTCAGAAATACTGAATCTGAGACTCTTAATCGTATTGTGCTCTTTGCCTTCCGATCCAACTTCTTCCATTCTTCATCGGACACTCCCGTTGGTTTAGTACCTAGATCTACCGCGATCCACTGATCTTTATCCACTAACAGATCCTCCATCTTGAGTTTCCATAACTCAAAACTCTGACCATTAAATTTCTCGATCTCTATCTTTCCACTCCTTGCCATCTTCATTCACCACCAGAATCGATCCCACAGATCTCCCACTGAACAGGGTCTACCACAAACCCGAGCAAAACCCCTCAGCAACAAAGGCATCCCCTTGAAGCCAAAACAACTCTGATACCAAATGTAGGTTTTAACCCGTACAAAAATTACCTGCATACGAATTCTAAAAACACAAAAAATAAACAATGCGAGGGCATAACACATAAAACACATATACATAGAGGTTTTCCCCTAGATCCCAAAACCGGGACTACCAGCTTGATTTTCCATTATTTTCCTTTCAATGTTACAATAACATATTTATACATGTTGAAGCATCCAATACAATGGACTAAAAACCATCGCATCCAAAACCATGGACCGAAAACCATAGGTAGGTTAGCCCAACCTAAAGATAGAAGAATATAGCACAACCCAACAATCAATTCTAGATGAGTCTTTGTTTCTCATTTCATCACCTGACACCTGGTATGGAGATATATTGATTTATCTCCAAACCAAAACTTTCCGGCCAGATACCTCTCACTTGCAACTGCGACGTATCCTATACCAAGCCAAAGATTATCTTATCATTGGCGACACTCTTTACCGTCACAGTATCGATACAATTTTATGAAGCTGCCTCACTCATGAGGAAGCCAAGAAAGTTTTGAATGATTTCCATTCAGGTGCTTGTACTGGACACTTATCTGGTTATGCTACCACGTAGAGAATTCTTTGTGCTGGTTACTTCTGGCCTAGTATATTCAAAGATTGCATAATTGTTGTCAGAAGTTATCAAGCATGCTAGATCTATGACCATAAATCTAGATTACTACTTACACCGTTGCATCCTGTCGTCGTTGTTGGACCATTCACCAAATGGGGCATTGACTTCATGACATGTAACCCCACCTCATCCAGGGGGCATCGGTACATTATAGTCATCGTTGACTTGTCATGCGGAAAGAGTCGATAGTGTTGGCATTATGGCTAAAGTGTTGTCCTTGATGGCAACCCATTCAGGTGATAGATCACAGTACTTAAAGTCAGCAGCAGAGATTGATGATCAGCTATCAAATATTGAAGAAAATAAGGGGTACACAGGTACACCTTACATAAGGTGCGTACACGCAGGTCGGCGTTACATAAAGTGCGTACATACCCGCAGTTATCCTGTTCATGAGGTGTGTACCCCCAGTTCCTTATTTTAAGGAAAAGAAAAATTCACATGTGGGGTTTCTTATGTTTTACCCTTGATATTTAGCCGACGGTATTTGTGTTATTATGGTGTCGGCTCGTTGTATTGATCCATGATTTGAGGAAGAGATTTCCTATATAAAGCAAAGGAGATCATTTGGTTTGGGTGTGTTTTGGGTTGAACATCTTATGAGAGCTAGATCTGAAATATCATAATCTCTTGGGAGTAATGTCTAGATCTAAATAAGGCGAATCTACTGATGGATTGAGATCTCTTCAGCGCATGATCAGATCTGTAGATCTGACTGTCTCGGTTATTCTTGAAGTCTTGAAATCATCTATGCCCGGAGGTACGCAGGTACAGTGAAAGAAAAGTGCATATATACGCTGGCACAAAGCGTTTCAGGTGCGCTGGTACGTAGGCACAGAAGGGTTGCAGGTGCGAAGGTCCGCAGGCAGTTCAATGGACTCAGAGCGAGGTACGCAGGTGAGCAGTTGACTACAGTGCGTACGTAAGCAGGCGAGCAGTTGAGCAGGGTGCATACGTAAGCAGGCGAGCAGTTGAGCAGGTTGCTTACTGTAAGTAGGCAGTACATGGGTGAAGCTGCTTACTTCTCTTAAAATCTCTGCTTATCATTCTTATGATCTGGGTTGTTGAAGTGATGTTTGGCTCTGATATTATGAGTGAATGATTATGATTAACTTAAGTTTTGTTGGATGAATGGATCGGTTTAAAATGACTTATCCTCATGTGATCTGATGTACTAGATTTGGTTGATAACTCTCATAATATCATTGTATATGTATGGATTTGATGATTGGGTGATTCAGAAGGTTGTTTGATTATGAGCTTCAAAGTTGTTGTTGGGTTCAGTATGAAAATTGGATGAAATGTGGCCTTTCAGATTATGTGTTGTGCTTCAGTGTATCCAGTCTGAAAATTGATGAAACGTGGTACCTGGAGGAGAGAAGATTGTAGGCTAGTGCCTACGTACTAGTATCTAAGCTAGTACAAAAGCTAAGGGAGATCTTTGGAGCATTGTAGCAGGTAGCAACCTGCGTACTAGTAAATGGATCGGCTAGTACAAGAGCAAAGGGGGTTGTAGCTCCCATACTGGTATAAGACTGCACCAGTACAAATATTGTAAAAGGATTTTCTTATTAACAAGAAGATTGAGATGACTTGCAGCAGGTGGTTTTCTCCCACATTGGGTTTCCACCTTATATCATGGTGTTCATGTGTGTGCCTTATGTGTGATGATCTATTCTATGTTACTGCATTTGTTAATTGATAATATGGTTGATAATGTTCTAATGCACTCATTGAAGATTAATTAACTTAATCATAAGGAGTTGTGGAAATAGCATATATGAATCTGATTATGGAAATGAAAAAGTTTTATTAATGTGATAATACTGATTCACCCCCCCTCTCAGTATTATTTCCAACAATTGGTATCAGAGTAGGTCCTCTGATAGAAGCTTGATCGCTTGAAGGAGATCCGTGGAACAATGGGAAATAAGCTTAAGAAGAAAGCACCTAAGAAAAAGAAGTCATCTCAGAAGAACTATGACAGTGGGAGAATCGATTGGGGATTAGGTATAAGAAGCTCTTCAGATTCAGAATCAGATTCAGAATCATTATCAGGTATGAATATATTATCCTCTGATGTTCCAGCTATCTTTCCTTTTGGAAGAGATGAAAGTGATAGTGAAACTACTGAATTTGCTCTTATGGGTGAACAAGAAAGATATAAAATAGAGGCAGAATTTAAAAGGCTGACAGAAAAAATTATAGATCAACAAGATCTATTGAACAAAAGGGAATGTGATTTCAAAGAAGAAGCTACCAAACTAAAGGCCCAACTAGAAGAAGGAAACAAGGTAAGAAAGCTACTCAAGGACAAGGAAGACCAATGTCAAAAATTGCAGCATGAAGTGACATCATTAAGAAAAGAAGTCAACGAAAGAAGCACAACCATCAAGAAACTCAAAGATAGATCCAGCTACTATGAAAATCTTGAAGCTACAATCCTCTCACTAAAAGGAGATCTTGAAGAATCAAAGAAGCAGAATACAGATCTACTCCAAGCTATTGCAAAACAAGAAAATGAAGTCACCAGCTTAAAATCTCAACTAGAATGTGCCTTCCGAGTTCGTCAAATGCAGCAGGATCTGAATGAAGAACAAGAAAAGGAGATTCTCAAACTAAGGGAAGAAGGAAGGAAAGCTGAAGAAGATTTGAAAAAGAAATCTCTTGAAAAGGAAGAACAGCTTCAGGTTGAGGTAAATATCTTGAAAGGTAAACTAGAAGAAAAGGATAAGCTTTTACGATTTCAAGATAGTTCTAAAGTCTTAGATGATATTATTAGTAGTCAAAGGTCTCCTGCTATAAAGACTGGTCTTGGTTTCCATGAATCTGTTGAAGGTGAATCTAGTTCACAAGGTGAGGCAAGGAACTCTAAAGAGAAATCTAAAGTGATCAACAAAGAAATGAAAGATCAATCTCATTATTAACCAAGAAAAGAGATTCCTCAAAGAAAATCCTTTACTCCTCCTATGAATAATGTTGAGTGTTATGTATGTCATAATCTTGGACATATTGCAGCTAGATGTAGAAGAAGAAGGGTTCAAGACCATTATGCAGACAAGTCATCTCAATCAAGGTATTTTTATGGATATTGCTTTGCTTGCAATATGTTTTGTCACAAAGCTGCTGATTGTTACAGGAGGAATATGAAACATGTAAGATTTTATGCATGTAACAAGCTTGGACATATAGCTAAGGAATGCAGGAACAAAGTGTGGGCACCATATCAAAAAGAGAAAATGTCATCATCACGCTTGAAGATATGGAGGAAAAAGGAAGTACAGTCAGAAAAAGGTGGCACAACACAATGTACAGACATACCAGAATCAGAGGGAGCTGAAAGTACAAAACTTCAATGTCCTGAATCTCATATGCTAACTTCATAAAGGAAAGTCGCATATATACGCAAGTTGGATACTGCACAATCGCGTATATGCTTGTTTGAAGGCAGTAGGCAAGTGAAGTTGGAAGTGAATCTATCAGATCTGGGAATCTGACTGTCAGTGGCACAAAAGAGGACTGTTAATCTGACCCTAATCAGAAGTATGCAGATCATTAACTGTGAAAGTGCGGGCATACGCAGCAGAGCGTAAGACGGGGTGTGGATGTACGCAAGTGAAGGCACCGTCCCTGTGCGGAGGTACGCGGCTTATCAGAAGAGAATATGCGGACGGGCACGGCGAGACAGAAGAAAAGGTGCGTGGTACGCGGCGCGACAGAAGGATAACCTGCGTAGGTACATAAAAGTACGCGGCGCAATTGAAGAAAAGGCTGCGTGGGGTATGCGGCGCATGTGATGGAACAGCTGCGTGGGTACGCGCTGTAGTAGAAGACTGTCTGCGTACATGCGCAGTGCAGTAGAAGGATGCCTGCGGACGGACGCAGGGGAGCAGAAGATGAAGTGCGTGGCTACGCAGGACAGATAAAGAACAACTGCGTACATGTCTTAAAGCATTTATTGGCTGACTCTTCTTATTGATATGCATGATCAGATCTGACAGATGGCACAGGTTTAGGGGGAGCATATGTTCTTAATGCATTGTTGGCATTATGGTCCTTGGTGATGATGCTTATGATTCATCTTGCTATGGTTATGAGTTGGTCACATCGTTCTTGGATCAGATTTGTGGTTGATTCTCTAATGGTGCTTGCATGGAGTCTTTATTGTTCTTGGCACATATATGGATAAAGATTGTTGGCTGGATACATGGATGATTATTCAAAGTTGCACTATTGGAGACATGATGATGATGAGATCTTACCTATATGATGATAGGTTTCATCCATATGTTGATTGATGTAGATACTCCCAATTGATGACTCTTAGTTCATGCAGATCTGGATGGCTATGGTGTTTCTCATACCTTGGAGATTCATGCACTAATGCAAGTTGATGTTGACAGATACTATGAAGCAGATCATACAGTGATGATTGCTGATATTTATCTTAGGTGATTGGTCTTCATGTAATAGTGTGTCTCTTTTGTAGTTATCGCTTCAGGTCATGTAACGACCTGTGTTTCCCCACTATGCCTGGGATGAATGATATCATATGTAAACTTTTGATGTATCACCATTGTAATGAATGTATGTATTGAGTCTTTTGGTGATAGGAAGGTCATTTATGATATATAGAGTCATGTTCTTCTTGTAGAACATCCTGTTGCAGTCAGGGGGAGCTTGGGCATGAGCAGCACTATATAGCAGTTCAGACATCTCAGCTTGTTCTCAGAAAGAGAATTATCAGATTGGAGCGCCATGGCATATACAAAGGGGGAGTTCATTCAGAGACTTCAGCAGATTTGGTTTATAGAGCATGTTCTTAGGGGGAGCATAACCCTTTGCCCTTGATGTCAAAGGGGGAGAGTGATTTGGTGTTGTTGCCATCAAGTCCAAAGGGGGAGATTGTTGGCATTATGATGCATGTGTTGTACTTGATGGCAACCCTCTCATAGAATATCATCTCACTTATATACATTCAGATGAATCTACAGAAGAGATATCAGATGTGACATAATACATAGATGCAGGACAGCTTAGAGGAATCAAATGGAAAGTTCTTAGTAAGCTTTGCCATCAAGTCCAAAGGGGGAGATTGTTGGCATTATGGCTAAAGTGTTGTTCTTGATAGCAACCCATTCAGGTGATAGATCACAGTACTTCAAGTCAGCAGTAGAGATTGATGATCAGCTATCAAATATTGAAGAAAATAAGGGGTACGCAGGTACACATTACATAAGGTGCGTACACGCAGGTCGGCGTTAAATAAAGTGCATACATACCCGCAGTTATCCTGTTCATGAGGTGCGTACCCCCAGTTCCTTATTTTAAGGAAAAGAAAAATTCACATGTGGGGTTTCTTATGTTTTACCCTTGATATTTAGCCGACGATATTTGTGTTATTATGGTATCGGCTCATGGTATTGATCTATGATTTGAGGAAGAGCTTTCCTATATAAAGCAAAGGAGATAATTTGGTTTGGGTGTGTTTTGGGTTGAACATCTTATGAGAGCTAGATCTGAAATATCATAATCTCTTGGGAGTAATGTCTAGATCTAAATAAGGCGAATCTACTGATGGATTGAGATCTCTTCGACGCATGATCAGATCTGTAGATTTGACTGTCTGGGTTATTCTTGAAGTCTTGAAATCATCTATGCCCGGAGGTACGCAGGTACAGTGAAAGAAAAGTGTGTATATACGCTGGCATAAAGCATTTCAGGTGCGCCGGTATGCAGGCACAGAAGGGTTGCAGGTGCGGAGGTCCGCAGGCAGTTCGATGGACTCAGAGCGAGGTACGCAGGTGAGCAGTTGACTACAGTGCGTACGTAAGCAGGCGAGCAGTTGAGCAGGGTGCGTACGTAAGCAGGCGAGTAGTTGAGCAGGGTGCGTACGTAAGCAGGCGAGCAGTTGAGCAGGGTGCGTACGTAAGCAAGTGAGCAGTTGAGTAGGGTGCTTACTGTAAGCAGGCAGTACATGGGTGAAGCTGCTTACTTCTCTTAAAATCTCTGCTTATCATTCTTATGATCTGGGTTGTTGAAGTGATGTTTGGCTCTGATATTATGAGTGAATGATTATGATTAACTTCAGTTTTGTTGGATGAATGGATCGGTTTAAAATGACTTATCCTCATGTGATCTAATGTACTAGATCTGGTTGATAACTCTCATAATATCATTGTATATGTATGGATCTGATGATTGGGTGATTCAGAAGGTTGTTTGATTATGAGCTTCAAAGTTGTTGTTGGGTTCAGTATGAAATGTGGCCTTTCAGATTATGTGTTGTGCTTCAGTGTATCCAGTCTGAAAATTGATGAAACGTGGTACCTGGAGGAGAGAAGATTGTAGGCCAGCACCTACGTACTAGTATCTAAGCTAGTACAAAAGCTAAGGGAGATCTTTGGAGCATTGTAGCAGGTAGCAACCTGCGTACTAGTAAATGGATCGGCTAGTACAAGAGCAAAGGGGGTTGTAGCTCCCGTACTGGTATAAGACTGCACCAGTACAAATATTGTAAAAGGATTTTCTTATTAAGAATAAGATTGAGATGACTTGCAGCAGGTGGTTTTCTCCCGCATTGGGTTTCCACCTTATATCATGGTGTTCATGTGTGTGCCTTATGTGTGATGATCTATTCTATGTTACTGCATTTGTTAACTGATAATATGGTTGATGAAGTTCTAATGCACTCATTGAAGATTAATTAACTTAATCATAAGGAGTTGTGGAAATAGCATATATGAATCTGATTATGGAAATGAAAAAGTTTTATTAATGTGATAATACTGATTCACCCCCCCTCTCAGTATTATTTCCAACAATTGGTATCAGAGCAGGTCCTTTGATAGAAGCTTGATCGCTTGAAGGAGATCCGTGGAACAATGGGAAAGAAGCTTAAGAAGAAAGCACCTAAGAAAAAGAAGTCATCTCAGAAGAACTATGACAGTGGGAGAATCGATTGGGGATTAGGTATAAGAAGCTCTTCAGATTCAGAACAGATTCAGAATCATTATCAAGTATGAATATATTATCCTCTGATGTTCCAGCTATCTTTCCTTTTGGAAGAGATGAAAGTGATAGCGAAACTACTGAATTTTCTCTTATGGGTGAACAAGAAAGATATCAAATAGAGGCAGAATTTAAAAGGCTGACAGACAAAATTAGAGATCAACAAGATCTATTGAACAAAAGGCAATGTGATTTCAAAGAAGAAGCTACCAAACTAAAGGCCCAACTAGAAGAAGGAAACAAGGTAAGAAAGCTACTCAAGGACAAGGAAGACCAATGTCAAAAATTGCAGCATGAAGTGACATCATTAAGAAAAGAAGTCAACGAAAGAAGCACAACCATCAAGAAACTCAAAGATAGATCTAGCTACTATGAAAATCTTGAAGCTACAATCCTCTCACTAAAAGGAGATCTTGAAGAATCAAAGAAGCAGAATATAGATCTACTCCAAGCTATTGCAAAAAAAGAAAACGAAGTAACCATCTTAAAATCTCAATTAGAATGTGCCTTCCGAGTTCGTCAAATGCAGCAGGATCTGAATGAAGAACAAGAAAAGGATATTCTCAAACTAAGGGAAGAAGGAAGGAAAGCTAAAGAAGATTTGAAAAAGCAATCTCTTGAAAAGGAAGAACAGCTTCAGGTTGAGGTAAATATCTTGAAAGGTAAACTAGAAGAAAAGGATAAGCTTTTACGATTTCAAGATAGTTCTAAAGTCTTGGATGATATTCTTAGTAGTCAAAGGTCTCCTGCTATAAAGACTGGTCTTGGTTTCCATGAATCTGTTAAAGGTGAATCTAGTTCACAAGGTGAGGCAAGGAACTCTAAAGAGAAATCTAAAGTGATCAACAAAGAAATGAAAGATCAATCTCATCATCAACCAAGAAAGGAGGTTCCTCAAAGAAAATCCTTTACTCCTCCTATGAATAATGTTGAGTGTTATGTATGTCATAATCTTGGACATATTGCAGCTAGATGTAGAAGAAGAAGGGTTCAAGACCATTATGTAGACAAGTCATCTCAATCAAGGTATTTTTATGGATATTGCTTTGCTTGCAATATGTTTGGTCACAAAGCTGCTGATTGTTACAGGAGGAATATGAAACATGTAAGATGTTATGCATGTAACAAGCTTGGACATATAGCTAAGGAATGCAGGAACAAAGTGTGGGCACCATATCAAAAATAGAAAATGTCATCATCACGCTTGAAGATATAGAGGAAAAAGGAAGTACAGTCAGAAAAAGGTGGCACAACACAATGTACAGACATACCAGAATCAGAGGAACTGAAAATACAAAACTTCAGTGTCCTAAATCTCATTTGCAAACTTCATAAAGGAAAGTCGCATATATACGCGAGTTGGATACTGCACAATCGCGTATATGCTTGTTTGAAGGCAGTAGGCAAGTGAAGTTGGAAGTGAATCTATCAGATCTGGGAATCTGACTGTCAGTGGCACAAAAGAGGACTGTTAATCTGACCCTAATCAGAAGTACGCAGATCATTAACTGTGAAAGTGCGGGCATACGCAGCAGAGTGTAAGACGGGGTGCGGATGTATGCAAGTGAAGGCACAGTCCCTGTGCGGAGGTACGCGGCTTATCAGAAGAGAATATGCGGACGGGCACGGCGAGATAGAAGAAAAGGTGCGTGGTACGCGGCGCGACAGAAGGATAACCTGCGTAGGTACATAAAAGTACGCGGTGCGATGGAAGAAAAGGCTGCGTGGGGTACACGGTGCATGTGATGGAACAACTGTGTGGGTACGTGCTGTAGTAGAAGACTGTCTGCGTACATGCGTAGTGCAGTAGAAGGATCCCTGCGGACGGACGCAGGGGAGCAGAAGATGAAGTGCATGGCTACGCAGGATAGATAAAGAACAACTGCGTACATGTCTTAAAGCATTTATTGACTGACTCTTCTTATTGATATGCATGATCAGATCTGACAGATGGCACAGGTTTAGGGGGAGCATATGTTCTTAATGCATTGTTGGCATTATGGTCCTTGGTGATGATGCTTATGATTCATGTTGCTATGGTTATGAGTTGGTCACATGGTTCTTGGATCAGATTTGTGGTTGATTCTCTAATGGTGCTTGCATGGAGTCTTTATTGTTCTTGGCACATATATGGATAAAGATTATTGGGTGGATACATGGATGATTATTCAAAGTTGCACTGTTGGAGACATGATGATGATGAGATCTTACCTATATGATGATAGGTTTCATCCATATGTTGATTGATGTAGATACTCCCAATTGATGACTCTTAGTTCATGCAGATCTGGATGGATATGGTGTTTCTCATACCTTGGAGATTCATGCACTAATGCAAGTTGATGTTGACAGATACTATGAAGCAGATCATACAGTGATGATTGCTGATATTTATCTTAGGTGATTGGTCTTCATGTAATAGTGTGTCTCTTTTGTAGTTATCTCTTCAGGTCATGTAACATCCTTTGTTTCCCCACTATGCCTGGGATGAATGATATCATATGTAAACTTTTGATGTATCACCATTGTAATGAATGTATGTATTAAGTCTTTTGGTGATAGGAAGGTCATTTATGATATATAGAGTCATGTTCTTCTTGTAGAACATCTTGTTGCAGTCAGGGGGAGCTTGAGCATGAACAACACTATATAGCAGAGCAGACATCTCAGCTTGTTCTCAGAAAGAGCATTATCAGATTGGAGCACCATGGCATATACAAAGGGGGAGTTCATTCAGAGACTTCAGCAGATCTGGTTTATAGAGCATGTTCTTAGGGGGAGCATAACCCTTTGCACTTGATGTCAAAGGGGGAGAGTGATTTGGTGTTGTTGCCATCAAGTCCAAAGGGGGAGATTGTTGGCATTATGATGCATGTGTTGTACTTGATGGAAACCCTCTCATAGAATATCATCTCAATTATATACATTCAGATGAATCTACAGAAGAGATATCAGATGTGACATAATACATAGATGCAGGACAGCTCAAAGGAATCAAATGGCAAGTTCTTAGTAAGCTTTGCCATCAAGTCCAAAGGGGGAGATTGTTGGCATTATGGCTAAAGTGTTGTCCTTGATGGCAACCCATTCAGGTGATAGATCACAGTACTTCAAGTCAGCAGCAGAGATTGATGATCAGCTATCAAATATTGAAGAAAATAAGGGGTACGCAGGTACACCTTACATAAGGTGCGTACACGCAGATCGGCGTTACATAAAGTGCATACATACCCGTAGTTATCCTGTTCATGAGGTGCGTACCCCCAGTTCCTTATTTTAGGGAAAAGAAAAATTCACATGTGGGGTTTCTTATGTTTTACCCTTGATATTTAGCCGACGGTATTTGTGTTATTATGGTGTCGGCTCGTGGTATTGATCCATGATTTGAGGAAGAGCTTTCCTATATAAAGCAAAGGAGATCATTTGGTTTGGGTGTGTTTTGGGTTGAACATCTTATGAGAGCTAGATCTGAAATATCATAATCTCTTGGGAGTAATGTCTAGATCTAAATAAGGCGAATCTACTGATGGATTGAGATCTCTTCGATGCATGATCAGATCTGTAGATCTGACTGTCTGGGTTATTCTTGAAATCTTGAAATCATCTATGGCTGGAGGTACACAGGTACAGTGAAAGAAAATTACGTATATACGCTGGCACGAAGCATTTCAGGTGCGCCGGTACGCAGGCACAGAAGCGTTGCAGGTGCGGAGGTCCGCAGGCAGTTCAATGGACTCAGGGTGAGGTACGCACGTGAGCAGTTGACTACAGTGCGTACGTAAGCAGGCGAGAAGTTGAGCAGGGTGCTTACTGTAAGCAAGAAGTACATGGGTGAAGCTGCTTACTTCTCTTAAAATCTCTGCTTATCATTCTTATGATCTGGGTTGTTGAAGTGATGTTTGGCTCTAATATTATGAGTGAATGATTATGATTAACTTCAGTTTTGTTGCATGAATGGATCGGTTTAAAATGACTTATCCTCATGTGATTTGATGTACTAGATCTGGTTGATAACTCTCATAATATCATTGTATATGTATGGATCTGATGATTGGGTGATTCAGAAGGTTGTTTGATTATGAGCTTCAAAGTTGTTGTCGGGTTCACTATGAAAATTGGATGAAATGTGGCCTTTCAGATTATGTGTTGTGCTTCAGTGTATCCAGTCTGAAAATTGATGAAACGTGGTACCTGGAGGAGAGAAGATTGTAGGCCAGCGCCTACGTACTAGTATCTAAGCTAGTACAAAAGCTAAGGGAGATCTTTGGAGCATTGTAGCAGGTAGTAGCCTGCGTACTAGTAAATGGATCAGCTAGTACAAGAGCAAAGGGGGTTGTAGCTCCCGTACTGGTATAAGACTGCACCAGTACAAATATTGTAAAAGGATTTTCTTATTAAGAAGAAGATTGAGATGACTTGCAGCAGGTGGTTTTCTCCCGCATTGGGTTTCCACCTTATATCATGGTGTTCATGTGTGTGCCTTATGTGTGATGATCTATTCTATGTTACTGCATTTGTTAACTGATAATATGGTTGATAAAGTTCTAATGCACTCATTGAAGATTAATTAACTTAATCATAAGGAGTTGTGGAAATAGCATATATGAATCTGATTATGGAAATGAAAAAGTTTTATTAATGTGATAATACTGATTCACCCCCCCTCTCAGTATTATTTCCAACAGATAGTGCGGACACAACCAACCTCCCTAGAAGCTTAAGGCTTTCTAGTGATAAACAAGACAATTAAGAGCAATCCTTCTCTAAATATGCATTTATCATACAAGAAATCAAGTGTTTAGATCCTACCTGTAACCCAACGGTGTTGTAGTAGTCCAGCCTCGTCGATCCGGATGAGCTCCTCCTTCTCTTCGAAACCTGGATTCACTAACAATCAAACGATTAAATAGCACATGAATATCTCATAAAACAAAACATATTTAACATACAGACCAAGGAGTATATGAAACAACTCATAAATAACAAATTGTTGAGAAGAATGGACTTATTTGTATTAATAGGAAACAAAAGAAACCATTATAACCTGAGCCTTGGTGTTGTGCAAGTTCCTCCCAGGGTCCAGCAAGAGTTTTCCTTTACTTTGATCAGCTCACCCACTTCCAAATGAAACAAGAAAGGATGACAATCTCTCCTCACAAGTTTCTACAAGGAAGTCCTAATCTCAATAGCATCTACCCTTAGGAATTTTCGGCTTTCAACCTCCCCTCCCTCTGGCCCAATACCTGTATTTATAGTGCTGTAGAGGAAGTTAATCAGGTCCACCATCAATGGGATAAGCCCCTCTTTGGGTGGGTTAGCTCCCCTCTTGATGGGATAAGTTCCTCTTCCATAGGGATACATGAACCATCTGGAGGCGCTCCATACATGTCAAACAAGCTTCTAGAATGCTCTAGAAATGACCACAAGTAACTTTTTTGGAATGAAACTTGCGCCTTTTGACCTTTACAGGAGTACGCACCCATTGCTTTACAGACAGAGTGTACAAGTACGCAGGTATTGTGAACTTGGATTGCATACCCGCAGGTAAGGCTGAGAGAAACTACGTACCAGAGATAATTTGACTTTAAATGACTTTTCTCTCTTTCTTTGAGTTTGACATGGAAAGGATAGGCATGAGACTTGCCAAGGAGGATAGTATGACAGTTGATGGAGCCATACTAACTGCAAATAGTCATGGTGACATTTTTTAGTGTAACAGATTGCCCCCTAAAGTGCGAAGCCTGAAGTAGATTTAGGGTTTCAAATCATCTAGGAAGGGTGAAGTACTTTATCATTTCAAGGATTATCTTGCGGAGAGCCTGGTCAGAACCTGCAAATATTCAATACAAAATACATATATAAGATGATATCATCGCTGAGGTAGGCATTCCCATACTCAGATTGAAAACTTTAACTAACAATCTAACTACTGATCTGATACAGGAACGATTTCGCAGTACATCATAATCATAGACTCATGTAGACACAGTATGGACGCAGCCATCTGTTTATAGTTAGTCTACTTTATACAATGAATACAAAACTCCTCGCAGCCTGGATGGTGGAAACTAGATCCAGGGTCTTCATTTCTACTTCCCAAATTGGTAGGATTCTATCCATGTGAATAAATGAGTTGATGTCGAACATGGTAGAAACCACTTGATTACCAGTCAATGATGTAAACCGTTAACAAGTGTGAGAGAGACCACCAGTGATGTTAATGGTTCTCAAAGTACCCAGTACAATCCATGATATGTGAATGAATGAGTCGATGTCGAACAGGTCATGGAATCCTTCGATCGAAAGTCAATGATGTAAACCGTCGTCAAAGGCGAGAAACCTGCCATTGATGCATGCAGATTTTAAGGTACTGACAATTTCTAAGTCATCTCTCTAGATAATGTGCTGATGTCGATAGAAAGCGACCCATTGCAGGCAAGCCGACAACACGAAATCATAGCTCAAGTTGAAGAAATGTTGCTGTAAGGACTGACTCAGGGATGGTCAAAATGGATGACAAGTATTTTGCATATGAATGGTTTATTTGCAGAGACCTCTTGAACACATAACGACACGAAAGATGGCTTGGCGACGATTGACCCAAAGTTAATACCTAGAAACGGTTGAAGACTTTCAAAGTGGTTTAATCAACTTTAAGACAAGGGATTTCCCAACCCAGGTGAATGAAAAGTGTCGTGTTCAAGAGTGGTAATAAGGTTCTTCTGTGACAAAGGATAACAAATAGGTTCATTCTTCTCTCTTTTCCCCCACCATTTCTGGCAAGTACCTCTTTATTTTTTACAAGCTTGAGGAGGATAACATATGCTTGATTATAAGCTCATCCTTCGGATGAGTCCAACTTAGTTTAGATTCAAACCCTAAGAAGGAGTGGTTCATTCCTGTTTGTAATCAAACAGGTCCTTTACTGTGAAATTTTAACGAGTCCAGTATAGGAGAAACTCGGCGTTTTTCAATCTTAGAGAGTCTGAAAAAACTAAAGAAGACTCCAGGGTTGAACTTTTTCGTAAATTTGTGTCCCTCAAGCCCGAAAAAGTATAAAATAATACTTGAGAGAACTGCTTGATCTTGCAACCAAGGAGTACTTTCATGATTAGTGCCTCTGACTTGAAAAGTAAAAAACGATCAAGGACACGTCGTTTTATTTCTAGTATCGAGTTTGAAACGACAAAAACCTGGCAATTTTTTCCTGTTTTTACGGTCAGAAAAAGGCTATAAGGGGACCGTCTTTGAATTCCATTTTAACGAGTGTAAAAGAAACGCTCGGCAATCTTTTCATGTTTTAGGAGTCAAAAAAGGGCTTAAAAGATGACTCTGATGTTTTGGTTCGTGAAAAATGATAATTTTCTCTGAAAGTCCTTTTGTCCTACATAAAAACAACACATTACTCATACCTGTTTAAGATAGGCAAAAATACATTGAAAAATATCTCTCTATGGTGAAAAATAAACAAACCTAGCATTCATTTATCCAAAAAACCTATAAAAAGACTTTTTACCATGTCATTTTTACCATTTTACTGTTGAGGGAGAGAAAAGGGCTTTTGACAAGAAACTTCCTGTGGACTTTGCGGAGAATCCGACCGTCGGAATCGAGCGCCATCTCTTTCAGGTATTTAACAACATCCTCGTCTTCAATTTCATCCATTTAGAATTTCATTTCAAGTTTTAGTTTGATTTTTTAGAGGGTTTGGGGTTTTAGGATGCGCTTTTCGGGGTACGCAGGTGCCCCATGGGTGACCTGCGTACCCCGACTTTTTCGTATATGGGAAAAAGGTCGGAGTACGCAGCCCACCTTCAGAACAGCTGCGTACCCACGCTCTATTTTCTGAATGCGGGGTGCGTACTCCACGCAAAGCAGTTTTCCAAACCCCAAACTCAAAAACTAACCATCAATTTTTTGTTTAATGAATTCTAATCAATGTTTTTTGGTGTGTAGACTGCCCACCATGCTTGATTGGCGCGAAAGAGAACACGAAGATGTCGATTTGGCCGCAATATATCATCAACCTTCCATTGATGCTTTGAAGGCATGCGGTCTCTACAAGTACTGGGCCATACCTGGCATGAGGGCCCAGGTGCCATTCTTAGAGTGGCTGGTTGAAAGGTGGAACGTCCAGGAACAATGCTTTTACATCGGAGGGCACCAGCTCGAGATAGAGCCCTCTGACATATATTTTCTCACTGGTTTTCCTAATAGGGGCAAGCAACTGTCTCTGTTCGGGACTAGGCCGGGTGGCCAATCCCTTGCTAGTCTCCGGCTAGAGTGGTGCAACAATCAGAACCAGGAGAAAGGGATAGAAATCAAGTATATATCCCTGCCCGAACTTATGGTAATTTCCTTTACAGTTACCAGACTCTGCGGCGCAGCCGCCTTGCACATTGCCACCGGGTCCCAAATGCGGATGGCCATAGATTGCTACCGAGGCACCATTTTCAACTGGTGCGATGCTGTGTTGGCCAACATGAAGGGCCAACTGACTAGGGCAAAGAACGGGCAATTAAAGACCTTTGGATATGGGCCTTTAGTTGTGAGCTTTGCCCTAGAGAGAGTTTCGATGCTTATCCCTCAGCATCTCACTGTTGCGGTTGGGCCACCTCGGGAGTCAAAGTTGATACAATGGGTTACGGTGATGGCTCGGCATCCTGATGAGGGAGCGGGAGTTGTTCGATTTCCTGCGGGTTACTTTCACTGGTTGGAGAACTAGGTCTTTGCCATCCAGGATTTTCCTTATGCCAGAGTAGATTTTCGCGGTGATCCGGACATGGTTCTTCCACAGGGAGAACAATGGGACGATAGAGATATTTCATTTTCCACAAGTTTTTTAAATTATTTACTTTTTATTTGTTTTTATATTGTCTCAAAACTGACAGTGACAATTTTCAAAATGCAGATGTAGGTCCACAGCGTCCGGCCAATCTCTGGCCATTCGAGAGAAGAGTACCAGTTGCACCAGCACCGGCCCCACAGGATGCGGCCGCAGAGACCTTAGCCGAGCTGGAATAGGACCTAGAGCGTCTCACGGCGGACATACCAAAGATGACTATAGACGATATTCCTATCCGACTTCAGCGCTATGTGGTCGCAGTCCTAGGACCTTTCAGCAGGTTCCTGTGTAGGGTAGCGCGGGTAGTGGTCTCGTATAGAGAGCACCACCAGTGATTGGCTAGTCACTTTTTGTAGACACATATGACATTTTTTTGGTTTTTGTACTTATCATTTTTGCCGATCATAAGGTGTTTTTCAACCTATGATCGAAGAGGATGTATATTTTGACACACTCCTATCTATATATATCATTATTACCGGCTTATCTTGTTAAACATGTGTGATTAAATGTTAATGTTTTTAAATTTACATGTATGATTATCGCAAATGTTTGTCTAACATTCGAGAAGCAATTGCATCTGCTAATGTATTAAAAGACCTTGGAATATGTTGATATTCGATGTAATCAAATTCACGTTCCAAAAGATGCACTCTCAAAAATAACCTTAATAACACTGGATTTCTAATGGCATAAACTCTATTAAGCTATAATACAACGAGTTCAGAATCTAACCTCACTATCAAACTCCGAATCCCAAATGAAATAGATTCAGATAATAATTCAATCACTGCATTGTATTCTGCAATGTTGTTTGTTGTTTGACCGAGGCTCACCCCATGCATAGAAACTAACTCATCAGAGGGCGAATAGATGACCCAAGCTGTGGAAGAGATATTTCATGTACTATGACAAGCACCATCAGCAAAACCAATGTATTTTTGGAGAGGCATCGACATCTACAAACATCAAAGGTAAAACCAAGATAAGTAGAATAACGACGAAAAATACACTTTCTAAACTAAGCACACTGTCTATTCTAACAAACACACTAGCTAGAAAGAGAAAATTAACCTAACTATCCTAACAAAAAATCTTCACACCCACCATTTAAGCATAGTACCTCTTTAGGTAAAGTCCATTTCTGGGTTTACCCAAAGAGTCCCCATCAAAGTCAACCAGCTCATAGGCCCCTTTTGCTAGCTTTCGCTTAACAATGTAGGGTCCATGCCACATAGGAACGAATTTTTCAGCACCTAATTTATCGTTAGCTTGATCATACAATAGCATTAGGTCTCCTTCCGAAAAATTTCGAGGGGTCACATTTCGATCATACTGAGCTTTCATTCGTTTTGCATGAGTCTCGATTGCCAGTGCAGCATCGCGTCGAGTCTCATCTAATTGAGCTAAGTATAATAAACGCTTCTCCTCTTCAGAAGTAGCTGGAATTAATTCGACAACCATTTGAAGTGATGGGATTTCGCATTCAATGGGTAGCACGGCTTCCAAACCATAAACTAGTTGGAAAGGAGTGAACCCTGTTGATGTTTTCACCGAAGTTCGATATGCCCAAAGCACAGAAAATAACATGTTGTGCCAATTTGACCGATGAATGTCAATGATTCGTCGGATCATGATGACCAAACTTTGTTGATGGACTCAACCAGACCGTTGGCTTGTGGATAATAAGGAGTTGAGCTATCGTGGCGCAAACCAAGCTGGCCTGTAAGTTCTGTCATCATAATGTTTCGAAAATGGTGCCCATGGTCAGTGATTATCGCTTGTGGGACAACAAACCTAGCAATAATGTGATTGAATACAAAAACTGCAGCGGTCTTGCCGTTTGCCTCGAATGTAGACATCGCCTCGGCCCACTTAGTAAAATAATCAACTGCAAGGATGATATACGCATGCCCCCCGGCCGAGTGAGGGTTACATGTAATAAAGTCGATACCCCATTTAGCAAAAGGACCGACGGCAATTATAGGGTGGAGAGGAGCTGGTGGTGCGCGCATCTTGCGATCAAACACTTGACAGTTGTGGCATTTTCGGACCGCAATGATACAATCTTTAAACATGGATGGCCAGAAATAGCCAGCACGCAAAACCTTCTGAGCTGTGGCATACCCAGACATATGATCGCCACACGCCCCAGAGTGACAGTCATTCAAAACCCTTTCTGCCTCTTCGTGAGTTAAGCAACGTCGGAAAACCAAGTCCGCTCCACGGCGATAAAGAGTATCTCCAATAATTTTATACTGCTGGGACTGGAATCGAATTTTCTGACGTTCCGTCTTAGAAGCTTCGGGCTGAAAGGATTGGGTTTGGAGATAGACATTTATATCCCCATACCACGGATCTAAAGTGCTGATGAGAAACAAAGATTCGTCCGCAATGGGTTCCTCTGCCACAGTTTCCGTGTCAGCACGCGGGAAGTCACACATCAACTCGGCAAAAACTAAAGATTTCTTAGACTTAGATTTTTCAAACTCTAAGTCGAACTCTTGCAGGATAACGATCCATTTAGAGTACTTGCCCCCTAGCAATTGTTAGTCAAAATGTAGATCATAGGGTTGCAATCCGAAATGAATGTAGTTTTACGGAGAAGAATGTAATGACGAAAACGTTGGACAGCCTGAACGACTGCCAGGGCCAATTTCTCCACATGAGAATATTTTAGCTCAGTGGGATTTAACGTCCCACTAAGATAATATATCACATGTTCCATTGCGAATTCGTCTTCCTGAACTAATACCATCCCAATCGTGGAATGAGAGGCAGCGAGGTACAAAAAGTAGTCTTGGTTGTAGTTGGGAGGATGCAACAACGGTGCATGGGTCAACGCGTGTTTAAGTGCATCAAAAGATTGCTGAGCTATCTCATCCCAAGCAAATTGAGCGTTCTGTTTCAACAACCGTGTGAAACCTTTTGTAACCTCGGCGTAGTTAGGAATGAATCGGCGTAGAAAGTTTGCTTTCCCTTGCAAACTTTGGAGTTGGCGAAGACTCGAAGGGGGAGGCAATTTGATGATAGCTTCGACCTTCGAGGGATCGACGCGAATGCCGGCTTTTGAAACTACAAATCCCAGCAATCGTCCCACTTCTATACAAAAAACACATTTGTGTGGGTTCAAACGTATACGATAATGCCTACACCTCATAAAAATTGCTCGTAAATGGACAAGGTGATCTGCTCGATGTAAGGAGTGAGCAGGCAAATCATCGAGGTACGGTTGCACAATGTGTTTGATGTCGTGAAACACGTAAGACATTGCCCTTTGAAAAGTGGCTCCGGCATTCTTAAGCCCGAAAGGTAATTTGCAGTAAGCAAATGTCCCCCAAGGACAAATGAAAGTCGTTTTTGGTTGATCGGTAGGTAGAATATTGATTTGATTGTAACCGGAAAAACCGTCCATAAAGGAAAATATTTCACTGCCGGCACAATCATCAATTATTTGATCGATATAGGGTGTGGGATAGTTGTCTTTTGGACAAGCACGATTAATATCCCTATAATCGATGCATATTCTTATTGTTCCTTGCTTCTTGTTAACCCGAACAATATTCGATACCCAATCCGTTAACGGGATCGGATAAATGAAACCTGGTTTCAACAGCTTCTCAACTTCTACTTTAATTGCAGCAGCTTTCCTAGGGTGTATCTGACGCAGACGTTGCCGAATGGGTTTAGCGTCCGGGTAAGTCTTGATCTCATGAACAACGATGGAGGGATCAATTTCTGGCATTTCCTCATAGGACCAGGCAAACACGTCATGTAATTCTTGAAATAGGGCCTTGTATGTTTGAATTTCGTCATCTGTACACGAGGCACCTATATGAATGTTCTCAACAATTCCAGTTTTGACTGAAATGTCAATGGCAATAGTTTGGGAAATGTTTCCCAAATTCAACTCTGAATCAGGATGTTTCATGGGATTCTGAGCGTCCTTGACATATTCAGCCATAAAGATTGATGAAAAATCATTTTCAAAGCCATCACCCTCAGGTAAAAACGAAGATCTATGATGGAGATCTTCCCATGGTAGATCGTCTACACTAAGGATTTCGTGAAGTTGCTCATCAGATGACACGACTTCGGGAAACGCTATCCGTTCTGAGGTTGATGTGAAAAGTGATTCTTCACCGACCACATTCATTTGGTCGATTTGGGTTGAACGAGGGTCGGTAAAAGACTGCACGGCCTCATAAGAAATTTCATATGGACTCAAAGGCATAGCATCACCGAATGAGTCTATCTCAGATTCAGATGGGACAATCCAAGGATCATCGTAAATAATAGTATCTGATGTAATCATATGAATGAATGCGAATGAAGGGTCTGCGTTGATTGGAGGAAAAGGAAAAGTTCCCAGTAAACCGGAATCTTTAACTAATCCTACGCCAACATCCTTATAAGGGATAGTCATTTTACTGACATGCTGGATACTCTCTGAAGAGGCTGGGTCGGATGAAATGAAAGCCAGCTGGTCTATTGTCACGATCTTGCCATTATGTGGAAACTTTATAACTCTGAAGACTGATGAGACGACCGCTGTCATAGCGTAAGACCAACTTCGACCCAAGAGAAGGTTGTAGTCTAGAGGGGCATCAACCACCTCCACATCCAGAATAATGGTTTTTCCTTCAACCCCTATAGGCAAATCCTGTAGAATGCCAAACGGATGGAACCCACGGCCATCAAAGGCCTTAAGGATTGTCAGGGATTGGTTCAGCGAAGGAGAACAAAGTGATCTCCAACACTGAATCGACATAATACACGTGGAAGCTCCTTCATCAATTACAGTCCGATGAATAGGCCTGTTTTTGACTATCACTGGAATCTGGAAAGCCATCTAATGAGGGAGATGTGGTGTACTATTTTCTAGATCAAAGATTATCAGGTTCGAGTCTTGAACGTCAACAGCTCCTATAGCCGACAAAAGTAATTTTCGTTGTGCTGGGCATGATTGCAGCACTTCTAAAGCCGACATCGCTGAGGGTGAAACAGCTAAATCCTCAACAATGTTGTAATTCTGGGCCGCTCTCGCATGTGGGTTGAAAGCAGACCTTCGAAGTACACCCTTGGTGGGCGGTTTGATTACTAAGTCAGGGTTAGGTTTCTCGATCTGTAGTGGATCGGAACCGGGAGTCGAGGTTGATGGATTTGACTGAGAAGATTCTGCTTCTTTCGATCCATCAACAGGACTTTTACTACCATAATCGTGTGATCGAGTCGCAATCCGTACATGAGACATCATCAATATGGGTTCTTCACTTGCACTCGAGGAAGAACCTATCATCTTACTCTCCTGCTTTGGAAATGGATCTTTCAAAACAGCAGGAGTTGGGGAACCCTTGACGATTTTCACAACCTCGGCCCGATGAGGGCAATCTCTTGTAAAATGATCCTCTTCACAAATAAGACAAGGATATCGAGGTTTGCGCTTTTCGTCATTGGTTTCCGACTTTTCTTTTTTCTCCTTTGGAGCCTTGTCTGCTTTATCCTTCTTCTTACCTTTCTTTTTCCCAGCGTTTTTTGATTTGGCCGTAGATGACTCTACAACGTGAATATCAGTGGAAATTTTAGGAGAAGATTCTCCTATCGGGGAGTCGGGTAAGGTGATAATGGGTGAAGAATTCTTTGAAGACTTCTTCTTGGTTTTAGTATTCACCGTACCAATCATGCCATCAGCAGCATGAGATCCCGAAGGAGCAGCAACAATTTGATTCAACTTTGGAAGATCTGGGATCTTTTCGTGTAACGTACCCCACTGAGTATAAACTAAGTCAAGGTACTGCGCTTGAGCTATGACTTTCTCTTCAGTAACTACTCCGGCCTTAGCTACGTCTTCAGTAATCTTCGGTAATAATGATTTAACAAACCATTCAGCTAAGATTTGGTCTGGGATAAAAACTTTCACTAAACGCCTTCGACGTCGCCATTCATGAATATGGTCAGAAATATAAGTGGACGTCGATTGTTTTAATGAAGTTAATAACTCGGTGCCATTATCGTATCTGACCGGCAACTGAAAATGTGTTAAGAACGAGGTAGCTAACTAACTAAAGTTATAAAAAGAGGCTCGTGGTAACTCAATGTACCACTTGGCCGCGAGACCAATGAGCGTACGCTGAAAAAGACGTAAACGGATCGAATCATCCGAGATAGAATTTGAAGCACACCAGAGGTGGTAAGTCATCACGTGATTTGATGGATCCTCTCCAGACTTACCTTCGAACTTGGGTATGTCACTGGGCAACTTATTTGGTATTGGCGGCCAAAACGGAAGATAATTTATTGGATCGTTTGTTAGGCGCGTCAAGTCTGGTAAATCCAAAGTTGCGATAAACGGCAATTACTGGTTAGGATCCCTAAAACTCTGGGTCACAAGACCAGTCCCAGGAGGAGGATATCCAGGATAACTTGGAACAGGAATCGCATTCGGGATATTGTATCCTCCCGGAAAACCAGGATTAACCGGACCGCACTGGGGTTGCTGTGGTTGTTGATAAGTGTACCCAGGATACGGTTGATACTGGTAAACCGGTTGTTGGACAACAGGCCCGTATTGGTACTGTCCCTGGTACGGTTGATAAACAAATTGTAGTTGAGAAGTAACAACCGTACTTAAACCTGGCTACCCCATAGGCATCTGAACCGTAGTTTGAATCGTAGACCTAGACAATGGTAAAGATGTCTGCGGAGTAGTGGCAGAGACAGTAGAAACCGGAGCTGTCTATACTCCAGAAGTAGGTGTGGTGGAAGGAACAGATGTTGCGGTAGTTGCAACAGTCGTTTGAGATGGAGTACTAGGTGCAATTGGCGACTGAGTAACTACCGAAGGTACAGAAGTTTGAACACTGGACTGGACTGGTTGCTGGGGTGGACCAGAAACCACAGGTTGTCCAGTTTGAGTTGAAAACTGTACGCTTGGCTGCAACACTTGTTGAACTTGCGATGGATCCCACACTACATTTATTCCGGGGTATTGACCCATGACAGGTTGAGAATATTGAGATCCATAACCGAATTGAGGGTAGGATTGAGAATTGATAGGTACATTTCCCATACCTTGAACGTAAGATTGACCTTGAGGTGGTTGATAACCTTGACTCGAGTACTGACCTTGGGGTAGATACCCTTGGGGTAAGTACTGATACTGGGGTTGACCTTGAGCATATATTGGTACTGAGGTTGACCCTGGGGTACATATTGAGGCTGGGGTTGACCTTGAGAAATGTACTGTACCATGGGTACATACTGTCCTTGAGGTTGCCCCCCAGACGCAAGTTGTGTACCTTGAGGTTGCCCCCCAGGCGCTAATTGAGGCTACCCCCCAGGCGGTAATTGACCACCTTGAGGTTGAGAACCGGAAATTGAACCTGACATCATATAAATGTCTCCTACGCCCAATGGTTTATTACCATTGTTTCTAGCTAATGACCCATGTCCAATGGGTTGAGGAGATGCTCCTGCAAAGGTACCAGAAAGTGATTGATACCCAGTAGGAACAGAAGGACCACCATACAAGAAAGATTCAGGGGGTTGAATAAACACGGACGACTGACTAGACATATTTACAGGAGTATAAATACCTTCGGGTGGATAAGGAGTACGAGGTGGAGAAAAACCTATCCCTGAGTTGTCTAAGTAATTAGTTAACGAAAGGTACCAAGTAGTACTTCTAGGTGGATTGTAAAATATAGATTCATGCTCTCTAAGCTCAATAGTAGGTTGATCTTCAAGAATAGGGCCTACTTCTTCTTCTGGAGCAAGTTCTTCAATAGCTATCAAACCAGAAGGAAGATTTTCGGTTATGACTCTTTCTACCCTAGGTGAACCAGGAACACTAGAAGTTGGAGTAACAGGTTTAGATATTTCAGGTTCTTCGCCTATGTCACTAGTAGATGAAAAACTACCAGCAAGCTCAGAAACTGCAACAGCTTCAGGATTATAACCTGTTTCTAGACTTTGGTAATCTGGATGGACTACCAACAAAGATTCTCCTTCTTCAGGTGAACCTACTTTACTGCCACTAGGAGGAGTTACAAGGACTTTCAAACCTTCGTAATGACTCGGGACGTCTTGAGAAGGTTCACCCCGAATTCTATGGGATTTCCTCAACAATTCGGCCACGGAAACAATCTCAGGAGACTGGCCCCAAAGTCTATGGGACTGTCTCGGTAATTCCACCACAGTTGAAAACTTTTAACTACCGCACACGCAAACAAAGTAAAAATCTCAAAACAAACCACCTAAAGTCTCTAAAGAACCAAACAAATTTGAATCACACGCCTAAAGAATCTAGGGCGTCAAACCATGCACAAACAGTAGCCTTCCAGACCGAAAACACTAGTTGGTGATGAAGCCCAACATCGCCGAATTCAGTACAGAAGTGGTGGGTAGAACAGTTACCCCGGCAACCTGCTTAATGAATAGACCAGCACAAGTTCGTCCACTTTAACCGTCTCGAGTGAAGTGAACCCCCCGGAAAATCCAAGTGAGTCTAGCCGACGTCTGCTCCAGGTACAGTGGGATCTTCCGTCCACCATCACCTCGGGTAGAATCCTAAAGATAATGGTCACTAAGGTTACCAAAAGCAACAAATACACCTGGGGGAACAGTCTACACTCCGACGACACGCAAGGGCAGAGTATCAAGCTCAATCCCCTTGCCGGCTCCTTGACAATAATCCAAGGTTTACCGACAAGTGACCCCTGGCTCCTCGACAATGGTTAATCCGAGGTTTACCATTTGTAATACGTGCGTGTCTGGCGTCATTCCCACCGAGGGAGGATTGATCCCCTCACTGGTTCGGACACGAGCTCGTGCTTCTCCTTTAAGAGGAGCTTTCCCAGAGTATAAATGCAACAATTGGATTTATCCTACCACAAGATAAGCTACTTGTTTGGTTTTGCTGTCTTGGAGAGTTAATTACTCTCCTACTCCAAGACAGTAGCCTGATCTATATTGGTGTTTCAGAGCCCTAGTAAATAAAAAGTTACTAAGTTGATTTTACTTTAAGCGTTAATTTTTATGGCTTTTCTTTAAGACAAAAGGTAGCGGAGATGACACTGATGGTGTGTAGACTCGACTCAAACCACTACAAAGATGCACTTAGGATGATTTATGCTACTTTTATTTTTCAATGAATTCCCTAGCTAAGAGAGTTGGAAAATGCAAAATTGGTAAAAGCAACTTTCTTAACAGACAATCAAAGAAACAATCTCTTTATCTTTTCCAAAACATGCAACTCATGACCACTAATTATTTTGCGAAAATGCCCTTTTCATTCAAAGACTCAAATGCCACTAAGCAAACTTTTCTTTCAAAGGAGATTTTTGGATTTTTTCCTACTTAACAAAGCATTTAAAAATCAAAAAACAAACCTTTACAAATCTATGACAATTAAATCAAAGCTACTTAAAAGCAAATCAAACAAAAATTCACCTAACAAGCAAACCTAATGAGGCAAAAGCCTACTAAAGATGATTCCTGGATGTTTTACTTAGTCAAAATGCAACTAAGGACTAGTTAATGCAGAACCAAAAACCAGTCAAAAACAAAAATCAAAATCTTTTGTTCTTTTTCTCAAAAATAAAATTCAAAGTTCAATCATCAAACTTTTTTGAGATTTGCAAAGAGAAGACACAAAGGTAGGTCTCTCACAAGGGTGAATTCTATGGCAGGCCCGACTCCTAAGAGGGTTG
The DNA here is from genome assembly GCA_031772625.1 of Pinus tabuliformis. Classification (NCBI taxonomy): domain Eukaryota; kingdom Viridiplantae; phylum Streptophyta; class Pinopsida; order Pinales; family Pinaceae; genus Pinus; species Pinus tabuliformis. The sequence goes on along the minus strand of CM062814.1, from coordinate 171,731,345 downwards.
AACAAAACCAAGGAGATCCAAAGTTTGACAACCTCTAATGCCAAAGTCACTACAGGACCAGTTAAAAATCAAACCCTAAGGCAAAATCTCTATGAATTCTACTAAAACACTTGACACTGATGAAACAATTTCAGATGAAGATCTCTGGTAGGTAACCAGTGGATTTGGGTGGAAAAAACAAATTAAAAGCAAAATCTAAGAGGCAAAAAGGAGAAAATTGAAATTTTCTCAATTTTGACAGGGTACGCAGGTAACCTGTTTACACAGGTGCGGGTACGCTCTGTGCACACAGTCGCAGTGCGTACAAGTACGCACTGTGCTGAACTCAGAGGCTGCGTACTTCAAGCAAAACTAAGAAAAACTAAAAACTAACTTAACCCTAAGCTAGCCCACCCAAACACACAGTCAGACAACCAAAAACCAGAAAGAAAAAGACTTTCCTCAGATCAAAGTTTCAGACAAAGGAAAAAACATTCACATCAATGGAAGTCCCCAGCGGAGTCGCCATTTTGTCATGCGGAAAGAGTCGATAGTGCAGACACAACCAACCTCCCTAGAAGCTTAAGGCTTTCTAGTGACAAACAAGACAATTAAGAGCAATCCTTCTCTAAATATGCATTTATCATACAAGAAATCAAGTGTTTAGATCCTACCTGTAACCCAACACTGTTGTAGTAGTCCAGCCTCGTCGATCCGGATGAGCTCCTCCTTCTCTTCGAAACCTGCATTCACTAACAATCAAACGATTAAATAGCACCTGAATATCTCATAAAACAAAACATATTTAACATACAGACCAAGGAGTATATGAAACAAATCATAAATAACAAATTGTTGAGAAGAATGGACTTATTTGTATTAATAGGAAACAAAAGAAACCATTACAACCTGAGCCTTGGTGTTGTGCAAGTTCCTCCCAGGGTCCAGCAAGAGTTTTCCTTTACTTTTATCAGATCACCCACTTCCAAATGAAACAAGAAAGGATGACAATCTCTCCTCACAAGTTTCTACAAGGAAGTCCTAATCTCAGCAGCATCTACCCTTAGGAATTTTCAGCTTTCAACCTCCCCTCCCTTTGGCCCAATGCCTGTATTTATAGTGCTGTAGAGGAAGTTAATCAGGTCCACCATCAATGGGATAAGCCCCTCTTTGGGTGGGTTAGCTCCCCTCTTGATGGGATAAGTTCCTCTTCCATAGGGATACATGAACCATCTGGAGGCGCTCCATACACGTCAAACAAGCTTCTAGAATGCTCTAGAAATGACCACAAGTAACTTTTTTGGAATGAAACTTGCGCCTTTTGACCTTTATAGGAGTACGCACCCATTGCTTTATAGACAGAGCGTACAAGTATGTAGGTATTGTGAACTTGGATTGCGTACCCGCAGGTAAGGCTGAGAGAAACTACGTACCAGAGATAATTTGACTTTAAATGACTTTTCTCTCTTTCTTTGAGTTTGACATGGAAAGCAGAGGCATGAGACTTGCCAAGGAGGATAGTATGACAGTTGATGGATCCATACTAACTGCAAATAGTCATGGTGACATTTTTTAGTGTAACATGACTATTTTACCAAATGGGCCGAGGCGATGCCAACATTAAACAACAGTGGTGAAACAGCTGCTCTTTTCTTTTTGAACCACATGGTTGCCTAGTTTGGTGTACCACAGGCTATAGTTACAGATCATGGATAACATTTTCGTAATCACATGATGGTTGATTTGACTGCTATCACAGGAATTTCACATGATAGTTCTACCCCTTATTATCAGCAAGCGAATGGAAAATTTGAGGACATCAACAAAGTCTTGAAGTGAATGCTTCAAAGAATGATAGTTCATAAATGAAACTGACATTTAATCCTATACTATGCCTTGTGGGCATATCGAACCTCAGTGAGAAATGAAACTGGATTCACACCCTTTCAATTGGTGTATGGTCAGGAGGCAATCTTGCCGATACAATGCGAAATTTCATGTCTCAAACTCGTGATTGACCTGTTACCTGACACTTCTGAAGAAGAAATGAATTTCTTGGAACTCATCCATTTGGATGAAACCATTTGTCAAGCCACATTGGCTAACGAAGTGCATAAGAAAAGAATCAAGGCACAATATGACAGAAATTTCAAGTCTCGCATTTTCTCAGAAGGAGACCTGGTCTTGCTTTACGATTAGGAAGCTGATAAACTAGGAGTAGGAAAATTAGAACCGCTTTGGATGGCTCCTTATATTTTCAAGCATATTTTGGCAAAAGGTGCTTATGAGTTGGTGGATTATGATGGAATTCCATTGTCACAGCCTCGAAATGGTCTGTATCTCAAACATTACTATGCTTAATTAAGCGTAGTAAAAATCACTGTATATATGCTTTAATTTCATTTGTGTGTGTTAGTGTGTCTTTAGAGTTTTTATGTGGTTAAGTAATCCGCTTTACATTCGTTGTAAATGTCAGAACCTTTGGAACCATTTGTTGGTTACATCGATGGTGCTAGTCATAGTACGTAGAACTTATCTTCTGCAACATGGGCCATTTTTGCTCCAAGTGGCGAGTTAGTGAGTTTTCAAGGGATTTGTATCGGTTGATTGACAAACAATATCGTTGAGTATAGAACATTGATCAAACTTCTCTCTGATGCCATTTCACTTGGCATCCGATGAATCATCATTAGGTTGGATTCACAACTCATTGTACTACAAATAAGAAACATTTATAATGTCTGAAATCCAACAGTTCTTCATATGTTCCTTAGAGTTCATCTTTTGGAAATACATTTTGAGTACATTCAATATCAACATATTTCTAGAAACTTTAACACATTAACTGAATCATTAGCAAACTATGTGTTAAACAGACCTTTGCGACACATGTAAAAGTAAACTTTTAGTTCACATCATTAGTTGAATAGGATTGCATATAGAAATACATATAAAAACTTTGAAAGTGAAAATAGATAGATGTTTTAAAAGTTTTTACAAAATTTGTGTCCAATGCATGTTTGTTCATCTGACCTAAAAACTCAAAATGCATGAAAAAAAATCCTAAGTAGACCTAGTGATGCTCATGATAACAGGTCACATCCTGCGCTATCATGCGCAAGAGCCACGTCCAATGGACTGGAACACCATTAGTATGGCGTTGTAGCTTCATAGATAACTCCTTGATCTGAACATCTGGAATACCAAGGGTTAATCCCTCCACATGATCTTGCTACTCTGCCAAGGTCTCAGCCAAATCCAATTCCTAGAGAATCGTTCTCCCAATTTTTCTCCTCGTTGGTCCACCTTCCTCCTGTTGGTGCCTCATAGGTTGAAAAATACCCACATCTTCATGCATGAGAATGATTTTATTTTAGTCTTGGAACATTAAAACATAAATACATGTAGAAACTTAAAAAATAAGAAAACATTTTGGTCAAAAAACAATTTACCTATAACACCCCATTGAGAACCCACTAGTAGACTCAACTCTGGATCTCCACAAAAATCCATCCCTAAATATGGATGCTCCTCGATGACGATGTGTTGTCGATCAAGCCAACTGGATAATGCAGTGGTAAATGTAATCAATGACTAACCAGCATGTCTAGCCATCAATTGGACCCATCATTGCATCCGTGGATCTCTAAGACCAACTACACCCAGTGTTACATGTTGGGGTTGCATCAATGGAATTCTTTCTAAGATAAAAGCAATTAAGAGTGATCCATAGCTAAAGTTCTTGGTCTTACCACTCTTTACCTTATTCAGTTTCTCTTTCAGTGAGGAAAGTACTGCCACGCACCAGTTGAATAAAGTTGGCTCACGACACTCAAGTGCATATTGAAAATATGATCTATTTGCCAAATGAAGTGTCACACTGCCTACCAACTTTGTGATGCTAAAAAGGATTGTTCTGAAAGGAAAATCACAGATATCTTTGATTATTATCTTTCCATCCTTGCTTGGCTGTGTACCTGGCTGACAGAATTGTTGAACATATTCCCTCACCGACTCCCCTCCACGGGAAGCTCCTGAAAGAGATATGGGGGTCCACATCTCGACAACCCTGTAAGGAAGTAAACATCATCAATCCTAATAGGGACAACTTTGTCTCTTATGTGAAAATCCTGATATGTTGGATACCATGCATGAAATAGGAACTGCAATAGTTCTGATTGTTTCCACATTCCAAACAACTTGAAGTGTTTAAGAAACCCACAATTTTTTAGGGCCTCAACTATACCTGGATCATTTAGGGCAACCATGTCTTGTTATTCATGCTCTCTTTCTCACCAAGTAATAGACATTCTAGTCTGATGAAAGCCTGAAATCAAATGATAAGATTAGTTAGGATCCTTTCCATGCAAAAAAATGAAGAAATTGTGGGTCTCTTTGGTGAAACAAGTTTGGGAAACACACCCAATGCAGCCCAGGAAAGGAGAAATTGTGTTGTAGTGCAGAATCCATTCAATCTGGGTGCTCCCCAGTGTAGTTTTCAACATGCAAGCCTGCGCTGGTTCTAAGTCAAAAAATTCAAACCCTAGGGGTCCTAAAAACCCTAAAATCTTGCATGAAACAGTAAAAGAATGGTATGAAAATAAAGAGGAGGGGTAGATCTCCTACCTGGTCTGGACGACATGAGAAATGATCCGTAGATTCTCTTGCAATCAATTGATGAAGATCGAGGTAAAAAACTAGGTCAGAGCACAAACTAAATGGTAAATATCAAATGGTGAAAATAACATGGTAAATTCTTGTTTTTATGTTTATTTCATGATCATTAAATGGGAAAACTTTAGTATTTACCTATTTTTACCAATGAAATAGGGATGTTTAATCTATTTGGTGTTGCTTTGAACAGATTTACAGCTGACCTATAGAATTTGACGTGCACGATCGTGAATTATATTTTAACCACAGAGCATACTTTTATCTCTTTTTCAAGCTTTGTTAAACATCAAAAAAGGAACCCCCTTGGAGTCCTATTTCAGCTCTTTTTAGACTCTCGAAATATGAAAATATTGCCAATCACTTGTCCTTTTCAGCTCGTTAAGGGATTGGAAATGACATCTGCTCAGTATAAGTTTAACCCTTTTTCGGGATGAGATAGATTATTTATGAAAAGGAATATGTTGACCAAACATGGTCAATAGGTTCTCTCTTGTATTATTTTACACTTTTTCAGACTTGAGAAACAAATCTACAAAAAAGAACTCGTGGATTTTTCTTTTTGTCCCTTTTCAAACTCTCTAAACATGAAAATGCCAAGTTATCATTGTCATTAGACTCGTTAAAACATCAAATAGCAACAAACTTGTCCATCATGACACAACCAAATTTCACCTTCACTAGACTCATTAAAACATCACATAGCAATGGATTCAGCTGAAGGGTGGAAATATACAACAAGCATATGTTATCCTCCTCAATCTTGATAAAGATAAAGAGGTGCTGGTCAGCAATGACTGGGGAAAATGCTAAAAGGGGTTAACCACTTTATGGCATTAGGTCGTTCTTGAACATGACACTTTCACTTCATCATTGTGACTATATAGGTTGGGTTATGTGGTTGATGGTCACATACCTTGGTCTATCATACCATACATTACTTTTTGTTTTGGGTCAATACTGCCAATTTATTTAGTGGTCGACATGTTCAAGATAAGTCACTCAGTTAAAATTCATCCTTTGCAATACTCATAAACCTTCATTTTCATGACCGCCATTCCTGAACCTTGTGTCTTCAGTCAAATTCTATCTCCCAAATCATTAGAATTGTTTCATGTCGTTGATGTGGGATACATCAAATCCCTCCTGCAATTAGTCGCTTCTTGTCAACATCAACACATTATCCAAGAAGTTGACTTAGAAACACCCTTTCAATACCTTGAGGCTTACATGCATCAATGGCAAGTTTCTCGCTTCTGGCAATAGGTTGACATCATTGGCCTTCGATCGAAAGACAATGTATGGTGTTCTACATCAAAACATCCATTCACACCATGCATAATGTACTACAATACCTTGAGAATCATTATCATTATCGGTGATTTCTCTCACACCTGTTAATGGCTTACATCATTGGCTGGTAATCAGACGCTGTCTTCCCATGTTCGACTTTAGATCGCATATTCACATGGTTAGACTCATACCTGAGTGAACAATTGAAAAAGATAGAAGATCCTAGATCTAGTTTCATCCATCCGGGCTACAATTTCATGACATGTACCAAATCATCCATACAATTTTAGCCTCACTCTCATGAGATGAAAAGAATTATAAGTCCAAAAGAATTAAATTAATTAAAATCAAGAAAGTTTGATTTAATCCTACCTTTCTAGATTTAGTTTGTTCCTCATGGTTAGGAGTCAGTTTAGGCTTAGCTGGTTGAGAGATTCTCTCCAACTAGTTAGGCTCTTAGATTAGTGTTTGGTTGAGATATTTGCTCAACCATAATGTCCAAGATAGACGTACTATCTTGAGACAAACTTCCTCATGAATTTATTTGTACTATTATCATTCTTTGTAAATTGGATTGCATCATGAGAGGAATATAGTGAGGTTGAGGCCTTTTCCACCATTTCTATGTTTCTGGTATTTTTTATGTGTGTTAATTTTATTTATTATTCTACATGTGGTATCAGAGCCATGGGCTCAAAGAGTTAGTGAAATTTGTGAGAATTTTCATTTATTCATTAGTGGTGCATATGTAATGAATTGTGGACCTGCATAAACGGAGTTGTGTGTTGGCCCATAAAAAAAATCCACCCAGACTGTGCATGAATGAACTGCGTAGGCACTGTAGAAGCTGGATCTGCATGTGGATGGATGTACATGAGCTGTGGAGCTGCAAAAGATCCAAAGTCTACGCATAGAGTAAAGTGTTGCATTAACACTATGTGTAAGCCTATAAGTGGTTATGCATAATGCCTGTGGCCAATTATAAAAGTTTAGATCAATTTGTAAATTTATTATGGTGTCGGCGATATTTAGAAACAAATATGCGCCTTGTTGTTGGCCACTTTAAGAAATTTGGCTAATTTTTCCAATTGATGAGCTACATTTGTTCACAAGATCCAAATCTAGATCAGATCGACTACACCCTACGAGACTCATTGGTTAAAGAAAAGAAAGCAGAAAAAGTATTCAACAAAATTTCATACAGGAGGAATAATTTCTCAAATTAATTACAAATGTGCATGAATGAGCACTGGTTGTTTGCAGTTTGTGACTCTGAGTAATGAATAGCCAAAGTATATTCCTCCTCGTTGAGACAAAGGGTGTTGCATGGTCATTGAAGGAGCCAATTTATTGCAGCATTGTAGAAACATCGTTGAGCCAAGTGTAGCCTACATGAAACCCATTTGTGTTTCCCTCTGTGTGGAATGTGCAATAAACATTTTTGAATGTAATTATTTTGTCTTGCTATCAATCATGCCTGATATCGCTCGACCTCATCTGTAAGAAGTTCAAGTTAAAATTTCTTTGTGCTCTATCCTCCTCTGATTGAACTCAGAACTCAAACAACTGACTTTCGCCATGATAGGCCTCTAACGTTTCTAAAGTATAATAGGGACGGGGACTAGTTGTTTTCTTGTGCGAAGGATCACACGTCCACTGTCTAGTATGGACACAATGAGAAGCACCTTGGGACATATCGAGGACACAATGGTGTTGTCTAGTGCTGTGATGTCTCAAGGGAATATACATGTTTAATAACCAGCAGTGCAAATCAGACTGCCAAGTTATGGACAAGGAAAATTTTAAGGATGGAAAATTATCTTGAAGTTTAAAAACATTGGCAAATCTCACTAGTCCCTAATATACAAACTATAAAATGTTAATTGATGTATTTGTAAAATTATTCAAATTTATAATGATTTTATTTATACTCTCTGTATAATGTTGGTGATTTTTAAGGTAGAATAGTTTTATATTTGGGTGAACCATTTTTATAAAAAATTTAAATTGGTGAATCTTTTTTTTGAAAAATTAGCCCACCTGCGAATATTAGCCCCTAAAATTTTCCATGGTTATGGAACATGGAGACGGGAACACAACTATTTTCTTTTAACTTTGAGTCCCCAGCTAGAGCAATGGACCTTGCAGTAGGGGATAAGCTTGTTGTAATATTATCGACCTCCCCTTGACATCCTTTGACACCTGCTCATCCAGCTTACTTCTGTCACTCTCAAGGTCAAAATATTTCTAGAAGCTTAAAACGACAGTGATCAGAGATGATGAAGAATATGAAGAGGCGTTTCTGGGTTTGTCATTGTCTACAACTCCCTCGCTTGGCTCCTTGTAAGCTTCCATTGTATCTTTACCTGAACTCGATCCTCGAAACCGTTCAACAATTTGGATCTCTCTTTTTCACAAGATACATTGTGTGTCATTGCCATGGATTTGGTGATCCTCTATTCGTCATCAAGAGTCAGCCATTGTCCATAAGCATTACTAGTTTTAGAACTCAAGACAGGGCAATCCCTTGGAAAATTGCCTCTAACAAGGAAGATTATCCAGCCTGCACCTTTAAGCATATCCAAGTAGGAAGAAAGGTAGAACTTGGAGAGATATTTAAGAGTAGGATAGAAGCTATTGAAATTGTACCACTCCCCACCTATTTTCATTATACAGAACCAGTGATTCTCAAGGTGACGAATAAACCCATCTTCATTCTGAAGATGAGCCAACTCATACCATAGTTCTAGCGTGAGCCTGTTTGACGGATGCACGTAAAGTATTACCTAAAGTATCTCCAACAAAATCACTTTATAAGGTGTGCGTTATTTTTTTTAAGAAGGGAATGTGCACAAAATATTGATTTTTGATTTGATTTCACTTTTATAAAGTGAAATCATACACATTATTTCACTTTTTTAAGTTACATCATAAAGTGTGTTTTTTATATAAAGTGATATCAAGCCTTTGGAGAGATAAGGAGTATTTGTAATTTTTTGTGTAATGGAGTCATAAGTGATTTTGTGAAGTCATAAGATGCACATTTTGCATTTGGAATGATAAGTGAATTCTCTTTTCTTAGAGAAAGTCATTGTTGTACGCCAAAGTAATTTTTTACTTTGAGAGTAATTGAGTCAGTGCAGACAGTTTTTAAAGACAATTTGCTTCCAAAGTTTGCAAATGTGACATTCTCATTGAGAATTTTCCATGACTAGCTGTGACATTAAAGAATGATGTACTCCCGTAATTAATAAAATCATAATTTTTTGTGGTGCTTGTGTCCTAGATCCACCCGAAATTGAATAAGGGGATCTTAGGTACACCATGTGTAATGAATGCATGTGCATGAATTGTGTTCAAATTATCAAAATGCTCTCTTTTTATTATGCTTAAACAACTACATGCACATAAACAAGCGTAAGTATAAGAACACTTAATCAAGCTCCTATAATCAAGCTTAATTACACAAGCACAAAGCATCACATCATCAACTTGACAAGATGATCTTCCAAGCAAGCACATTTCACATCATGTAATCAAAGCAATCAAGTTAAGGATGCTACAAAATCAAGCATTTCAAGCCAAGACGACATCCACATCATCAACACTTTTTGTATCATTTACAGATTAAAAAAATTTAACTGAACTGTATGGGTGCATTCTCAGTTGTAACTGACACCCTAATTTGAATTTTTAAGGTGAATACATTAAGTCAAGTAAGTCTTCAACTGAGTCATCAAGATTGAACTTGTCATTTGTCTCTTGGATGCATTTTCGGAAGTGTTCGACACCCTTCCTTTTTAAAAAAATCAGCACATTCAGTGAGTACATTCAAGAAAGCACAAAGTGTCAGTAAGCAAATAAGAAAGTTCAAGAAAGACATCTAGCAAGCAATCATCATAAAATGAGTGTGAATTCTAGTATTCTACTCTTCGAGTGAGCATCAAATCAAGCCAGTGTTTAACGCAAGTGCAATAGAAAATAAATCAATGGAGTGTGTCAATCAAACAACAAAGCAAGTGAGCATGTTAATCAAACAACAAAGCAGTGAGCATGTCATTCAAACAACCAAGGAAACAAGCATGTGAAAATCAAGTGTGAAAGTTCAAAGAATGACATCTACAACAAACAAGCTAGTGTGAAGTTGATTGAATCATTCACAAAGTGTCAGTGAAGCATTCAAGCAGAGCGATCATCATCAATCGAGAGTGAAATCAAGAGTTCAAGCACCCAAGTCATAAAACTCTAGCAAGTGTTTAAAGCATCAACAATAAGCAATAGTACAAGAAAGCCTAAATTCAAAGTGAGCAAGCTAACATGGAAACACACATTCAACTGTCCCAAATTCTTAACAATTTGATTTTATCATCAGCTGGTGACATGGTGAACATCAGCAAAACAACTCTTGTTGATATTCAAGTGCATCTTCAACTTGCACATGAAATGATTGAGTTCCTTCAACTAGAGTCGCAACTACAAAGAACTGAGTTGCTAGAGAAGAGTGATGCTTCCAAGTCTTTGAACAATACAAATACAACTGATGATTCCAAGTCACTGATCCAACCAACTTCAAGTGTCGAAGTAGTCCCTACTCCAATTCAACTTTCTTCCAAACTAATCATCAAGCCATGGGAAGAAATCCAAAGTAATAGAAATCAACGAGGCTTAGGATATGTCAAAGATGATGCCAAATTGGATATCCCATATTATTCAAGGCCCATTAAGTTTGTCAGTGTAGGGTTTCTTGCACAAATCATATTGTTTAGTTTTGAGAAGGTTGACGAAAAACATAAATACACACAAACTGAAGTTACAGTCAAACCAAAATACCTTCATTGTCAAAGAACCAGTCATCTGGAAGATTAGTGTTTTGATCACCATCCTTGTCACAATTGTGGCAAGTCAAACCATTCATCAGCACAATGCAACAAACAACAACAATCAACCAGATTGAAGATTAACTATTCATGGTTGATCCCTTGGAAGTGAGAATCAAAAAATTTTCTAGTGGGCGATCAATAGAAAAGTCAACAGTGAGCAGTTTTCAAACACAACAAAAGCAACAGTGAGTTGTTTTCCAACATCATTAGCCAGTGGGCGATCATCATCAAGAAAATTCACCAGTGGGCGTCATCAACATTTTGTCAGTGGACAAAGGATGTTGATTGAAAGCAAAGGATAGATGGATCCTTCTACAGCTTGGCACATGATGGAGTTGTCAAGCAACATTCAGAGATGAATCAGACATGCAACTAACTCATGTTCTCTTCGGATTAGAGTTTTTTCAGCATCCAACTTTGGTGCTTTTTCCAGTAGTATTTTTTGAGGATCAACAGTTTCAACTTGATAACTTGGAAGATGGTTCTTGGTTCTTATTTTGGACTTATCATTGAGGGGGGGAATGTTAGCCTCACTCTCATGAGATGAAAACAATTATAAGTCCAAAAAAATTAAATTAATTAAAATCAAGAAAGTTGGATTTAATCCTACCTTTCTGTTGTTGGGAAAAGTATCCAATACGGAATGACCCTATCCCACTCTAAGGGTGATAGTACCTCAGCAAAAATCAAAGCAAAGCTATTCAAGATTACTTCTTTATGAGATGTAAGAGAGGGGAGAAAGAGATCCACTAACCGATGTCTTCCGCTAATGATTGATCCAATCTTCTCTCTTTGCTGCTTGCTCCCAGCTCCTTGTTCTTTCACTGGCCCAGCTACACCAAGATCCTGCAAAATAACAAGAAGGGGAAACTACAAGAAGCATACATTCATAATTGATTCAAGGATTAGAATAAATCAAATATACAAGTATTAATACGCCATTGAGACACATGCATATAGAAGAACCTCAAATGCTTTATTAATGGAAGAAGTAAAGTTCAGGAAGTGATACAACCATAAAAGGCCCAATCCAGCATCACCTCCCAGCAGAAAGAAATCTCCTCTTCACCTCCTTCAAGCAAATCACCCAATAGTTCTATACTCAAACCAACAGCACTTCCTTACATTCACAAGATTCCAGCCTCCGTAGACCTCATGAGAGAGCTCTATATATAGGATTTTTGGAGAAAGGATGAGTCAGCTTGAGCTTGGCATGGAGCTGACTAGTGTCCTCTCCCACTTCAGTTATTCTTCAGTTCTTGAGTCCACTTGGAGTTTCTTGCTTCCACTTGGAGATCTAGATCCTCTTACTCATCACAAGGCGAATTCTCTGATCCAAGTGTCATTTTGGAAGCTTCCTGGGCATTGACACATTGAGGAATGACTGTGCCACTTGGCCAAACTCGCCCAGCGCAGGTAGCCTTCATTGCAGTTGACATTCAGCGTAGGTACAGAGTGGGGCAGTTGACATTCAGCGCAGATGCTCAGTGGAGCAGTTGACATGATCCAGAATTAGCTTGTTTTTGAGTGTTTTCAGGTGGAGGACTGATATTTAGTGCTGTGGTTTGCTGACCTTGTTCCTCTAGGGGTAGGAACAACATGTTTAGGGACTTTGGATCCCTTAGATTATTGACATTTCATGCTTCATGCTGTAAGGCACAAAAATGTCTATAACAGTTGCCCCCTAAAGTATGAGGTCGTTTATCGGGTGAAATGCTTTATCAGGAGGATCCGAAGTTCATTCAATCGCTGAGAGGTGACCTGTAATAAAATACAATATAATACATTATGATTCATTCTGCTTTCATGATCTAGCTGAGGCGGGCATTCCCATGCTCAGCTTTATAAATTCATTTTGGTACATATAACAGACGATCGTCTGATGATAGACTGATAATTCTCTGCTGAAATTATCATCCTTTGAGTAGGATGATCATCTGCTGCAATGATGTACATATCAAATGTCTTTATTTTTCCTGAATATATATCGCAGCCCGAATGGATGAAACTAGATCCGGGGTCTTCAAACTCGTTCGATCTTCACTCTAAGTACAAGTCGATCCATGTGAGAATTGCGCTGAAGTCGAACACGGAAAGACATCGCTTGATTACCGGTCAATGATGTAAACCGTTAACAAGCGCGAGAGGAATCACCGATAATGATAATGATCCTCAAGGTACTGCAGTACAATTCACGTGGTGTGAATAAAGGACTTGGTGTCGAACACCACGCAAAATCTTCTGGTCGAAGGTCATTGATGTATACCTGTCGCCGGAAGTGAGAAACTTGCCATTGAGGCATGCAAGCTTCAAAGTACTGAAGGGGGTGTTCCTAGATCAACTTCTTGGATAATGAGCTGAAGTCGACAAGAAGCGATCCGTCAAAGGAGGGCCTTAATGAATCCCACATCAGTGACACGGAACGGAGCTAATGATTTTAGTGGAGGTGAAAACAATCTGTGAAATATGATTCAGGGTGGCGATCATGGGCGGATGAAGGATAATGTATGGCAGTGGATGGGACACGGTTGACTCTTTCTGAACAACATCTTTTGAACATATAACGACACTGATGTGATGGATCAGTAGCATTACCCCAAATGTGGATGGTTTGGCGAAGACCATGGTGATGAGACCGGTGAATGAAACAACCCAACCCAATGTGATACGGAGGACAAAGTGTCATGTTCAAGAGCGACTTGCTACCATTAAAGCTTTGAGGTTCTTCCAATTTTTCCCCAGTCATTTCTGACCAGTACCTCTTTATTTTTGTCAAGCTTGAGGAGGATAACATATGCTTGTTCTATAACCTGCCCTTCGGGCAAGCCCATCGCTATGTTTTAACGAGCCTAGCGATAGGGAAACTCGTTCTCGTCTAAAGACAAGTTTGTCGCTATTTAATCATTTTAACGAGTCTAACGACAAGGAAAACTCGGTCCTTTTCATTTTTAGAGAGTCTGAAAAGGTACAGAAAGTTAACTCCAAGATTCCTTTTTCGTCATCTAATCCCTTGAGTCCGAAAAAGTATAAAACAATACAGAAGGGATGAGTTTTCGATAACTTTAACGAGCCGAATAAAACAAGCGCTCGACCTTTTTGTGTAATAATCCCTCAGGTCCAAAAATATTAAAATCTAGAGGAGGGATAGCTCTTCCGGTCACTTTAACGAGCTGGAAGGCCAAAACTCGGCAAACTTTTCATATTTTATGAGTTAGATGAAAAGAGCTCAAAGAAGACTCGTCTTTTGAGGAACGAGTGATAAACAGGGATAGCAGCAGATTCCAGGTACAAGTTGTAATTTTCCAATCACGGCGGTGTCACAAGGATGGCTAAGTGAAATCACTCTTCGCAGCTGTTCCTCAAAATGGGTAAACAATCATATGGAGGTGAACGATTGGCCAAATGGAATGGAGGTGGCAGGTGCGAAACACGACCAAGGCTTTTTATGGCTAATAAATTTACGATCACAATGGTTATTTACCGGGGTATGTTCATTTTTTAATGAGCTTGAATGCTCAATCTTATGTTTATTTTTTAACGAGCATGAACTATGTGCTAAAACTGCTCGGATCTTGCGTTTATTTTTTAACGAGCATGAACTTTATGCTAAAACTACTCGATTATACCAGTCATAAGATAAGAATGTCTCCTGTGAGATCTCTATTTTTTATAGAGCTTCATCTTCACTAAGCTTTGCTCCCTCTCATCCTTTCTTTATGCGAGTTTGGAAACGGCTAATCCTACGAGTTTAAAGGGTTAGACCTACGGGTTTAAATGGAGGACCTAAAAATTTAAAAAGTAAATAGTCGCCCCTTGCTTTCACTCCAAAAGGTTGCATGCCCCCAGGTATAAAATAAAATTTCAAGGCTGCCCCTACTTATCCATCAAAACATTTGTTTTAAAGGGTGAGGCTTGCCTCTTTCAGGTTACCCAAAGATTGTTCTGTTAATCTTTCAAACTGAACACTTCCTCGGCAATGTCTACCGAAATAGACAAGGGTGAATGAATGTTGTCAAACACGTAAATTTGACAAAAGAATCCTATTCTAGAACAACCCCTCTTCCAACCACGGACGGGGTACGGACTAGTAATATTCTCCCGCGGAAATTCTATCTTATACCCAAGGTTTTCTCTGCCCGAAGCAGACCAGGATGCATGCCCCCTGGGTTCCAGTCCCATCTTTCCGAATCACTCGCATTCATCGGGAAGGAGGACTGGGGGTGGAGACATTTCTTGATTGAATAGGCCATTCAGGGTTGGTATGTGACTATTTGCGATGCGTGATCCCGGAAATGAAAGTTGGTCTACGAGCTTGACCATTCTTCCTTCGTGTGGAAAACACATTACTCTAAAGAGTGAGGAGACTACAGCTCCCAAGCAATATATATAGTCTCGTCCAAGGAGTAGGTTATAATCCAAGGGTCCTTGAACGACCATCACGTTCATTTGAACGGTCTTCCCTTTCAATGTAACAGGCACATTGGGGAGGATCCCTAATGGTCGACTGGTTCCTTTATCAAAACCCGAGAGATTTCTTATCTCAGGCAAAAGCGTCGGGGAACCCAGTGCTTTCCAAGCAATAGAGGAAAGGATACTCACAGATGCCCCTTCATCAATGATAGTTCCAGCCATTACCATTCTGTATATTTGGACTATAATTCTGAATGGTATACTGGCTGGCAACCGGGGTCTGCCTAGTTGGTTCCAATCAAAGGACACAACCAGGTTGCTTGGTGGTGGGATCGAATACACGGCCGGATATGACCCTGACGATGTTCCTTCCTGCGATAAAGGAATGGGCGCATTGCCCTGATGCTCATCAGAGTCTGTGTTGATGAAAAAAATCTGGATGGTGTCATCCTTATTCTCTTCAGTGAGGGTGTCATTTGAAGATGAATCTTCAGTGACGGTGTCATTTGAAGATGAAACCTCTGAAGGCGGAGCCGGGTCAACTGCCGTTTCGACCTTTGGACTTTCATCCGGTCTGGATTCAGTAGGTTCATTTTCAATGACTGACGCTTCAGCTGACCACTTGAGCGGGCCAATTGTATTTTCAACCAACGAAGGACTTGGCACGAGTTTTTTGTATCCAGGAGGAAGTCTCAACGGTGAAACCGGACGATCTTCCAAAACTCTCTTCGCTTCGTCTAAGAAGGGACAACGGTGGATGGCGTGATCGCCTTCACACAGTCTGCAGGGGGATCTTGCTCCCCCTCTTTGTCTTGAACCTTCACTTTCGCTGGTTGACGGTAAGCATTCAACATGGCTATCAGAGGTTGATGCTCCCGACTTGTGCAAACGAGGGGACCAGTCCCTTAGTATCCGGGGAATACAGGGACAATCTCTATGGAAGTGGTCTCCTCTACATATGACACATGGCGATTTAGGCCCGGTCTGTGCTGTGTGTGGATTTTTGTTAGATGTCTTTTGCTTGCCCCCAGCCGCCTTAGGCTCCTTCTTCTTCTTCTCTTTCTTCTTCTTCTCCTTCTTCTCCATGGGAGCTTGGCTTTTGCCGGCTCTACCTTCCGAAGATGAAGGATTGGAGGAAGAGTTATAGGAAGTAGAAGGCTGGTGGGTAGCTCTAGACTGATCTAACTGTTGACTCGACTGTTCAGGAACCATGGTGTTCTGAACTACATTGGTTGAGAATAACCAAATTGGCAGGCCAATTGTCAGTCCTGGAAGCGACAATGTGGCCATGTGGGGTGCACCAACTTCTCCCCAAGAGGAGAAAGGACTAGGATTTCCATCATGTGGAATTCCTTGGTTGGGGCGTTCCATGTTCTCAACCTAAAGATCAACGCAGGAATAAGAGGTGATTATGTTCCGTTTAAAATAAATTTTATAACGACGCTTTAGACACAACTTGCTTTTTCACTTTTTAAGAGTCCAGAAAAAGCTAAAGATGACTCTAGTCTCCTTCGATGTTTTAACGAGCCCGAAGTGACAAATGCTCGGATGGACTTTTTCAGTTATAGAGTTTGAAAAAGGCCAAAAGAAACTGCTATGGAGTTCTAGGCAGAGGGTGTGCCAAACTTTTCGCAAAACCACAGAATACGTTTTACGGTACGAGTGGTTGATCTTCGTGAATGCTGTATTCACTGCATTGCTATCAGTAGGGTGGCCAACATGGTTTCCTATGGATAAAGGCTTTATTCCTATAGGGGTCTCCCAATATATACGCGACGGTACGTGGGAGCACAAGTCCGTATTGATACTTATCGCTTCACCGTGGAGGAATCACCCAACCACTCAACGCTAAGATATCACGTTTAACGACGCTGGAACACGTCTCTAGCTTAGACCTCTATGTGTTTGCGTTATGTTTCAATGTGTTGTTATGTAAATTCAATTTATTTTAAGGTTGATCTTGTTTAGCAGTTTGCCTTTATGGATCACCACGAGATGTATGATAACACTCTTAAATGCAGCCTAAGATGATAAGCAAGCTTTTCAATCTTTCAACTTTGAAAATATTAACTACTGAGGGAAAAGAAAGACAACATCTTTTCACATAGATCATAGAGCACACACTAATGCACTTTTTCCTAAATCGACATGCAAACTGTCATAATGCACATGCACAATGCAGGTATTTCTTTTCTCTTTCTTAATGTTTGTGCGATACAAAAAGAAAGCTGTTGTATAACTTTGAATTCAATTTCAAGTGAAAGCAAACAAGTTTTGTCCAAAATCAAAAGACACCTTAAGATTTACTTGTTTCGACACTAGAAATATATAAACTCAAACCATATGACGAAAGCAAAAGCTCAATCAGCTATGAACAGCAAACAAACTAACTCTTAAGATCAAAACGACACTTTATTACAGGTCTAGATCTAAGAGGCCACAGCAAGACTGGTTCACTTTCGTTATGGGAAACTGCAAATGATATAAGAAATACACAAAGAACAAATACAGTTTCTTTATACAACCGAGGCGGAATAGTGGTAAGGAAAGTTGGTTTCAGATAGGTACATTGACTGGTAACAGGCTGCGAAAACAAGGGTGAAAACAGGGCAAGAAACAGCCGGAAACCCCAGTAGCACAAGGCAAGACTGGTTCAGCGCAGGTAGTACACTATCAGTTTGACATTCAGCGCAGGTAGCCCCTTCGGGAACTGCGCTGAAATGCAGACAACCTTCACATAGCCTGCACTAAAGAACGAAACTTTCGTTTCTCTCAGTTTCTGGGTCACAGATTGCTCAAAAATTCACAGTTTTTGGCCAAATCAAAAGCTATCAGTCAAGTAGACACTAAGGGATGAAAAGGAGGATGAAAAACTATCACTAAGAGCTATTTAGAGTCCTTGTGGATCAGCTCTTCAAATCATAAACTTGCCTAGAAACTGAGCTAGAGTAGCTGCCCTCTACTTTGCATTTGAAAGATTCAAATGCAGTTCGATTCGGTACTCCCTGTGTTTATGAAATGAATAGCAAAAACACAAACAACCAACAAGATACGATCCCCAGTGGAGTCGCCAATTTGTTGTTGGGAAAAGTATCCAATACGGAATGACCCTATCCCACTCTAAGGGTGATAGTACCTCAGCAACAATCAAAGCAAAGCTATTCAAGATTACTTCTTTATGAGATGTAAGAGAGGGGAGAAAGAGATCCACTAACTGGTGTCTTCCGCTAATGATTGATCCATTCTTCTCTCTTTGCTGCTTGCTCCCAGCTCCTTGTTCTTTCACTGGCCCAGCTACACCAAGATCCTGCAAAATAACAAGAAGGGGAAACTACAAGAAGCATACATTCATAATTGATTCAAGGATTAGAATAAATCAAATATACAAGTATCAATACGCCATTGAGACACATGCATATATAAGAACCTCAAATGCTTTATTAATGGAAGAAGTAAAGTTCAGGAAGTGATACAACCATAAAAGGCCCAATCCAGCATCACCTCCCAGCAGAAAGAAATCTCCTCTTCACCTCCTTCAAGCAAATCACCCAATAGTTCTATACTCAAACTAACAGCACTTCCTTACATTCACAAGATTCTAGCCTCCTTAGACCTCATGAGAGAGCTCTATATATAGGATTTTTGGAGAAAGGATGAGTCAGCTTGAGCTTGGCATGGAGCTGACTAGTGTCCTCTCCCACTTCAGTTATTCTTCAGTTCTTGAGTCCACTTGGAGTTTCTTTCTTCCACTTGGAGATCTAGATCCTCTTACTCATCACAAGGTGAATTCTCTAATCCAAGTGTCATTTTGGAAGCTTCCTGGGCATTGACACCTTGAGGAATGACTGTGCCACTTGGCCAAACTCGCCCAGCGCAGGTAGCCTTCATTGTAGTTGACATTCAGCGTAGGTACAGAGTGGGGCAGTTGACATTCAGCGCAGATGCTCAGTGGAGCAGTTGACATGATCCAAAATTAGCTTGTTTTTGAGTGTTTTCAGGTGGAGAACTGATATTTAGTGCTATGGTTTGCTGACCTTGTTCCTCTAGGGGTAGGAACAACATGTTTAGGGACTTTGGATCCCTTAGATTATTGACATTTCATGCTTCATGCTGTAAGGCACAAAAATGTCTATAACACTTTCTAGATTGAGTTTGTTCCTCATGGTTAGGAGTCAGTTTAGGCTTAGTTGGTTGAGAGATTCTCTCCAACTAGTTAGGCTCCTATATTAGTGTTTGGTTGAGATATTTTCTCAACCATAATGTCCAAGATGGACGTACTATCTTGAGACAAAATTCCTCATGTATTTATTTGTACTATAATCATTCTTTGTATATTGGATTGAGAATGAGAGGAATACAGTGAGGCCCTGGCCTTTTCCGCCATGTCTGATTTGTATATATTTCTGCTATTTATTTTATGAATGTTTGTTTTATTAGCTGAGTGTTTTTTCTACATACAATGGCTCTACATTTATGGTCATCTGATCATGGGTCTATATCTATAGACGATTGTCTATGTACTTGTAATGAAAGTTTATATGTTGAGCATGGGAATGCCTTCCCTTAGCAATTTCATGAGAAAAAATCAAAATATCATGATATTATGTATTGTAATCGATGAAAGTCACCAACCACTTTGGAACCTCCTCATCACATCGTAAAGCATATCACCCAATATTATTATTTTCGACTTCATGCTTTAGGGAGCATCTGTTATAGATCCATTTGGGCACATTACTCCCATCACTCAGATTAGTACCATTAGGGGCTCATCAAATCCTAATTTAGTTGCAACATGCCCTAGAAAAGTCACCTCTTTGGATGCCTCCTTCCCTGAGAGTTCTTTGGCCTGAAAGCCTCTAGAATTTCCTCCATTAGGGACCAACACAACCTTGGATAGGGGTAAGTGCGCTTCACTACAAGTAGGCCCATGTCAGGGTGCTCTACAAAGCACCTAGTCCCACTTTGACCTGCGCTGAGCGAGATTGAGCAAAATTCACATAGGGTTTTGGGAATATTCTCATATTTTGGAGTCATCTAGAAGATTCCCAAACTTATCATCTCCTATGAGCTCAAAAATGGATGAGGAATGAGTTAATTCACCTCCTATCCTCTCATCCCTTCCTCCATGGAAACTAACTCTAAGTACGGAAGGCCATTCAATACCCTCATTTATGACAAAACTTCCTCCTTTGGTCTATAAATTGAGCACTCATCTAAGTGATCAAGGGCTGGACTTTGAGAATTTGTAAGGAGATACTATTGGAGTGAGAGTTGAGTTTGTAAGTGAGTAGTGTTTTGTTGCTGGAGTGCTATGCCATTGATGTGATGTTGGCTAGAACCCAAGATGGAAGAGTGGAAATGGATCAGACTTCATGGTTGTAATTCTTCCTTCTATCTAATAAAGAAGTTTACACCCTTTTTCCATATGCTTATCTTGATATATGATGTTTATATGTGTGAATGTATCTGATTCCATTTACTTGTATTTGATAGATCTCTTGCTTTGATTGGTTCTCTATCTTCTGTTTATGCTTGTAGGTACTTTTGGAGAGAGTTAAGTTTGAAAAGGAGTGAAGAGAGTCAAAAAAAAGGAGAAAAAAGGAAAGTGAAAGAACAAGTAGGTCTTCTAATACCTTTGTCTTATTTATCGTTTATAGAAAAAGGATAAGCTTTAAATATGTTTTTATAGGTATAAATACCTACTTAGGGAATTAGTATTTATCTGCATATACCAAATTCCACACAAGAATAGGTTCCTCTTACTGTACTTGTATGCTTAATCTCTCATAGATTAGTTGTTAAATTGATTTTGGTGATGTTAAATTACAAGTATTGGTAGATTTCATTAGTTGCTTCCATTTGTGCATAGCTTTGACAGTAGGATTACAAAGATAATAAAATATTCAAAAAAGGCTAATAACAGGCGGATTTTACCTCATTCCTCCCTTCAGGGACCATGGCTTGAGGAACAACTCCCATTTAGCCCAGAAAGATAGAATTCTAGTTACTTATGAAATTTAGGGTTCTTCTACTAATTAGGTCATCCTCTTTTGTTTTAGAAGATAGGTTGCAATTTTCATTTCGGATATCTTAAGTTCTATATTATATTTCATGTTTCTTTCATAATAGATTTCAAGCATTTCCATGCATGAACTTGTGAAATAAATGATGCAAATTATGTTTTCTCATATTTTTGTAAACCCTTCTTGTTTTGACATGATTTATGGATAAATGGCATCAATGATGTATATGTTGTAGGAGTTTGTACATTACAAGAATACCTTATGTCATCACCCTCAACCAAACCATATCCACCCATGATTTTTAAGGACCACTAAGTTCTCAATTCAAAGTATCGTTTTACAAAGACAACTTGCCATGCTTATTGAGCAAATCCAACCATCATAAAGCTTTGGTTTGAGTTCTGAGTGAGTTCCAACCACTCCCTTGCCTTATTTCATCCATTCCTCACCTTTCCTAAGCTCCATAGCACCTTCCAAATCCCTCCTTTACTTTTGGCCTGTTCTTGTAGGAAAGCAGAGGATCCTGTAGGTGAACTAGGACATCCTGTAGATATCATGTCCTATTTTGAGACTGATTTGTGAAAAAAA
The DNA here is from genome assembly GCA_031772625.1 of Pinus tabuliformis. Lineage (NCBI taxonomy): Eukaryota > Viridiplantae > Streptophyta > Pinopsida > Pinales > Pinaceae > Pinus > Pinus tabuliformis. The sequence goes on along the minus strand of CM062814.1, from coordinate 171,709,498 downwards.
CATCACGAAAGCTAGGGGAAGACCCCTTCTTGCCTCCCAAGCCACCTAACCCATTTCACTCATCTTCCTCCGCACCTATCTCACCTACCATGAAGCCAAGAAGGATTAGCATTCATGTTTTTGCAAAAAGATAAAAAGAAAAAGGTTGTTATGTTTATTCATGCACACAACAGTGAAGTGTTTGTTTAGATCAGATTTCAGGCTTAGGGTAGTTAGGGTTTTACATGCGTTAAATTAGAATTCTTTTGAAATCAAGGTCTAATAACAAATAGCTAGATGAGTTATATGTTTTAGGCATCTATTTTAGTCTTTCATTAATGCAATAGGTAGCATTTCAGTTCTCTCAATTAGGGTAAAGTTCTCATTTATCAACTGGTAATCAAACTTATTCTAATTAAATAGAAGGTTTTTTTGATAAACCCTAGTGGTCTATCACCCCAGCTCAGTAGTGACAAAGAGTGGACCCATTACATCTATTTTTGTATACATCACTATCACCTCCATGTTTGTATGAACCTTAGGTTGATGAAGTAAAGTTGATAGCCATAGGAGTTGCAACATCCTTGTTGCAATATTGATTATCATCACTTTTGGGCAACGTCACCAGGGAGGTGTCTAACTAGAGTGATTTCTTCTTTATTTCTTCCATTTATTATCTCTTTCATTCTTCTATTAGTTCCATTTTGCAAAGTAGTTGTAAGTCAGTTTTCTTTCCTTTCCATTCTGTAGTTGATTTCATTTAGCGGTTCATTTCAATTAAGTTTGTCTTTTCAATTCTGCAATTAGACTTAAAGCTTGAAAAACAAAACCAAAACACTCCTTTCATGCCCTGTAGGAATAGGGATAACTTAGGAAAATTTCTACCAAATACCCCCACCACTTCAAACAGCGAACCTTCCCTCTTCTTCAGTGACTGTGAATTAGAGGACCTCTTAGACGAACAACCAGAGATTTTTGAAGAGCCTATAGGGGAAGAAGAAGAACCCATTCCAACTAAAATAATGGCTGAAAATAGAAATGAAATGGAATATAGATAAAGAATTGAGGGTGATTTTCCCATCAGAGAAACCAATGGGGATTCCAAGATGAAAAACATAAGCCCCTCTTCTCTTCCTCACTTCCATGGCCTGACCTCAGAAGATCCAGATACTTTCTTATTTGAATTTATCATATGCAGAACTTATGATTACACCTCTGATGATCAAAAGTTGAAATTATTCCCATCCACTCTCAAGGATGCAACTCTACGTTGGTTCATGGGTTTACCTGGGGATAGTATCACCACCTGGGCTCAGATGCAACAAGCTTTCAACAACAAGTATAGGGATTACTGTAGGTCCAAAGATACGAAAGATTAAATTTTTAGAATGACCTTGGGATAGGATGAGTCTTTAGAGGATTATAAGGAAAGATTCTAGCTCATCTATAAAAGGGCTAGGTGCACACTTGATCCTCAGTCACCTAAGTTAGTCCTTCTGAGGGGGATCAGGGAAGATCTCCTATAAACCCTAAACCTGCTATCAGGAGGGGACATCTACCAGGTACCCTATGAGGATATAAAGACCATTTTTAAGAATGATTCTATGGCAGCTAGAAAGAGGGGAAGGGTCATTCAAATAGTGGCCAGTTCATCCTCTTCCAACACATCCATAAAAAGGGAAATTGGAAACATGTTGGAAGATTTTAAGAGTGAAATGTTGCAAATCCTTGTCCTGTGGATGGACACTATACAAATCAAGAGGAAGCAGGAGGAAGCAGAGAGAGAATTAGCCATCTTATTCCCTGGATGCAAAAGGAGGCACCCTAGTAATGAATGTCCATTAAAACTTATAGAAATCTGCTCAATCTTTGAAGAAAACCACTCCATAGACAAGTGCCCTTATCTACCTGGACTAAAAGTTGTGTATTAAGGAACTGAAGGGGTGAATGAATAGCTCTACTACATAAATCAAAGGAGGCCTCATAGGCCTCAACCATACCATGAGGGCATGCAAGGCTCATCCTATGCATATTACAACCCTAATCAAAGAACATCCATTCCCTCCTTGGCCCCCCTGCTCATCCCTCCTGGTCTACACCTTCTCCATGGTCATTTCCACCTCAATACCATTATGATCTGACCAACCAGCCATTTCATCTATATAATCCTCCACAACCTTAGTGGAATGCAACACCCCAGGGGTGGAGGACCCCATACAACAATGCTCCAACTTTATTTCCTTCACCTCCATCTCAACCACAACTTTTACACCCTGCTCCACATAAACAACCTCATATTCCTGCCCAACCAAACCAAACCTGAATAATAGACAGGCACAATAGGTCTAGAGTGGAGAGACATCCTATGCTACTTATGTTGTGGAAATTCAAGAAATAAAACTTAAGTCTCAGAGTGTGCTCCCAGATAACCAACCTCCATCTCCACTTATGGAGAGTGAGGAGAAAAGAGAGGAAAGTATGTGTAGAGTGAATCCACCACCCTTTCCTAAAATATTAACCAATCCAATCTAGCATACCCCAAAAGAGAATAAAATTCTGGGTGAATTTAAAAATCTATGTGTCAAAATCCCACTTGTCCAAGTTATTAAATATGTAGTTGTTTACAACAAGCTGATTAAAGAGAAGTGTTTCAAACATCCAGGGAGGCGAAAAAGAGACATCCCTACCATTAATGTCACTGGACAACTCTCCAACTTAATTCTGGGGCAGGTAATTTTCCCAAAGTATTTAGACTCTGGAAGCCCTGTAGTATATGTACACATAAATGGCACCATTTTCCCCCATAGCTTGATTGATTTTGGGGCTGCCATTAATGTAATGACGAAGGACACCATACTCAAAATGAATCTCCAGAGATCATTAAGAAAGGCCACAATAGTCTTGCATGTTACAGATCGATCAATAGTAGCCCCTGAGGGGATTGTTGAGGATGTGATGATCTCCATTAACTCTTGGGAGTATTCTAGAGACTTCTTAGTTCTCCACCCTAAGACAAAATTCAATGGTTTTCCTCTCATACTTGGGAGGCCTTGGTTAACTACTGCCGATCCCTACATAAGTTGCAGGGCTAGAAACATGACTATAAAAAATGGGCATCTATCTAAGGAATTGGTCATGTACCCACCTGCTCAGCCATATTTAGAACATGACTTACATTTATGGCTAGAAGAGGAGGAAGAAGTTGAAGTCTACTCCTCCTAACTCTATACCCTAGAAATTTTCATAGGAGGAGGACATCTTGATGAAGATGATTTGATTGAACACATATTCCAAAATCCAACTCCCAACACCATGTCTCTGGAGGAAGTAGTGAAGGAAACCAAGAAAAACCATTAGGTTGATCTATTCTCAGCTCAATCAAACCATACTCATGTCAAGACAATAGAATTAGGCCCTGAAAGAGCACTGAAAATCAACCCCTCTCTCTTTATGCACCAAGAAGAAGAGTTATGTAATATGCTAGGAGAGCATTTGGATGCCTTTTCTTGGAACCACAAGGAAATGAAGGGAGTGCACCACTCAGTCTGTAATCACCACATTGACATCAAAGAAGTTTGCAAAACAGTCTGACAACCCCAAAGGAGGACGAATCCAACTCTCAAGGATACAGTCAAAGAAGAGTTAGAAAAGATGCTGGATGCAAGATTCATTTACCCTATCTCAAATAGTGAGTGGGTTTATTCTCCAGTGTTGGTTCCAAAAAAAATGGTAAGTGGAGGATTTGTGTTGATTACAGAGACTTAAAGAAAGCAACAAAGAAGGACCATTTTCCTCTACCTTTCATTGACCAAGTGTTAGATGGACTAGCAAGGAAAAATTTCTTCTCTTTCTTAGATGCATTCAGCAGGTACAATCAAATCTAGATTAGCCCAGAGGACCAAGATAAAACCACCTTCACCTATCCTTGGGGTACTTTCGTTTATAGGGTACTTCCTTTTGGTCTATGCAATGCCCCTGCCACTTTCTAGAGGGTAGTCCTGAGTATCTTCATAGAGCTATTCCATAATGCAGTAGAAATTTATATCGATGACTTCACACCCTATGGGTATGAATTCCAAGAGGCTCTCTCTAACCTAGGTAAGGTGATCATTAAATGCGTTGAAATGAATGTATCCCTTAGTCTCAAAATATGTGAGTCCTTGATGAATGCAAGGGTTGTTCTAGGTCACTCAATATCCTAGGAAGGACTACAGGTAGATCCAAATAAGATGACATCCTCAAAAGGGTCTCGAATCCATAGAAATAGAGGGATGTCAGAAGCGTTTTAGGTTTAGCTAGATACTATAGGAGATTTATAAGAGATTTCAGTAAGTTAACTTCTCCCTTATTTGTGTTATTGGCCAAAGATTGAGAATTTTTATCGTTAGAAAGCTGCCAAGAAGCCCTGGACACCCTAAAGGACAAGTTGACTAAAACACCTATTCTCCGAGGCCCAAATTGGGCTATTCCTTTTCATATTCATGTCAATGCCACTCACAAAGCTATACGAGAAACTCTAGTCCAAATAGATGACAGGCTACCTTGTGCCATTTAATTCATTAGTAATAATATGTCGAAAGCTGAGTTGAACTACACAGTGATTGAAAAAGAGCTCCTAGTTATTGTGTATTCATTGAATAAATTTAGGCATTACATTACTGGATACCAGAAATTTGTACATACCGACCATGCTACAATTAAATACTTGATCAATAAGCCTAATGTAAATTCCTAGATTATAATATGGTTACTTTTATTGCAACAATTTGATTTAACTATTATTGATAAGCCTAGCAGCAAAATGTTGTTGCAGATTTTTTATCCAGATTGACTTTGCCTAAAAGGGATGAAGGAATGGTTGATGATCAGTTACCAGATGAACATTTATTCACCATTTAAGTTATCTCTCTATGGTTTTCTGACATAGAAAACTACTTGGTGTGTGCACAGTTTCCTCCAAATTTCTCTTCCAAGGAAAAGAGCACCCCATTCACTTGGATTGGGGGAAACCTCCTCAAGCTAGGTCTGGATCAAATTCTAAGAAGATGTGTCAGGGAGGAGGAATTCTTTGACATCCTCATATCTTGTCATGATGGGCCTTATGGAGGTCAATTTGCAGCCAAAACAATATCATTCAAGGTACTAGAAGCTGGTTATTACTAGCCCACCCTTCACCAGGATGTGAGGAGGTATACCAGCCAGTGTGGTCAGTACCAAAGGATGGGAAAACCTACCCCAAGGGATGAGATTCCTCTGCAATCTTAAGTGACTTTCGAGCCATTTGACAAGTGGGGCATGGATTTCATTGGGCCCATTGACCCTCCATCCAAACAGAAGTAATACATAATTGTGTGCACTAACTACTTAACAAAATGGGCTGAAGCCAAAGCCATAAAAGTAGCAACAAAAGAAAAAGTGGCTGAATTATTAAGGGAGAATGTGTTTTATAAGTTTTGGTACCCCACAGAATTGGTCACTAATCAAGGTAGTCAATTTACATCTCGCATGATTGAAAATATATTAAGCCAGCATAAGATGAAGCACAGAACATCCACCCCTTACCACCCACAGTCTAATGGGCAAGTAGAATTAACTAATAGAGTATTGGAATGCATTCTGAACAAGGTGATCAGCAACAGCAAAAAGGATTGGGAAGATAGATTAGCTAAGACCACCTAGGCTTACAATAACACCTAGAAAACCACCATTGTCTTCACTCCTTATGAGCTGGCCTATGGGAAGAAAGCCCTATTGTCCATTGAATTTGACTATAATACCTTAAAGATGGCAGCACAACTCGATCTAAATATCACAAGGGAATAACAAGAAATATTGCTCCAGTTGAATGGGTTAGACGAATTTAGGATGCAGGACCTCCTACATACAGAGGTGAATCGAGTTCAAAGGAAAATCTGGCACGACAAGTGTTACAGGTCAATTTGAGCACATCAACCCCACCTTCCAGATCCGTATTATTAGGGTCCATCAATCCCTAATTCAGTTTCTTTCATTCCCTAATGAAGTTAACCTACATCATGCTTGCCTTCCAAGAGTTTCATGTCACCATTCATCCAAAAAGTGCCCGTAGAGAGATCAAAGTAGGTAGACCTTTATCAGGCTGCAATGCATTGCAGGAACTCTACTGTCTGGGTGCTATGCATCACACCTAGCCTTTGTTTCACCTGCGCTAAGCGAGATTCATCGAACTTTTGAAATGATTCCATTGGATTCCTCATCCAATGGATGCTTCTGGAAGTTTCTAGATGGATTGAGCTCGCTTTTGGATGAGGAAGAGGATGAATGAACCTTAATCCATTATCCCTTCCTCCATGGAACCACTTCCCAAATTTGGAAAAGCATTCATGAAGGCCATTAATGGCTTAACCTACTCCATTCAACTATAAATTGACCAATCATTCAGAGGTTGGTCTAGGTTGGAATTTCTTGAGCTAAGGAAATGTTGTTTGAATGAGATTAGTAAGAGTATTGTAATGATGTCAAATTGTTGCTTCATGAGGAGAGAAGGGTTTGAAGCTAGAAGGATGACACTAAATCGAGCATGCATCTACATGGGTTGTAATATTTCCTTCTATCAGTAAAGAATTCTAAGCTTTTTCCATTCATGTGTTTATATGATGTATAACGTATTCTTGATTCTATGATATGTTTAGTTAATCGATCATCGTTATTATATGCTTTGATGGGTTTCTGTTTCGGCTTGTGTGCAGGTACTTTCCAAGAGAGTTAAGTATAGAAAGGAGTGGCGAAATCGGTCAAAGGAGAGAGGGATCAAGTGAAAGTTACAGGTTGGTACCTTTGTTCTTCTTTCTCTTATTTGTTGACTATAGGAAAAGCAACGAATTACTTTGTCTGTTGTTTCCAGACTAGCTACTTGGTCTAGAGGGTTAGAAGTTAGAAGAAACACTAAATTTGCCCAAAACAAATGGTGACTCCACTCGGGAGTGATCCTATCCCTTATAGTAGCTCATCAATCTCTTAAAACACTTCGACATACTGTACTTCCTGTCATTTATTGAATACAAGTCTAAATTCACTCAAAATCGAATTAAATTTAAGCATAAAATTGCCTTCAATAATCATCGCACTTATGTGACTAACACAGTGTGATGCAGTGCACTTCCTGCATAGATCCAGTGCGATGCATCGTACTATCTCTAACTGTTGCTTGCAATGATCCCTTTAGGATCAGTTTTCCAATCTAGGAACTGAAAATTTTTGTCAATTTTCATAAGTTTGAATTGCTTGTTGAATGTAAATGATGTCTTATCTCTGAAAATAGCCTTTTTATCTCCTTAATCCAGCCTTACTTTGATTGGATTGATTAATTTTTCTTTAATGTTTTCTTTTTCATTATTAGTCTATAGTCAAAGTAATGTTTTGGTTGATTAATCTTTGTCGAAATAAAGTGTTGTAAAATTGTATTTAATTTCGAAAGTTGAATTGTCGTAAAGTCTTCATTCATGAAAGATCGATTGATTGATGTGTGCATTTGATTTGTATTTTTCATTTAAAGCGTCGAAAATCTTCGTTTCTTTAAAATCGAAAGTGTTGTATAATCTCCCTTTCCATTTTAAAATAAATTGTCACAAATCATCATTTTTTATGAAAAGAGTTCTGAATCATTTGTGCATTAGTTTTTCTTATTGTATCATTCACATTAAGAGAAACTGAAAAGAGAAACATGCATTGTGCATATTAAATTTTGTGAATGCTTGAAAGGGTTGGTTTAGGTAATTGCATCTAGTTTGTGCTCTTTGTTGCTTGTTCAAAAAGTACTTGTATGCTCTATCCCTCATAGCTAGGATTTTCATTGTTGAAACAAATGGAAAGAGTGCTTCTCATTCTAGTTGCATTCTTAGGAATTTCGGAAAACATCTCATGGTGAACCCTGAAAGGAAAATTTTAAGCAAGATCAACCTAAAATTTACATCAGTTAACCTAATAACGCATTGGAACCTAACGAAAACATCTAGAGGTCTAGGCTAGAGATGTGTTCTGACGTCTTAAAACCTAGTGGTTATCATTTTCATTGAGGTTGGGTGATTCCTCCTATCTGATTCGATAAGTACTAGTATGGATTTGTGCTCCCTATACCGTCAAGTATATAGTGGGAGACTCCAATAGGTTGAAATCCTTTATCCCTAGGAAGCTGAGTTTGCCGCCTTACCGATCACAATGAACCGAACACAGCATTTAGGAAGACTGACTGCCATATAGTAAATCCTTGGTAATTTATCTTTCATTTATCACCAAGGTGCATATTGCATTTTTGTGATTAGTTTGGTAAACCCTCTTTCCTAGTAACTCCAGAGTAGTCACATTCATTCCTTTTCGACTCCTTAAAAGAAAAGGTTCATCTAAACACTTGTTCCTTCAAGCTCATTAAACATCAAAGGTGATTAGAGCCATCTATTGCTTTTTCTTGACTCTTTGAAAATGAAAAAGCAAAGTTGTGTTCCAGTGTCGTAAAAATTAATTGATCGCAGATAACATCCTCCACACTCTCTCCTTAGTTGATCTTAGGTTGAAACATATGGCGACAAATTTGGAGTCCACCAATCAAGGAATTCCCTTTGATGGAAATCCTAGTCCTTTTCCTCCATTTGGAAATATTGGCGCTCAAGATATGGTTACATTATCCCTTCTGGGATTTACCATTGTCTTGCTAGTATGGTTGTTTTCAACCTTCTTGGTTCAAAATGTCGTGATTTCTCCGCAACCGAGTACACCTCCAACTAGACAAAATCAACTTCCAGTTGATCCTAAAGTTGATCCTTTTCCTTCTTCCTCGTTTGTTTCTTCCTCCCCTTCTTCCTCTTCACCTCGTGAAAGTATTGGTACTAGTAACCAGGTGACTAAGAAGAAGAAGAAGCACATTCAACAGAAGGGAAACCAAGCAACCGTTGCTTTGAATGCAACATCTGATGAGAAGCTATCCGTCAAGCCTCACAAAGTTCGATATGGGATACCATCTTCTTCGAAATTGTCCTGATATTCCTCAGATATTAGAAGAATGGTCTTCCCATTCACATCATCCTGTGTCATCAACTTCTGGAGATCATTTTGGTGGCACACCATCAACTAGTGGCAGTAAAGATCATGGAAAGAAGGGAAAAGTTAAGTTTCCATGTAGGTTATGTGAAGGGAATCACCCCATTCACCTTTGTCCCTATTTGGATGAAGCCAAGAAAGTGTTGGATAACTGTCCTGCTTCACCATAGCGACTTCCATCTGGTTATAGGAAAATATCCCTAAGTCCTTCACTAGTTGATGAATTCCCTGACCAAAATCAACCGTTAGTCAAACTCACTCTCTCTGAAACTGAATCCTCTGAGTCTATACCTGACCCAAATCAACAAATCGAGGTAACAGTTGACCCAATTCCACCTTCAGCTAATCGTACCTTTCCCAAGTGAAAATGATACTATTCAGGTTCTAATGAGCTTGGGGGCAATCCTCCTATTCCATCAAGACAGGAGAAAAATCCTTCAGCTCTTGTAACTCAAGGGGTTAATTCTCCCATTTTTACGGTACCCCCTCCAAGTAGTCTAGTCACTTCCTTTGATTGGAACCGACTGACAAGATTCCATCTTCCTTCTTATGTGCCTTTCCAGATCATAGTACAAGTTTGTAATATGGTTGTATCTGGCACTATTATAGATGAAGGTGCATATTTGAGCATCCTTTCCTCAAGTACTTGGAAAGTGCTCGGTTCACCGCCGCTTGTGCCAATTACCCAGAATCTATTGGCTTTTAACAGAGGAACCAATTGACCATTAGGAATCCTCCCTCGGTTACCTATTACTTTGGGAGGAAAAATTGTTTATCTGAACGTGATGGTAGTCTCACGCCCATTAGATTATAATTTACTTCTTGGGCGTGACTATGTTTATGACATGGGAGCTATTGTTTCAGCACTCTTTCGAGTGATGTGTTTCCCAAATGAAGGCAGAATTGTCATTGTTGACCAGCTTTCATTTCCTGGTCCAAATATGACTTCTAATCAACCATCTTCCCTAAATGGTGCTTTTGTACCAATGGTACCTGTTGAGCCTCAACCTTGCACTCATTTACCTATCCTCCCAACAGCTTTTTCCTATTCACTTCTCTCTTTTGTCATCATTTCCTCCATCAACTTGTTCAATTCATTGCATTATATGTCTTTTTAACATGATTTGTTGACTGTGCTAATGATTGATTGTTGGTTTAGAATTTTGGTACATGTACAGCAATTCCGCAACTGTTTTGCAATTCCGCAGCTGTTTAGAGATTTCGCAGCCTTTTTGTTGTTTGCTATACTGCACGTGTCTTCTCAAGGAACGGGCCACATGGGCACTTTGGTATGGATGTATACATGGTTCGTATGCTATTAGTTGGGCCAAATCGGTCACATATGCCCCCGATCAACGCAGGTGCACCCATGGTTAAACAACAAAGTTCCAAATGGTGGCACGGCTCTGCGTGAGCAAATAAGACACGGAACCACAGCTGGCACTTCCTCCACACCACGAAGACAACAAGGGACAGGATCTAACCATAGATTTACTCCCCATGATGACCGTTTGCTCCAAACGTGCACGGAGTTTCCTGCGTGTTGCTGCATAGTTAATTAGTCAAGACTGTAGTTTCTTATTTTACGCAGAGGACAGTTTGTCCCTGTGCCTATAAATAAAGCATTTGCCAATGCTTAGAGATTAGCTTTTTAATGTTGTAATTGCTGTAATTATTTTGGTTACCAAACTCTGTTTTAAAGACTGTTTTTACAACACTTTTTCACTGTATTTTGACATGCTGATTTAATATAAGAAGACTGTTCCTGTTCATCTCTACGTAGCTGATCTTTAGCTGGTTGAGTGGATGGAGGACCCCCATCTGCCACAACCTATGTACAGTAGCATTTAACTTTATTTTCCTGCCTTTCTTTGTTTTCATTTTCACATGTACAATAATGTATAGTTTGATTTCTGCAGTTTTTCATTTCTTTGAATATGTATAATAATGTACAATTTGATTTCATGCCTTTACATTTCCAGCACTTTTCAGAACTGATCAGTTTGTTTATGAAAGTGTGTTAGGAGCCCGGGATAGTGTGTTTTTATTTCTTTTGATCACTGATGGTATTTGAAGTTGTCTTGTCTTAGCTGCTGATTTTTACCTTGCTTACTTAGTTTCATTGCTAGTTTACTTTATCAAGTTTTTGACAATTTTCTTACTAACCTTTTGATGGTCTTCTCATCATAATTGACTAACCTTTATTGGACCAAAATATCATTGAGTGGCAGCTTGGTTTGATTAGCTTTTGGACTCATATTACTGATTCCTTCTTAACTATTTTTCAGATGAACAATTTCAGCTAGAGGCAGAATGTTAAGGAAGAATGAAGTGTTATGATTTGTCATTTAAGTTTTGCAGTTAAAGTAGTGTTTTCCACTTTCATTGAGTGAACATAGATGCTATTTTTGTTCTTATCAGCAGCATAGATAGTGGACTAGTGCCATTAGTCACTTTGTTTAATGCTTTGCTTTCATTTGATGTTTCAATTCCATTGCAAGTCACTTTTCAAGCTTTCTCTTTAAAAAGTTCAAGAAGCATTTAGAAACCACCATATGCACACACACTCACTCATTTGTTTATAACTTCATCACATCACATTAGTAAGATAAGTCAAACACAAACTAAAAACGACAAAAAGAACTAGGAAAGGTTGCTTAAGTATATATTGTACACTTCACTTCATCAGCTTACGAGCCCCGGGTTGACAATTTATGATAGCAATTTAGACAACGGCGCCAAAATGTTTGGTCAATTTAGTGTTGTCTAAATTGCTATCATACATTTTGGCGTCGTTGCCGGGGAAGTGAAATTAGGTAGCCAATTTCTAAAAAAAAAAAAAAAATTTAAGAAAATTTCAAGAAAGGAAAATTGATAACCTATCAAAGTATGCTCTCCTCTTGCACTTAGAGTGATCTGGAGGATCAGAAAAGAGAAAGTTATTAGTTTAATAGTTTCTTAAGTATGCTCTCTTCTTGCACCTAGAGTGACCTGGAAGATCAGAAAGAGAATTATTAGCCTGCCTTGAAGAAAAATAAAAATGACATGCATAGAGCTAGAGATTCTAGGGGAAGGTTTTTAGCTAGAGCTAGAAGTTCGATTTTTACAAGTCCATCTACTTGAAGGAATAGACAAGAGACACCTCCCTCATCTCCAACTGACACTCCTAGCCCTAGAATTCCTGGAATTCAAGAGGCAAGAATTGACTCTCCCACACCTTCTATTGAATTTGAATTAGAAAGAGATCCTTTCCGTCCTTCTACAGAAAGACCAATTGTAATTGAAGAAGTAGAATCATCTGAAGAAGAGGGAGAAATTCCTCATTCACCCTTTTTAGAAGAGCCAGAAGACTTTGAAGTCTCTAGGGAAACCATTATGACAGAGGAGGGAGGTGGTAGAGGTAGAGGTAGAGGAGGAGGAGGAGGAAACAATGGAGGAGGTAGAGGTCCCATTGGAGGAAATAGAGATGGGGATAACTCATTTGGGTTTCCTATCGTCGATGAGGATTCCCGAGCCACTATGAAAAACATATCGCCATCTGTCCTCCCAAACTTCCATGGGTTAAGAACTGAGGACCCTGAAACATTTCTATTTGAGTTTGAAGTCCTGTGTCGAACTTATGACTATCTGGATGACTCTCAAAAACTCAAATTGTTCCCTTCAACATTGAAAGATCAAGCTTTGAAATGGTTCATGGGGTTACTCACTCAATCCATTAGGTCTTGGGATGAGATGAAACAAACATTTTTGGATAGGTACCTGGACTATTGTATGCCTACTAATCACAAGGATGAGGTATTTAAAATGGTACAAAGAGAAGATGAGAGCCTAGAATATTTACTTGAAAGATTTCAATATACCCTGAAAAGAGAAAAAATGAGTAACTTGGATGAGGAGACCTTGAAAGCCCTCCTATTAAAAGCCATTAGAGATGAATGGATAGATATCTTGAACATGATGGGGAAAGGAGATATATCTCAACTTTCACTCAATGATATAGCAGAACTATGTGTCCATCTCTCAAGGGGCAAATCAAAAACTCAAAAAGGGCCTAGAGATCCTTCTCTCCTTAGAGCAAATAAATTTGTAACTGGATCAGTAAGTAGGGCTGAGATCGGCAATATACTTGATGAATTCAAAACTGACATCTTAGGGAGTCTTAGTGAACAATTAGATACCCTTAAGATTCACAATAAATAGAAAGCAGAAGCCGAGGCTTTGGCCATCTTTTGCCTGAAATGTAGAAAGAAACATGCTTTAAGGGAATGTCCCTTGGATGCACACGTTGCAGAAACATGTGTAATTTGCTCAGAAACTCATGAGACCAAGGATTGTCCTTCAATTCCTGGGCTCAAAGCAGTCTTTCAAGAAGATCCAAATACACTTGAATCTCTTTGTTTTGTTGCAAGGAGACCTTGGCAAGGGCAACAGAATCAAGGGTTTAACAACTCTATGAATTTTCAACCCCAACCAAATTGGAATCCTTGGCAACAACCTTGGTCTCAACCTCAAAATCCTTTTCAATCATGGATGCAAAGCATGCAAAATCCTTATGGGAGACTTGCTCAATTCTATCAATATCCTCCATCTTTTCAGAACCAGCAAGCTCCACAACTTCCAAATCAAGGTCAACAACTATCATTGCCATACCCTCAACAACAACAACCTTCTCCACAAAATCAAAATTCTCAACTCTTGCTCCAATCCCAGTAGAAGTCAAATCAACTTCCTTCTCAGCCATTGCCAAACCCCAATAATAGGAACCCTCAAAATGCTTACATGATGGAAGGTCAACCATTCCCTACCTATATGATTGTTCCTCTCAATGAGGTACAACTTAGATCAGGTAGAATCCTAGATCAACCTTCTATAAATGTTCAACAGCCAAGCATTTCTGAGGAAGAATCTCTTAAAGCCAATAAGGGTTCTGAAGCATCTCTTCAAAACCAAAACATTCAAAAAGAAAAGGAAAAAGAAAAAGAATCAACCCCCACAACTCCTATAGTTGAACAACCTACATCTTTGGCCACACCTCCTTTTCCTGAAAGGTTACAAATCGACAAAGGAGTGGAGAAACAAATTTGGTTGCCTGACTATAATTTTCTAGATGAATTGAAGAATGTCTGTATCAAGATTCCCTTGTTACAAGCCATTAAAGAGATTCCCATTCTAGCAAAAACAATAAAGGAGTTGAGCCTTAAAAGACTAGGAAGGAAACCAAGAGATACAAGAAGGATCCACCTGTTAGGGAAAATTGCAGATATCATGATGGGAAAGATTACTATGCAGAAATATGTAGACCCTGGTAGTCCAATTGTCAAAACACATATCAATGGGGTAGAGATACCAAATACTTTGATTGACTTAGGGGCTGCTATCAACATTATGAGTAGATAGACCATGGACCAGTTAAAACTTCCTAACCTTCTCTTTACACCTACTTTACTGCAACTTGCAGATAGATCAATCATTAAACCTGATGGTGTATTGGAAGACATTCCAGTCTCCCTAGACTCTTGGGAATATCCAGTTGATTTTATGATTTTAACTCCCAAGAACAATCTAGGAGGACATCCTCTTATTTTAGGAAGACCTTGGCTAGCCACAGCTGATGCTTTCATAAGTTGTAGGTCTGGGGATATGTATATTTCTGATGGTAGTTCAACAAAGAAGTTCAATTTGTATCCTCCAGCAAAAGCAATTACAGAAATAGGAGATAATGAGTGGATTGATGATGAAGATACTATACAACCTGTCTTTACCATTTATGAGATTAGTGAAGATAGTCAAATTCTGAATACATTAGAAAACTTTAAACCATCTTCAGAATATGACCACACACATTTTCAGTTGGATTCTGACATTGAGTGTCTATAATCTAGACAAATGTCTCTTTTATCTATGGAAGAATTTGGTAGTTCTGCCATTGAGATATTTCCAGGAAAAACATTAAACATTAACAAAAACTTGGAAAAATCCCAACAGGAAAAGCTAACCAAAGTCTTGCAAAGACATTCTACTACAATTGCATGGGAGTATACTGACATGAAAGGAATTGACCCTAAGACATGCATCCATCACATCTACATTGAGGAAAATAGTAGACCAATCAGACAACCTCAAAGAAGGATGAATCCAAACCTTAGGGAGATAGTGAAAGAAGAGCTCCAGAAGTTACTCAATGTAAACTTCATTTACCCCATTTCAGATAGCCAATGGGTTTCTCCCTTGGTGATAGTACCTAAAAAGAATGGTAAATGGAGGGTTTGCATTGATTACAGAGAATTGAACAAGGCAACCTTGAAGGATCACTTTCCTTTTCCCTTTATTGATCAAGTGTTAGATACTTTAGTTGGCAAAAAGTATTTCTCATTTTTGGATGGTTTTAGTGGTTACAATCAAATTCAGGTAGCACCTGAAGATCAAGACAAAACCACATTTACTTGTCCTTGGGGAACTTTTGCTTAACGAGTACTTCCTTTTGGATTATGCAATGCACCGGCTACATTTCAAAGGGCTATACTAGGAATCTTTTCAGATCTAATTCATGATTGTGTAGAGGTCTACATGGATGATTTCACAGTTTATGGTAACACATTTGAAGAAGCATTAGAAAATTTGGAAAAAGTATTAATTAGATGTAAAGAAACAAATCTTTCATTAAGTCATGAAAAGTGTTTTATGATGTTTATTGAAGGGATTGTTTTAGGACATCATATTTCAGGAGATGGAATTAAAGTTGATAGATCCAAAGTGGAAGTCATCTCCAAGTTACCTGTTCCAAATTGCCAGAAAGATGTTAGAAGTTTTCTTGGGTTTACTGGGTATTATAGAAGATTTATTGAAAACTTCACCAAGATAGCATCTCCTCTTTTCAAATTACTTACCAAAGACTTT
Source organism: Pinus tabuliformis (assembly GCA_031772625.1). Classification (NCBI taxonomy): domain Eukaryota; kingdom Viridiplantae; phylum Streptophyta; class Pinopsida; order Pinales; family Pinaceae; genus Pinus; species Pinus tabuliformis. Next base: position 171,693,550 of record CM062814.1, on the reverse strand, counting down.
GAATTCAAATGGGATCCTGAATGTCAGTCTGCATTTGAATCTTTAAAGACTAGAATATCTGAAGCACCCATTTTGAGAGGGCCAAATTGGAAACTCCCTTTCCACATTTCTACTGATGCTTCAGATACAGCTCTAGGAGCTGTCTTGGGACAAAAGGATTTGGTCCCTTATGCCATTTATTACACCAGTAAAAATTTGACTCCCACTGAGTTAAATTACACTGTGACTGAAAAAGAATTCTTAGCCGTTGTTCATGCAATCAACAAGTTTAGACATTATATAACCGGCTATGAAACTTTTGTCCATACTGATTATTCTGCAATTAGATATCTTATGAAAAAACCTATTACTAATGGCAGAGTTACAAGATGGCTTTTACTTTTACAAGAATTCAACATTAATGTGTTAGATAGACCAGGGAAACAAAACACAGTAGTTGATTTCTTGTCTAGAATCCAAAATACTAACGAAGATTCTCCTGTAGAGGATAAGTTTCCAGATGAATACTTGTTTGCAGTAACTACTAAAACTCCTTGGTGTGCAGATATTGCTAACTATTTAGTCACAGGGAAGCTACCTTCACACTTATTTCCTAATGAGAAAAGGAAAATCATTCAGGAGAGTTCACATTATTCTTGGATTTCTAATGAATTGTTCAAAACAGGGCCAGATTGTATGATCAGAAGATGTGTTCAGGAAGATGAAATGCCTGACATTCTTAAGGCATGTCATGATGAACCGTGCGGCGAACACTTTGCTGACAAGAGGATGGCCTATAAAATCCTTTCTTTAGGATATTATTGGCCTTCTCTCTTTAAAGATGCAAAACAATATGTCAAAAGGTGTGACAGCTGCCAAAGAGTAGGGAGACCAACTCTTTCAAATGAAATGCCATTATAGCCACAGGTATGCATTGAACCTTTTGAAAAATGGGCTTTAGATTTCATTGGACCTATTAAACCACCATCTAAGCAAAAGAAGTATATATTGGTTTGTACTGATTATGTTACTAAGTGGGTAGAAGCAAAGGCATTGCCTTCTGCCACTGAAAATTCAGTTGTTCAATTTCTTTTTGAGGATATTTTTACTCTTTTTGGTGTCCCAAGAGAAATTGTGACAGATCAGGGAAGCCAATTTACATCTAACTTGATGGAGAAGCTGATGGAAGAATATAAAATCAAGCATAGAACATCTACTCCATACCATCCGCAAGCAAATGGTCAAGTGGAATCTACAAACAAAGTTCTTGAAAGCATCATCACCAAAACTGTTCATCTCCACAGAAGAGATTGGGCAGAAAGGCTTCCTGAAGCCTTATGGGCCTATAGAACTACATGGAGGAACACAACAGGACATTATCCCTATGAACTTGTTTATGGGAAAGAAGTCCTGCTCCCCATTGAGTTCCAAGTTAAGACCTTCAAGATGGCAGTTCAATTGGGGATGAGCCTATCAGAAGCCCAAAAGCACAGAATGGAGCAGCGAAATGAGCTAGATGAGATAAGACAAGATGCAATTTTGAGGACTGATCTAGTTCAGCACCAAAGAACTAAGTGGCATGATAGACACATCAAAGAGAGAAAGTTTCAAAAGGGAGATTGGGTACTATTGTTTGATTCTAAATTTAAGGACTTCAAAGGAAAATTTCAAACTCATTGGCTTGGACCATATGAGATTGATGAAGTCTTTAACAATGGAGCAGTTTGAGTGAATACCATTGATGAACTTCAAACTCCTTTCATTGTGAATGGCCACCGATTAAAAGTCTACCACAAGCCACTCTCAAGGGAGTAATTTGTTAAGTTGTTCCAAGAAGATTCTGCAATGAAGCTGGTGGAGAAGAATTCTTCTCCTCAATCAGCTTGATCTTTGTTTCTTTCAGTTAAAAAAAAAAAAAGAAAAAAAAAAGAAAAAATATCTCTTGTATAAGCCTGAAAACCAATCTTGGATTGGCGGTCTTATGCAGAAAATATGAAGTGAAAATCAGGGTCACCTGACACTTTATATTTTCCAAAAAAAAATCTCTCTCTTTCTCTGTCCATCTCATCCATCTCATCCATCTCATCATTTTCATTCCACTTCATTTTTCCTTCCAGTCCATTCATTCCATCTCATTTTCACTAATAAAGTCCCTCTCAGGACTATTTCATTCAGTCAAGTTGTTTTAATCCTCTTTGTGTAGGTAGAAAAGTGTTGCTGCAATTTCCACAGCTAGGAGCCAATTCCGCAGCTGATATCAGGATTCCGCAGCCAATACACTCTGTTCCTGCAACAAAAACAAACCCTGTTTCAAAAAAAGAAAAAAAATCTGCAGTCAAAAGCACCAGCATCATTCAAGAGCAAGGACACATAGCATATACAAAGGCAGCAATAAATCAAAGGTTAGCATCATAATTAGCAAAGGGATCAAAATGCAAATACACGAAGGTATGTTCTAAATTTCTAACTAACAGTTATATCATTTATGTATGGTTTTCGGATTATGGTATGAGGCACTTAATGTAATGATTGACAAGATCCCCGTCCACTCCTCATCCATTATTCTGCGTAATCCACCTCACCACCTTCCTAACGGTTCCCTAATTGCTGTTGATTCGAACTTAATATGAGTTGCACTCTCATTAATTCTTCGTACCAGAGTGACGTGTACTGTTGTACCACGGCTCTCCAATTGATCATTCCATAGCCAGGTGTACACAACCACCCGACGTCTATGGGATTCGACCGTTTTATCCTTTACTCATAACACCCTTCTACGCATGCATAACCCCATTTCTATTGCTTTTCACTCCCTCATTCCATCGTTTTTCAATCTCGGTTTCATTCACTACTCTGTTTCACCGTAAACATTTTCTGTTCTATTTTCCTCATCTCTCCACTCAAAACCCTGACCACCAATTTTGTAATTGCATCACGGCCATTCTGTTGTAGCCGTAATACCCACTGCTGAGCACTGTTTTCCCGTATAGCTCTCTCCTCCAGTATTCAAACAACGCTGTCAGAGCAGCAAGAGAGCTGGTAACCGAAATGGGCAAGTTATTAAGAGCAGAGCCAGAAGGTTCTAAGTTTCTAAACGGTTACCCACAAACAAAGGATGCACTGCAGAAGGCCAAGTGGTTAAAATTTATTCAGAAATTCAAAGGATATCACAAAGAAGTTACCAAGGCCTTTGCTCGGTCGTTTGATGGAAAAACAAATACTGTGGAGATTGGAGACCTACAATTCACTGTCACAGAGAGCAGCTTGGCTCAAGCAACTGCTTTGCCTCGTACTGGGGAACGTTGGTTCAAAAATTGAACTGTTGAAGGCCAAGAGTGGAAGAACATGTTGAAAAATCCAGGTATGGATACCACTATCTTCACCAAAGGAATACCTGTAAGTGTCATTAAAGAGGAATGGACTGCCTTACTTTTGCTAGTTCAGAAATTTTTAACATGTGAAGGCAGATTTGGTATAATGTATGTTTATCATGCAAAGATAATGATGCATTTTATGGGTGAACATACCATCAATCTCCCTTATTTATTGCTAGCTAGTCTAAGAAAAATTAGTGCCACTGTTCAGAAACACGTGGGAAACATTGAGCCCCACTTATATCACCATGGACTCATTAAAATCTTGATTGAGGAGTAGTTAAAAATTAAAAAGGGTACATGGGAGAAGTTCCTTGTTAGAAACCATTTTCTAGAGGCAGCTGAAGCCTCTAGTAGCTCCCCTAGGGTACCCAAGAGAAGTAGAAGAAAAGGGAAAGAAATTGTTACAGAAGAAACTGCTGCCCAAGATACTGATATAGAAGAAACTGCCCAAGAGATTATTGCAGAAACTCTTCAAGAAATTGCCCAAGAAACTGTTCAAAAGGAAAATAAAAAGGGAAGCAAAACAAAAAGACAAAAGAAGGATAAAGGGAAAACCATTTTCCTTGAACCTGAGCCTTCAAATGAAGAAGATACTCAAACATTAGCTCATAGGCTTGCTCAGCTTCATGAAACTGCCATCTCCAAGAAAACACAAAAGCAAAAACAGCAAAATCCAAACAGTACTAGCATACAAATAAGAAGAAGCAAAAGGCTTATAGAGAAGAAAAGTGTAACTAGAGAGAAACAGTCCCATTTCATTGATTTGGGCACACCTGAGAAGACTCCAATTCGGCTAGATATTGAGCTAAGTCCTCCAAGAGAGGAAAGTCCTTTCCAGCAAGAGAGAGAAAGCAGTTTTCAAGGATTTGAATTTAGGCCAAGACAAACACCTGATATTGATCTTGTCCAGCAGGAGGCATATGATTATGTGGAAACATTAGAACAATCTGTTGCTGGTCCTAGCACTGTCTTACCCCTTGAACAGCAGGTTCAATCTCTGAAGGAAGAAGTATTTGAACTAGAAGTCTTGAATCGCCATATCAAGCAAGAAAATGAAGCCTTGAAACAACAAAGCAAAGTGGACAAATGGTCCACGACAACACAATGCTTCATTTGGGTCTTTGGCGGAGAAAGAACAGGAAGTTGAAAGGGAAATGCAAGAAGTTAAGCAGGGCCTTGGTTAACTTGAAATTCAGGTGCTTGGTTAGGAAACCCAGAGCAAATTTGGCAACAAAGAGGACAAGGAGAAGGTTGGATGTCTTGGCAGAGGCATCTGAACATGTAGACTGAAGGATTATGACAAAGTTTTGGTTGCATGAGGACATACAACACCCTCACAGTGGGGGTATGTTGAGCCTCAACCTTGCACTCATTTACCTATCCTCCCAATAGCTTTTTCCTATTCACTTCTCGCTTTTGTCATCATTTCCTCCATCAACTTGTTCAATTCATTGCATTATATGTCTTTTTAACATGATTTGTTGACTGTGCTAATGATTGATTATTGGTTTAGAATTTTGGTACATGTACAGCAATTCCGCAGCTGTTCTGCAATTCCGTAGCTGTTCAGAGATTCCGCAGCCTTTTTGTTGTTTGCTATACTCCACGTGTCTTCTCAAGGAATGGGCCACATGGGCACGTTGGTATGGATGTATACATGGTTCGTATGCTATTAGTTGGGCCAAATTGGTCACATATGCCCCCGGTCAACGCAGGTGCACCCACGGTCAAACAGCAAAGTTCCAAACGGTGGCACGGCTCTGCGTGAGCAAATAAGACACAGAACCACAGCTGGCACTTCCTCCACGCCACGAAGACAGCAAGGGACAGGATCTAACCATAGATTTACTCCCCATGATGACCGTTTGCTCCAAACGTGCACGGAGTTGCCTGCGTGTTGCTGCATAGTTAATTAGTCAAGACTGTAGTTGCTTAGTTTACGCAAAGGACAGTTTGTCCCTGTGCCTATAAATAAAGCGTTTGCCAACGCTTAGAGATTAGCTTTTTAATGTTGTAATTGCTGTAATTATTTTGGTTACCAAACTCTGTTTTAAAGACTGTTTTTACATCACTTTTTCACTGTATTTTGACATGCTGATTTAATATAAGAAGATTGTTCCTGTTCATCTCTACGTAGCTGATATTTAGCTGGTTGAGTGGATGGAGGGCCCCCATCTGCCACAACCTATATACAGTAGCATTTAACTTTATTTTCATGCCTTTCTTTGTTTTCATTTTCACATGTACAATAATGTATAGTTTGATTTCTGCAGTTTTTCATTTCTTTGAACATGTATAATAATGTACAGTTTGATTTCATGCCTTTACCTTTCCAGCACTTTTCAGAACTGATCAGTTTGTTTATTCAGGTGTGTTAGGAGCCGGGGATAGTGTGTTTTTATTTCTTTTTATCACTGATGGTATTTGAAGTTGTCTTGTCTTAGCTGCTGATTTTTACCTTGCTTACTTAGTTTCATTGCTAGTTTACTTTATCAAGTTTTTGACAAATTGCTTACTAACCTTTTGATGGTCTTCTCATCATAATTGACTAACCTTTATTGGACCAAAATATCATTGAGTGGCAGCTTGGTTTGATTAGCTTTTGGACTCATATTACTGATTCCTTCTTAACTATTTTTCACATGAACAATTTCAGCTAGAGGCAGAATGTTAAGGAAGAATGAAGTGTTATGATTTGTCATTTAAGTTTTGCAGTTAAAGCAGTGTTTTCCACTTTCATTGAGTTAACATAGATGCTATTTTTGTTCTTATCAGCAACATAGATAGTGGACTAGTGCCATTAGTCGCTTTGTTTAATGCTTTGCTTTCATTTGAAGTTTCAATTCCATTGCAAGTCACTTTTCAAGCTTTCTCTTTAAAAAGTTCAAGAAGCATTTAGAAACCACCATATGCACACACACTCACTCATTTGTTTATAACTTCATCACATCACATTAGGAAGATAAGTCAAACACAAACTAAAAACGACAAAAAGAACTAGGAAAGGCTGCTTAAGTATATATTGTACACTTCACTTCATCAGCTTACGAGCCCGGGGTTGACAATTTATGATAGCAATTTAGACAACACTAAATTGACCAAACAGTACCATCCCCCCGCACGGGTTAATTATGTGGCAACCTGTTCCATAACTACATCAACTGATGATCAATTCAAAGATGTTATACATCATGTACTGAGGGCATTGGAACCAAATCTCTCCTTAATGACCCCTTATGAGTTGTGATCGAACTTGAGGATAGATCCTAGTCTTGTTTCAACCTCGTTAAAAAATGAAACAAGGGTCTGAGGATAGTTCATTATCTTGTGTCAACCTCATTAAAAAATGAAACAAGAAATATGAGGATAGTTCTTTTACTGTGTCAACCTCGTTAAAAAATGAAACAAGGGTCCGAGGATAGTTCATTGTCTTGTGTCAACCTCATTAAAAAATGAAACAAGGAATATGAGGATAGTTTTTTTACTATGTCAACCTCGTTAAAAAATGAAACAGGTTCTCGAGGATAGTTCCTTGTCATGTGTCAACCTCGTTAAAAAATGAAACAAGGAATATGAGGATAGTTCCTGGTCTTGTGTTAACCTCGTTAAAAAATAAAACCAAGGAATATGAGCATAGTTCCTTGTCTTGTGTCAAGATCGTTAAAAAATGAAACAAGGAATCTGAGAAAAGTTCCTTGTCTTATGTCAAGCTCATTAAAAATTGAAATAAGGTCCCTTGAAGCAAAGTTCCAAGTCGAGACTTGGAGTAGATCTCATAAAATCCCAGTCGAGTCTTTCACTTGATCTCATAAAAGAACCTTCATTCCATCCACCTGATAGCCATGAGTAGGCTACTTAGGCGAATGTAATGAAGCTTAGGGGGAATGCACCTAGTGGTGAAGATAAGTCTCCCTGTAGGTTATGTGAAGGGAATCACCCCATCCACCCTTGTCTATCTGGATGAAGGAAAAAAGGTGTTGGATAATTGTCCTGCTTCACCGCAGCAGCTTCCATCTAGTTACAGGAGACTCTCCCTTTAATCATGATGGGGACATGCAAACCATTTCCAAGCATAGTTTTTAATTTCAAGTTTGTGTAAAAATGAAACTGAATTCAAGCATAGTTTTTCGTTTCAAGCTTGTGTAAACATGAAACTGAATCCAGGCATAGTTCCCTATGGTTCAAGCTTGTTTAAAAATGAACCCATTTCCATTTTAACCCTTCTGATTGCCATTCTATTAGCCTTTTTCGTCAGATGAGCATTGGTTGTTTTCATTCCATTGCCACCATCCCTTTGGCCGATCATACACTTTCACTTGGTTATTTTATCCTTTTTGATGAACAACTGCAATGAGTGGTCTTATTAACCAATCTCTTCACATAAATCAACATGTTTTGAGAAGTTCCAACATCACCAGAACCAATTGCTACCCTAGACACCACTAGTTCCTCAAAATGGAGTCCTCTTTAAGCTCTTTTTAGACTCTCTAAACATGAAAATATTGTCGAGCACTTGTAGTTTCTAGCTCGTTAATGGATTAGAATCGATATCTACTCAGTATAATTTTATCCGTTCTTTGGGCTGAGATAGATTAACTAAGAAAAAGGTACTCGTTGGTCAAACATGATCAATAGGTTCTCTCTTGTATTGTTTTATGAATTTTCAGACTTGAGAGACAAATGTATGAAAAAAGAACTTTTGGAGTTTCCTTTTCTTCCCTTTTCAAAATCTCTAAATATGAAAAGGACTGAGTTATCTGTGTCATTAAACTCGTTAGAAACGTCAAATATTGACAAACTTGTCCATCTAGACAAGACCAAGTTTCACCTTCGCTAGACTTGTTAAAACATCAAATAGCGATGGATTGACCCGAAGGATGAAATTATACAACAGGCATATGTTATCCTCCTCAAGTGTGATAAAAATAAAGAGGCACTAGTCAGAAATGACTGGGGAAAATGGGAAAAGCCGAGAAAACTTTATGATAGCATGTCGCTCTTGAACATGACACTTTCACCTCATCACCGTGACTATGTGGGTTGGGTCATTCAACTTGATGGTTATCACACTGTTGGTCTATCATAACATCCATCACTTTGTTTTGGGTCAATGCTACCAATTCACTTAAGTGTCGTCGATATGTTCAAGAGAAGTCATTCAGTTCAAACTTCATCCTTTATAATATAGTAAACCTTCATTTTCATGCCTACCATTCCTGAACCTTGTGTCGTCAGTTGATGTTTCATCTCCAAAATCATTTACCTCGTTTTGTGTTATTGATGTGGGATACATCAAGGCCCTCCTACAACGACTCGCTTCTTGTTGACATCAACACATCATCCAAGAAGTTGACTTAGAAACATCCCTTTGTTACCTTGAGGCTTACATAGATCAATGGCAGGTTTCTCGCTTCTGACAATAGTTTGACATCAATGGCCTTCGACCAAAAGACTTCATATGGTGTTCGAAATGAAATCATTTATTCACACCATGTGGAATGTACTGTAGTACCTTGAGGGTCATTATCATTATCGGTGATTCCTCTCGCATCTGTTAATGGCTTAAATCATTGGCTGGTAATCAGATGATGTCTCTCCATGTTCGACCTCAGATCATCTATTCACATGGTTAGACTTGTACTTGAGTGAAAGATTGGATGAGATTGAAGACCCCAGATCTAGTTTCATCCATCCAGGCTGCGATATATTTTTCAGGAGTACTATATCAAATGTACAATGGCCTTACATTCATGGTCATCCATTCATGGGTCTATATCTGTAGATGACTATATTTGTACATGTCATGAAAGTTTATAAGCTGAGAATGTGTATGCCTTCCCTCAGCTAGTTCATGAGAAAAATAAAAGTATCATGGTATTTGTATTGTAACTGATGCAGGTCACCTTGCACTTTGAAACTTCCTCTCCAAGTGGTAAAGCATCTCACTCGACATGTTTATTTTCGACTTCATTCTTTAGGGGGCAGCTGTTATAGGTCTATTTGGGCACATCAACCCCAGCTTCTAAATCCGTATTATTAGGGTCCATCAATCCCTAATTCAGTTGCTTTCATTCCCTAATGAAGTTAACCTACATCATGCTTTCCTTCCAAGAGTTTCATGTCACCATTCATCCAAAAAGTGCTTCTAGAGAGATCAACGCAAGTGGCCCTTTATCAGGCTACAATGCATTATAGGAACTAAAATGTTTGGGTTCTATGCATCGTAGCTAGCCTTTGTTTCACCTTCATTGAGCGAGATTCATCGAATTTTTGAAATGAATCAATTAGATTTTTCATCCAATGGATGCTTCTGGAAGTTTCCAGATGGATTGAGCTAGCTTTTGGATGAGAAAGAGGATGAATGAACCTTAATTCATTATCCCTTCCTCTATGGAACCACTTCCCAAATTTGGAAAACCATTCATGAAGGCCATTAATGGCTTAACCTCCTCCATTCAGCTATAAATTGACCAATCATTCAAAGGCTGGTCTAGGTTGGAATTTCTTGAGCTAAGGAAATGTTGTTTGAATGAGATTAGTAAGAGTATTGTAATGATGTCAAATTGTTGCTTCATGAGGAGAGAAGGGTTTGAAGCTGGAAGGATGACACTGAATTGAGCATGCATCTAAATGGGTTGTATATTTCCTTCTATCAATAAAGAATTCTAAGCTTTTTCCATTCGTGTGTTTATATGATGTATATCGTATTCTTGATTCTATGAAATGTTTAGTTAACAAATCGTCAGTATTGTATGCTTTGATGGGTTTCTATCTCAGCTTGTGTGCAAGTACTTTCCAAGAAAGTTAAGTATGAAAAGGAGTGGCAAAATCAGTCAAAGGAGAGAGGGATCAAGAAAAAGTTACAGGTTGGTACCTTTTTTCTTCTTTCTCTTATCTGTTAACCATAGGAAAAGTGACGAATTATTTTGTTTGTTGTTTCTAGACTAGCTACTAGGTCTAGAGGGTTAGGTGTTTTAAGAAACACTAAATTTTCCCAAAAAAACAAGAATATAGAAGACAAATACTTTCAAGAAGGTGATTGGGATTTTTTATATGATTCCTGGTACAAGGATTTTAAAGGAAAGTTAAGGACTAGATGATTAGGGCCTTATGTAATAGAAAAGTGTCATGATAATGGTTTTGTGCAAATAAGAACCATTGATGCAGAGGTTATCCCTTTGCTTGTCAATGGGTAAAGATTAAAAATATACAAAAATCCCTTATCAAAACAATAATTCATCAATAGCATCAACAAGATAGTAATGGTGATAGAGAAAGTCTCAGCATCCACCACACCAAGTCCCCGAAGAAAAAAAAAAAAGGAAAAAAAAAAAAGAAAAAAAGGGGAAAAAAATAGACTCAAGTAAAAATCTCCATGAGGCACGTGAGTGCCATTATTGGGTTGAAAACCTCTTGAGGTGGACCAAGAGTGTTAACAAAAAAAAAATAATAAGAATTAAAATATGTCTGGGTGAAAACCTGTTTTGAGGCACCCAGGGCTGGCAACTAGGATGAAAGCCTCCTTAGGGGTAGACTAGTTGTTTTAAAAAAAAAAAGAAAAAAAGATAAAAGATAAAATATACAAAAGATGAAAATTTTGTTTTGTAAGTTTGCAAGAGGAGCATAAGAACAACATGAGGAGGACAAGAGGACCTATTACAATCATGTTCTAATTCACCCATCTCATATCCTCCATTACCCCCCTAGTCTTCCATCTATAAACCACTCCAGATCATTTCAAACAAGTTTTGTATTTTCTACAGGATTCCCTGTAATCCTACAAGAGTTCCTGTACAAATAAAAAGAGATCTTGAGAACCAAAAAAATAGAAGAGAGCCCTGGGAAGAAAGCCCTATTTTCCATTGAATTTGACTACAATACCTTAAGGATTGCAACACAACTGGATCTAGATATCACAAGGGCACAACAAGAAATATTGCTCCAGCTGAATGGGTTAGATGAATTTAGGATGCAGGCCCTCCTACACAGAGAGGTGACTCAAGTTCAAAGGAAAATATGTCATGAAAAGAATATAGAAGAAAAACACTTTCAAGAAGGTGATTGGGACTTGTTGTATGATTATTGGTACAAGGATTTTAAGGCAAGTTAAGGACTAGATGATTAGGGCCTTATGTAATAGAAAAGTGTCATGATAATGGTGTTATGCTAATAAGAACCATTGATGTAGAGGTTATCCCTTTGCTTGTCAATGGGTACAAATTAAAATCTACAAAAATCCCTTATCAAAACAATAATTCATCAATAGCATCAACAAGATAGTAATGGTGGTAGAGAAAGTCTCAGCTTCCACCCCACCTAGTCCCTGAAGAAAAAAGAAAAAGCAAAAAGAAAAAGAAAAAAAGGGGGAAAAATAAAGAGACTCAGGTGAAAACCTCCATGAGGCACGTGAGTTCCATTGTTGGGTTGAAAACCTCTTGAGGCAGACCAAGAGTTTTAACAAAAAAAAAATAATAAGAATAAAAATATCTTTGGGTGAAAATATGTTTTGAGGCACCCAGGGCTGGAAACTAGGATGAAAGCCTCCATGGGGGTAGACTAGTTATTTTTAAAAAAAAATAGAAAAAAAAAAAAAGAGAAAATATACAAAATATGACAATTTCGTTTTGCAGATCTGCAAGAGGATCATAAGCACAACATGAGGAGGACATGAGGACCTATAACAACCATGTTTTAATTCACCCATATCATATCCTCCATTACCCCCCTAGTCTTCCATCTATACACCACTCCAGATTATTTGAAACAGGTTTTTTGTTTTCTACAAGATTCCCTATAATCCTACAGGAGTTTCCTGTAGAAATAACAAGAGATATTGAGAACCACAAAAATAGAAGTCTGATAGCAAGGTGACGACACAAGCCTATTTCTGAATGAAAAAAACATTTACCTCTATTGGGAACGGGTCCCCTAGGGTCAATTTTGGGGTTAAAAGCCTAAGTTTTGGGGCAAAAAGCCCAAGCTTTGTATAAAGAATGTAAAGTCTCCGCATTTTGTGGTCGCGGAGTGCGAAGATGTAAAGAGTCATCAAGGTTTCCACCCTTAGTTTATGTAACTTGTGTCAGCTTTATGAGATCCACCCTTGGTCCATGAACCATGGGAATTTATAAAAAGGGAAGCCTTGGAAGAGTCAAAGGCAATTTTTTGGTAGTTCAGTTTAAACATGTTTTGAAGAGTCATGGACGTAATGGGTCTGTGAGGGCTAAGAGCGAAGAGTCTTGGTGTAGGAGAGAGGCTCTGTAGCTGAGTGTGTAAAGGCATAGGGTAGAAGTCTATAACTGAGTGCACAGACCCCTGCAGCTATGTGTGCAGGGTAGTCAGAGTCTGTAAGAGATCTGAACATCAATAAAGAGAATTATTTTGGAATTACCTGCGTATGAGCTATTTTACTTCTATTATGAATGCATGTGATTATGTTATGTTAAATACTAGTTTTATGATTTAATGTTGTATTGATGTGCAAATCTATGTGTTTTACTTTATTATATGAATGCAAGTAAGAATATCTATTACGTGAAGATAATCATAAAGCATGTTGAAGTTATCCACTACTTAAGGTAATCGGGGGTAAATACAACAATAAGAGTAATTATAGATGCATGTAAGTGTTTGTATCACCTATTTAGGGTATGAAAAAGACAATCATAGAACCTCACAAAGGTCTAGAGGAAAACTAAGGGAAGTATATCAATATTCCCTAAAAGGCTTATTGATCTATGAGAAGGAAGGGTTAGGGTATAAAGTGACATCACTACCATCTCAAGGTGCGTAAACTTGGTTCTTGCATCCCCCCATATTGCTTCGAGTGAGACTTTAGTTTGCACTCCATAGATTGACGCTGAAATGGCCAGTAATGTAGGGATTTTGTTGGCTAATTAACGTTGAACCTAGGTTAGGGCCCATCAAGTAAACGAATGGATCTGCTGTTGGTACCGGGATTTGCATAAAGATTTATGTGATGTCACATCACTAGAATCCAACTAAGAAGGAGATTGAAGACTGGTTGGATAGAAATATCCACAAATTTGTAGCACAAGAGAACACAAATCCGCGATTGAAAAATGAACAGTGGTTGGATAGATATCTATACACTGTGATACACAAAATCTTCTTCTATTCCTTCCTAGTTGAATTATACGAGTGGATCGCAAAATTGGCAGACAGCCAAGCAAGGTGGAGGCTTGATGGTCCAATAGTCAGGACCTCGTAGTTAGTGCAAAGATTAGAAGACTCTAAAGATAAGATTGCACATGTTGTCAATCATTGGCTTGATCTTATCATAGGAGGGTTTGTGACAGAGTTCGCGGTCAATACCTCGGTTAGTTGCAGTGAAGCAGAGCACTACTTCTTCAAGGGGTAATGAGGTAAGTATTTATGGTCTTTAAATACCTGGATTAAGATGCGCTTGTGTGGAAAGGAGGTTATGTAGCTAGCTTGATTTTTGGGGCTACACGAAGTGGAAAGATCTTTAGGAATAGAGGGAAAATAGGCCCTGAACATAGCTCGTTGATTGAACTTCCTCTGAGTGACGATGAGGAAGCAACATAGGCTAACCCACAGAGTGATGTTTAGTTGATAAAACAAGGGTTCCCGTGAATACCCCATCAACCCATACTGCCTCCATCTTCACCTCTGCTGCATACACATTCGTCTACACCACCACCACCTCTGCCACCATTCAGTATGGCGAACTCATTAAAGATACCTGTGTTAAAGGGCTTGGGAAATGAGGATCCGGACCAGTTTTGTTTCATTACGAAGGGTGTATGGGAAGCACAATGGATCATAGATGATCAAATGAAGAAAGAAACATTGGTTAGTTCTTTGCAGGAATGCGAACTAATGTGGTACATTAAGTACTACACTGATAACCCGATGTCTATGTTGGAAGATATTCAAACTGTGTTGAATAAGGAATTCAGTAGGCCTAAGTCTGAAAATAATTTGAATGTTGGATTCAAGGAAATCATGATGAGGCCTGGAGAGACACCCTCAGAGTTGGATCAGAGATTGAAATGAAATATCTATGAAGCTAACATGAATCTGACAAATGGCCAGCACCACAAATGGTTTGTGGCTTCGCTCTTGCCTCATTTAAGGGTTGCACTATCACAACAAAAGATTGGGACCCAGGAAAATTTTGTAGAGATTGTGATGAGATTGCATGAGACACTGATGCAAGATGCTAATTTGGGGGTTCAGCAGATTCATGCGTAGTTGCAAAACCTTTGCCTAGAAATGTAGAGTTTGAAGAATGATATAACAATTAGGCCATAAGTGCACGAAGAAGTTTGGTGCCTAAAATGTAAAGGCCAGGGGCATGAAAAAGATGACTGCCTAGTCTTCGCGAATTATTTTGCAGCAGGAGGAAAAATGCCTCTGAGGCTGGAGGCTCAAGTAGGGCCAAGTGCAGGGCCTGCACTATGGTATGCTATCTATCAAGTAGCTAGAAAACATGTCAGACAATTTCCATTTGCTACAAAATTTTTTTCACACACCACAACATCTCTTCTACAACTTCTGTGAATCAGTGAGTCATTGTTGGAGAGGTAAATCCCCTCTACGGATAGAGGCGATCCCTACTAGCCCAATAGGGGTCTAGCAACAATCACACAATGCTGCCACGCATGTTCCTAGTTACAATTAAACAAGAAGTAAGAGCACCTACTTGGATTCCTGCGCTGTCGTTGGACGAAGAGATGTCTCCTTCGCTCCTTCGCTTCGGCTGGTCACAGTCCTCCGCGATCCCCGGGAACGGACACCTGCACACACGAAGAGAAGGCAAACGCAAGCGTGAAATCTAGTAAAAGTAACTATATGCCAGTCAGAAAAGACATAATTCACATTTATCCATTGCATAAACAAACGAGAATGGAACAATAATAGCAGTCATCTATTATTAATCAGAATAGAGAAGAGTACAACCAAATGTTCTGACGTCGATAAACTTCTCAAGAGGGATCAGTCAGCATGTATCTCAAGCATTCACCTTTGAGGATGGTTCTCCCAAGACAAACAACTCTCTCTCTCTCACACAAATGTCACAAACAAACTTCCCAAAGCAATCAATCACTTCCACTCCTAACACACCAAACCTATAACAGCAATCTGAGCACTACAAGCTCTGTACAATCCAAGCTAAGTCTAGCTAGTTCCCACTAGTTTCTAACTAGCTGCTCATGGTAATGGTGGAAGTTTATATAGGAGAAGGAGTCTCCTAAAAAGGTGGAAGGATGAGCTTATCTTCAAGGGGAGTAGTTGCAAAGGGTCGAACAGACATGCCATAGAAGGGAGTCGATATTCACAAAGCTAACAACCAAGCCTGGAGAGATCTGGAAGGCTGGTTGTTTGAACAAATTCGCCCAAACTGGATCAGCGCGGATTATATAGAGACTGCCGCGCTGTCAGCACATAACAATAACTGAACAAGTCATGTCAGCGCGGAAGAACACGGGAAAGCCGCGCTGTGCGTCATCGCGGAAAAGTGGTGTTCTTCCGCGATGGCAGCGCACGAAATACACTGTGAGGCGCTGGTCATCGCGGTTATTTTAGGAACAGACGCGCTGATGCACAAAACTTTGGAAAAATGGGTTTTAAGCCTGTTCAGGGATCAAACACTTAGTGATTGTGACTTCTGGACACAGCAGGGTGACTGACAGGAAGGCAGTGATAAATTACTGTGTAACAGATGCCCCCTAAAGCATGAAGACCGAGAGAGTGGGAGGGGTGAAATGCTTTACAACACATGCCGAACTGGAACACCACCAGGAAGGACCGAAATATCTCTGATAATCAAGTACATGCAGTCTAGGCATGGGCGCAGCCATCCACAAAGACATGCGAGAATGGTCTATGGTGTGGACGCAGCCACCCAGCTAAAGAGACCAGAATGATGATAAGGTATGGTCGCAGCCATCCATGAAGACTCAGGTATGGGCGCAGCCATCCATCAATGAGTCATGTAATGATTAGCCACAAAATCGCAACCTGGACCACAGTGAGCAAGGATCCAGGGTCTTGCGCTCCATCTCGACCCGAACAGAGTACAAGTCCACACATGTGAATACAGGGGTTGGAGTCGAACATGCATGAACATCGTCTGATTACCGGTCAATGATGAGAACCGTTAACAGACGCGAGAGGTACCACCAATAATGACAATGGCCCTCAAGGTACTATAGGTACAATCCGTGGCGCGTGAATCAATGAGCTGGTGTCGAACACCCACGGAATCATTCGATCGTAGGTCAATGATGGAAACCTTGCGTCGAACATGAGGAACCTGCCATTGAGGCATGCAGGCTCCAAGGCACCTGGAAAGAGTCTCTAAGTCACTTTCTCGGATAATGAGTTGAAGTCGACGAGAAGTGGCCTTGATCGAAGGTGGGCCATGATGATTCCCACATCATCGACATGAGACAGAGGTATAATAATTTGTGATGAGATAGCGAACGAGGTTGCATTGTGGCAGAGGACAACTTCTCTTGAACATATAACGGCACTGTAACGGATTTGGCAGTACTTGACATCAAATGAGCAGCGGATAGGATGATGACGGCAATGAACAGATGAGAGGTCAAACAGGATATCCCAAACCCATGGAGGCTAGTGAAAACGAGATGAGATGACCCCACCCAGACACGAAACAGCGGAGCGCCATGTTCAAGAGTGACGTACTGCCGAGACGACTGTGATCAAAGTTCCATTTTCCCCACCTTTGCAGGCAGGTACCCCGATTATTTTTGGACGACAAGCTTGACGGGGGTAACATATGCTTGATGTGTGTCATGTTGACAATATCCGATGTCATTGAGTGTTTAACGAGCCTGACAAAGGAAAAACTCGGCTTCTTTTCTTGTTTCGAGAGTCTGAAAAGAATGCGGAAAAGGAGACTCCAGGGGGGTCCTTTTTCGTACAGTTGTGTCTCTCGAGCCCGAAAAAGTATAAAACTGTGCTCGAAAGAACCGCCCGGTCATTACAACCGAGGAGTACTTTTCATAAATAGTGTCTCCGATCGGAAAAAGTAAAAAAGTGGTCGAAGACACGTCGTTTTAGAGCCAATATCGAGTGCGAAACGACAAACACCCGGCGATCTTTTTGGTTTAACGGTCGGAAAAAGAGCTTAAAAACGACCGCCTTTCGTTCCCTTTAACGAGCTGAAAGGGAGCTCGGCCATCTTCTCTTGTTTAACGTCGGAAAAGAGCTTAGAGACGACACTTTGGGAATCACATGAATCGTGGACTGTCATGACCAAGCTGCGATACCTGTACCTGCACAAGGGCACTACCCGCATAAATCCATTCGATATACGTAACAAACATATTGAAACATGCTTGAAAACAGAACCAAGGTTAGTTTTATGGCTAAAAATGGCAACAACCCAAAAAATATGGTAATTTAGGAGTTTTTACTATAAATAGGGGGGGTAATAAGTCATTTTTACCATTTTACTATTTGGAGTGCGAAGAACGTGGAGAAGCCAAAAAGTTGACGGAGCGATTTCCAGCCCATCCGGAGACCATTTTCAGATCTGCTTCTTCCAGGTAGGTTCCCATTCCTTTGCCCTGCATTCTGGTTCATTTTAGGAGTTTTTTAACGGTTGAATGGGCCCAATTGGGCATTTTTTATTTGCATGGGTGCGCCCTCGGTCAGCGCGGAAATTGCCCACGGGGTCGCGCTGACCGAAAAATAGCCAATGTAACCAACTTCGGGTCAGCGCGGAAAAGGCGTGTTCTTCCGCGCTGACCTCGCATTTTTTACACAGAGCCGCCATTGTCATCGCGGCTGTCCCTAAAACAGCCGCGATGGCGCGGAAAAGTTTTGTTTTTTAATAAATGAACGTAAATTTTTCCATGAAAACAATTCTGATTGGTTTTTATTGTTCATGCAGGACATCATGGCCTTTCAATGGCAAGAGAGAGTTCACGATGTATAGGATGTGGCTGCTTGGGGAGACGTAAATTGCTGCAACGCCATGCGGGCGTGCGGATTCATGAAATTCTTCCTTACGCCGCGTCTGAGGGCCCAACATGATCTGTTGGAGCTGCTGATCAGGGCATGGAACCCGGTGGACCAAAAATTCACCATCCGTGGTCACGACATTGAGTTTGACCACATGGATATCTTTTTCTTGACTGGGTTGTCGCGCCGAGGTGCGAGGCCCATCTTGGAGGGGCAGCGACCTAGCGGCGGTACTCTGGATGACCTGATGGCTGAGGTTTGCCCGGGGGCGGTGAAAACGCGGAGTGGGAAGTGCTCGATTCCCACAGTGAGAGACATAGTGCTGCGCACCATCCTGTTCATGGTGACCCGGGCAGCGGGCAGCATGGCGAACCACGAGGCATCCAAGACCCATCTCCTACTAGCCCTCGAGTGCCTCGAGCCTACCGTGTTTGACTGGTGCACTGCAGTGTGCAACAACATGAAAAGGCAATTGAGCAACTGCCGTCGCGGAGAGACGAAGCAGTTCGGGTATGGATCGATCCTGGTCCCGCTCATTCTGGAGCGAGTACCAGCCATGCGACTGCAGTCTATGGCTGTGGATGCCCCCAGAGGTCCTCGAGAGACGAGGGCCTCACGATGGGCTCGGATTATGCCACGTGGGGGTGGCGGCCGACCACATAGCTGGGGGGTATTTTTCAGAGACTGGTTGGACCAACAGGAGATCTTCGTACAGGATTGGCCATATGCGGGGATGGATTTCCGCAATGATCCTGACTTGGTGCTGCCTCCGGGTGAACAGTGGGATGATGCAGGTATGACACTTTTTGTCTTTTGAGTTTTGTATTGTTTTTTAAAATTTTTATGTACATGTCCTAATAAATGTCTTGTCATGCAGATGTGGGGCCTACTAGACCGATGGGCCTGGCTGCCACGGCACGGAGAGAGGGCCCGGGAGCCGGAGCTTTGGCCTTAGCCCCTCCAGGGGCCAACACACCAGAGATTGTGGCTCGCAACCTTGAGGGGTTGCTGGAGGGGGTGCCGGACTTCCAGGGGGTCGAAGAGGTTCCTGTGGAGCATCAGATCCACACAGTGGGTGTGGAACCCAGAGTGCACCGCCTTCTGAGGCGGGTGGCACGAGCGGCTGCGTACTACAGAGAGCACCATCCAGCCGATTAGTCACCTAGGTTTTATTTCCACTGTTTATTTTGAGACATTATGACTCAAATGTATTGAGATTTTGGGACACGTACTTCTATTTTTGAGCGCCTCAGTGCGCCACACGATATATATATATATACATACCGATTTTGGGATGAGTCGTTGTTACATGTGATGATGTGTTATCTTGTGTTATGCGTTTGTTCAGTACAATTTGTGATCTTATGTATGAATTTGCACGACACTCGACTCATGGATTTTATATGTTTAATGCAAGCTTAAAAACACACACGTGCAAACTATGCTTGAAATGGTTTATTTACATATGCTTATGGTCTTACTATGCTGTTCTTTCCTTCCTTGTATGATGTTTATCTGTTTCGCAAATGTCTATCTAATACACGATTTGCCAATGCATCAGTCAACGTATTTAATCGTCTCGGAATATGTTGATAAGTAATGTAATCGAAATTCCGTTCTAACAATCTTACACGTAGGTACAACCTTAATATGCGCTGGTCTCTGACGGAATATCGCCTGTTGAGTTGATGGACGACCAGCTGGGAGTCCAGGTTCACCACTAGCTCTCGGATGCCGAGGTCAACTGCTTCGGCAAGTAATTCTATTACAGCACTGTACTCGGCAACGTTGTTAGTGGTATGACCTAGGCATACACCCTGCAGATTTATCAACTCCCCGTGAGGATCGTAGATCACCCACGCTGCCGAAGACAAATTACAAGTACTACGGCAGGCACCATCGGCGAAACCAACATAAGGAGTACGAGACATCTGCGCAGGAAAGAGAAAGCATAATAAGGGGCAAAAACACGTCTTCACACCAAAGCAAAAGAAACTCATGCAGTAAAACTCAGAAACACACGTATATACAAAGTGACTGTGAGCAGCTATGCATAGTACTTCTTCAGATACAGCCCATTTCGGGGCTTGTCAAGAGGATTTCCTTCATAATCAATCAACTCATATGCGCCCTTTTGTAAAACACGTTTCACGATGTAGGGACCTAACCACATGGATTCGAGTTTTCCTGCCCCCAGCTTATCCTTAGCTTGATCGTAGAGCAGTACTAAATCTCCCTCAACAAAGGAACGAGGATGAATATTCTGATCGAAGTGAGCTTTGACTCTCTTCTTCTGCGCTTCGATAGCCAGAGAGGCCAAACGACGAGTCTCGTCTAACCGTTCTAGGTAAAGAAGCCGTTCCTCCACCGGAGTGGTGTTGGGAAGCAACTCGACAGCTAATTTTAATGAAGGAATTTCACATTCGACGGGAAGGGTAGCCTCCAGTCCATAGACCAGTTGAAACGGGGTGAAACCGGTGGCATCCTTCACAGAAGTCCGGTAGGCCCACAAGGCTGGGAAAAGCATTAGATGCCAGTTTGACTTGTGTATATTGACGGTGCGTTGAAGCATGGTGATCAAAACTTTGTTCACGGCTTCAACTTGACCGTTAGATTGAGGATAGTACGGTGACGAACTATCTTGACGCAAGCCTAACTGGCTCGTTAACTCTGTCATCATATGATTTCGGAAATGCTTTCCATGATCTGTAACAATAGCCTGAGGGACTCCGAAGCGAGTGATGATATGATTGAATAAAAACTGCGCCGCTGTGTGACCGTCTTCGTTTAATGTAGGCATTGCTTCGGCCCACTTGGTGAAATAATCCACGGCAACGATAATGTATCCATGCCCCCCGACCGAACGAGGGTTACAGGACGTATAATCGATGCCCCATTTGGCAAATGGACCTACGGTTACAACAGGGTGCAGTGGTGCAACAGGTGCACGCATCTTCCGGTGGTAAACCTGGCATTCATGGCATGCGCGGACAGCAAGGATGCAATCCTTGAATATAGAAGGCCAGAAATAACCAGCGCGGAGGATCTTTTGAGCGGTAGCGTATCCGGACATATGGCCGCCACAAGCGCCGGAGTGGCAGTCATTCATGACTCGCTCAGCTTCCTCGAGAGTTAAGCATCGGCGAAGAATAGAATCGACGCCGAGGCGGTACAGGGTGTCGCCTAAAATGCGATACGGTTGAGCCTGATGACGTATCCGTCGTCGAGCTTCTTTTGATGTATTGGGACGAAACGAAGACGTTTGTAAATATACAATGATGTCCCCGTACCATGGGTCGAGAGTGCTGATGAGAAAGAGCGTTTCATCCGGAATTTGCTCCTCTGAATGAGATGGTGCAGACTGAGATGGTAAGGAACAGAGCAGTTCAGCAAAGACCAGTGATTTCTTAGACTTGGCGGCAGTAAATTCCAAGTCGAACTCTTGGAGGATTACGATCCACTTCGAGTATTTGCCCCCCAGCAACTGACGTGACAAAATATAGGTCATGGGGTTGCAGTCAGAGATCACGGTCGTTGTGCGCAACAGGATGTAATGACGGAAACGTTGGACGGCACAGACAGCGGCCAATGCCAACTTTTCGACATATGCATAGCGAGTCTCCGTATCGAGGAGGTTGCGACTAAGATAGTATATAACGTGCTCCGAGCCATCGTCATCGTCTTGCACTAAAACCATGCCGACAGTGGTATCGGCAGCGGCCAGATAAAGGGTGTAGTCACGGTGGTAATTTGGGGGTCTTAGGAGCGGAGCTGAGACCAGAAGGTCTTTAAGACGCTCAAAAGATTGCTGAGCGATAGCGTCCCAATGAAAGGGCGTGTCTCGCTTTAGTAATCGCGTGAAACCCTTGGCCACCTCGGCATAATTTGGGATGAATCGTCTGAGAAAATTGGCTTTTCCCTGCAAGCTTTGTAATTGCTGTAGAGTGGCAGGGGGAGGAAGATTCACAATGGCCTCGACTTTAAGGGGATCCAAGCGGATGCCCTCTCGGGAGACGATAAACCCAAGTAGCCGGCCAGATTCCACGCAGAAGACACACTTATGCGGATTGAGTCGAATACGGTAGTGTCGACAGCGAAGGAAGATTTCGCGTAAATGAGATGGATGGTCTTGACGTTTAGCTGAATGAGCGGGTAGGTCATCCAGGTAAGGTTGTACGATGTTTCGGATATCATGAAAAGCATACGACATCGCACGTTGGAAAGTGGCGCCGGCATTTTTGAGACCGAAAGGTAGCTTCTTGTAAGCGAAGGTGCCCCAAGGACAAATGAAAGCAGTCTTGTGCTGGTTTGCGGGGGCTATGTTGATCTGGTTGTAACCAGAGAAGCCGTCCATGAACGAATAAATTTCGCTTCCTGCGCAATCATCGATAAGCTGATCAATAAAAGGCGTAGGAAAGTTATCTTTTGGACAGGCGCGATTGATATCGCGATAGTCAACACAAACCCGAATAGTGCCCTGTTTTTTATTGACAGGAACTATATTAGATACCCATTCCGTGAGGGGAATGGCATAAATGAAACCAGCTCGAAAAAGCTTTTCAACTTCGGCCTTGATGGCTGCAGCCTTTCGAGGGTGCACTGGGCGTAAACGCTGACGAACAGGCTTAGCCCCAGGATAGGTAGGGATTTCGTGCTCCACGATACTGGGGTCAATGCCGGGCATTTCTTCGTAAGACCATGCGAAAACATCACGAAATTCACGAAATAGATCTTTGTAGATTTGAATTTCCTCAGGAGTACATGTGACTCCAATATGAATATTTTCGACAACCCCTGTTTTGACGGAGATGTCGATAGCCAAAGTCTGCGTAATGTTACCCATGTTCCCTTCCGAAGACACTTGATATAACTGGATAGGTGTTTGGAGAGGGATATGTGGGAGACATGAAGCAAACTTTCCGAGACACGTGGCCATTTCCGAATGAGGAGGGAGGAACGAAGAGCGATGGTGGTGATCTGACCAAGGGGGCTCTTCGGGAGACATAGTCTCGATAATAGCCTCGTCGGATGGGAATGATTCCTTCAGGGGGTCCGAGGTGGCCTTCTCTCCCAACCAAGGGAAGGTTTCAGGTGAATCGGGAACGCTGCCTGGAATAGCAGGTTCGGAGGTTGAAGCCGATGCAGCAACTATTTCGATGTAGTTGAGCTCGGCTGGGCTCAACGGCATCATCTCGCCCCAGGAGTCTTCTTGATTCACGGGAGGGAGAACCCATGGATCAGAATGCGTTGTGATCATGTTAATGGAGGCGAGATTTGGAGGTGGGAGGGGAAAGACTCCCATCAAGGAGGGATCTTTAAATAATCCGGCACCCACGCTCTCGAGCGATTTGAAGGTATGCTCCACGAATGGTACATTCCCTTCAGAAGAGGAAGCAAAAAAGGACAGCTGGTCCACCGTGACGATTTTTCCTTGATGGGGAAAACGAACGACACGGAATAAGGAGGAAGCCACGGCTTGCATGGCATAAGTCCAGCTTCGTCCTAGAAGGAGGTTGTAAGTGAGATTAGCGTCAACGACTTCAACCTCGACTTCTACAGTTTTCCCTTCTAAAGAGATAGGTAAACGCGGGAGGATACCAAGTGGACGAGATTCTCTTCCATCGAACGCCTCTAGGGTGGTGGGAGACTGGCTCAGAGCAGGTGAACCAATAGCCTTCCAACAAGCAACCGACATGATGCAGGTTGAGGCTCCTTCGTCAATGACAGTACGGTGAATCGTCTTGCCTTTGATGAGAACTTGTATAAGGAAGGCCACCTGATGAGGTAATCTCTGTGTGAAACCTTCGAGGTCAAAAGAAATTAGATCCGAATCTGCCGGGTCGATGCCACCAATTGCTGATAGCAGGGACTTCCTCTGGGAGGGGCAGCTCTGGAGGACTTCTAACGCGGACATAGCAGACGGGGCCTGAGCTAAGTCCTCGACAATGCTATAATGCTGAGCGGCACGAGCATTGGGGTTATAAGATGACTTCCTGAGTACACCTTTGGGAGGGGGTCGGGGGATCGTCTCGGTGCTGGGCCGTTCAATGTGAAGAGGGCCAGAACTAGACGCGGGAGCGCTGGAGGGGACCTCCGGCTCCTTCCCGGCTGAAGATGGATATTCTTTCGTTCGAGTCGTAACGTGGACGGGGATGGTTCCTGCCATGAATACTTGAGAACCGAACGAGGAAGAGGATTGAGAAGGGTCTGCCACCTGATGCGTCTGCTGGGATGGGAAAGGCTCTTTAAGCACGGCGGGGGACCCTGAAGCACCTTTTAAAAGCCGACTAACCTCGGACCGCCTGGGGCAGTCCTTGGTGTAGTGATCCTCCTCGCAAATGAGGCAGGGATACTTAGGCTTTCGCTTGGCTCCTTCCTCGGCAGGAGGTTTAGGAGGATTCTGCTTAGGTTGTCCGGATTTTTCTTTGGCCTTTCCTTTCTTTTTGCCTTTCGAGGATTTGTCTGCTGCGGTGGACTGAATGGCATTTACCTCGGAGGTATTCCCAGGAATAGATGGGCTTTGAGAAGCATTCTCGTTAGAGGTGTTTTGTTTCTGCTTCCCAGAGTTTGCGGTTGATTTCTTACTTGGTGAATTCACGGAGCCAATAACTCCATCAACAGATGGTTTCGGTGGAGCTTTGGTTTGTCCGGGCCTCGGGGCATCTGGCAAATAGTCATACAAAGTACCTGACTGAGAATATACTAAGTCGAGGTATTGAGCTCGCGCAATCGCTTGCTCTTCAGTTACACACGCCCCCATTGCAATATCTTTGGCAATTTTAGGGACAAAGGACGTGGTAAACCAGTCGGTCAGGAGTTGATCGGGAATCCAAAATTTAATCAACCGACGGCGCCTTCTCCATTCATGTATATGATCAGAGATGTGCGTTGCCGTATCCTGTTTCAGAGACGTGAGCAAATGGGTCCCAGTCTCGTACCGAATGGGTAACTGAAAATGAGTAAGAAAGGCCATAGCCAACGAGTTAAAGTCTGAAAACATACCGCGATTAAGTTCGATGTACCATTTTGCGGCTGAACCAGTGAGAGTCCTCTGGAAGAGGCGCAGTCGGATAGAATCATCAAGCCATGAGTTAGATGAACACCAAAGGTGATATGTCATTACGTGGGCTTGAGGATCCTCTCCGGCTTTGCCGTCGAACTTTGGACAGTCACCTGGTATTTTGGTCGGAACCGGTGGCCAATATGAGTTATGCAAAATAGGATCGTTTGTTAACTTGGACACATCGGGTAGTTCCAACGTAGCCAAAAATGGTAGCTGCGGGTTGAAGGACATCTGTGGCTGAGGGTTCGAGGCGGTATTAGGGTTCCACCCAGATTGGGGTTGCCCCCACGAACTTTGTCCAGACGGACCTGGCCCAAAAGGACCGGCCGCATAGGAATTTTGTCCCGATGGACCTGGTCCGAAAGGACCTGGCACATAGGGAGTTTGTCCGTAGGAGTTTTGTCCGTGTGCGGACGACTGTCCCTGTGTTTTCCCCCCAGCTCCCCATGAATTAGCAGCTTGCCCGCCAGGTTGACCATATTGATAATTTTGATAGGGAGTGACCTGTGGTTGCTGATAATTTTGGTAAGGAGCATACTGATTTTGCCCCTGGGGTTGCTGGTAGCCATGTGACTGCTGGGTCGCATACGGAGCCTGGTAGGCAGGCTGCGTTTGATATGGAGGTTGATAACCTATTTGAGTCTGAGGCCCAGAGTACTGTCCTTGAACCGGTTGAGGTTGGACCACACGTCCCGAAGGTTGACCTGGTCGGATTCGAGATGGACCTGGTTGGCCAGCAGGATAGCCTTGCTGAACGCCAGGTTGTCCATGTGCCACCAAGGGTTGTCTTCGCGGAGCGGGTGGTCGAATTGGTTGGATAGCTGGTTGACGCCGAGGCTGGCCAGCTTGTCCAGGTTGATGGTGAGGGTAGACCCCGGGTTGATTTGGCTGTATAGACGGTTGGCCCGTTTGTCCCCCACCGTAACCGGGTTGGGAAGAGGGTTGGGCTTGCTGTACGGCAGGCTGCCCTCTTTGGTATATAGGCTGGGCAGAGGGTTGCCCCCCTTGCCCAGAAGGATTTGCGATTCGAGAGGTAGGTGGGCCCTGCTGAACATAGGGTTGTCCACCCTGGCCATAGGGATACCCTTGCTGGACGGCTGGTTGATTTGAAGGATTGTAAACTGAGCCAGTTTGTCCAGAGGGATACCCTGGCTGGAAACCAAGCTGGTCTTGAAAAGACGGTTGCTCTGGCTGCCCAGTAGGTTGATTCTGATATGGGTATGGCGGACCTCCCATGTC
This sequence comes from Pinus tabuliformis, assembly GCA_031772625.1. NCBI lineage: Eukaryota > Viridiplantae > Streptophyta > Pinopsida > Pinales > Pinaceae > Pinus > Pinus tabuliformis. The sequence goes on along the minus strand of CM062814.1, from coordinate 171,666,913 downwards.
CATAGGTTGTTCCTGGTAGGGTTGACCTTGTGGATGCCCAGATTGTCCTGGGCCAGGCAGGCCATACAATGGTTGCCCTTGAGGGGGCTGCACGTAGAATGACGGGTCCTGATTGGGTGGTCCTATGGGCTGCCAAGGAGGGTCTCGGTTTCCAAAGTACTTAGTAGTGTGGTCATACATGACATTCAAAGATTCCTCGTTCTCTTCGAAAGGGCGACGAGGGAGACCTGAGATTTCCTCAAGGAACTCACCATTTGCATCGAAGAAGAAAACAGGACCATCGTAATCTGGGTCCGTTATAGGTTCCCCATAAGCATCATACGGTCCTGATCCTGGAATGCCTCCAACAAAAGAACCAGCTTGAGGAACTTCAGACGAGGAAATCGGTACAGCACTGACGACCGGAGTCGAACGTGCTACACAAACAGTAGGTTGAGCGGGAACTGAGGTGACGGGCGGGTTGAGTTCTGACGTGAGGGGTGGGAAAAGAGGCTGCGAAACAAAAGGGCCGATCGAGGCAGCGAGAGTAGGATCCCATATAGTGGTAGAAGTTGTTCTAGCATCATACCTATCCCTTAGCGATTGATATCGTGAAGGGAGGAGAGATGAAGACGGGATCGGGGTCTCAATGTCTGTGACCGCGGGTGTCTCGATGTCTGTGACTGCGGGTGTCTCACCCGTGTTGGAAGCTGCCCCCTCCATCGGAGATGACATACTTAAAGGGGTACGGGGGGTTGGGGGGGTATCCCAATCTTCTTCCCAGACGGGATTCCAATCCTCCAAGTAATCTGGGTTGCCTGGGGACCGTGCGTTAATAGGCTGGATACTCGGAACAATGGGAAGAGTACCGCCTACAACTGGTACCTCGGGAGCAACAGAGGATTGAGAACCTTGGTCACTTATGCCGGAAGTTGATGGGTCAGCCAGGATGACCAGACCCCTTGGAACTCTTAAAGGAAACTACCGATAAAAGCCTACTCAAAACTATCGCACACAAGACCTAGAAGAGGTGATGTTATCGTGGCCAAATTAATTTTAAGACGCAAGGACCAAACTTGACCTTTTCATATTTCAGGAGTCGAGAAAAGGACAAAGATGACTCCAGTCTCCTTCGAATGTTTAATGAGCACGAAGTGACAAGACGCTCACAGGCACCTTTTCGTTTAGGGAGTCCGAAAAGGATCAAAAGCGACTGCTCTGGAACTCTAGGTAGAGGGTGTGCCAAACTCTTCGCAAAACCACAGAATACTTTTTAGGGTACGGGTGGTCAATCTTCGTGAATGCTGTGTTCACTGCATTGCGAATTGTAGGGCGGCCGACTCGGCTTCCTATGGATAAAGGATAAAAGCCTAGTGGGGTCTCCCTATATACTCGACGGTACGTGGGAGCGCAATCCGTATTAGACCACTATCGAGTCACAGAAGGAGGAATCACCCAACCTAATGTGAAACAACAGTGACTATGTTTTAAGACGCCGGAACACGTCTCTATCCTAGACCTCTAAATATTTGCATTTAGTTCCAATGCGTTTTTAGATTCATTTGGTTCATTTTATAGTTGATCTTGAGATTAAGTTTCGATTTCAAGCTCTATCGTATGTTCGCTCACAATTACTTAGATGCAATCTATATGCAAAAGAATTTCGTTTCGTTCGATGAATTCTAGCTACGAGAGAGCGAAGAATTTCGAATAGAAACAAACAAGCAGCTAAATGCAACTAAAGCGAGGAAAGGAAACTTTTCTTTTGAAAATGCAAATCAATGAAATGTTCTTTTCCTTTTCGAATTTTAAAGCAAGCTACTAATTCGTTTTCTTTTAGTGACATAAAACACCTAAAGGAATTTGGAGGAACTTGAACACCAAGTAAACTACTTAATGAGAGCACACGAAGTTCCCGAAAACACTCAACCAAAGTCTCGAAATCAAAAGGAAACAAGGCAATGCACGAGCTATGTGATCTAAGCTCTGCAAAACAAGCAAGGATCGCAAGCAAGGAGGAAGCGAAAAAGACCACTTGGAAGCACAATCCAATACACTCTGACAATCACTGAAAAAATGCGAAAACGAGTCTAGAACGAGCTGGTCAATCAAGCAAACAGGGATCCTCACGGGAGGCTTGACACACACACACGGCCACTAGATGTCCTAGGGTTCAGAGTGCGAAATCAATAGAGAAAAGCAAACATCCGACGGACCAGAGTCGCAACCAGTCAATTAGAGACCCAAACGCAATCCAGTAATCGCAAAAGTAAGGATGAAAACACGAACCAAGCAGCTAGAAGGGAAGTTGTTTGCAAACTTAAAAACCAAGCAAAACGAAACCCTATGGAGTTGAGCTCCGTAATCAAACAGTTCAAAGTTCAGAGAGTGAAAAACAAGTCATCAGACAAGCGGGGAGAAGAAGGGAAAGTCACAGCAAGAGGTTCAGGAGGTCAATTTGGACAAAAATGAGTTTTTCAGGATCAACGCGGGTAGCCTTCAGCAACTTGGCGCTGACAGGGGGAGGCCTTCAGCAACTTTGCGACGTCAGCGCGGAAAGTCAGGGAAAAAGCGCGCTGCCCTAGGACCAACGAGGTCAGCGCGGATATTAAGCACACAGACGCGATGACCAAAATCGCAAAGAAGAGGGGGCGCGATGTCAGCGCGGAAGAACACGAATAAAGTGCGCTGCCCTTGAAAACGAGGTCAGCGCGGCTGTTAGACGTACAGGCGCGATGAAGAGAAAACCAAAGAACAGAGTCGCGATGTCAGCGCGACTGTTCCGAAATAAAACGCGCTGGGAGTAAAAAACAAGGAAAGCCAAAATAAAAACTTCCCAAACCAAAGGCAGGAGCTTTTTTTTTAATAAAGACGCTTTCCAGAAACACCCAGAAAGTTCATAAGCAATAAAGACAATCCCAAAAACCCAAAAAGAGATCAATCAAAGCCAAACACAAAAGTGGACTCAAGAGACAAAAAGGCTGGTCCCCAGCGGAGTCGCCAAATTGTTGGAGAGGTAAATCCCCTCTACGGATAGAGGCGATCCCTACTAGCCCAATAGGGGTCTAGCAACAATCACACAATGCTGCCACGCATGTTCCTAGTTACAATTAAACAAGAAGTAAGAGCACCTACTTTTACTAGATTTCACGCTTGCGTTTGCCTTCTCTTCGTGTGTGCAGGTGTCCGTTCCCGGGGATCGCGGAGGACTGTGACCAGCCGAAGCGAAGGAGCGAAGGAGACATCTCTTCGTCCAACGACAGCGCAGGAATCCAAGTAGGTGCTCTTACTTCTTGTTTAATTGTAACTAGGAACATGCGTGGCAGCATTGTGTGATTGTTGCTAGACCCCTATTGGGCTAGTAGGGATCGCCTCTATCCGTAGAGGGGATTTACCTCTCCAACAGTCATCATGAGCACAATTGCCATAGTTATGAGTTAATGATGGATAAAATGCCCCCATATAGGGTGCAGGTAGAAACCTAACCCCCGTACCAAGGTGCCGGGGGATCGCGAGGCCAATATCAGGGGTGTGGAAGAGGCTGAGGTGGAGGAGGACTTGGTCGAGGCCAGGGAGAGGTCCTTTATTAAAATTTTGGAGGACTGGGACACTACGCATGAGATTTCCTGAATCGGACGGGTCTATCATGTCGATAGTATACTCAGTTTGACCATGCAACTAAAGATTGCCTCATGTTGCTAGCTAGCATACGTGAAAAGGGGGCACATCTTTCGCAGCTAACTCAGAACCTATAGATGATGAAGACTAAGCATCGTGAAGAGGATCCTAAGGTAAATATTATGCTGTGGAGTGGGATGATGATTGGTGAAGATAGGGGGAAGAAGCCTAAAGAAAATGAATGGATCTACAAAGCTCCAGAAAATGAGGTCGAGTTTGATCTGAAGCATAAACAAGAATCATTTATGGAAGCAAAGAAAAGCTTCACTGAGGCGTACAATTCAGGAAGTCAAGATAAGCCAGCTAAAGAGATGGACCCTTCCATGCTTACTACTTTCTTGGAGACCTGTATGAAGTTGTTGTGCCACAGCAAGGCTATGAAAGGAATACAAGAATTGATAAATAAGTGTGCCGAGAAATAAAACACTCCGGATGGACTACATGTAGTTAGGAAGATTGGTAAGAATAGGGTAAGAATAGTGCCTGAGATGAGTCTCACTACGCAGAAAGGAGAATATGAGATGGATCAATTAATTCTAGATATGGGGTTGGACGGAAATGTTCTACCTAAAAAAACATGGGAAAGGATGGGTACACCTATGCTGCAGTGCTCTCCGATTCAGTTAAGGATGGAAAATCAACAGAAAATCATCCCCATGGGAATATTGCAGGGAGTGACAGTGGATATTAAGGGTGCAAGTGCATTGACTGACTTCAAAGTGATAGATATTGTGGATGACAACAATCCCTACCCTGTGCTCCTTGGGATCGATTGGGCCAATGACATGAATGGGGTAATCAATTTGAAGAAGTGGAAGATGATATTTGACAAGAAATCACTCCACGTAGTAGTGCACCTGGACCTTGTAGAAGGACCACGCTATACTAGACGGATCAACGATTATGAAATAGATGATGACTTGGACCAGATTTATAAGATAGCAGCGCGAGATCAGGATTGGTTGAATCCGACTACGGATGTACATATTGCATGGGACTGCGAAAGCTCTTTCACTTCAGATTCAGATGAGGAGTTGGAATACTGTAGAACCAACTACATGAAGTATCTACGCTGCACTGTAATATGATGACCAAGTCGCTACACTGTGTATCATCAGAGGTGTTATCACTCAGAATTTCCTTTGAATTTATAGGAAGAAGGCATAAGCCAAGGTAACCACAAACCAATCTTTTAAGTATGGGTTCTAGCCAACCTATACTCACAAGGGGCTATCTCTTTATAATTTAACTTTGTTTTTATGGGATCTTAGGCTAGTTATTAAAGTTCTGTAAGGTTTTGATTTTGAAATTGAGGTTGGGTGGTGGAATTCTTGGAATAGATGGATAGAGCAAGGTTTTCAAGCCATTGGGCTATGGAGTCAACTAAAGGATTCCAGGACTGGACCAGATCATTAAAGGGAATGTCTATAGGGCAAGCTAGCAAAACAAAAGGGAAATATTTAGGCCAAAACCAGGGTGAAAGGGCACTTAAGAATCCCTAGACCAGGATCAGAATGAGGAACAGGGGGTAATCATATGCAAAGTGCAATGAAGAATCCTTTCCTATAGATCAGAGAAGGTTACCTAAACTAAGGAGCAACGAATAATTCCTTAACTCAAGTATTAGGAGAACATTGATAAAGTATAACAGTCAAGACATATTGCATTAAAGCAATTTGTTGGGTCCCTATAATACTAGTGATTACCCCATTACTATTGTAGTTATACCCCTTATTAATATTGTTGTGCCCCTATTGCCCCCATATTGTTATTATTTTGCCCCATAGAATCCCTCTATTGTTATTTTTGTGGCTTTATATTATTATTGTTAGGTCGGTTGGATTATATTGTGACTCCTTAGACTCATATATATAGAAAGGAGGTTTTGTCATTTGAATCATCAAAGAATTGTTCATTTATGTAATGTAAAGGAGGTTGTCCCCTCGAAGAGGCTGAATTCTAAGGCGTTGATCTATCTTTTCTATCTTTTCTTGAGCTGGTTTCATAACACAATTTCTGAAATATCATTCCATATTATAACTTTTAGAATTTAAGAGATACATAAAAGATTTATGAAAACATAAGAAAACACAACATTACACAAGGAAGAATACTTATTTGATATTCGCTTTACATAGGAATCCTGCAAAATATCTGATCTTTATTCCTTGGTCCAGCAAGCCAATCCAGTCATTGATACAATAGAATTTTGAGTTTGAAAGAAGAAGTCTATAAAATGTCTTTGAATCTGCCCTGCATACTTCAAAATGTGAAGTATTTATACAAAAAATGATTACAAAATATCTCATAACAGTTTGATATTTAATCTAGGAAATAAAAAATATCTTCAAGCATGAAGATAGAGACAGTTGGAAAACTACATCATGTTGTCCCTTTTATTGTGGTGTTGCTAGCTCTTTATGTTGAGTTGTGAGCCTTTTAGGTTGGCTGGTAATAGTGGTGTTTCTACGCTGGAACCTTTTTTCCTTTGATATTTTACTAATACTCTTTGACTCTGTCACTCTTTGACCCTGCTGATCTACCTTTTACTTATTTCATCTGGCTGCTTTCAGATTTACTGTGGTAAATTTATGATGTAAAACTTTTTATAGTAAATTTTTAATTTTCTCCCACCATTCTACCTCAGGTAATTTTAATTTTAACATTATCCTATAAATTTCATCTGCCTCTGTGTACCTTGAAAAATTGGGCTTGGTAAGAAACAGATGTTTCACCTCATGTTCTAGGAAAAATAGGTTATCCAATGTATCATACAGTACTTTACCTGTTGACAAGGATTTGATAATTGATGTGCGTGCCTGTTCCTTTGCCAATCTTCTTAACCTATCAACATAATCCAAATATGTCTTAAGCTTATCATTGATGACCATTAGACTTGGAAGGCCTTTCTCCCTTAAAATTTGAAACTTAGCCATGAACTTGTCGATGGCTGCCTGCATGGTGTGGCACTTCTCTTCTAGGTTAAGGATGAGGTTTGTTTTGGAAAGAATCTTTTTAATTTCCAGGATGGCTTCAGTTATATCCTCTATGTCAAGTTCATAGAGCTGATACCTGTTCTTACTATTCAAAAAGTGAATGAGTCTATTTGCATCCTCAGGTTTGTCTCCCAGTTCTTCTTTTACCTTTGCAATAGCTTCAGTAGCTACCTTCACTACTTCTGTCTGATCAAATATTACTTGTATTGATGGCCAAATTTCATTGACAGAGTCAATGATATTGGCCCAAAGCACCTGCTTAATCTTCCCTAGTGGTTTCTGCAGTGTCAAGTCTTTTTCTAGGACTTCGATTTTATCATCCATCCTTTTGGCCTTTTGTGTTTCTTCCCTTTGGTAAATTTGGGCAAGTTTATAGTCAGTCTCTAAACTTGCCACTTTCTTGTTTAACTTCTTGAGCTCTATTGCCTGTATGGACATATCCTCCATGGCTTTTACCAATTCTACTATCTTCTCAGTTGATGTTCCTGCTGTTTTAGTAGCTTCAGTACTGATTCACAGTGTTGTGGCTGGTGGAGTTGTAGGTGCCAATGATTCTGCCATTGCATAAGGAACTGTTGTTGACACTGTGGGAATGGCAGTACTAGAAGTGGTTTCCAGGTCAATCTATTTGGATTGAATCAAAATGTCCAATTTTTTTTCTGTTTCCTTGAGTTGGTCATTTAGCTTTAGGACTAGGTCCATAAGCTCTTCATGTCCCTTTTGGGTTTCAGGACCTCCATGGTTTGTGGATGATGCAGTTGAGGAAATTTGAGCTGCTTCATTAGTGTAGCTATATCATCATTCTTCTTCTTTATTATTTTTTCTGTGGAATTTACATCTTTGGGATCGTGTCCCAACTCTATTACTAAGTCCTCCAAGGCCTTGATTCTCGTATCTTCGGCCTATGAAGAGGCCTTCTCCAATTGGAACTGTGCTGATACATTATTCAGGGAGTTCTGTAGTTGGTGCACAACAATGGCTTTCCTTGTCAAGGTGGAGTATATCATCTCCCCTCTCTGTTTGTGCAGCTCAATTTGGTCAATAGGATGAATGTCCTTTGCCATTACTTCGAGGTCTATTTTTTTCAAGTTTGATGTTGTCCTTGGCTACTGAGTAGTTGGTTTGATGAATGTCATTTTCATTTTTCCCTCCTTGACATCAAAAGCTGACATGAGCTTGGTTTGATTTGTAGGTGTCATCTTTAAATATTGTGCATAGGTTTGGGCTTTCAGCCTCTCATTCCTAGCCTTGATCTCCTTGTACCTTTCTTTTATATCTTGGTCTTTTTTTGCTGGCATCCTAGAGGAGGACACCTCAACACTTTGTTGCCTAACCATCATTTGAGTTCCTGAAGTTGATGGTTCCTGCATACTTCCTGATGGGGTGGCATGCCTAATCATATCTCTTTTCGAGCCTGTAACCTCAATTGTTTCTTCTGTAAATTCCTATTTAGAGATAGGGTTGACTCTTTGTCTTTTAGCCTGGCTTGTTTCTGCATCTGTTTGTGAAGTAGTGGCCCCTTCCCTATTTCTTTTTAGGTTTTTCTCCTCATTTAGAGGAGTCTGTAGGACTGGTGGGGTACTCATAGTCGCCTCTGGTACCTGAGTTTGTTCTGACACCTCTGATAGTTCTGGTACCTCTGAACCTTCTTGTCTCCTGGCCACTTTGATTCTCCTCGCACCTGCAGGAAAGAACTTTCGTCAATATTTTTTTCCAGGTCTATGAGTGCATTTTCAACATCTACTTTGGTGCTGTCATGGTCTACTAAAGTCCCTTCTACCCACTCTGATTGGTTTGGAAAGGCTTCAATTTTAGGAATGGGGTGATGGATAAAAGGTCCTAGCTTGACCTTTTGTCTCTTTTTAGTGATGAACTCCAAAGGGTCATACCTCTAGGTAAAACTACTTTGGAAATTCATGCTTTGTAATATCATGTTAGCTTCTTGGCATGCTTCCCTTGAGTTACAAATAAAGGGTTCTAATTGGTCTTTGATCTTGAAGTTGGCCTTCTTCTTGGCATTTAAAAAAATTGTTTCATCAGCACTGATAATCTATCTATAATATTCCAAAGAAAATAACCTCATTGGGAGGTATTTAGGGAGCTTGTATGGTGCTAGAAAGCATGCATAGATCCCGATTTTTGTATGGTTTTGGTACAAGTACCAATCCCCTAATTTGGACTGTTTGGATAATTGCAGGATTCTTTGTATGTTTGAAATTATCCTTGGAGGAAGACTCCCTATCAAAATTGTCACAACTGGATACACAAATAGGTCAATGAAGTCAGAATATGAGTATGGGGACTCATATCTATGTATTAATGGAGTCTAGAAGCTTATTGGCCTAGGGTTGCCTTTTGTATCCGGCTTTTGGAGAGTGATTGGGAACTTTTCTACTTGGAAGTATAGGAAAAGGTGGTACAAAACAAAGGAGTATTTGAATACTCACTCACTGCTCATTCTAAGGAATTGCTCATGCATCCTATTGGCTATAAAATTGGCAAAATCATAGATAACAGTAGTGGGCTGTCTTGGAGACATGAAAGATAGGGCTATTTCATCAATGAATTCACTGGTAGTATAACCTAGGACTCTAGATTTCATTGCTACAATGTCCTTCCCAAATGAGGAAAATATGGAAGACACATATGGGGGAGGATCTGTTGGGATATGCTTTTCGTTTATCACAAAGGTTCGGAATATTTCTGCAAGTTTGGAAGTGGTAAGATGGGGAATTTTTCTAATAGGTCTCCAATTGACATAGGGGTTAGGTTTTGTCCTGGTTGAAATTGCAACATTTCATTGATAGATTCAATAGTGATGGTGAAAGGTATGGTCTGGTTAGGGGACATCACTGCTCTTTGACTAGGGATATAGTTTGCATGACAATAATGGACAATTTAAGGGAAAATGTGGACTTCAGGGAATTGGTACTTGGGCAAATTGGATTCCCAATTTTGTCAGCATGGTTCAAATATTGGTCTCTGTACCAACAGTATAGTTTGAGTGGGGATTTTGTAACAGAGGTGTCTTTTATTTGAAAGTCCTTATCTGCCACGGGGAGGTTGTCTACGTCCAGATGAGGAGTGGAAATTGGTCTAACGTCCATGGAAATAGGGGCAGCCATCCTCAGTTCTTGTGGATTTGAGAATCGAGGTGATTTACAGAGTTTTAGGGCAATGATGGTTCTGTGTAGAGTAGGCATAAGTTACTTGAGTTTCTTCAGTTAATTTTTACTTTAACTAAGAAAACTCATCGACTGGTTCTGAAATTGACAGGGTTTTCCAGTGCATTATGGCTTAAATACTTGGAATTGAGGAGAACAAGTTCTGAATCAAGTAATTGGCAACTGCAAATGGTAAAAAAGGCTCAGTGTAGGCTGGGAAGCAAATCGGGTGCTCTGTGGCGTCTTTAGGGTGGAAATTGGACGTAGATGGCAACTTCGACATTCACAGGTTTGTGCACGGAAGATTGCAGTTTGAAAATAATGGTAAAACAAATGATTTGGGGTTTTTGGCTTTATGCACAAAGTCAAATTTTTGGTGAGTGAGGTGAACAATGGTTGTTTTGGCATTTAGCGGGGTCAATAGTGACAGTTTGTCGTGTAGCAGGTAGGTGGTAAGTGGTTTCCATCACACCGCTTTTGGGCGTTGTGTGGTATTGGGGGGGAGGCCACCCGATTCCATACACTAAGTGACACGTAGTATCAGGGGCCCGACAGAAAGCAACTTTATAGGGTGGGTAAAGTTCAGACATTGGGTCCGCCCGATATGGGTGATAGTCGTCAGATGTGATGGGAGGCGATCACATAGTGATCGAGCATGGGAATTGTAAGGAGGCTAATGGAGGGGCCCGACTGGTGATTTATGTGCAACGATTTTCAATTAAACGATAGATTAAGGTGGGGTTACGGCATCGGGATCCTTAGCGGAAGGATTTACTTAATTAATCACAGATCGATTAATTAAATAGACTTTGTCGGGGTTTGGGTAAAGTATAGTTTATATTTTAAACTAGGTATAGGGATATTAAAATAAGGGATTTTAATAGAAACATTCGAGAAAGGGTTTTTATTGGGAATTAATATATATAAAACTTAGAAATTAATATGGAAATGGCGAAAACGAAATTGTGCTAAGCATAATGTATTTTTTGCTTTTTGTTTGCTTTTTGCACACATGCATTATATCTTAGGCTAAATTATTTTTGTGGGTTTGTGGGAAAAGGGGTTTTTTTCATGGGGGTGATTACTTTTCCTAGGAAAATAGTGTTTAATCCTTAGAAAAAGGCGTTTTTTAGGGAAATGAGGGAAATGAAGGGGGATGAATGAACTAAAGGGGGGGATGATTTTTATGAAGGGATTTTAGTACTTATTGCCTTTTTACTCATTGAGCCGAGGGTCTGATCCCTCCAAAAGTTAGAGAACTACTTTGAGCCTCTTTGACTTAAAGGTTTGGGTACTTTGAACTTTTTTTATGGTAAATTAGTAAAGTTAAAGGGTAAAATAAATTGGGGAAGTTAATTAATTGACTTTGTAAACTTTGCACACTCACATTTTGAACTTTCATGATGAGAATGATAAATATGCTTCTTGTCTAACAATCATCACAACTTCTGGCACCTTTCTTCTGCTTACCCATCTACTCATCCTACCATTTTTACTTCTCTTTATTAAGGTGCATTTAAGCTAGCAAACCATTATAAACATTTTTCTTTTCTTTACAATAGAAATCTAGCTAAGTCTAACCTTATTACATCGAAGGGCTCAGATTCAACAATGGATCTCCTTTTATTCACTCTACCTAATCTAATTAACTGCCAAGTTTACACTGTTTTGTCAGATTTTCATTCTCTATCTATAGACATGAAATTGAAAACATGAAATAGCCAAGTTTAAACATTTTGACTATCATGGACTGTGGAATAAGCAAAAAACTGCACAAAATCATTATTGAAGATAAAGTAGCTAGGAGTGGCATTTTGGCTTGCTCACTTTCATGGTCCTTTTCTTTTTATTTAGGTTCATATTTTTTTTATCTTTTTTTGACCTTTTTTGTTGATTTTGTCTTTTGATTATTCTTTTAGGACATACCCTCTTTACATATTTTAATTTTTTGAATATGGAAAACATTTGCACAAGCAAAGGTGATCCAAGGATTTTTTGCTTATAGATGTATTAATGAATCACATGTAGAAATTGCATCTTAACCACAAAAACTTAATGTCACATGAGAGAAGAAGAAGAAACACATAAAGCATGAGAAGAAGACAACAAGCTTGATAACGGAGTTCGTCCAACTTGGACTACATCTCTGAGCCCTGCTCGATCAATGGGGAGGCCTTCATTCATTAAATGGCATGAAAAGAAGAGAATACAATCATCAGTTACATAAAAGGAGTCTTATACCTCCATTCTGAAAAATGGCTGAGAAATGTAGAACTCAGATGGAGAAACATATATCACCACTACGTTCGTGGCGTCAAGAAGGGTAGAAACCATATAAAATTTGTCCAATTTCGATAAAATGAGCTCTCACCCCTCCTGCAAGCTACTGCCTTGAACTGCATGCAAATTCCTCTCCTCCTCACACTTTCTTCATTAATCAGGCTTTATAATCATTGATTTGTTACAGGCACACTTAAATTGGGGGTTTGTTCATTTAAAATGGAAGTCATTCTAAAGGAAGGATCGGCGAGCCGACCGTCTGACCTTTCTATGCAACAAACCCTGAAAATAGGCCCTTTTCCATTAAAAGCAATAATACACAGAAAACACTAGAAAAATTGAAAACCCAGACTTCAAATTTTATCAAATCAGGTCTATAAACCCATCAGGTCCGGCCCTTTATTGCTGTTGGCATATTGCGCTATCAATGGCCCTTTATATTGGGGATCACTGATCACCAATATCACCAATCGTCGATCACTGATGTCGCCGATATCTGCGTATCGCTATTGGCCCCGTTGCAATATCGGCATATCGCAATCACTACGGCCCTCGGTATTTCCTTATACCTTGGCATTCGCCGATGCCGATTTCCTTAAGTCACCGATATTGCATATAGCCTGCTCCCAATTGCAATTGGTTGGAGATCGCTGATCGGGGGTTCCTACCGCCCAACCTTAGGTCTACCATTTGGACTCCTCCAATTGTGATTTGCCTTATAAGGCTTTTAGACTAATTTTCAGAAGAAATGCCTCTTTTTTCAAAGGAACAAAAGAAAACTCTTTCCGCAATAACTTCATCATCCGAAGTCCATTTTAGCCCATTCAAGTTGTAGTAGATTCAAAATGAAAAGATCTACACAACGAGACTATTTCCAGAAGCATCCTTGGACTTGCATTTTCCCCTATTTCTTGCAAGTCAACTTAGAACTTTGAATGCTTCTATCTCCTTCATTCGGACATAGATTGGAGTGTCGTTTGCACTGTTGGAATCAGTGTGACGAGCACTTCAATCTAATGTCAAGATGATTGAATTTCTGCCACTTTGAATTTTGAGCTTTTCCCATGCCATTGTGTCTAAGGATCCACCTGGATCAATCCTCCCCATTGAGGATCTTTTGGACTACCAAAAGCTTTTATTAGTCAATTGGTGAGTGAGGGAATCGTTCCCTCACTCTTTCCTTCTCCAGCCATTTTGCCTTGCTGGGGTGCATCCCCTTGAAACCAACTCGAAGGTATTCCACATCTCCTCATCATAAAGTCCTGGTTCTTCTTTCAAGGATGATGTCTTCAGGTAACTCATCGAGATACTTTGGTGCAAAACCATCAACTGTAGGAACTGTGCCCACTCCTCAGTGTCCATAATCAATGGTGGCTCATACAAATTTATGTTCTCCACATTCACTACAGAGTACATTTGCATATATATATCAGCAAGTCGAGACGAAAGGCATTATTTCTAGTCTTCTCCAAAATTGTGAATGGACCATACTAAATTGGTCGCAGCTTCTTCCCTTCTCCCTTCATCTAATCCTTGTTGATATGGAACCACACTTTGTCGCCCACTTGGAATTGATGGTCGACTCGGTGTTTGTCATGTCGAGCTTTGTAACGGGCTTGAATTTTCTCCAACTTCTCTTGTACTACTTGGTGAATCAACTAGATCTGCTGAATGAACTGTTGTGCTTTGTCCCTGTCATTACATCCACTAGAATCATCTTCCCTTCCAAAGACCATATCAAAAGTGTCCTTTGGCAGGTAACCAAAACATGTCTCAAATGGTGAACACTGCGTAGATGAGTGCACTGCTTGGTTGTAGGAATGTTGCACATATGGGAGATGCTCATCCCACAACTTAGGATGTTTCCCACAATAGCCTCATAACAAGTGTACCACGATGTGATTTACAACCTCTATCTCTCCGCCAGTCTGTGGATGAAATGTCGTGCTTCTTTTCAACTTGGTGTCCATCATCTTCCACAAGTTGTTCCAAAAATATCTGAGAAAGAGAGAGTCCCTATCTGGCATAGTCAATGTGGGCAACCCAAAATGGACCCAAACATGTCGAAAGAAAAGATAAGCAGTATGCTCTATAGTGATCTGTTTTTTACAAGGCATTAAAATAAACATCTTACTAAACTGTCAACGATGAGATACAAATAGTCATGAATCTTTCTAGAAAAGTTCAAACCTCCTACAAATTCCATCGACACACTTTCCCATGGGCGACTCGGAATAGGGAGTGGTGTGTAGAGTCCGAGTTTTCTATTGGAGGGCTCTGAAACAGAACACATCACACAACCCTTTACATAGTGAGTCACAATGTTCTTCATATGAGGCAAAAAACAAAATCTTTGTACATGACATAAAGTTTTTTTGACACCAAAGTGTCCAGACACAAGAGAGGTATGGGCCTCTTGAATTACATGTACTGGTTCCCCTATGGGAATGCCCAATTTTCCAAGGTGATACAACAGTTTCCTTTGCAAGTGATAGTTGTCCACCTGTGAACCATGGGTTAGTTTTGCATATATATCCTTAAAGTCATCATCGTTAGCATATTGTTTAGCATAACTCTCAAAAGATAACAAAGCATTATGAAAAATAACAAAAGCAGAAATAGGAGGGCGAGATAGCATATCGGCCACTTTGTTGCTAGTGCCATTCTTATACTTTATTACCAGATGAAACTGTTGAAGAAAACCCATCCACCTGAAATGACGAGATTGTTGCATCTTGGTTTGTGACTGAAGGTACTGCAAGGGCTGATGATCCATATGGATGATGGTCTGCTTGCTGATCATGTAGTGTTTCCAATTTTTCACACTCTACACCAAGGCATAAAGCTCCTTGTCATAAGTGGGATAGTTTATCATAGCCTTAGAGAACTTCTCAGAATGGTAACATATTGGCTTCTTTTGCTGCAACAGTACAACTACCATGGCATATCCATTGGCATCGATTTCAATCTCAAATGGCTGTTGGAGATCTGGTAAGGCTAAGACTAGTGTGGTGTTGATTTTTTCCTTCAATGTTTCAAATGACTTCTACTTTTTTCCTCCCCATTGAAAGACCTGTTTCACACTTGTCAATGTGCGTAGAGGTGCTGCAATAATAGAGAAATGCGCAATAAATATCCTCCAATACTGGATTGCACCTAAAATGTTGTGGACCTCGATTACACTAGTAGGATTAGGCCAATTTCCAATTGCTTAAACTTTAGAAGGATCAATTTTTAACTAACCATGACCAACAATGTCACCTAGGTAAACCAAAGAGGTTTTCTTGAACTCACACTTTGACAATTTCACATAGAGTTTTTCTTTTTTCATTACATCAAGCACTTTCTTCACATGACACACATGCTCATTCCAACTTTTACTAAAGACAAGGATATCATCTAGATATACAAGAACAAATTCATCAATGAAAGGCCTAAAGAGATCATTCATGACCCTCATAAAAGTGGTTGGAGCGTTGCAAAGTTCAAATGGCATCACCATCCATTCGAACAACCCATATTTGGTCTTGAAGGTGGTTTCCAAACATCCTGCTCTATAATTTGGACCTGGTGATAACCACTACGCAAATCCAATTTGGTGAAATAAATAGCATTCTTTAACTGATATAATAAGTCATCAATGCATGGAAGAGGGTAACAATTTTTCATCGTGATTTTATTTAGTGCTTGTTAATCCACGCACATCCTCCATGTGCTATCTTTCTTTGGGACTAAGACAATCAGTGAGCCACATGGAGAAGTGTTCGACCTAATGACCCCTTTGTCTAGCAATTCCTGCACTTGTTTTTTGATTTCCTCCATCTCAATGGTTGAGATCGTGTATATGCCAATATTTGGTAAAGGAGTGTCATGCTGCAAATGCATCTAATGTTGAATTTCCCTCTTTGGAGGTAATCCCTTCAGTTCTTGAAACATCTCATCATAGTTAGAAATTAATTCACATAATTCCTTCTTATGCTCCTGATCACAACCCTGGAAAGCATCGGCTAATTCTGCATCTTTTCCCCTTACAACCATAAGCATGCAACCCTTACTAGAATTCACCAACCTTTTCATTTGTCCTACACTTACAAGGTTGGCATTGATTTTAGTTTGATGAGCCCTTACAATATACTTTACCCCATATTTTGTGATTTGGTACTTTTTTTCATGATGGAAGAAGATCGCCTTTCTATCATATAGATATGGAATCCCTAACACCATGCCACAGATATCCAATGGTATCACATCAATTTCTACTTCATCCACTAGCTTAGAAGTGATCACAAATTTTACTTTACACTGCTTAGTTACATTCAATTTTGCTTTATCATGTATCCATCCAAGCGGGCAAGGTTTCAGATGTGGTTTTGTTTCTAAGCCGAGTTTCTTTACCAAGGATTCTGCAATGAAGTTTTCTTGGGATCTGGTATCAAATAGAGTTTCCACTTTAGTATGATTTACAACAACTCTAATATGAAATAAATCAATTCTCTTTCGTTCATTAAGAAGGGACTCATTTACTGAATTGGTGCCTTCATGTGATTTAGAAGTAACATGAGGTGAAAGAGTACCTTTTTTTCCTATTGCTGTGATTAATGCTTCATCCCCCAAAATAGATCCAAGGTCTTGCTGCGCAGTTGCCACTGTCTTCTGCTTGTCTTTTCCTCCAAACTTATTTGGTCTCTTTTCTGGATACATTTTCCAACAGTGATCATCATCGTGACCTTCCTTTTTGCAGTGATTGCAATAAGGCTTTTCAACTTCTTCTTTCTTGGTCGATGTCATCTTCTTCTCCTTTCCTTTCCATTTCAATTTAGATTTGCCATTGGGAGGTTTGAACGGTGGTTTTTTGGAATGATCATCTCTTTAATTTTTTCCCCTGTTCTCGATATGAATTACCTTCATGCTGGTTGAGTCAATAGTAGTTGGTTCAAACAACAATAATGAATGCCTAATGTAATTATGTAATGATCCAATGTACTTAGTTACTACTTCAGGTGTATCAAGTGCAATACCCAAATTAAGTGTTTGCTTTCTAAACTCCTTTGTAAAACTCTGAACATCCTGACCTTTGCCTTGCCTTAAATACTACCAATTCATTAATGATTTTTTCTTGTAACCCAAGGGATAAAATTGTTCCTTTAATGCAGAAATAAAATTAGGTCATGAGGAAAAGAGGTTACCCACATTCTTATTGCTTTGAAATTTGCTCTCCCACCAAACGAGAGCAGTGTTGCTTAGTAGTAGAGAGGACAACTAAATCTTTGCCTCATCCTCCATGATCTACTAAATCCTGCAGTAGACCTCAATCTGCCTAATCCAATTATTAAGCTTATCTATGTTACTTTCACCATTAAACATGGGAAGATCAAACTTAACATCTAATTTAAAGAAGGGTTTCTTGGATGCATCCCTGGCATTTCTATGATTATGGTGGTAAGAGGAAGAAGAACTTTCACTTGTGGAAGGAGAAGGAGGGGGTTCTTCTCCACCATTTCTATGTTCTGAACCTTGTTCTTTTGGTTTTCTCTCTTTTTCTTTCTCCAACCTTGAAAGAAACTGACCGATATTCTTTGCCATCAAATAGAAGGTCTTACGGAAATTGTGTTCCTCTTCAAGATGAGCCTTGTCTTCAGCCATGTTTCTCCTTTGATGTGCATGCCCCACTTCAGGATCGAAACGCTCTAGTTCCCCTTTGCCTCTTTGGAGCTTGTTTCTTGTTAGCATACAAACATGCAATTCACATCTAAAAATACCTACTCTGATGCCACTTGATCCAGGGATCTTTTGCTTGTAGATTTATTAAAGAATCACATGTAGAAATTGCAGCTTAACCGTAGAAATTTAATGTGCACATGAGAGAAGAAGAAGAAACACATAAAGCATGATAAGAAGACAACAAGCTTGATAACGGAGTTCCTCCAACTTGGACTACGTCTTTGGGCCCTACTCGATCAATGGGGAGGCCTTCATTCATTAAATGGCATGAAAAGAAGAGAATACAATCATCTGTTACATAAAAGGAGTCTTATACCTTCATTATGATAAATGGCTGAGAAATGCAGAACTCAGATGGAGAAACAGATAGCACCACTATGTTTGTGGCATCGAGAAGGGTAGAAACCATATAAAAGTTTCCCAATTCAGACAAAATGAACTCTCACCCCTCCTGCAAGCTACTGCCTTGAACTATGTGCAAATTCCTCTCCTCCTCGCACTTTCTTCATTCATCGGGCTTTATAATCATTGTTTTGTTACAAGCATGCTTAAATCAGGGGTCTATTCATTTAAAATGGAAGTCATTCTAAAGAAAGGATCAGTGGGCTGACCGTCTAACTTTTCTATGCAAAAAACCTAAAAAATAGGCCCTTTTTCCATTAAAAGTGATAATACACAAAAAAGGCTAGAAAAAACGAAAACTTGGACTTCAAATTTTATCAAATTGGGTCTATAAACACATTGGGTCCAACCCTTTATCGCTGTCAGCATATCATGCTATCAATAGCCCTTTATATCGGGGATCATCGATCGCTGATCACCAATTGTCGATATCGCCGATCGCCGATCACCGATGTCGCCGATATTGGCGTATCGATATCGGCCCCATCGCAATATCGAAATATCGTAATCACTATGGCCCTGGGTCTTTCCTTATACCTTGGCATCCACCGATGCCGATCGCCTTAAGTCGCCAATATCGCACATAGCCTGGCCTCGATTGCAATTAGTAGGATATTGTTGATCGGGGGTTCCTTCTGCCTAGCGCTAGGTTCACCCTTTGGACTCCTCCGATTGCGATTTGCCTTATAAGGCTTTTAGACACATTTTTAAAGAAATGCCTCCTTTTTCAAAGGAAAAAAGGCAAACTCTTTCTGCGATAACTTCATCATCTAAAGTCCATTTAGCCCATTCAAGTTGTAGTAGATTCAGAATGAAAAGATCTATGCAACGAGACTATTTATAGGAGCATCCTTGGACTTTCATTTTCCTTGTTTCCTGCAAGTCAAACCAGAACATTGACTACTTCTATCTCCTTCATTCGGACTCGGATTGGAGTGTCGTTCGCACTATTGGAATCAGTGTGATGAGCACTTCAATCTGATGTCAAGATAATTGCCTTTCTGCCACTTTGAATTTTGAGCTTTTCCCATGCAACTATGTCTGAAGATCCACCTGGATCAAAAGGTATGTACAATATTACAAGTTTCAATCTTATTCATGCAGAATTATGACTCCTATTGATATAGGAACCTAATAGTGGCTCCACTTGGGGATGGAATTTCCTGGTGAAATGTCAAGAACTTTGTAGATCAGTGGCCTTCTGAATTACTGTGATCTTTCCTTGCAACATTTTCCTTAATGCTTCTGAATTATTACTATTTATGACAGTAAAATATTTAAAGCTTAGGGCCTTCTCTTCGGGCTTCAACTTCAAAAATTCACCATCCAATCAACTCTAGACATTTGAAAAGTAAAGTATGTACAAGTGCTAAGTGGAATTAGTAACTAGGTTCATTATAGTGCTTAAGCATTCGACCATTTACTAGTCCACCTTCTGCTTCTGTGCCATCCATTTCCCTTAGGAAGAAAGCATTATTACCCCTGAAAGCATAAATAATATATGGGCCTTTCCATAGGAAGTCAAACTTCCCATGTTTACCTTTATCTTCCCTCCTTGAGTCCCATTTCAACACTTTGTCCCCAAGGTAGAAATTATCAGCCTTGGTTCTTTTATCAAAAATCTTCTTGATCCTTTCTTGCACAACCTGAGATCTGATGTACACTTCTTCCCTGGTTTGTTGTAAGTGAATTGTCTGGTTGATTCTTCTTTGGATGTCATTTGGTTCAACCTGCAATTCTTGGAGCAGCTTCATCACTGGTGTTCCCAAAGAGGAAGGAAGGACAACTTCCATTCCATACACTAACTCGTAGGAAGAGTTGCCAATTGATTTATTTATGGTTAACCTATCTGCCCATAAGGCATTTACTAGCTTTTTATTCCATGTCTTCTTGTTACCCTAGAAAATTTTTAGTGATATTAACCAAACTTTTGTTTGAGGATTCTTCTAGTCCATTTCCCTAAGGGTAATAAGCTGTAGGATGGCCTAGGTTTATGCGATACGTATTACAGAAATAAATCATTTTCCTGGATTTGAAAGCTACTGCACTGTCAGTGATGATTTTGGTTGGGCATCCAAATCTCAATAGGATGTTGGCCTCAAGGAAGGTTATGATAACTGTGTTAGAGGCTTGCCTTGAAGGTATGGCCTCTATCCATTTAGTAAAATAATTTGTGGAAGTTAGGATCCATTTGTGTTGGGTAGAGGAAGGTGGATGGATTTCACCAATGAAGTCTAAACCCCATTGTTGAAAATGTGCTTCAACAGAGATTGGATTTAAAGGTAAAGGCAAAAGTGTTTTCCTTCCTTCAAAGATTTGACATTTATGGCATGAGGTAACATATTTCTTTACATCAGAAAATAAAGTGGGCCAATAGAAACTGGCTCAGAGGATCTTTTCAACTGTGGTTTTCCAATAAAGATGTCATCCACAGTCACCTACATGGAACTCTTGTAACACTGTGTCAGCGTCCAAAACAAAGCATTATCTATGATATAAAACTTTGAAGATTTCATTTTTAAAAACCTACTTTTGGTCCTGGATAATTCAGGAGGAGCTTGTAGATTCAATAAAACATATATGATATCATCATACCATGGTGATTTAGTAAAGGCCTGGTTGATTGGTGGAGTCACCATCTCTTCTTCATTATCCATTTTTGCAATGAAATTTATGTCTAGGGCCTGACAGTTCGATTCAGCCATGATCTTGGCTAAACCTTGGCCTTTGATTAACTTTGTTGGTTTGATTTCCAAGTCATATTCCAAAATGGTAGCTATCCACTTCCCTCTCTTTCCATCTGGACCTTCCTGAGTCAGGATGCCCTTGACTACTGAGTTAGGGACATAGGCTACTATATGGGAATATAAGATGTAAACCCTGAAATCTTTAATAGATTTGACTAGGGAAAAAGCTTGTTTCTCCATTATGTTGTATTTTAAAGGGGCATCTCTCAGGGCTTTGCTAAAAAAGGCAATTGTTTGTTCATAGCCTTGATCATTCTTCTGCAGTAAAACTGCAACAATTGTATTTTCTAAGGCAAAGGAAAATAAAATGAATTCTCTATCAAATTTTGGACCAATCAGAACTGGTGTTTTAGCCAAAGCTAGCTTGATGTCTTCAAAGTATTGCTTGGCTTCAATAGTCCATTTTATGGTTGAAACTTTTTTCAACATGTTGTTTAATGATCTAATTAATTTTTCTAGATTAGAAATAAATCTCCTAAGAAAGTTAATTTTCCCTAAAAATGCTTGTAATTCTCTAATGTTCCTAGGATGTTGTATCTATAAGATGGCTTCAATTCTTATAGGATCTATTCGGATACCATCCTTTGAGATTATATGACCTAGTAGCTTTCCCTCTTCTAACCCAAATAAAGATTTCTTGGGGTTCAGAGAAATTTCATACTTCTTGCATTTAATGAAAACCTGCCTTTGATGATCTAAGTGTTGACTATCAGATTTTGAGAATACAGTGGTCATCTAGGTATATTACTAGGAAGTCATGAATCTCCTTAGCAAAAGCTATGTCCATAGCTCTTTGAAAAGTAGCTCATGCATTCTTTAATCCAAAAGGCATCTTAACATACATGAAAGTTCCCCAAGGAGTGGTGAAGCCAGTTTTGGCTTGGTCATCTAGGTGGACTAAGATCTAATTGTAACCATAGAACCGATCCAACAATGAGATTTTGGTTGACCCTACTACCCATTGTAAGATGTGATCCATTTTAGGGAGAGGGTAATAGTCTTTGAGTGAAACTTTTGTAAGATTTTTGAGATCAACACAAAGTCTGATCTCCCCAGTTTCTTTCTTGTAGGAACCAAATTTGAAACCCACTCAGAAAATCTGATTGGTGCAATTTTATTGGCTTCATACATTCTTCGGATTTCCTTTTCAATAGAAGGTAGTAAAATGGGATTGATCCTTCTAAGATTTTGTTTGAAAGGTTTCTTGTCCTCTTTTATAGGGATTTTGTGTTGTATTATGCTGGTGTCATAGGACTTGAGGTCCTCATAACCCCAAGCAAAGACATCTTGGAATTATTTTAGTAACTCAATATATCTTCCTTTCTCAGTTGGAGGTAATGACTGTGAAAGCTTGACAAATTTTGGATTTTCCTTGGTGCCTATGTTACACTCCTCTATAACATATTTTAAGGGTTCCATTTTTGGCTTTCTAGGGATGTCATTTGAAACAAACAAATCTTCCAAAGGGGTTAATCCTTTGGGCATAAATTTTTCTTTAAGATTAATGGCTTCAATGTCTTTATCGATTGTTTCATCAATCTCAATTTCTTTTAGGTTTTCTAAATCTGATTTTTTGAATTTAGTGGGATGGAATCTATCTATCTTTTCACATTCTATTTCATTAAATTCTATTTCGTTCTCACAATCAAAGTCTATTGTAGAGTCAGTATCTATATTGCTATCTACAAATTCTTCTTCTAAGGTTAAGAAATTATTTATCTGTTTATCATTTGCAAATACTTACCAGTTTTTCAAGTTATCTGGGATAGTAGGTTTGTGCCTAACCTCAGTGGTATATTGATGATTAGGTTGAAATGGTAACTTACAAGTGTTGGCAAACATTGCTAAACTATGAGCCTGAATATTATGTTTTCTTGGAATGACTACAAGCTTAGTTTCTAAGAAAGTGTTCATTATTTCTATAATTGTTCCTCTATAAAAACTTAATCTAGGATATTTGGTCATATACACAGCATTAATTTGTTTAATACCCAACTTAGAGTCTCCCATGACAGAGACTCTTTTGGCTCCTAAATTCCTAACCAGTTTAAGACCTAATATTAAGGCTTCATACTCGGCCATGTTGTCAGTGCATTTGAAATTCAGTCTGTAGGCATGGCCCTCTGAGTGATCATTTTCCAAATTGTAAATCGATACTTCGGCTCCTTTTCCTAATTTATTCATTGAGCCATCAAATTCTAGATGCCATAAAATTTCATGTTCATAATTTTCACTGTCAGGTGGAACAAAATTTTCATTGTTGGTAGTATTTTGATAATTTTGTTTATTAGAAAACTCTTGAATTTGGATTGTTTCATTTTCAATTTTAACTACAATTTCTTTTGGTTCTGTCATAGTACTTTTTAAAGTAATTTTTTGTGGAGTTTGTTCAATATTGTATAAAATAAAAGAATCAAAGTCAGAATGCATGGAGTAAATATGAAAATTTTGAGGTCTATCTTGGCTACTCACAACATACTTCATTAATGTCTCTCTGTACAACTTTTTGGGTTGTCTAAACACAGAAATTGTGGCATATGACATGTCAAGTTGTAAAGAACCTTGGAGTTTGGCTTCCCATGACCTAGACAATAACATGCTATATTTGGGTGGGATGTGAGCGACTACTATGTCCATGAGAATGCGTTTAGTAGGCTATTGTACTAAGGCGACACATAGGTCTTTGATTAGTCCTAGACATTTTACTTGACCTGAGTCAAATGAGAACAAGTGCTTGTAGGGCCTTGTAATATCTAAGCTTAATTTTTACATAACAGATTTCGGCATTGAATTGTGTGAGGCCCCAGAGTTAAGCATTGCATTGTGTAAGATTTTATCATGAATGCTAAGGCTTATGTAGAAGGTTGGTACTCCTCGTTCTTGGGGTTTAGTTTTAACATCGAGACCAAAAATAAGTTCAGGTTGATCATCAAACAGGTTGAAAGAGTCTCCAATTTCACTAATGTTTAAATTTTTGTGTATTTAAGACTTATAGGTTTCACTCTTAATCAGTTCTGTTAAAGGAACTGAAACTTTTAGTTTAGCTACCTCTATTCCTAGATTGAAAGGCAGAGGGGCTTTTCCTATATGGGGGTTTGAGATTTTCACAACAGGAATCTGAGTAGAATGATCTTCATTTTCTACATTTTGGATCTTTTTATGGGGATTTTCTAATATTTTGATTGGAGGTTTATCCATTGTTTCCTTCGATGGGATTGAAGTGGATGGTTGATAATTAGAGGGTTGATTAGGGGTTATATCTTCAATGGTGGGGCTAAGAGGGTTTTGGCTTGTTCTAGAAAGGCTTTGGAGAGTTTTGGTAATTGGAGATGCTTTGATATTCTTTGGTTGACTAGGCATTGTCTTCTTGGTTTGGTCAGGAGTATCAGTGTTCTTTTTACTCCTTAAATTGTATTTTTTGTGTACTTCAAAGATGGCAGAATCATATCCTTGTTTATAATCAAATGATTCTCTGGTCTAGATTTGCAAGTGATACAGCATATGCATTTCTTGCTCATCTTGAGTCAAGAAGACTATATCCTCATCATCCAATCCCATTAGGTTTATCTATGTGTCTTGTTCGAGGTCATCTGAATGAGATGTTTCAACATAGTTTTCTTGAAAGGGAGGCCTAATATTCTGATCAGGTCCATTCTTTCCAGTGTTTTGATTTTGATTCTTTCTAAAGTTTGGATTTCTAACTGGAGGTGCCTATTGATTATCCCATTGAGGCTTTCTCTCCATATTTTCCATCCTATCCATAAGTTTCTCCATGCTCTTGGCTAGAACATCTATCTTAATATCTGAGGGTGAGGCTTCATCTTTTGTAGGCCCTTTTCTTTCGTTCCTAACTCTGGCTCTCTTTGCTAACATGTTGGCCTCTACACTGAAAGCTACACTCTGAATGTCTTCTAAAGTGAGGGGATTTATTTCTCTAAGTTGAAAAGCCATGTCAGTGTCGAACCCATTAGGAAACTTAATCAAAGCTAAGTCAGGAGGGGGTCTAAGATTAACACGTATTGCATTATATATATTTTTAAATATTGTGTAGTAATCCTGGACTGTTTCATTAGGTCCTATTTTAATGTTTTTGTACTCTCAAAGGATCTGA
Source organism: Pinus tabuliformis (assembly GCA_031772625.1). NCBI lineage: Eukaryota > Viridiplantae > Streptophyta > Pinopsida > Pinales > Pinaceae > Pinus > Pinus tabuliformis. The sequence continues at coordinate 171,641,835 of CM062814.1, read as the reverse complement.
AGAGGGTTCTTTTTCTTTTCCCATCTATTTAAAAACTGTTGATAAAATACATCTAAACTATCTATGCTATTTGTAGGTAAATCTCTGAACCATTTCCTAACTTCACCAGCAAGAGTCTGAGAAAAAAGTCTCATTTGTACATCTGCAATATCAATCTCATGCAACTCGAAATAGTCTGTAATTTTGTTTACATGATGTTGTGTTGTATAAGTGTTAAGATTTGGTATGTTCTATGCTAGAGCAATTTATTTAAATTTTCACAGTTAGAAATCACATCAACATTAAGATAAACTGCAGATAGAACATAAATATAAATCGCAGAAGACAAGCCAAGGCAAGAGGACACAAGATATGGCACGAGCTAGGGACAAACCCCACAATGTGTGGGGAAACCCTTTGATCAAATCTTCTTTTATCTTCAAAGTTCAGCACAGAGAGAGAGAGAGAGAGAGAGAGTACAATTACAATTGAAGTCAACACTTTGACTTTTGATATTTGAAGACATATTGCTTCAACTGATTTTTTAAGGTGACTTCTTCACCTATCTTAGAGCTACATCTCGTCCATTTGTTGCACCTTGCTATGTAGCACCATCATGCTATCCTTATGCTGCTCGTACATCATGCTGCCCTGATCATCAGTATGCTGCTCCTTACTTAATTTGCCCATTATGCTGCTTCTTTCATCATCATGATCTGAGATTGTTCATCCTTATCATTCTCATTATGTTGAGACTGTGTCCTTTTACTGGTATGCCAAGGATCTCTTGACCATCATTGAAACCTATTTCGTTATCAGAGTTATGTAACTACTAACATAATCTTCATTGAGCCAAGAGAATAGATCTATGAGTGTTGTTCATTGTGTTTGGGCTGCTACAGGTATGCCACCGAGGTTTATATACCAAGACAATATGGTACCCTCGTCTGAGTTCTTCTCTACTTCAAGTCATAGGTATGCCGAGAGTGTATTTGGTCTAGAACTTCAGTCAACACTGCGTCCTCATCACACCTCGTAGATCTGGTACTCCATGTTTGTATTGTCATAAGGATTTCACTAAAATTTGTATATATATAGACTATTGTGCGAGATATCAACACAGTCAATTTGTCTGAGATCTTCATCAGACAATATGGTACCCTCGTCCGAACTCTTCTCTACTTCATGTCATAGGTATGCCGAGAATGTATTTGGTCCAGAACTTCAGTCAACACTGCGTCCTCATCACACCTCCTAGATCTGGTACTCCATGTTTGTATTGTCATAAGGATTTCACTAAGATCTGTATATATGTAGACTGTTGTGCGAGATATCAACATAGTCCATTTGTCCGAGATCTTCATCAGACAATATGGTACCCTCGTCCGAGTTCTTCTCTACTTCAAGTCATAGGTATGCCGAGAGTGTATTTGGTCTAGAACTTCAGTCAACACTGCGTCCTCATCACACCTCCTAGATCTGGTACTCCATGTTTGTATTGTCATAAGGATTTCACTAAGATCTGTATATATATATATATATAGACTGTTGTGCGAGATATCAACACAGTCTTCGAGATCCTTACAAGTATGTTGAGGTCATTGGTTATGCTATTGTGATATGCCTGTACAGATCTGAATGTTGTTATACCATACTGAATTACAGAGCCGTAGCTGGAGATATCATCATGTGGGATCCTTTGTCATGAAACAGGTTCAATGAGGATGTGATATATATATATATATATATATATATATATATATATATATATATATTAGTATGCCGAGATCAAACATGAAGTCGAGACTGTAATAGATACACAGTCCTCTTCGTCCATTCGAGATTACTGAGTCGTAGCTGGAGATATCATCATGTGGGATCTCACTTGACTACAACTATGACTGCGGCTCTCATGTTATCACTGTGGCTACCATGCTTGATTGCGCCTCTTCCATGCTTGGCTGTGGCTCTCACATTATCACTGCGGCTACCATACTTGACTGTGTCTCTCATGTTATCAATGCGGCTACCATCTATGTTACAGCGTGCTGTGTATACATATCTTCCTGACCTGTGAATATATTGTTGTGTATGTTGTTTCAATGACCAGCATATTAAGCTTCATGTTACAGCAGCTAGGTATCTTCCATTACTATGTTGGATCATCTTAGGGCATCATAGCAAATACTCTTAGCATTTTCTCCTTCTCCAAAAACCTAGATGTGGAGAGGAGATCACCTAAAGAGTGTGTCTAAATGACATCAAATCCTCTTATATTTATACTAAAATGAGGGTGATGAATAGACACGTCGATTGGGCTTCTAGAGCCTACATAAGAGCTGGTTGGCTTGATAATAATTACATAAACAAAATAAATTCATATCTCCATAAATACTTATCGGAATCGGATGATATTTGGATCAATCCTATAGCTCTCGACGAGAGGGATCCAATAAAAATATCAGCTGCCATAAATAAGCCGACCCACATGGAGTTTGGCCCTAGTTGCCAATTTAACACTCCCTCTCAACTAGGGAGAACTCCGTTCATTGATCCATAAGTCCGACTGTACTATCTCTGCCATCAGTGCCCTACACTGTTCTACCCAACTCTGCTCAGCTATGCTGGCTCTGCTCTACTCTGCTGGCTCTGGTAGCTCTGCTCTGCTCAGCTCTGCTGGCTCTAGTAGCTTTTCTCTGCTCAGCTCTGCTGGCTCTCCTAGCTCTGCTCTGCTTAGCTCGGCTGGCTCTGGTAGCTCTGCTCTACTCAACTCTGTTGGCTCTGCTAGCTCTGCTCTGCTTAGCTCTGCTGAACTATGAAGAAGAAGAATTGATCGAGAATGAGTCATATCATTCTCCACTAATCCGAAGTTAGTCTCAGAGTGTGTACCACTGGTCCTAGACCAGTCTCAACCGACTCAAAGTAAGCGTCATAGTATGTACGACTTTTAGTGGTCCCAGACCAGTCCTGCACTGACACGAAGTCAGTCTCGGAGTATGTACTACTGGTCCCAGACCAGTCTCAGCTGACCCGAAGTCAGCGTCATAGTATGTACAACTCCTACCACTAGTCCTAGACCAGTATCATTGATCCTAGACCAATGGAGGTCATCCTAGTGTAGGGAGTACAGTAGATACAAAGATGCGTCCATCGGTACTACTATGGTTCCTAACTTCATTTCCCTACTCATTGATCAGATGAGAGGTACTTCCCATTAGTCCCAGACTGCATGGGTAGGATGCCTCGACAGGAGAACTTAATCAATCCTGTCCTCACAGGAGAACACATCAATCCTGCTATAATCGCCATGGAGAACACATCAATCCAGGCCTCAGAGGAGAACACATCAATCCGGCTACAATCGCCATGGAGAACACATCAATCCAGGCCTCACAGGAGAACTAATCATCATACTACACAAGAGAGCATATCATCTTGTCCCACAAGAGAGCGAATCATCTTGTTCTAGTACGCACCACCAGGGGAGGGTGAGTCACCCTGTGGTCGTATGTTTCTCCAATAGAACTGCAAGCCCCCTAGAGCTCCCAGAGCTCAATGTATGCAACATGCAGGACCCTTTTACAAAGGTCTCTCGATGACTCCAAGTCGTTCGGGAAAATCACAAATTTGATCTTTCCTCAGGGCTTTGTCCTGTACATCATCTTAGTGCAATGGAGCCTCCTTGATCATCGACTTACCATATCCCAGATAAGGTAGTATTTGATGTCTATCTGCTGGAGCAATTGTTGAATATGAGATTCCTCAATAATCGAATCCCACCTCTAGTTGTCACAGAGAATCACAGTGGTATTCATCATGAGTACAAACAGCTCACTGAAGATTTTCAAAAACCAGACTGCCTCACAGAAGGCCATGCTATCAGCAATGTATTCTACTCAGAGTCACCGACTTCTGCTTCCTGCTCATCCAGGATATCGAGGCAGATTCCAAAGAGAAACAGCACTAGGAAGTGCTCTAGTGATCCTCCATACCGCCTACCCATTCATCATTCGAATAATCATGTGGTTTCATATTTCCACCAGTGTATCTCAATCCATGAGATATTGTGCCCTGAAGATATCTCAGAAGATTCTTGGCACCAATCCAGTGAGGCTCAAATATGAGCTCACCATGCTAATTGCATCCCATATGTCCAGACGGAGGTTCTCCAAGTACATCAATGTGAATGATTTTATGAAACTCAAAGGCATTTCCCAAATCTGGTCCGACATCATTACCATATAACTTCTGAAAGTTAAGATCCTCGAGGCATTCACAAGCTTGCAGCTTATCTTCTCACATTTAAAATCCAACTCCCTCTATCTCCTATAAATGAGAGGGTCTGCACTTGTCAGACATAGGTGCCGGTACGAGAGGTTTATCATCCACAACCTTCGAGTAATGGTTTGGATCGGTTTCACTCCTAGTGAATCTTAGCTGCATTAAACAACTATCAATCCTCTCATACTATGCCCAAGGTTTTTTTCTTCAAGCCATAGAGGGCTTTCTTCCATCAAACTCCTCGGGTTATTCCAAACCTGTGAACCTACTGCATGAGGGGAAAGGTCCCCTTATAATATTTTCCTTCGGTACATTTCAGACATGTACCTTCATGCTTCATTTTGAGTTCAAGCATCCTAGTCACCATCTGACTCACAGACCTCCAGTGTTGAGTCAATGGACATGGTCCCTAGTGGACTTCCTACAACTTGATACAACCCTGAACTCAAAACATCTTTAAGATATCTATTTTCAAACACATACCTTTCATCGATAAGTGCCACCTTGTAACCTTTGACTCCCATTTCCGAGATGGACATCAGGTTTGATCAGGTACATAAAAGAGATTTTGGGGTTCCTTGCTTTCCTGGAAGAGTCGACCATTTCCTTGATGACCTGCATTACCAGTCATTCTTTTGATCATTGAAGATGTCCCAAGAATGATTGTTATCTTTATCAAGAGATGTGTCTTGGCCATTCGAACACTCCTTCGCATAACGACCGAACTTATTTCAACAAGGCATCCACCTTTCCTTCCACCCTTAGATCCGAACTTCCCAATGAAGTGATCTTAAGATGGACCATCATAATCTTCCGCTATGCCATTCTGATAACATTCTCTACTTTGACTTCACCCTAGGTGAATTATGAGGAACCCATTGATCCTTCTGTCTTGTCCCAACTGTCTTCGGTGATTGCTCTTTCACTCTTGCTTGGGCATTGTCTTCACCTCAGCTCTGATACCATGTTAAGATTTGGTATGTTCTATGCTAGAGCAATTTATTTAAATTTTCACAGTTAGCAATCACAACAGCATTAAGATAAACTGCAGATAGAACATAAATATAAATCGCAGAAGACAAGCCAAGGCAAGAGGACACAAGATATGGTACAAGCTAGGGACAAACCCCACAATGTGTGGGGAAACCCTTTGATCAAATCTTCTTTTATCTTCAAAGTTCAACACAGAGAGAGAGAGAGAGTACAATTACAATTGAAGTCAACACTTTGACTTTTGATATTTGAAGACATATTGCTTCAACTGATTCTTTAAGGTGACTTCTTCACCTATCTTAGAGCTACATCTCATCCATTTGCTGCACCTTGTTATGTAGCACCATCATGCTATCCTTATGCTGCTCGTACATCATGCTGCCCTGATCATCAGTATGCTACTCCTTACTTAATGTGCCCATTATGCTGCTTCTTTCATCATCATGATCTGAGATTGTTCATCCTTATCATTCTCATTATGTTGAGACTGTGTCCTTTTACTGGTATGCCAAGGATCTCTTGACCATCATCGAAACCTATTTCATTATCAGAGTTATGTAACTACTAACATAATCTTAATTGAGCCAATAGAATAGATCTATGACTACTGTTCATTGTGTTTGGGCTGCTACAGGTATGCCACCGAGGTTTATATACCAAGACAATATGGTACCCTCGTCCGAGTTCTTCTCTACTTCAAGTCATAGGTATGCCGAGAGTGTATTTGGTCCAGAACTTCAGTCAACACTACGTCCTCATCACACCTCCTAGATCTGGTACTCCATGTTTGTATTGTCATAAGGATTTCACTAAAATCTGTATATATATAAACTGTTGTGCGAGATATCAACATAGTCCATTTGTCTGAGATCTTCATCAGACAATATGGTACCCTCGTCCGAGTTCTTCTCTACTTCAAGTCATAGGTATGCCGAGAGTGTATTTGGTCTAGAACTTTAGTCAACACTACGTCCTCATCACACCTCCTAGATCTGGTACTCCACGTTTGTATTGTCATAAGGATTTCACTAAAATATGTATATATATAGACTGTTGTGCGAGATATCAACATAGTCCATTTGTCTGAGATCTTCATCAGACAATATGGTACCCTTGTCCGAGTTCTTCTCTACTTCAATTCATAGGTATGCCGAGAGTGTATTTGGTCCAGAACTTCAGTCAACACTGCGTCCTCATCACACCTCCTAGATTTGGTACTCCATGTTTGTATTTTCATAAGGATTTCACTAAGATCTGTATATATGTAGACTGTTGTGCGAGATATCAACACAGTCCATTTGTCTGAGATCTTCATCAGACAATATGGTACCCTCGTCCGAGTTCTTCTCTACTTCAAGTCATAGGTATGCCCAGAGTGTATTTGGTCCAGAACATCAGTCAACACTGCGTCCTCATCACGCCTCCTAGATCTGGTACTCCATGTTTGTATTGTCATAAGGATTTCACTAAGATCTGTATATATATAGACTGTTGTGCGAGATATCAACACAGTCTTCGAGATCCTTACAAGTATGTCGAGGTCATTGGTTATTCTATTGTGATATGCTTGTACAGATCCGAATGTTGTTATACCATACTAAATTACAGATCCGTAGCTGGATCAAACATGAAGTCGAGACTGTAATAGATACACAGTCCTCTTCGTCCATTCGAGATTCCTGAGCCGTAGTTGGAGATATCATCATGTGGGATCTCACTTGACTGCAACTATGACTGCGGCTCTCATGTTATCACTGTGACTACCATGCTTGATTGTGCCTCTTCCATGCTTGACTGCGGCTCTCACGTTATCACTGCGGCTACCATACTTGACTGCGGCTCTTCCATGCTTGACTGCGGCTCTCACGTTATCAATGCGGCTACCATCTATGTTACAGCGTGCTGTGTATACATATCTTCCTGACCTGTGCATATATTGCTGTGTATGTTGTTTCAATTACCAGCATATTAAGCTTCATGTTACAACGGCTAGGTATCTTCCATTACTACGTTGGATCATCTTAGGGTGTCTTAGCAAATACTCTTAGCGTTTTATCCTTCTCCAAAAACCCAGACGTGGAGAGGAGATCACCTAAAGAGTGTGTCTAAATGACATCAAATCCTCTTATATTTATACTAAAATGAGGGTGATGAATAGACACGTCGGTTGGGCTTCTAGAGCCTACATAAGAGCTGGTCGGCTTGATAATAATTACATAAACAAAATAAATTAATATCTCCCTAAATAATTATTGGAATCGGATGATCTTTGGATCAATCCTACACCTCTCGACGAGAGGGATCCAATAAAAATATCAGTTGCCATAAATAAGCCGACCCACATGGATTTTGGCCCTAGTTGCCAATTTAACAATAAGGTCCCATGCCATAAAACTGGACAATCTTGCTTTGGTAGTCTTATGGCATGACACCAAGTAGGGTAAGTAACACAAGGGGGGTATATCTATTTTCCATGGCTCTAACTTGGGCTAGGCTAGGATGTGGGTTTGAGGTACTAGGGGATGATACAATAGTGGATGGAGAAATATGAGTAGTAGGTTACTGATGAGTAATGATAGGATGGTGAGGAAGCAAGGGTATAAATGGAGTGAGGAATGAAGTTGAATGGTGGAAGGGAATAATGGTGAACTAAGGGTATTGGACACTGGTTTAGAAATCTCAGGGATCCTAACAGTGGTGAGGGATGATTGAGGGGAAATCAGAATATGCTCATCAATTGACTGGTTTTCCTTTTGAATCTCAAGGTCTACAATAAACTTTAGATCTAGAACTATGTCATCAAGTGAACTTTTAGACCTAGTTCTAAATAGGGAAAGGTCAAATGGCACATCAAAAGGAAGGTCTTCTAAAAGAAACCACTCATCTGGGCATGAATTTGCTTTTATTGAGGGTGTGGGACTAACTGAACTTTTTTCTTTTTTGGATCTTCTCGCAATCAGGTTAGAATTATCCATTATAGGGGTAGGGTTTGGATCTGGATTGGCCCTAGTGTAGTGAGTTCTCTTTGAAGCCAGATTTTCAAGATTTTCTAATTATTTTCTTTTTGTGAAATTTTGTGAATAAATTCAAATAAATCCTTCAAAAAGCATGAAATAAATATTTAAACTTTTCTTAAAGGTTAAAACTAGGGATTTGACTCCCTAGTATGGTCACCACTATGTTATCACTCAGAATTTCCTTTGAAGTTATAGGAAGAAGGCATAATCCAAGGTAACCACAAACCAATCTTTTAAGTATGGGTTCTAGCCAACCTATAGTCAAAGAGGGTTCTCTCTTTATAATTTAACCTTGATTTTATGGGATCTTAGGCTAGTTATTAAAGTTATGTAAGGTTTTGGTTTTGAAATTGAGGTTGGGTGGTGGAATTCTTGGAACAGATGGATAGAGCAAGGTTTTTAAGCCATTGGACTATGGAGTCAACTAAAGGATACTAGGACTGGACCAGATCATTAAAGGGAATGTCTATAGGCCAAGCTAGAAAAACAAAAGGCAAATCTCCAAATGGATGGAGATGATTCTAACCAGGGTGAAAGGGCACTTAAGAATCCTTAGACCGAGATCAGAATGAGGAACATGGGGTAATGATAAGCAAAGGGAAATGAAGAATCCTTTTCTATAGATCAGAGAAGGTTACCTAAACTAAGGAGTAGCAAAGAATTCCTTAACTTAAGTATTAGGAGAAAACATTGATAAAGTATAACAGTCAAGACATAGTGCATTAAAGAAATTTCTGAAATATCATTACATGTTATAACTTTTAGAATTTAAAAGATATATAAAAGATTTATGGAAAACATAAGAAAACACAAGATTACACAAGAAATAATACTTATTTGATATTCGATTTACACAAGAATCCTGCAAAATATCTTATCTTTATTCCTTGGTCCAACAAGCCAATCCAGTCATTGATACAATAGAATTTTGAGTTTGAAAGAAGAAGTCTATAAAAATGTCTTTGAATCCACCCTACATGCTTCGAAATGTGAAGTATTTATACAAAAAATGATTACAAAATATATCATAACAGTCTAAGATTTAATCTAGGAAATAAAAAATATCTTCAAGCATGAAGATAGAGATAGATGGAAAACTAAATCATGTTATCCCTTTTATTATGGTGTTGCTCGCTGTTTCTATTGAGTTGTGATACTTTTAGATTGGCTGGTAATGGTGGTGTTTCTACATTGGAACCTTCTTTCCTTTTATCTTTTACTAATACTCATTGACTCTATCACTCTTTGACCCTGCTGATCTACCTTTTCCTGTTTCATTTGGCCGCTTTCAAATTTACTGTGGTAAATTTTTGATGTAAAAATTTTTATAGTAAATTTGTCATTTTCTCCCACCATTTTGCCTCAGGTAAGTTTACTTTTAACATTCTCCTGTAAATTTCATCTGCCACTGTGTATTTTACAAAATTGGGCTTGGTAAGAAACATATGTTTCACCTCATGCTCTAGGAAGAACAGGTTCTCCAATGTATCACACAGTACTTTACCTATTGGCAAGGCTTTGATAGCTGATGTGCTTGCATGTTCCTTTGCCAATCTTCTTAACCTATCAACATAATCCAGCTGGGTAATAAGTTTATCATTGATGACCATTGGACTTGGAAGGCCTTCTCCCTCAAAATTTCAAACTTAGCCATGAACTTGTCAATGGCTGCCTGCATGGTGTGGCACTTCTATTTCGGGTTAAGCATGAGGTTTCTTTTGGAAAAAAATATTTTTAATTTCCAGGATGACTTTAGTTCTATCATCTATGTTAAGTTCATGGAGCTCATACCTATTCTTACTATTCAAAAAGTGAATGAGTCTATTTGCATCCTCAGGTTTGTCTTGCAGTTCTTCTTTTACCTTTGCAATAGCTTCAGTAGATACTTTCACTAGTTTTGTCTGCTCAGATATTACTTGTATTGATGGCCAAATATCATTGACAGAGTCAATGATACTGGCCCAGAGCATCTCCTTAATATTCCCTAGTGGTTTTTGCAGTGTCAAGTCTTTTTCTAGGACTTTGATTTTATCATCCATGCTTTTGGCCTTATGTGTTTCTTCCCTTTGCTGAATTGGGCAAGTTTATAGTTAGTCTCTAAACTTGCCACTTTGTCTTTTAACTTATTGAGCTTTGTTGCCTGGATGGACATCTCCTCCATGGCTTTTACCAATTCTGTTGCTTTCTTAGTTGATGTTCTTGTTGCTTTACTAACTTCAGTAGTGATTGGCAGTGTTGTGGCTGGTGGAGCTGTAGCTGCCAATGATTCTACCATTATAGAAGGAACTATTGTTGACATTGTGGGAATGGCAGTTTTGGAAGTGGTTTCCAGGTCACTCTATTTGGACTGAATCAAAATTTCCAATTCTTTTTCTATTTCCTTGAGTTGGTCATTTAGCTTTAGGATTAGGTCCATAAGCTCTTCATGTCCTTTTTGGGTTTCCAAGACCTCCATGGTTTGTGGATGATGTAGTTGAGGAAATTTGAGCTGCTTCTTTAGTGCAACTATATCATCATTCTTCTTCTTTATTAATTTTTCTGTGGCCTTTACATCTTTGGGATCATGTCCCAACTCTATGACTAAGTCCTCCAAGGCCTTGATTCTGGTATCTTCAGCTTGTGAAGAGGCCTTCTCCAATTGGAACTGTGCTGATACATTATTCAGGGAATTCTACAGTTGGTGCGCAGCAATGGCTTTCCCTGTCAAGATGGAGTATATCATCTCCCTTGTCTGTTTGTGTAGCTCAATCTGGTCAATAGGATGAATGTCCTTTGCCAGTACTTTGAAGTCTATTTTTTTCAAGTCTGTTGTTGTCCTTGGATACTGAGTAGTTGGTTTGATGAATGTCATTTGCATTTTTCCGTCCTTGACATCAAAAGCTGACATGACCTTGGTTTGATTTGTAGGGGCCATCTTTAAATACTGTGCATAGGTTTGGGCTTTCAGCCTCTCATTCCTAGCCTTGATCTCCTTGTACCTTTCTTTTATATCTTGGCCTTTTTCTGCTGGCATCCTAATGGAGGACACCTCAACTATTTGTTGCCTAACCAACATTTTAGTTCTTGAGGTTGATGGTTCTTGCATGCTTCCTGATGGGTGGCATGCCTGCTCATATCTCTTTCCGAGCCCGTAAACCTCAGTTGCTTCTTCTGTAAATTCCTATTCGCAGATAGGGTTGACTCTTTGTCTTTTAGCTTGGCTTGTTTCTGCATATGCTTGTGAAGTAGTGGCTACTTCCCTGCTTCTTTTTAGGTTTTTCTCCTCATTTAGAGGAGTCTATAGGACTGGTCGGGTAGTCATAGTGGCCTCTGGTACCTCAGTTTGTTCCGACACCTCTGATAGGTCTGGTACCTCTAAACCTTCTTGTACCTATGAATCTCCTGACCCGTATGATTCTTCTTGCACCTGCAGGAAAGAACTTTCATCAATCTATTTTTCGAGGTCTATGAGTGCATTTTCAACATCTACTTTGGTGTTGTCTTGGTCTACCAAAGTCCCTTCTACCCACTCTGATTGGTTTGCAAAGGCTTCAATTTCAGGAATGGGGTGATGGATAAAAGGTCCTAGCTTGACATTTTGTCTCTTTTTAGTGATGAAATTCAAAGGGTCATACCTCTAGGGAAAACTCCTTTGGAAATTCATGCTTTGCAATATCATATCATCTTCTTAGCCTGCTTCCCTTGAGTTACAAATAAAGGGGCCTAATTGGTCTTTGATCTTGAAGTTGGCCTTCTTCTTGGCATTCACAAAAATTATTTCATCAGCACTAATAATCTTTCTGTAATATTCCAAAGAAAATAAGCTCATTGGGAGGTATTTAGGGAGCTTGTATGGTGCTAGCAAGCTTCCATAGATCCTAATTTCTATATGGTTTTGGTACAAGTACCAATCCCATACTTTGGACTGTTTGGATAATTGTAGGGTTCTTTGTATGTCTACACTTATTCTTGGAGGAGGGCTCCCTATCAACATTGTCAGAAATGGATACGCAAATAGGTCAATGAAGTTAAAATATGAGTATGGGGACTCATATCTATGTATTAATGGAGTCTAGAAGATTACTGATCTAGGGTTGCCTTTTGTATCTAGCTTCTGGAGAGTGAATGGTAACTTTTTTGCTTGGAAGTATAGGAAAAGGTGGTACAAAACAGAGGAGTATTTGAAGACTCACTCACTGCTCATTCTAAGGAATTTCTCATGCATCCTATTGGCTATAAAATTGGAAAAATCATAGATAAGAGTAGGGGGCTATCCTAGAATATAGATGGACATGAAACATAGGACTATTTCATCAATGAATTCACTGGTAGTATAACCTAGGACTCTAGATATAATTGCTGCAATGTCCTGCCCAAATGAGGAAAATATGGTAGCCAAATATGGGGGAGGATCTGTTGGGATATGCTTTTAATTTATGCCAAAGGTTTGGAATATTTCTACAAGTTTTGCAGTGGTAAGCTTGGGGATTTTTTCTAATAGGTCTCTAATTTACAGAGGGATTAAGTTTTGTTTTGGTTGAAATTGCAGCATCCGATTGATAGATTTAACAGTGATGGTGAAAGGTATGGTCTGGTTAGGGGAAACCACTACTCTTTGACTGGGGATATAGTTTGCATGACAGTAATCGACAATTTCAGGGAAAATGAGGACTTCAGGGAATTGGTACTTGGGAAAATTGGATTCCCAAAGTCCAATTTTGTCAGCATGGTTCAAGTATTGGTCTCTATACCAACAATATAGTTTGAGTGGGCATTCTATAATAGAGGTGTCTCTTATTTGAATGTCCTTATCTGCTAGGGGGAGGTGGTCTAGGTATAGATGAGGAGTGGAAATTGGTCTAGCATCCATGGAAATTGGGGCAGCCATCCTCAATTCTTGTGTATTTGAGAATGGAGATGATCTGCATAGTTTTTAGGGCAATGGTGGTCCTGTGCAGAGTAGATGTAAGTTACTTGAGTTTCCTTAATTAATTTTTACTTTAACTAAGAAAACTCAGTGATTGGTTCTGAAATTGATAGGGTTTTCTAGTGGATTATGGCTTAAATACCTAGAATTGAGGAGAACAGGTTATGAATCAGGAAATTGGCAACTAAAAATGGTCAAAAAGGCTCAGTGAAGGTTGGGAAGCGAACTAGGTGCTCTGTGGTCTCTTTAGGGTGGCAATTGGATGTAGATGGCAGTTTCGACGCGTTAGGTTCCTATACCAATAGGAGTCATAATTTTTGAATGGCTAAGGTTAAGCCTTGTAATATGTACGTACCTTTGCTTTCTGCAAATGTTTTCCATATTCAAAAAATTAAAAAATGTAAAGAGGGTCTGTCCTAAAAGAAAAGTCAAAGGACAAAAACAATAAAAAGGTCCAAAAAAGATGAAAATATAAACCCCAAAGAAAGAAAAGACGAGGAAAGTGTGCAAGTCCAAATGCCACTACTATTTACTTTTCTGCATAATAATGATTGTGTACAAATTGTCATTCATGCCACAATCCATGGTAATCAAATAGTGTAATCTTGGTTATTCCATGTTCTCAATTTCATGTTTATAGATAGAGAATGAAAATCTGACCAAACCTTTTAAGCTTGGTAGATAATTAGATTAGGTAGAGTGAATAAAAGGAGCTCAACTATTTAATCTGAGCCCTTAGGTGTAATAAGGTTAGACTTAGTTAGAATGCCATTGTAAAAAAAAAAGAAAAAGGTTTTTCCAGTTTAAGTGCACCCTCATAAAGAGAAGAAAAAATTGTAGGATGAGTAGGTGGGTAAGTAGAAGAATGGTTGTAGAATTATGATGATTGTTAGTTAAGAGCATAATATTCACTTTCATCATCAAAAGTTCTAAGTATGAATGAAAAATCAGACTAGCATAAAGTTCACAAAGTCAAATTGATTAATTCCCCCTCACTCATTTCACCTTTTACTTAACTAATTTCCCACAATAAGTTTGAAGTACACAAAATCTAAAGTCAAAGGGGATCAAAGCATTTCTCTGACTTCTGGAGGGACCAGACCCTCAACCCAATGACTTATAGATCTTAAGTACTAAAAACCCCTCATAAACATTCACCCCCTCCAATTCATTCATTTTCCCCTAATAAATCCCATTTCCTAAGGTTAAAACACCATTTTCCTAAGGAAAAGCAATCACCCCCATGGATATCCCTTTTTATGAAAAAACCCACAAAATGCACTTAGCATAAGTTTTAATGTCTCTATGTAAAAATCGAATGAAATCAGAAAAATACATTATGCTTGGCACCACTTTGTTTATCCCCCGCAATTTTCATATTAACTATTAACATTATTTATATGGTAACTCCCAAAAAAGAGAACCCCTTTCCCGTATATTCTATTAAACCCCTTTAATGATAATATCTTGTCCCTGAAGTTTGTAAAATAAACTTTATAAATAAAACCACGACAAATGACATAGATTAATTGATTTTCAATTAATTGAAAAGTCAAACCCATTAACCAATCAAATCATGCCCGATGCATTAACGTCACCTTAATCCATCATTTAATTAAAACCACCACATTTAAACATTATCCGGGCCCCTCCATTACCCTCCACACAACTCCCAAGCTCGATCACCGTGCACGCGCCTCCCTTTGATTTGATGGTTATTAACCATATCAAGTGGGGTTGACGTTCGAACATTACCCACTCGATATGAGTGGTTTTAGGCTAAGCCCCCTTGCTATGTGTTGTTCAGTCTATGGAATTGGGTGGCCTTCCCTCAAAACTGCCCACACCTCATAAGCGGTGCGATGACCCTTCAATACCACTTCCCTGCCATTTCGATAAACCACTCATCCATTTATTTAATTGAATTTCGCGCCATATTTCAAAATTCTACCTGTTAAACCTTATAATGTGAAAACTTGTCTTTTCATGGTTTTCGCCCATTCGACTGTGTAAACCTATGAAACCCTCCAGCACCTCCCTGAACCTCTGCAACACAATTTTACCATCTGTTTTCCATCCAAAACTCTTTTACGACCCCTTTCCTAGTCATCCCTATGACAAAGAGCCATCAAGCACCTTTCATGAAGACCTATGTTCTCTTAAAAAATATTGAATTTTTTCAGGTTATCAAACTAAGATCAGATCTTGGATAAACAGTTTTGAAACTAGTCACAAAACTGGTTTATTCCAAGAATCAACAGAAAACCTCATTCAGAACTTATGCTCATAGGATGAACACAATTATACAAGGAAACAAAGAAGAAGACAACTACATAGAGCATTGACAATCAAAACAGAGCAACCAGACAGAGAATACAGTTACAAGACAGGTGAACAAAACATGCATGTATCCACTACCTGATGCTGATATACACAAAAATAAAAGGATTTACTATTGAAATACAAAAGTAAAAACCTAAAATATATAGTGAAGGTAAAAGGACACAGTAAAGAATAGTCAACGTGTATCAGGGTTAAAGAGTATCATATTGAAGGCCAAGTCAAGTAAATCAGCTAGCATGAAGATAAACAACAGGGAAGACAGTTACAGAGCATACAGATTCATGTGAAAGTGAAGACAGATGAAAAAAAGAGTGGTAAAAGTAAACAGTAAAAGTAAACATGGAGGCAGTAAAGGTTAAATAGAGATGAAAACACTTTCACCAGCAACAATGAAGTTTATCCAAAGTAAGATTGAAAAATAGTTAAAAGAAATTTGAGATTAAAAGATGAAATCAGAGCAGAAACGGTACATTCTTCAGAAATTTCCTGTTTAAGTCATAGTTTTACAGAAACTATTGTGACCAATCGCAGATGTATTTTGAAAAACTGGAGGATGTTGTTGTTCCTAACATACCAATATACAAAAATCTATCTCAATTTTTACACAGGTATTACCAAAAGGGAGATAATTTCATGTCTTCATAGCCTATTTTCAGTTTGTGCAAAGTCCTGTTTTTGACATCTCTTTGCAGAGAATATTGTGAACATCTAGAGCTGAATTTTGGGAAACTGAGAGAGGTTTATCACAATAACATACTTATATACAATAACCTATTTCATTTGTTACATATATATCTCGGATTGAGATATAAAAGAATATCATTGGACCATAATATTGCAGAATTACTGGAACAAAATGCACAAAGAAAGGATGCAATTAGTGACTGGGATGCCTCATCATCACTTAAGAGTTGCTATCAAATTCGAATTTCTCTTCTTTGTCACCATAAATACATAAAATTAGTGCCAAATAGATTCATTAGTTTTGAATGTCCTTTATTTAGGTTCTATTAATGTAAAACAGTTTGAGATATTAGTAAAACCAATCTTGATATTTCTTCAAGATATTTCAGTTTAGAATTAGTATAAATACTTGTTCATTTGAAGTATTTTGGGTGGATTCAAAGAAATTTCTGTAGACATTTCTTATCAAGTTAAGGAGATATTATAATCAAGATTGGATTGGCTTGTTGGATCATGGAATAAAGTTAAAGACATTTCACTGGATTTTTGTGCACAACAGAAATCAAATAAGTATTATCTCTTATGTTTATTACTGTTTTCTCTTCATGTTTATAAATATTCACATATGTATGTATGAAATCTGAATGGTAAACAAGGAATGATATTTTATAATTAGCTTTAATGCTCTCTATCTTGATTGTTTACTTTCTCTATGTTATCTGCTAAACTATCTTGGTCTGGGAATTCTTAATTGCTCCCTTACTTCTGTAGTTTTCCCGCCTAGGTCCATAGTAAAGGATTCTTAGTTGCCCTTTGCTACTGATCTCCTTCTACTCTTCATATTGATCCTGGTCTAAGGATTCTTCATTTCCCTTTCACCCTGGTTAGGACTACCTCATCCATTGGAACCTGAATATTTTCCTTTTGCTTTGCTAGCCTCCCCTATGAACTCTTCCTTTAGTGATTGATCTGATCTAGTTAAGCCATCCTTTTATTGACTCCATAGCTCAATGGCTTGAAAGCCTCGCTCTGCCCATCTATTCCCAGAATTCCACCACCCAACTTCAATTTCAAAATCAAAATCCCATGAGCACTAAGAACTAGCATAAAATCCCATAAAAAACAAAGTTAAATTATAAAGAGAGAGCCCTCTCTGGACTTAGGTTGGCTGGAACCTGAATCTGAAGATTGGTTTGTGGTTACCTCAGAAATCTCTTCCTTTAACCTTGAGAAATTTATGAGTGATAACACGATGTTTGTAGGTTCGTGCATGGAAGCTTGCAGTTTGAAAATAATGGTAAAACAAATGATTTGTGGATTTTTGCTTTATGCGCAAAGTCAAATTTTTGGCAAGTGAGGTGAACAGTGGTTGTTTTGGCATTTAGCAGGGTGAATAGTGATGATTTCTCGTGTAGTGGGCAGGTGGTAAGTGGTTTCCGTTGCACCGCTTTTGGGCGTTGTGTGGTATTAGGGGGAGGCCACCCAATTCCATACATTGAGTGACATGTAGCATCGGGGGCCCAGTGGAAAACAACTTTATAAGGCAGGTAACGTTCAGACATCGGGTCCGCCCGATATGGGTGATAGCCATCGGATGTGATAGGAGGCGATCACATGGTGAACAGGCATGGGAATTGCATGAAGGTTAATGGAGGGGCCCAGTTGGTGATTTAAGTGCGACGGTTTTCAATTAAACGATTGATTAAGGTGGGGTTAGGGTGTCAAGATCATTAGTGGAATGATTTACTTAATTAATCGTGGATCGATTAATTAAATAGACTTTGTTGGGGTTTGGGTAAAGTACAGTTTATATTTTAAACTAGGTCTAGGGATATTAAAATAAGGGATTTTAATATAAACACACAAGAAAGGGTTTTTATTGGGAATTAATATATATATATAAGTTAGAAATTAATATGGAAATGGCGGAAATGAAATTGTGCTAAGCATAATGTATTTTTTGCGTTTTGTTTGCTTTTCACATACATGCATTATAACTTAGGCTAAATTATTTTTGTGGGTTTGTGGGAAAAGGGGTTTTTTTCATGGGGGTGATTACTTTTCCTAGGAAAATGGGGGTGATTACTTTTCCTAGGAAAATATTGTTTTATCCTTAGAAAAAGTGGTTTTTAGGGAAATGAGGGGAAATGAAGGGGGATGAATGAACTGAAGGGGGGATGATTTTTATGAAGGGATTTTAGTACTTATTTTCTTTTTACTCATTGAGCCGAGGGTCCGGTACCTCCAAAAGTCAGAGAAATGCTATGAGCTTCTTTGACTTAAAGGTTTGGGTACTTTGAACTTTGTTTATGGGAAATTAGTGAAATTAAAGGGTAAAATGAATGGGGGGAGTTAATTAATTGACTTTGTAAACTTTGCTCACTCACATTTGGAACTTTCATGATGAGAATGATAAATATTCTTCTTGTCTAACAACCATCACAACTTCTGCAAGCTTTCTCCTGCTTACCCATCTACTCATCCTACCATTTTTACTTCTCTTTATTAGGGTGCATTTAAGCTAGCAAACCCTTATAAACATTTTTCTTTTCTTTACAATATAAATCTAGATAGGTCTAACCTTATTACATCCATCGACTCAGATTAAACAATTGAGCTCATTTTATTCACTCTACCTAATCTAATTATCTGCCAAGTTTACACTGTTTGGTCATATTTTCATTCTCTATCTATAGACATGAAATTGGAAACATGAAATAGCCAAGTTTAAACATTTTTACTATAATGGATTGTGGCATAAGCAACAAACTGGACACAATCATTATTGAATATAAAGTAACTAGGAGTGGCATTTTGACTTGCTCGTTTTCATGGTCTTTTTCTTTTTCTTGGGGTTCATACGTTTTATCTTTTTTTGATCTTTTTTGTTGTTTTTTTCCTTTGATTATTCTTTTAGTACATACCCTCTTTACATTTTTTAATTTTTTTGAATATGGAAAACATTTTCACAAGCAAAGGTATGTACAATAGTACAAGTTTCAATCTCAATCATTCAAAATTATAACTCCTATTGGTATAGGAACCTAACAGGAGGTAAGGAATCTGCCTTACTATGACGGTTTAACTGACATTGATGAATGTTTGGATACATTTGAGAGGGAAGTGCCAGAGAAGCATTGCTTCTAGGCCTTGGATTGGGCACTACGCGCTACGCACGTGAGATGGTGGGGTGAACAAAAGGAAAATTTTGATGATTGGCATGTGTACAAGAAGATGTTGAGATTATGGTTTGGTCACCCACAAGTATGGCTCACAGAGAAACATGATGGAAGTGATGATCCATGTGATCACCTGGCCAAATGGACAAAGGTCTATAGAGCAGAGCCTCAGCCTAAATGGTGCATTTATTTTTTCATACTTTGGATGTTATACTGATGAATTGGTACTTAAAGACAGAGCTCTGCCATGGCACCGAAGAGTGGGATGTTCTGCGCCAAGGATTCTTGATGACATTCAGCTTTGAGGATGGATTTGAGTGTCTTGATGAAGCGTTACAGGAGGTCAAGGTAGCGATCTTCATAATACCACAGGATCCTTTGAACTTAATTCAACCATATTGGACCACCCAACTGCACCACGCGCTGGAGTGCTATAATGTGACTCCTGATGAAGAGGATGAAGACCCAAGGAACATTATTATCCTAGAGATTGAAGGTCACTGCGAAGTTGGAGGATCGCAAATTGAGAATCCAGATATCACTGCACCACTAAGAACAAGACAAGTGAACATTGGAACAAAAGTGAATCCAAAATTTGCAAATATTAGGGACTACTAGGATGACGAAACAATAGATAAGGTCACTGAATTTCTCTGTGAATTTCAGGACTTGTTCCTGACGAAGCTTTAAGATTTGAAAGCGATAATAAGGGATCTGGGAGTCATGAAGATCACATTGAAACTAGACACAAATCCAATTAAGAAAAGGACTTATCTCCTCAACCCTAAGTATAAAGAGAAGGTTCGCTTAGAGGTGGATAAAATGTCGGTTGTAGGAATTATTTTGTCTGTCGAATAATCTAATTGGGTGAACCCAATAATGGTTCAAGAAAAGAAGCAAAAGGATGAAATAAGGATATGTGTAGACCTCAGGAAGTTGAATGATGCCTGCATGCATGATCCCTTTCCAACTTTGTTCACCGATGAAGTGTTGGATAATGTTGGTGGCCAAGAAGCATATTCATTCACTGATGGGTTCTCAGGGTACCATCAGATCAGGATCACACCTTAGGATAGAAGCAAGATGACCTTCGCGACTGAATGGGGGTGCTTTCAGTATACTGTGATTCCGTTTGGGCTGAAGAATGCGCCGAAAGTCTTTTCACGAGTAGTCATTACGACATTCAAGGATTTCATTCATAAGTTTCTTGAGGTATACTTTGATGATTGGATGGTGTTTGGCCTGGTCAAGTGCCATGTAGCTAGCTTACGCTTGATGTTGGATACATGACAGAGGTATTAGATCACGCTCAATTTGAAGAAATGTTTGTTCTGCATCCCTTTTGGGATCTTGCTGGGTCATGTGGTATGCAGAAAAAGCTTAATGGTAGACCATGCCAATATCATGGTTATCATCAATTTGGAGGCGCCTTGAAGTGTGAAACAACTGCGTGAAACATTGGGGCATACTGGATACTATAGGAAGTTCATCAAGAGCTATGCCTAGACGACCGTGCCGATGGAAAAACTGTTAAAGAAAGATGTTACATTATGTTGGAATGAAGAATGTCAGCAGAGCTTGGATGTGCTAAGGTAGAAAATGCTCACCGAGTCGATCCTAGTCTTCCAGGATTGGAAGAAGGAATTTCATGTGCATGTGGACACATCATGCATTTCACTGGGAATCATACTGACACATGCCAGTGAGGGAGAATTGGATCATCCCATAGAGTTTACGAGTAGGAATTTGTCTAAAGCTGAGAAGAATTATTAAATGACAGAGTGCGAAGGGCTGGCTATGGTGTACACGTTCTAGAAGTTCAGGCACTATTTGTTAGGCAGACACTTTAAGACGTATACATACCATTCTACATTGAAATACCAGGTCAACAAGCCTGTGTTGGGGGGAAGATATGCAAGTGGTTGTTGTTGTTCCAGGAATATGATTTTGAAGTTATCGTGAAGCCAGGAAAATTGAATGCAAGTCCAGATCATCTTTCGTGCATTAAAACAAGAGAGGAGCCTACTAGTTTGGAGGAAGGAATGCCTGACGCATAGCTATTTGTGGTGTGCATTGCAGACAATCACTTTCAAGATATTATACACTTCCTGACAATGGGAACATCTCCAGAGGGGTATACTATCCAACAAAAGAAGGAATTGGTGGTGTGCACGGTAGACTTTTCTATCATTTTAGGGCATTTATATAAAATGGGCTCAGATGAAATTTTGTGATGTTATGTACCTGAATTTGAATGGAACAACATCCTTGCTAAAGCTCATGGAGGAGCTGCAAGAGGAAATTATGTAGGAAAAGCTACAGAGTAGAAGATTTTATGTGCTGGGCTATGGTGGCCAACACTTGATAAGGATTCCAAGGCTTATTGTAAGGCATGTGATGCATTTCAAAGGATGGGATGGCCATCGTGGAGGGATGAACTACCTCTGAATCCACAGATGTCATTACAGCCATTGGAAAAATGGGCAATTGACTTTGTCAGACCAATTCAGCCTCCAAGAAAGAAGAGAAGTGCACGATACATCATCACCATGACTGACTATTTGACTAGCTGGGTGGAGGCACAGCTTGTGAAGGATTGTATAGGGGAAACAAAATAAAATTTCATCTTTGAGTATGTACTGACTAGATTTGGTTGTCTGAAGATTTTGATGAGCGATCACTGTACGCATTTTCTTAATGAAACGATCAGCACATTGATAGAGCAGTTCTAGGTTTATCATTAGAAGAGTACACCATTTCACCCACATGCTAATGGGAAGGTGGAAGCGTTTAACAAGATATTGGAGAACATGCTAACGAAGGTCTGCAATGTACAAAGGAATTACTAGGATGCGCCCATACCCATAGTGTTATGGGCTTACAGGATGACTTGCAAAAAAATGACTGGATAGACACCTTTCATGATCGTTTATGGTGTAGAAGTTGTGATGTCGATGGAGTACATTGTACCTAGTCTATGCATAGTGGCATTTACACAAATGGCAGATCATGGAACCCTGGAAGAGAGGTTCATGTAGCTAATAGAGCTAGAAGAGGATATATTTCTGGTTGGATTCCATCAGCAAGTTCAGAAGGAGTGCAAAAAGGCATGGCATGATTAACACATCAAATTGTGCACCTTTAAGGTAAATAATTTGGTTTTTTTATATGATAGCAAGTTTGATCAATTTCTAGGAAAATTTCAGATGCATTGGTTGGGGCCCTATGTCATCAAACAAATTACTGATGGTGGTGTTAGAGTCGGTCTAGTAGCCCTCCATCAGCGATCAAAGCTCTTTGCATTTGCATAGGTAGGTGTCTCATCAGTGTCATTCTTTGCATTCCGTTAGGCATGCCGTAACCCTGATGGAGGAGCTGGTGTCTTTGTCCCCCTCTAGGAACTGCTGGATCAACTTGTTTCAGTCATTAAACTTTGTCAAGGTTACTTGTCTATTGTCTTGAGATCAAATTTTTAGGTCTAGGGTTTTTGGTCAAGTTTGTCTTCAAGCTCATGTCTCTGAAGGTCAAAAAGTACCCAGCAAGCCAGAGGGATGATTTTTAAAGTGTTTTTTGAAAAGATTCTATCTTGTACAGTTAATTTTCACCTTGGATTTAAAAACCCTGTTTTTAAAGCCAAAGTCATTTATCAAAAAATTTGTGAAAATTGTAAAAAATTCAAAATGATTCAAAGGACAGCATGTAACCCTGGCTCCCTTGTCAAGATCCCTCAGATGCTATCCCTGCAAAAATTATCAAAGAAAAGCATCAAATCAATCAATTTCAGGACAAAAGGAAACCAAAAAAGTCAAGTTTATAAAGTGTCATGGAAAAACATTATAAAGTGGGTTATGACATGAAATTAATTCAAACAAGGCTATCTCCCTCCATCAAGCCTCATTGTGCATTCAAGTGATAGAGCAATTGTTTCCAAGAGAGTTTGAGCAAATTGTGTGAGTTGGGAAGGTGCGCGACCCGTTGAACCAGGCGCGCGACCCGTTGGAGGCGCGCGACCCGTCAGAGGCGTGCGACTCGTTGGGTGAGGCGCATGACCCATCAGCGCTTGCTCTGCAAAACTACTAGAAAATTTGCCAAGGAGCCACAAATTGCTAAATTGTGCAAGCATTTTAATCAGCAGTTTGCAAAGCAGAAACAACAATACATTTAAGCCACTTTGCTCCTAAAACAATGTCAGAAACCGAAACCAATTATGAGAAAAGTGATGACCATGCATCAGCTTCAAAGTTTGAGGAACAGAGGAGGCCTCACAAGGATGGAAAGGGCGGTCATCATAGGAGAGAGGAGCCCACCTCTTTGACCGATTTGCAGGCTTGTCCAATGGCAGTATCATGTTTCCGTTATATGTCTTGTTATGAGTTTTGCAAGAGGATCTCTCGGATTCAGCATCACAGGGAGTTGGCTCACTTATTTGTTTTGCATTTGCATGATGGACATGTGAACCTTGCTGGGGTGGATTTTACATTGACACCCGAGATGATTGCTCAAGCCACAGGGATACCGAATGTCGGAGAGGTGTGGAACAAGCGCAGGATGTTGGACAGTGTTTAGTTTGAGCCTTTCATTAGACCTGCATTCATGAGACATTTGACGGGTGTATTTCCCTTCAGATTTTTGAGGAGTGAGTACGCTCCCATGATGAGGCTTATCATGCTCTTTTTCACCTGTGAGGGCAGATTTTCACAGATATATTCGTACCATATTCGCCTGATGATGCATTTCACACGGGTACGGATGATGAACATCCTTGTTTTCATGTGCCAGAACATTGAGAGGATGGTGCCCTTGATGCAGAGGAAGAGCCCAACACAGTAGTATAGGAGCCTCTATCATTACGGTTTGATTCAGCTTGTGGTCAGACATCAGTTGGCTTAGCAGGGCATCACATGGGAGGAGTTCATCTCTCGTGAGTTCTTTACAGCACCACCACCACATCCGGAGATTGTTCATGAGGAGGGAGGACCATCACAGCAGCATGATATCCCTGGGACTAGCCATGTCAGCTCTTCTCCATTGGTCACTTATCAAAGAGGCCACAGGGCCTTATTTGCAGCATCTAGGGGAGTATTTTCTCCACACCAGGTGGAAGGGGTCTCGCCTTCTTCATCAGCACCACGAGTGTTATCTCCACACCAGGTGGAAGGGGCCTCATCTATGACAGCAGCACAGGTATCAGAGAGGGGAAAACAGCCCAGGATTAATGAGGGGCCATCAGGTGTTCCAGATATAGAGCTTGTTGATCTTGATGTCAGTTCTCCTAGCCTAGAGTCAAAGGAGATCATTCAGCACCTTAGAGCTGAAAATGATGCATTGTAGAATAGATTAGAAGGGGCACAATGGAAAATCTCATATCTAGAACAGCGCAACAAGCAGTTGGAGGATGAGCAAACTCCTGATGAGTTGTGGAGGATTCGTAGTGACCGCAACTTGAATCGAAGAAGACCCGGTGATTTAGTGCCAGTTGAGCGAGAGGCTATGCTTATCTGGCTCAATGCTCATTTAGAGAGGTTGTTGGCTAAGGCCAACCAAGATAAGAAATTGCTGAGAAACATGAAGAATCATTATTCGGCATAGATGCACGTGTGCAAGGCAAAGATGAAGGTGCTCCAAAGGCGGTTGGTCAAAGCACAAAAATGGAGAAAAAGGCCCGATCCCCTCCACATCTTGACCAAGGCTTCCTTGAAGGAGCATGGCACTAAATAGCTCAGCCCCAGCACAAATTCCAAGAAATTTTGAGCATTTTGGGTCATTTTTGGTTTTTTCAGGCAAAAAACAGGTTTTGTCCCCTCAACGGGTCTCACCCCCCGTGCGACCCTTTCATTTGGCTACTCTGTTCTGGGAAAACTCAGCATTTCTGGATTTTTCATGAAAATTTACACATGCTCACCCATTTCCAAGAGATTTTATGAAGTTTTGGGCCTCCAGAAAGTCAAAAAACAAGCAAAAAATGACTTTCTGCCACATTTTTGACACACAAAAAGAAGTCTTGGGAGATTGCAAGTTTGGAGGGGTAAATGACCACCAAATTCAGAAATTATAGTTGGGTTGGAAAGTAGACTCACATACCTTTCCAACAAGCCTACTCTTGCCTCATTTGAAAACCTGAAAGTGCCCCAAAAGTGCTCTCAAAGGCGCGCGACCCATCAGGAAAATTGCTCAGGATTTCAGCCTATAGCTCAGCAAAACGCATTTTTGACTGTGTTTGACTTTTTGGAGTTGATTTTTATCCTTCTTGTTGTAAATGATGTAAATTTATGACACTTTTACACTTATGTATCTCTTATGGAAGATTCATTCATGAGATAGGTGAAAATTAAATGAATGAGTTGGTTTCCTAGTTTATAGAGGCAAGTTGTTTTGACTGCCTAGTTTTCAGTGCTTAGTTTAGAATTGGTTGAAACAGCTCCTAGGATAGTGAACTAGACCCCTAGAGGCAGGGAAAGATGTTATATGATATATATTATGTACTCTCTTGCTCATTTTCATGGTTGGACTCTTGAGGGAGAAGCTCTTATTGTATTACTCACTGTATCTCTGCAATTTTTGGCAAAGGAAGACCGGGGTTTTGCAGTCCTTTTTGGGATTCTTGTGGTCACATGTATTGATGGTTTGTTTCTCTTTGTACTTGTAAGTGTGTTATGTGAATCATTTCCTTACTTTTCCTTCTTCACATTAGGCAAATGAAGTGTTAAAGTAGAACTCATGATTGTCATGCTCTGCTTTTAAGTTTGCTTAATATCAATGTTTTCGACTGTTTAAAGGGAATTCAAGGTTATTGCTTGCTCTCTTTAACTCCTCACCGGTCATTCTCATCCATCCATATCTATTAAAGGCATCAATACTGTTTCCTACCTCGCCCCAAAGAACCCCCTGCGAAAACTGTGTCCAATCCCCGCACCTAAAATTGCCATTTCCCCAATTTTCCACCAAAAACCCTAAAAATCCCAAATCAACCCTTTTGATCAGTTTACTAGCCTAAAATCAATGTTACCCTATTTTTTATCTCGCCCATTGAAGATCTTTATCGAGATAAATTGGAGAGAGCCCCCTCCTGCCTCGTAGGGCTAGCTACGAGGCTAAGTGGTTTGATGTTGCCTTGAGGTTTACCTTTCTCAGCCTGAGGTGAAATTTCAAGCGCTAACAGGTGGATCAGTTTAGTTGGTGAAGTTGAATGAGCAGCTATTTCCAGGGAAGGCAAATGGTAGCCAATTGAAGCCATACACTGGGATCCAACTAGATGACTATATCATGGAAGCACAGACTTAGTGCTCTAGGTAGTTGAAAGGAGGCGCGGGACTATAAAATACACTTCCCAGGTTGCTGCGTGACTGGGGGACTGTGTGAAAAGGAGGAATGTCACAGTATCAATAGAAGCACAAAGGGAGCTACGCTATAGAAGGAGAGACTGTACAGGGCAGTCAGAAAGTGACCATTATGGTCACGGTTCATGATTTGATAGTGAGAAAATGGCTAAGTTGAGCAAGGGGCAGCTGAATTTAAGAGAAAGATATTTGAAAATCTGCCACCAATCTAACATTTATGACTAGATTTTGGGGGGAACGATCATATTCAAATTCGAATTTGCCTATAAATTACAGATGGCTACCCAATGAAAAACACTTGGCGGTTTGAGAATTGAGGTGTTGAGCTATTAGGCATGCATGAACCTTGAGAGCCTCGAGGCTTTAGTGGCAAGTTCAATGTTTGAGAATCTACCTAAGGAAAATGAGGAGCTCTTGACTAGCATCATGTCGACACCCGTGGAAATTGCAACTATTGAGGGATTGACGGCATCAGAGGGCTCTACCCCTGAGATTTCAAGTGTATAAGTACCCGCAGAAGTACCAAAGTAACCAAGGCCACCTAGGCCGAGGCCTATGCAAACTACAAAGGGGCATAAAGTGAAGAAGGACAAGCAGAAAGTGGCACAACTGGTGCGCATGTTGCCCAGGAAACATACATAGAAAGAAAAGCCCACTGTGTAGGAGAAAGGCAAGGTGGTTGACCTAGAATTTGAGCGTGCTGAAGATGTGGATATGGGCACTGAGGACATTGACATTGAGGACATAGACCCTATTTCCAAGTTTTCAGAATGCATTCCCCCACACTGAGGCAAGGTGAAGGTCCCAATGGACCCGGATGATGGAAAATTTATGTTGAATACCCCATTACTGCCAAACCCAATTACATTTGAAGGCCCATGCTTGGCACACATCCCCTCTCTCAAGTTGGAGGATTAGGATTTGGTAGACACAGAGAGATTGCCCCACTTAGCAATGGACACCTTTATGACCTGAGTTTTCTACAAAAATATAGGTGTCACCACGCTAGAGCGAAGAAGTGGATTAGAGGGGTGGACAAAGCAGACCTATTAAACCTACTATGGCTACCACATTACCACTGCGTGCCCATAACCTTGATGGTGATTAAGAAATTGCTGTGTTTGGTGCACAACAGATGCCTGTGGTTGGGAGAACCGATACCAATCACGGACATGTCGATCCATAGGATCACTTTGCTCCCGCATTCAGGATTGAAATGGCCATGGAATTTTGAGGAAAGACGGGTGAGCATGACCTAGCTATGTGAATGAATGATAAGTTTAAGTTGGCTAAGAAACCACACGGATTTTCAATTTCCAGCATAACTGACACTGCAGTGAAGGTCACTATCTAGATTTTGGCTAGGAAAATCATGAGAAAGTGTTGCGCAAATGAGGTGCTAGCACGAGTTGTGTCTTTAGCGGCTCAGTGCATGGACGTAATACAATTTAAATAGACATGCTACCTCTATGGTGATTTCCTTGTGAACTGCAGAGAAGCCCAACATGAGAGTAAAACCTTTCACTACTCTTGGTTACTGTTATCAATAGTGTTGGTTGCATGGGAGCTACCAAAGGAAAGTCAGTTTCCTCTGGTTGAGTCAGATCTACCAGAAGTAGTGAATCTTTCTTCACTCTTGGCCACCAAGGATGCCATGAGGGTCAAAGACAGTAAGACATTTTGGGTACTGATGGAGGCAAGCATCCACACTGCTATCAACTACAAGCCATGGCTCTCACCAACTCTCTTTGAGCAATTGTCAAAATATGTGGAGTTCAAGGTGGACTTCCATTGTGTTTCCATCAAAGTGCCAAAGGACCCCGAGCAAAAATGGTATGATCTTCCATACTTGGAGATAAATGATGAAATCATCACGGTCCTTAAGAGTTGGCCAATAGAGTGCTGCATGGCCTTAGACTTGTAAGCTAGGTCTAGTAAGTCTACCGCGAAGTAGAAGAAGGAAAAGGCCTGGCTGAAGATGTAGCAGTTGGCCGACAGAAGGAAAAAGGAGGCCGAATACAAAGCTAAAGCACAACGCGCTGCTAAAAAGCAGGCTAAGGAGGAAGAAGAAGAGGAAGAGCATGACTCTGACATAAGTCAAAAGTATCCTTTGCTGCAAATGGAGGAAGAAGAGTAGCAATCAATGTAGGGAAGTGTACACCCAAAGACTACTCCATTTCGGGTTAAGCACACTAGGGAGCAGGAAAACATGGGGCTACAGAAGAACTCCAAGGCTAGTAAATCATAACTTGACTCGATCACTTTGACTGAAGGTGATCTGAATGATATCATGGATACAGTGAGGGATGCAACCGCACAACTACTGCAGTAATTTGAGTAGCAAAAGAAGCAATCCTTGGTCACCATTCAAACAGGTCTATGTGAGCTATAGATCCAGGCCACTCAAGTGCATACCAATGTGGGACAATGCAACACGACGTCAACTAGCTTGGCGCCTGGGACCTCAGAAGCAGCGGAGCTTGTCCTCTCCTTGGATCCTCGGGTCATCGTGCAGCCAGACAGAGCATTGAATACAGAAGTGGAAGATGACAAGGCGACAATCAGTGCTCTGAAGAAGGTCAGAGTGAACTTAGTCGTGCTTCCAAGTGAAGCCCTCCATAGACTACAAGACGGTGTGATCGTAGAACTTCAAGCTCGCGAGTAGTGCGCGCTAAATGTTATCAGTGAGAAGAAGGTTAACAATGCCCAGATGGCTGTAAAAAAGACGTTTGTGATTGGTCTCCTTAATATTATTACAGAGAAGAATAAGCACACAACAGCCGTAGTAGGTGAGGTATGCAGAACTGTTCCAGAGTTGAATATCCCCGAAGATAAGCTAGTCGATGCTAGAATTCAGAAGCTCGCTGCAGGTGTGCGCGATGCAAGGAGAGAGCTGGTTAAGGTTTAGTTTGAGATGAACCTTAAGATCATAGAGCTCGAGTTGAAGGCCCATCCTTCGACTTGACCATAAGTCAAAGTGTAGCATGAGGCCACTATCAAATATTTCATTGTAGTTGTTAATGTTGCAGTGAAGGATTGCATTATGCTCTTCGAGCAAGCACTTGAAGTAGTTACCAATCTGCAGGAAGATCCCAACCTTTAGAGGATAGAAACAGAGGTGAGGGAACTATAGCAAAAATATGACAAGGTCAAAGCGATGGCATGCACCGTCACCATTACGCAGAGGTTAGTGAAGTTGTAGGAAGCAAAGGCATTAAAGGAGCAGGTGGACAGCGCACAATGGAAAGAGGGCACTCCCAAGACCAGAATAAGGCCTTGGTTAGATGAATCATATGTGCTCATGGAAACTATTGAAGGAAAATTGGCTAGTCTGTAGGAGACAAAGCCTAAAGTACAGGGAGATAGCGTAGCACCAGCGACGGAGTAGCTGGTCGAGCAGGTTAAGTAGGTGGTGACGTAGTGCACTGCCGAAGTTTCAATGGTACAGGTGGAGCTGGGATGTCTTTCCGACAAGATCTCCATGCCAGTAGAGTGACTCGGGGGAGAGTCACCATATTTGTGTTTGGGGCTTGTTGGGAATGGGTCCCCTAGGGTCAATTTTGGGATTAAAAGCTAAGTTTTCAGGCTCAAGGCCCAAGTTTTGTATAAAGAATGTAAAGTCTTCTCATTTTGTGGTCGCGGAGTGTGAAGTTGTAAAGATTCATCAAGGGTTTCCACCCTCACTTTATGTAATTTTTGTTGGCTTTATGAGATCCACCCTTGGCCTGCGGACCATGGGAATGTATACAAAGGGAATTTTTAGAAGAGTCTAAGGCAGCTTTTTGGTAGTTCAGTTCAGACATGTTTTGAAGAGTCGTGGATGTAATGGGTCTGTAAGGGCTAAGAGTCTTAGCGTAGGAGAGAGGCTTTGCAATTGAGTGCGCAAAGGCCTAGGGTAGAATTCTACAGCTAAGCATGTGAACCCCTACAACTGTGTGTGCATGGTGATCAGAGTTTGTAAAAGAGATCTGAGCATGAATAAAGAAAATTATTCTAGAATTACCTGCATATGAGCTATTTTACTTCTGTTATGAATGCATGCGATTATGTCATTTTAAGTACTGGTTTTATGATTTAATGTTTTATTGATGCGCGAATCTTTTTTTTTACTTTATTATATGAACACAAGTAAGAATATATGTTATGCAAAGATAATCATAATGCATGTTGAATTTATCCACTACTTAATATAATCGGGCTAAATACAATAGTAAGAGTAATTATAGAGGCACATAAGTGTCTGGATTGCCTATTTAGGGTACACCAAAGATAGTCGTAGATCTTCCTGGAGGTCTAGAGGAAAACTAAGGGATGTATATCGAGAAGACCGAAAAGGCTTATTTATTTGCGTGAATGAAGCATTAGCGCATAAAGCGACAACACTTCCATCTCAAGGTGCAGAAACTTGGTTCCTGCATTGCCACATAGAGCGTCGGGTGAGACTTCAGTCCACACTCCATGGATTGATGCCGAAAGGGATAGTAGTCTAGGGATTTGCTAGGCTAATTAATTATGAACTTGGGTCAGGGCCCATCAAGCCAAAAACCTCACCACACCACAACCAATACCTTTCATCACCATGTTGACCCTGTGTCCACCAAAGAAATCAATTCAAAAAGAATTACAAGAAAAAGAGAAGAAAAAAAATAGAAAATAAAAGAGTAGCCATACCCAAGAGAAGAAGCCCTCATCTACCATTCCATACCCCCCTTATCCACTCATTTCAACACCCCTTCTACTTGAGAGCTAAGAAAAATGTGAAATTTTAAGGGAGAGGCAGCTACAGGACATCCTGTAGGAAATTCAATAGCAACCTATCAAACAAAGGAAACCACAGAGAGTGCAACCATATTGAGCACAAGGACTACAAGGATGAGGAAGCTCCTCAAGAGCCAAACAGTAGTAGGAAGATCACCAGCAACAAGGTCCAACACCTGCACATCATCAGAAAGGAATAAGGCATAAAAGGAGGATATAAACAGTGAAAATATGCTTATTGAAAAGAAAAGAAAAGTGGCACCACTCTGTAGCATGCATCATCAATGAAGCAAAAGACCCACAGGTATTTCATCTTATGAATGATCTCTCATAAGTACGACATGATCGAAATTGTAGGAATAATGCGAGAGTTGATTTTATAAGTGAGGTGGCCAATTAACTTGGGCACCCTCGGCTAGCTAACTTGGACAACCTCGGTCAGATAATGAGAAGAAAATGGTTAGGCCACTACACACGTGGAAACTGTCAAATCAAAGGAAAAATGGAATGAATCCAAAAGTGGGTAAGTTATGGAGTATAAGAGCAAGAGATGATTACGAGGAAGGTGAAATGATAGACTAATAGTGGGACCAACAGTCCAAAAGAGCGTGATCGTACTCAGCCAGCCAGCACACCACCCCACATGATCATTCATACATAGAAATACAATATTGATTCTGATATGAAGGAAGCATAGGAAAATTCAAGGATTCATCAAACGAAGAGGTTACTCTTGGCATTCCTGAAATAGAACCTACATGAAACAGTGAGTGTCTACAACCTACAAGAAATGTATAGGATACAAAGGGATTGGACTACAGATCTATCAGTGGACACTAAGGGAAATAAAATCAATGGTTATCATCATCAAAACATAGAAAAATGAGGTAGGTGCCATACCATCGACATTTTCCATTTAAAAAATAAGAAATCCTCAATTTGGTTAGGAATTTGCAGTGAATCTCAGGATAGAAAGATTGTATTGCATGTCACTAAAAGTTAAATTCTAAAACTTTCTCACCTACCAGAATTCTTGATCTATATCCACACAAACCTCAAGAATTACTAGGAAAAGATGACAGGATGTTTCAATAAGAGAGAACCCACCAACAAAGCAATAAGCCACCAACATCCTCCCGTGGTGGAAATGTTTACGATGCATCAATCGATGGGGTTCTTTGATACGATGAGAGGATATAATGATGATGTGTCTAGAGAATTTTCCCTCTCACTCATACCCCTAACTAGAGCCAGTGCCATTGTTATAGTGAAGGGTTTATCAGTAGAAACTACCCTTGAGGTTATAAGCAGAATAACTAACTCTCCCTAGGGTTACAATGGAGAAAAGAGGATAAGACTAACATCACCCTCGCAACAAAAAGTTTATTTTTGGACAGAGAAGAACCAATTGAAGAAAAAATGGCATTAGAAGGGAGATAATTCCATACCCTTGGAATGAAGTCAGTTACATTATCATCAAATATATTTCATGTGAGGGGAGATATAGTGTAGTGTATGGATACCATTTCAGACTCCTCCAAGAACTGAGATTTGGAGAGAACACACCTCCTCATAATAGATGGATTATACCCTATTTTCTTCTACAATCCATGATAGATATGAGAATCAAGGTGCAAGAGGGAAAACATCAGCAACTAGTCCATCATGGATTGATCAAACTTATCCTTGAAGATTCTACATAAAACTTAAGATTCCCTATTGCATGGACGACCTTTGAAGACATGAAGGTAGAAGGAGAAATTCAAGCTATTGAGTATGACATAAGCCCTACTGCTAGCGAGGGGGAAGAGAAAACAGAGGATGAAAATGAATAATAGATAGATGAGGAGAATGAAGGAGAAATATAGGAGGAAACAAAATAAGAAATAGATGAGCATAGTGAAGAAATACAGGAAGAAAAACAAGAGGAAGGACAGAAGGATAAATAGAAGTCTAAAACTCAAGGCATAGAAGAAGAAGAGGTATCTCCAGAGCCTAAAAAAAAAGAGGCAACAACTTCTCTAACTGGCTTAAGTAAACCTATCAAATCAAAGGGAAAGAGACAAAGACAAACCCCACTTTACTTCAGAACAAGAAAGAGCACAAGGATTAGACAAGGGAGACCCCAAACACCTACCAAAACTTCAATTTTCATAGATGACTCACTGAAACAATAAGAGAAGGTAGTCCATGTTGGGCACGGGATACCCTAAGGAAAGTTTTGGGGCTTAAAGCCCAAATTTTGGCAAAATAATGTAAATTCGATGTAAAGACTCCGCATTTTGCGGGCGTAGACCGCAAAGTTGTAAATGAACCATAGGGTTGTCTGCCCTTAATTTTGTAATGTAATGTCAGCTAGAGAGATCTACCCATGGTTTGTGGACCATGGGATTGTATAAATAGAGCGAGGCTCTAAGTAGTTGGGACATCTAATTCAAGTAGTGATCATGGAATAGAAGCATAGTGGAAGATCTAAGGGAAAAACAGAGTCTTTGGATCATAGAGTAGGAGAAGGCTCTGTAGCTGAGTGTGAAAAGGCCTAGTAGTCCACAGCTAAGTGCGCGGACCCCTGCAACTGAGTGTGCAGGGAAAGTCGAGTCTATAACTATTGAAGCATTAATAAAGAGAATTTTTATACCATTCATGTGTATTTATTTATTGTTTTTTGCATTGAATGTATTGGGTATAAATTACATTTTCGCTGTTTATATGATGTGCAAACATTTATGATTGTATTGATTAAGTGAAAGTGAGTTAAAGTATCTGGTTATGTGAAGTTGAATAACATATATAAGAGGATAAGTAAGATACGCGATGTAACTTGGGGAGATAGCATAGATTGTTGCCATAGCAGCATGAAATCATCTCAGCCCCTACTTAGGGCTACGCAAAGGAGAATTGTAGCAGATCGCGAAGGTATCATAGGTCAGAAAAGTGCACAAAGTAACCTGGATGAAGGTAGGAATAGTTGGACTAAATCGACCCCTCAAACATCTTGAGGGTGAAAAAACTTGGTTCCAACATCCCCCCATACTACTTTGGTTGAGACTTCAGTCTGCACTCTACGGGCTAATGCCGAAAGTGCTGGTAGTGTAGGGATTTGTTTAGCTAATTAACTCTAAACCTGGGTCAGGCCCCATCAAGCCAACAAATGGTTCCGTTGTCGAGACTGAAATCTCCATAGAGATATTTGATGTCATATCATTGGAATCCAACTAAGAAGGAATTGAAGGCTGGTTGGATAGAAGAATTATTGAGTTTTGCAGCGTAGGAGAATAGGAACTCATGACTGACAAAAGAAGAGTGGTTAGACTGCTACCTATACATAAATATCCATGAAATATTCTTTTCATCTTTTCCTACTGAGTTGTACGAGTGGATTACAAAGCTTAAAGATAGCCAAGAAAGGTGGAAACTCGACAATCCTATTGTGTGGACCCTAGAATTAGTATGAATATTGGAAGCATCATAGGATAAGATCACGTGCATCATTGATCACTAGCTCGATTGAATTATAGGAGGATTCATTACCAAATTCACGGTTGACACCTTAGTTAGCTACAACAAGGAAAAGCGACGCTTTCTCAAAGGACCACAAGGTAAGTACGTAAAGTCTCTTAATACTTGGATTAAAATGCTATTGTGCAAAAAGAGCTTTATGCAATTACCTTGATGTTCGGGACTACATGAAGTGGAAAAACATACATGAACGAAGGAAATAAGGGACCAGAAACGAGCCCCTTGATTTCACCTCCGTGAGGGGACGAGGAAGAGCTTGCGAAGGTCTCCCCTTGATGTGTGATGCACTCGATAAGATAAATAATTCCGTGAATACCAACCCCACCCACACTGCCACCAGCTTCACTGCCTTCACCTCCATCTTCACCCGTACCACCTCCGCCACCATCGCGAGTCAATATGGAAAGCACGATAAAGTTTCCTATGTTCAAGGGAGTGGGAAATGAGGATCCAGACCAATTTTGGTTCGTTGTAAGAGTCATATGGGAAGTGCATGGAGTTATAGATGATAATATAAAGAAAGCGACACTGGTTAGCACCTTGCAAGATAGCGTGTTGACCTGGTACATTAAGCACTCCAATGATAATCCAAATGTGGGAATCATGGATATTAAAGTAGCACTAAATAGTGAATTTAGTCGGCCGAAGTCTGAAGCATAGTCGATCATTGGATTCAAAGAGGTCATGATGCTACGAGGTGAGATTCCTTGGGAGTTAGATCAGAGGTTGAAGTGTATGATTCATGAAGCTTATATGAATCTGACGTATGGACAACATCGTGAATGGTTTGTAACATCACTAACACCAAATTTAAGGACCGCACTATCGTAACCGAAGTTAAAGACTCAAGCAGAGTCTTTGGAGATCATGATGAGGTTACATGAGACCTCAATGCAGGATCCTAACTTAGGAGTTTAGCAGATCCACGCGTAGTTGAAGAATTTATGCCTGGAGATGAAGAGTCTGAAGCAGGACATAACAACTTGACCAAAAGTGTGTGAAGAGGTGTGGTACGTAAAATGTAAGGGGCGGGGTGTTATAGACATTTTTGGGCACTACAACCCCAAGCATGAAATGTCCATAAACCAAGGGCTCCTAGGTCCCTAAAATTGTTTTTCTAACCCCTAAAGGAACAAGGTCAACTGATTACAGCTTGTCCCATAAGTTCTCCATGAAAAAATGCTCAAAACTGGTCAAAACAGGATCTTTTCAGCTGCTCCATAGGAAAAGTGCATTACGTCTCACATAAATACACTGTGTGGGTGCGTTGCATTTCAAAAATCCCTTCTATGGGGTGTGATGGGCGAGAAGTGACAAATGACAGTGTCATTCAGCGAGGTGGAGAGGCATGGAATCTTCCAGAAACTTCTCCTATGACACTTGCCTCTCTGAATTCGACCAAGGATGAGTAAGAGATCATCAATCTCTAAGTGGAAGCAAGAACTATCAGAGGGAAGACACTAATCAAATCATAAGCTGACTCATCTCCCTTACAGATATCTATATATGGATCCCTCATCTCAGAGATCCAGAGGTTGGAATTTCGCATATTGTAAGGAATTGTTGTTGGTTTCTTGAGACAACATCATAAGTGTTGGGTGATCTAAGCTTTGTATGAGGTGAAGAAGGGCTTACTTGCTGAGAGGATGATGCTGGGTCAGAACAACTAGTTGTAACTCCCTTGGCTCTTTCTTGTTTATCAATAAAAGTTATTCAAGCTTTCCTCCATACTCTTGTGTCATTTATGTTTTATGCATTTGTATGGTCAATTTATATCTGATCCTAGATTGTTTATGATTATAGATCCATGTTCTTGTATAGTGTCATGCTACTGTGATCCTACAGGTACTCTGTGAAGCTCGGCGTACAAGGGAGCAAGTAGCGAAAGGCTATCAAGAGAGAGAGGAATCGAACTAGGAGATTAGCGCAAGACAAAGGTTGGTCTTCTTTGTTCTTCTCTCATATATATTTCATAAAGGAAAAACCAAAGTAGCTTTACTTTCTTTGTTTCTAAGGTAGCTACCACACCTTAGTGGGATAAGAAGTTATGTGTACACACGTTTCCCTGTAACAAAATGGTGACTCCACTGGGGACAAATTAGTTTGTTTGTTTATCTTCCTTGTTGCTTATTTTATAAACTTACAGACGGAGCCTGAAGTCGAGCCAGGTAGCTTTCGAACTGCATTTGCTATGCAAATGCAAAGTAGATAAATGCTGCTTCAGTCAATCTCTGGGTTTTGTTTATAAATTAAACAACTGATTTACAAACTCTCTAATTGCCCTCGTGGTAGCTCTTGGAACCTCCTTAGATCTACCCTTGATTGTTGCTTTACTAATTACCATTTGCTCGGCCAAAACCCATGAACTGAACTGCAAATTATGACCCAGAACCCAAGCAAAGTCTCGTCTCTGGCCCAGTGCAGGTACTATTCTGTGAATCTGAAATTCAGTGCACTTCCCGAGTGTAGTAGGTGCGCTGCATTTCAAATTCCCTCTGTTACAGGTGCGCTGATCAGACTAGGCATTGTTCAGTTTTGGTTTCTGTGATTCATTCTTTTCAGTTCTATTCATGAATTTTGCTGCATGTAATTAGTATATCTCTATTTCAAATCCCTTTTCCTTGCTGTTATTCTGCCTCCATTGTGCAAAAGAACTGTAAATGTTTTCGTGTATTTGTTGGGTCATTTTCAGTTCTCCTTTGCAAAAAGTAACATAATTGTACTGTCATCCTTTGATCTGAAAGTGTCGCAAGTGTCGTTTTCAGTCATAGGAAAGATTTTGGTTGCTATTGATAGTCGATTACCCTGTTACTATTGTATTTGGTCTGAATTTGTAGTTTTTCTAGTGTCGAAAGCAAGTATCCATTTCTGATTTCGAAAAGAAACTTGTTAGTAATTGTTTCTTGAAAATTAATTCAGATTTGTGCATTAGCTTTCTTTTTACCATTCATCTACTAAGAAAGCTGAAAACAAATACATGCATGTGCATTTGCATTTAGACTGTTTGATTGGTTTGATTTAGGACAGTGCATTTAGAGTGTGCTCTTTGCTCTTTGTGAAAGAAAACTCTCTCTTTCCTTAGTAGCTAGGATTTTCATTGCACAAAGAAGATAAAAGATTGTTTATCATCTTAGATTGAATTTTAGGAATTGTATATCTACATCTCGCGGTGAACCTGAAAGGCAAATTTCTTAAGCAATATCAACTATAAAATAAATTTAATGAATCTAACAATGCTTTGGAACCTAATGCACAACATCTAGAAGTCTAGGCTAGAGATGTATTCCGGCATTGTAAAGCCTGGTAACTGTTGTTCTCACTGATGGTTGGGTGATTCCTCCACTTTGAGATGATAAGTGCCAGTATGGACTTGTGCTCCCACGTACCATCGAGTATATTTTTGGAGACCACAATAGGCTTAATCCTTTATCCATAGGAAGTCGTGTCTGTCGCCCTATCGATCACAATGCACTGAACACAACATTCAGGAAGATTGACTGCCGTACCGTAAAAAGTATTCTGCAGTTTTGTGATTGGTTTGGTAATCCCTCTGCCTAGATTTCCAGAGCAGTCCCTTTTGTTCCTTTTCAAACTCCTTAACGGAAAAGGTCCATCTGAGCACTTGTCACTTCAGGCTCATTAAAAATCGAAGGCGACTAGAGCCATCTTTTGTCTTTTCTCGACTCTTAACAATTGAAAAAACAAGTTGTGTCAAAGCGTCTAAAATTTATTTTAAACGGAATAATCATCACCCTTTCCTACGTTGATCTTAGGTTGAGAAAGGAACCCACCAACCAAGGAATTCCCCTTGGAGGAAATCCTAGTCCCTTCTCCTCTTGGGAAGATGTTGGTGCACCTCATATGACCACATTGTCACTTCCAGGATTGACAATCGGCCTGCTCGTATGGATCTTCTCAACCTCTGTTGTTCAGAACACTGCAATTCCTGAACAATCGAGTCAGCAACTAGACAAATCTATAATTACCCGCAAACCTTCTACTTCCTCCAAATCTTCCTCTCATGGGGTTGGTAAAGCCAAAAATGAAGTACCTGAGAAGAAGAAGGAAAAGAAGAAGAGAGGGAAGAAGAAGGAGCCAAAAGTGAAAGGGGGCAACCAAGTGTCGTCTAGCAAAAATCCACACACTGCACCAACCAAGCCTAGATCGCCATGTGTCATTTGCAAAGGAGACCACTATCATAGAGATTGTCCTTGCATCCCTCAGATCGCAAGGGACTAGTCTCCTCGTTTGCACAACCCGGTGTCGTCAACCTTTGATGATCATGTTGAAAACACACTGTCGACTAGTGAAAGTGAAGCCCCAGGACAAAAAGGAAAATATAGATTTCCTTGTAAATTGTGCGAAGGCAATCATGTCGTCCACTGTTGTCCCTTCTTAGACGAGGCTAAAAGAGTTTTGGACAATCGTTCGGTTTCACCATCACGACTTCCTCCTGGATATAAAAAAATCTTGCTGAATCCTTCACTAGTTGAAAATCCGGCTGACCCACCCAGGTGGTCAGCCAAAGCATCTATCATTTAAGACAAACCATCTGAACCCATACCAGACGAAAGTCAAAATGTCGAGGCGGCAGTTGGCCCGGTCTTGCCTTCAGAGGTTCCATCTTCAGATGATACAGTCACATAAGAGAATAAGGATGACACCGTCCAAATTCTTTTCGTAAGCACAGACTCCGATGAACATGGGGGAAATTTACCCATTCCTTTACTGCAGGAAGGAAGTTTGTGAGAGTCATACCCGTCCGTCTATTCGGTCCCACATCCAAGCAACCTAGTTATCTCCTTCAACTAGAATCAACTAGGCAGACCCTGTTTACCGGCTAGTGTACCATTCTGAATTATTTCTCAAGTATATAGAATGGTTATGGCTGGTACCATCATAGAGGAAGGGGCTTCTGTGAGTATCCTTTCCTCGAAGGCTTGGAAAGCGCTTGGTTCGCCATCGCTTTTGACTGAAATGAGAAATCTAACAGGCTTTGACAAAGGAACCAGTTGACCGTTAGGGATCCTTCCCAATGTGCCCATAACATTGAGAGGGAAAACCGTTCACATGAACGTAATGGTAGTTCAAGGACCTCTGGATTATAATATACTCCTTGGACGAGACTATATTTATTGCATGGGAGCAAATGTCTCATCACTCTTTAGAGTAATGTGTTTTCCGCACGAAGGAAGAGTGGTCAAGCTCGTAGACCAGCTTTCATTTCTCGGATCACGCATAGAAAATAGTCATATACCATCCCTAAATGGTCTTTTCACACAAGGAATGTCTCATCAACCCTCAGTCCGTCCACCTGATGAGCGCGAGTGATTCGGGGGACATGACTGAAACCCAGGGGGCAAGCACCCCAGTCTGCTTCGGCAGGAAAACTTCGGGTATAGGGTAGGTTTCCGCGAGAGATATATGACTGGACTGTACTCCCGTCCGTGATTGGAAGAGGGGGTTAGACTGGAATAAGATTCCCTCGTCAAAGTTATGTGAGTGGATTGTCTCACCTTTGTCTATTTCGGTAGACATCGCCGAAGAAGTGTTTTGTTTGCGGTGTGAATAGAACAATCTTTGGTAACCTGAAAGAGGTAGACCTTTCCTGATAAAACAAATGTTTTGTCGGTAGAATGAAAGGTGACCTTGAAACTTTATTTTATACCTGGGGAAATGCAAATCTTTTGGAATGCAAGCGAAGAGCAGCTATTTATTTTTTAAATTTGTAGGTCCTCTAACCCTTTAAACTCGTAGGATTGGTCGTTTCCTAACTTGCATATAGAAAGGATGTGGGGAAAAACTCTAAAAATTGTCGTTTTAATATGGGACATTATTATTATACGACTGGATTAATCAATCAGTTTTAGCACATAGTTCAAGCTCGTTAAAAAATAAACATAAGTCATGAGAAAAGTTTCCCCCAGTGTTTCAGCTCAATAAAAAAAAATGAACCGGTTTCTGGTAAATAATCATCGTGAATGTAATACTTCAACCTTTAAATCCCTGGTCATGTTCTCATCATCACCTCCACTCTGTATTGGCCAATGATTCACCTCCATTTGATTGTTTACCCCTTTTGAGGAACAGCTGCGAAGAGTGATCCCACTAGCCATCCTTGTAACATTGTCGTGATTGGAAAATTCCAAACCTTACCTGGAATCAGCTGCTACCCAGTTTTATCACTTGTTCCTCAAAAGACGAGTCTCCTTTAAGCTCTTTTCAACTGACTCGTAAAATATGAAAATATTTCCGAGCCATTGGCCTCTCTAGCTCATTAAAGGGACCGGAAGTGTTATCCCTCCTTTAGATTTTAATCTTTTTGGACCTGAGGGATTATTACACAAAAAGATCGAGCACTTGTTTTATTCTGCTCGTTAAAAGTATCGAAAATTCATCCCTTATGTATTGTTTTATACTTTTTCGGACTTAAGGGATTAGATGACGAAAAAGGAATTTTGGAGTTTCCTTTACGTTCCTTTTCAGACTCTTTAAAATTGAAAAGGACCGAGTTGTCTTTGTCATTAAACTCGTTAAAACTTAATAGCAACAAACTTGTCCATAGCAGACAAGAACAAGTTTCACTATCGCTAGGCTCGTTAAAACATAGCGATGGGTTTGCCCGAAGGGTAAATTATAGAACAAGCATATGTTATCCTCCTCAAGCTTGACAAAAATAAAGAGGTACTGGTCAGCAATGACTGGGGAAAAATTGGGAAGAAAACTTGAGGAAACTTTGTTGGTAGCAATTCGATCTTGAACTTGACACTTTCACTCAGCATCCAAGTCGGGTTGGGTTGTTTCATTCACCAGCCACATCACCATGGTCCCATCACACCATCCACATTTGGGGTTAATGCTACCAATCCATCACGTCAGTGTCGCCGATATGTTAAAGAGAATTCATTAAGAGAATTCACCTGTGTCTCACCCACTACAATACATTTACACTCCATTCTTTCATGACCGCCACCCTGGAGCTTATGTCATCAGATCGTTTTCACCTCCATTAAAATCATTTGCTCCATTCTGTGTCATTGATGTGGGATTCATTAAGGCCCTCCTGTGACGGATCACTTCTTGTTGACATCAGCTCATTATCCAAGAAGTCGGTCTAGGAACACCCCGTTTAGTACTTTGAAGCTTGCATGCCTCAATGGCATGTTTCTCACTTCCGGCGACAGGTTTACATCAATGACCTTCGACCGAAAGATTTTGCATGGTGTTCGACGCCAAGTCCTTTATTCACACCACGTGAATTGTACTGCAGTACCTTGAGGGTCATTATCATTATCGGTGATTCCTCTTGTGCCTGTTAACATCTCACATCATTGGCTGGTAATCAGGCGATGTCTTTCCATGTTCGACTCCAGAACATCTCTCACATGGATCGACTTGTACTTCGAGTGAAGATTGATCGAGATTGAAGACCCCGGATATAGTTTCATCCATCCGGACTGTGATATATGTTCAGGGAAATAAAGACATCAAATGTACATCATTGCTTCATAGATAATCATCCAATCAAAGGGATGATGGCTCTACCAGAATCATCAGTCTACACTCAGACGATTGTCTGTCCTATGTACATGAAAATGAATTTATAAAGCTGGGCATGGGAATGCCCGCCTCAGCTAGATCATGAAAATATTATGAAGATAATGTATTGTATTGTATCTTATTACAGGTCTCCTCTCAGCTTGAAAGAACTTCGATCCTCATAATAAAGCATTTCAACCGACATCAAAAGATTAACGACCTCATTCTCTAGGGAGCAACTGTTATAGACATTTTTGGGCACTGCAACCCCAAGCATGAAATGTCCATAAACCGAGGGCTCCTAAGTCCCTAAAAGTGTTGTTGTAACCCCTAAAGGAACAAGGCCAACTGATTACAACTTCTCTCAGAAGTTCTCCATGAAAAACTGCTCAAAACTGGTCAAAACAAGATCATTTCAGCTGCTCCATAGGCAAAGTGCGTTGCATCTCACCTAAATACACTTTGTGGGTGTGTTGCATTTCAAAAAGCCCTTCTATGGGGTGCGATGGGTGAGAAGTGACAAATGGCAGTGTCATTCCACAAGGTGGAGAGGCATGGAATCTTCCAGAAACTTCTCCTATGACACTTGACTCTCTGAATTCGACCAAGGATGAGTAAGAGATCATCAATCTCCAAGTGGAAGCAAGAACTATCAGAGGGAAGACACTAATCAAATCACAAGCTGACTCATCTCCCTTACATATATCTATATATGGATCCCTCATCCCAGAGATCCAGAGGGTAGAATTTTGCATATTGTAAGGAATTGATGTTGGTTTCTTGAGACAACATCATAAGTGTTGGGTGATCTAAGCTTTGTATGAGGTGAAGAAGGGCTTACTTGTTGAGAGGATGATGCTGGGTCAGAACAACTGGTTGTAACTCCCTTGGCTGTTTCTTGTTTATCAATAAAATCTATTCAAGTTTTCCTCCATACTCTTGTGTCATTTATGTTTTATGCATTTGTATGGTCAATTTACATCTGATTCTAGATTGTTTATGATTATAGATCCATGTTCTTGTATAGTGTCATGCTACTATGATCCTACAGGTACTCTGTGAAGCTGGGCATACAAGGGAGAAAGTAGCGAAAGGCTATCAAGAGAGAGATGAATCGAACTAGGAGATTAGTGCAAGACAGAGGTTGGTCTTCTTTGTTCTTCTCTCATCTATATTTCATAAAGGAAAAATGAAAGAAGCTTTATTTTGTTTGTTTCTAAGGTAGCTACCACACCTTAGTGGGATAAGCAGTTATGTGTAGACACTTTTCCCTGTAACACGGGGTCATGATAAGGACCATTGCCCGGTGTTCACAAATTACCTCACGGGAGGAGGACCAATGCCATTAAGGCAAGAAGCACAAGCAGGGCCTAGCACAGTGCTTGATTTGTGGTGTGCGATTTGTCAAATGGGAGGGAAACACGCTATAGACAACTACCATTTGTTACAAAAGTATACACAAAATTCGAAACAATTGTGATGTAAATTTTCTAGGTGTGTGGGACACGATGAGCGCACTTGTAGAAGCTATGAGTTGATGATGGATAGAACTCCCACCTATAGAGTTCAGGTCAAATCGTGGCTCTTAGAACATAATACAAGAGTCACGTGAACAGGATTTCAGGGGCACAGACGAAGCCAAGGTGGAGGAGGACCTGGCAGCGGTCGCGGTCAATTGATATGCTATAATTGCGGAGGGCCAGGACATTATGCCCATGATTGTATGAATCTAACACAGTCGTCGTGCTTATATTGCACCTTGTTTGATCATGAGATAGAATATTGTCCTACACTGATATCTAGGATACACGGTAAAGGAGCGCTACTGCCTGCCCCAACTCAGAACCTGCAGATGATGAGGTCTGACCCATGCGAGGAAGAACCAAATGTGAACATTGTGCTCTGAAGTGGAATCATGATGGGAGATGACAAAGGAAAATAGACAGAAGATATTATTTGGGTTCACAAAGCTCCGGTGAAACAAGTAGAGTTTGATTTGGAGCACACTCGGAAAACCTTCATGGAAGCTAAAAAGAGCTTCGCTAATGCCTCAACTTCAGGAAGCAAAGATAGACAAAAGCCGAAGATGGACCCATCTATGCTCACAACGTTCCTAGAAACATGCATCAAGTTATTGGGCGACAGTAAAGGTGTAAAAGGATTATGGGAACTCATTAACATATGTGGCAGGACCACGCT
Organism: Pinus tabuliformis; assembly: GCA_031772625.1. Taxonomy (NCBI): domain Eukaryota; kingdom Viridiplantae; phylum Streptophyta; class Pinopsida; order Pinales; family Pinaceae; genus Pinus; species Pinus tabuliformis. The sequence goes on along the minus strand of CM062814.1, from coordinate 171,597,101 downwards.
AGGAGAACCACGTGTATTCCAGAAGATTGGAAAGAATTAGACAAGAATGAGAAGAGAAATGAAGCTAAACGCACAGATTGAAGAATATGAAATGGACCAAGTAATTATAGATTTAGGATTGGATGCAAATGTTTTGTTGAAGCAGACATGGGAGTGAATGGGGAGACCTATGCTACAATGGTCTCCTATTCAGCTGTGAATGGTGAACTAGCAGAAGATAATATCCATGGGGCGATTGCAAGGAATCACTATGGATATTGAGGAAGTGAGCGTGCTAGTAGAATTTGAAGTGATAGAGATTGTTGATGACATCAATCCCTATCCTCCGCTCTTAGGAATTGATTGGGCCACTGACATGAGCTGAGTGATTAATTTGAAAAAAGTGCAAGATGATTTTTGAGAAGAAGTCACTACGCATAGTTATACCTCTGGACCCTGCTGAAGGATCATGCTATATAGATCTAGCCGCCACTATGAGAGTGATGATGATTTGGACTGCATTTATAAGATGATGGCTTGCATGGGAGCGTGAGAGCTCCTGTACTTCAGATTCAGATGAGGAGACGAAGTGGTGGCAGAATCAGTTACATGAGATAACTACTCCTAATTGTAATATGATGACAAGGCCACTGCACTACGTATTGACAGAAGTAAGAGACCTACCTACTTATGATGGCCTGAGTGAGGTAGATACCTTCTTGAATAAATTTGAAAGGGAGGTAACAGAAAAGCAATGCTTCCAAGCCTTGAATTGGGTACTATGTGCTACACCCGCGAGGTGGTGGGGTACTCACAAAGGGATCTTTAATGACTGGCGTGACTGTAGGAGGATGATGTGTGCATGGTTTAGGAAGTCGAGAGTGTGATTCATAGATAAATACAATGGGCATGATGGTCTATGTGCACATCTAACCAAGTGGGTTCAGGCATATGGAAACCACCTACGTGGATGCACATGAACTCCATCCTGAGAAGTATGGTCAATAAACATGTGTTGGGGGGACAACTGCACAAATGGGTCTCCATGTTGGAAAAAAAGTACGCGAGAAGAACACTCGCATAGAAGGTTATCCACACGGAAGCATTTGACAAGGTTTGTAACACGCTAAACAAGGTATGCAATGCACAACAAAGTGATTGGGACCTACACATACCCAAACAAACGCCTTTTCGGTTGGTTGATGGAGTAGAAGCAGTAATGCTTATGGACTCTATCATGTCTAGTCCATACATAGTGGCACTCGCAGGGGTAATAGACCATAGAGCCCTGGAAGAAAGGCTTGTGCCATTGGAAGAGATCGAAGAAGAACGGTTGGAACTTGATAAAGAGATCCAGTAGGGTGATTTTAGGCTCCAAGAACTCATGAATGAAATAGTTTGGTTGAGGGAGAAAAGCACCATGGAAGAAGCGGAAGTCAAGAAGCTTGAGGAAGGAATAAAGAAGGACTTTCTTGATAGAAAGACCATAGTGAGAGAGCAGGACGAGCTCGATTACATTGATAGACTTAGGGACCACCACTGAGAATTTCTCAGTTTGATGCATTGGATGGGACCATATGTTATTAAGGATGTCACAGATGGTGGCGCGATGCAGTTGAAGAAGTTAAATGGTGAACTCTTCGTAGGAAAAGTAAATGGAAATTGTTTGAAGCTATACACAGGTGCCTGACCATCTGACTAACTGCAAGAAGCATAGTCTTAGCGATCCAGGCAACTGAAAGGAGTTGTGGGACTATAAACTACTTTTCCCAGGAGCTGCTTGAGGATAAGACTGAACGCGGTAGTGAAGTATCACCAGGTCTGCAACAACATGAGGGTAGCTATGCCGCCAAACGGGTTGGTTGGAAAGCGACCATTACAGTCACTATTCATGATGTGATGCTTGGTTTGAGATAAAATGGAGCAGGCGACAAGCATTTAAGGAAAACTTTATGGGCTAGATTTGGGAAAATCTACTACCAAGAGAGCATTAATGGACCAAAAGTGGGGGGAAAGGTCGAATTCAAATTCAAAAGGCGCTATAAAGTGAAAAGGGCTGCTTAGAAAAAAACACTTGGAAATTTGAGAATTGAGCTATTTCGTGCCCAGAGATTCATGAACACCAATTTGTTCGATATTTTGAAGTCAGAGGCATTATTTGAGAACTTACCTGAGCCATTGAGAGAATTTTGGAATAACAGTATGGCCGGGCTAGAGGAAGCCATGGATATTTGAGAGATGACAGCTGAGGAGGCCACACAAGCCATAACAGTAGGAGAAGATCCAGAAAGCACGAGGATAGTCAGAGAAATCCCTAAATTGTTGTGCACATCGAGACCCAAGATAAGAAGCCTATGATACCAGTGCGCATGTCCCCCAGAAATTCGTTAAGGATGAGACTCACCATGGAAGAAAATTGGAAGGCGATCAATTTGGAAGCCGATGAGGAGGAAGAAGACATTGAAGAAATCCTAGTAGAGGAGGAGGACAAATAAATGGAGGAAGAAACCTAGGGTGTGGACCCGCTGACTAGGTTAGATGTGTATGTTCCTCCGTGGAAGGGGAAAGAATGGGTGCCCAAGGACCTAGATGAGAGCAAGAGCTCTCTACAGGCTTCGCTGCTCCTTGATGACATCATTTTTTACGGAGCACACTTGAGACGGGTGCTAGTTCTAAAATTTGAAGATGGGGATCTCGCGGACCATGAGAAATTCCCACATTTGGCAACTGCACAGCTGATGCACCAGAAGAAAAGCACATCTGTGAGAGTCATAGAGTTGGAACCGCATAAGTGGTTGCGACGAGTAGAGAAAGTAGGATTGTTAAACCCACTCTGGGTCCCGCATTACCATCATGCCCCAGTGACTATTTTTGTCATCAGGTAGCTACTCTAGCTGGTACATGATGGTTGTTTGTGGCTGGAGGAGACCATCCCCATCACGAATCATCTAATTCACTGAATTACCCAGCTCCCTTGTAAAGGGGAGGATCCAGTGAACATATTCGAGGGTAAAAGTGATGATTTGGCCATCGCAGAGGCCATGAAGAAGAAGTTCAAGCTAGAGAAGGAAAAGAGAGGGTACGTGATATCCAGTATCAATAACTCTGTAGTCAAAGTCGTAATGTAGATATTGGCTGGGAAAGTCATGCGGAAGTGTCGCGCAGATGAGGTGCCCACATCGGTGCTTGCACTTGCAGCGTAGTGCACAGAAGGGGTCCAATTTAACTAGGCTGGTTACTTGTGCAGAGAGTTCCTGCAGAACTACTGTGAGGCACAGGAGAAGGGGAAGACTTTCCACTATGCATGGCTTCTCCTCTCCATAGTGGTGGTGGCTTGGGAATTGCTCGAGGATAGCCAGTTCCCAACGGTTGCAAAGGATCTTCTGGAGGCCGCGAAGTACACTTCGCTGTGGGCAACTAAAGATGTGCAAAGGATTCAAGGCAAAAATATATTCTGGGTGTTCATGGAGATGAACATCAAAATGGGGATTAATCATAAGCCATGGTTATCGCCCACTATCTATAATAGTCTACAGAGCTTCACAGAGTTCAAGGTGGACTTTCGTCGAGTGTACATCAAGGCGAGGAAGGACCCCACGAAGGCATGGAAGGAGCTCCCTTATCTAGCGACAGACGATGTCATATTCATCGTCCTTGAGTCATCGCCCCCAAAGTGGCATGCTCCAGCCAGCTCTCTGGTGGAAGGAGAGAAGTCCACTGCACAAAGGAAGAAGGAGGAGGAAAAATTGTGGATGGAGTAGTTGGCAAAAAAGTGAAGGAATGAAGCAGCAGTAGCTAAGTCACAGGAGGCGTGCGACACTGCGAAGACAGCATAAGAGTAGCAAAGGGCAGTTGAGAAGGAGCACGAGGGAGAAAAGTCACCTTCACCCGAATAGGAGACAAAAAGAGAGGAAGGTGGCGTAGACCCACATACAACATCCACACAACTAAAGTGACAATACCCAAGAGAGCAGGTGGGGCCATGAAAGAAGTCAAAGGCCTCAAAGACTTCTTTCGACTTGATCACCTTCACTAAGGGGGATCTCCATGACATAGGGGAGATGGTGCATGATGTCACCATGGAGGCCCTCCAACAATGCACAGAGGAAAACCAGATGGTATTGGGGGCCCTTCGGGCATAGATACAGGAGTTGCAGGTGCGCACTCCTCAGGCTGGTACTCTGTTCAACCAGCGTCACAGTAGACATGACCTCAACTAAGGAAATGTTGCATGACCACATGACCAACACTATAGTTTTGCTAGAGGGAGCACTAGTTACAGAAAACAAGGCCGACAGGACAATGTTCAATGCGCTAAAGGGAGTTGGAATAAACATGGATACGCTACCATGGGAGACGCTCTATGTTCTGCAGGACAGAGTGACTTCGGAACTACGATCCAAGGAGGGTCACACACTCCAGGTCATGAGCAAGCAATTAATCAATATGGAACAATTGAGTTTGTAGCACGATGAGGTAGTGGTGCAGAACCGAAATATCGTGTAGGTTGTTAAGGATGCTTGCTAGATGGTCCTGGAGTTGGCGATCCCTGTAGAAGGCCCAGTGGAGGTGCACATCCAGAAACTCACAGCAGGGGTGTGCGATGTGAAAGAAGAAATAGCTAAGGTTCATCTAGAGCTTAACCTTTAGATAGCCAAGCTCCAATTGATGGCGCATCCTTCAACTTTGCCAGAGGTGAAGGAACACCGTCATTACAACAGGAATAGCAGAAATCAACAATGCAGTAAAAGACTGCACCCGACTATTTGAGGAGTCGTTCAAGGTTCTCACTACTCTGCAGGAGGACTTGAACATGCAGCACTTGGAAACAGAGGTGCATGAGCTAAAACAGAAGTATGATGAAGTCAAAGTGACCACACAGAAGGTGGCCCTTACATAGATGCTCATATGGATGCAGTAGGAAAAAGCACTCAAGAAACAGGGAGACGATGCGCGACATAAGGAAGTTGTTTTGAAGGCATGCGTATAACCATGGATTGATGAACAGTTCATCATTACCACCTCAATTCAAGAAAATCTCGTGCAGATTCAGGGAATACAAGAATAGATTCAGGGAAGCAGTTCGGACACTACGATCTCTGAATAGTGCATCCAAGAAGTGCAACAGGCAACTGCTCAGTGCGTTGCCGATCTTGCAGCAGTTCAAGCAGAGTTGGGAGGTCTCTGCACAAAGATATTGACACTGACATAGTGACTCGAGGGTGAGTCACGATGTTTGTGTTGGTGGCCTATTGGGCACAGGATCCCCCAAGGAAATGTTTGGGGCTTAAAGCCTAGATTTTGGCTAAAAATTGTAAATCTGATGTAAATAATTCACATTTTGTGAGCACAGAGCAAGAAGTTGTAAATGAGTCATAGGGTTTTTCGCCCTTAATTTTGTAATGTAATGTCGGCTAGAGAGATCTACCCATGGTCCACGACCCATGGGATTGTATAAATAGAGTGAGGCTGTAAGTAGTTGAGACATCTAATTCAGGTAGTGATCATGGAATAGAAGCATAGTGGAAGCTTTAGGGGAAAAGTTGAGTCTTTGGGTTGTAGAGTAGAAGAAGGCCTTGCAGCTAAGTGTGCATAGGCATAGTAGTCAGTAGCTGAGTGTACAGGGGCCTAGTAGTCCGCAGCTGAGTGTGCGGACCCCTGCATCTTAGTGCGTAGGGAAAGTCAAGTCTGTAATTGTTGAAGCATTAATAAAGAGAAGTTTTATACCATTCCTATGTATTTATTTACTATTTTCAGCATTGAATGTATTAGGTATAAATTACATTTCTGTTGTTTATATGATGCACGAACATATCTGATTATGTTGATTAAGTGAATGTGAGTTAAAGTATCTGGTCTTTAAGTTGACTAACATATATAAGATGATAAGTATGATACGCAGTGTAACTTAGGGAAATAACACAGATTGCCGCCATAGCAGCGCGAAATCACTACAACCCCTAGTTAGGGTTGCGCAAAGGACAATTGTAGTAGATTGCGAAGGTATCGCAGGTCAGAACAGTGCGCGAAGTAACCTACATGAAGGTAGGCACAGTTGGACTAAATCAACCCCTCAGACATCTCGAGGGTGTGGAAAATTGGTTCTAGAATCACCCCATACTGCTTCGGATGAGACTTTAGTCTGTGCTCCGCAGGCTAATACTGAAAGGGCCACTAGTGTAGGGATTTGTTTGGCTAATTAACTCTAAACCTGGGTTAGGCCCCATTAGGCCAACAATCCATATAAATAAAAATTAGGGAGAAGGAACATCAAAGAAAGCTTCTCCCAAGTCTCCAATCACCTATGTTAGGAAACCTATCATAAGGTCAGCCTCATCAAAAGGAAACTGTATCCTAAAGGAGACACGGAAAGAGCTACAAGAAGCAGAGAAAATCCTACAAGAAACATAGAAAATAGACCAGGAAGGAATTACTAAACAAAAAATAAAGGAAGAGGGCTAAGAACTGAAGGAACCTAGCCCATAGCAAAACCTCAGCTCCTACTACAAGATCATTGAAGGAGGTCGGGTGATACGAAAGAATTTTTCCATTCCTCTATTCTTTGAACTTGAGAAAGGGAGGGAAAGGACACACAGGTGGATGAAAATTGTTAAATCAAAAGGGTAGAGGGTATAGGCTACATGGAGGAGAAATTGCAAGAGATGGGTAGAGAACTAAGCAGCATAAGATACAAATAAGAAATAATGAAATCTCAGTTAGAGGCTGGGAACACATGGCTAAGGAAGCAACTACAAGAAAGGGAAAGCCAATTGGAAACTTGGCCAGTTTATCCATGGAGGCAATCTAGTGCAAGATGCCAGCAAAATCATATGCCTTATACCTCAAGGAACAATGGCTACAATTCCAAATGAATATCCTAGCACAAAGACGAACTATTCCTTTCCAAGACTACAGACAATTCATTGACCTTTGTGATCAAAGCACTTTGGAGGATAGAGAAAATATATCTGAGTTCTACCTACACAATTTAGCATTGACATATTTAAATGTGTGGGACCCAAATCCAAAGCTAGTGGAATTGCAATTGATGGCCCTGGAATCTTGGATAAATCATGAGGAGGTAAGAGCTACAGAGATGAAAAAGGTATTGGAAAAAGAAGAGGCAGAACCCCTTATGGTCAGAGCAGAAGAGTCTAACCCAATGGATGTAATCAGCACTCATAACCTCATTGCAAATGGTCCCAAGCTTGCACCAAGGTACCATGTTGTACAAGAACAAGAAGTCACACACATTGAAGACATGCTAATATTTCTAGGAAATGAGAGCTAGCAAGCTTGCCAAAGGAGATGGAACACCTTACCTTACAACCTAAAAGTAATAGAATATCATTCTCCTGATAGAATGAGGGAGCCACTAAATAGAGCTCCAATGTATAAGAAGTCTTTAAAAAGACTCAAATTCAGTTGGATTGGATTGAGGCTTAGTCCACCATTGCTTTTAGGAATGTTGGAAGGAAGAAAAGAAGAAGAAGAAAGAAAGCAGTGGAAGGATATAGAGAAGAATGTCGTGTTTTATTCACAAGAGGAAGAGGCTACATCAGAACCATGGGATGTCAAGGAAGCCACCAAAGAAATGAAGGACCTGGACATATATTGAGTTGCTCAGAGGATGAACAACACTTTTAGTAGGGGGTGATGATGAGGCTCATCATTGGGTAAAATATATGGACCTTAATACACCTCCAAGCTTACTAAAATTAACTCTTCTCATAATTCTTTACATGCTTTAATTATACTTTTCTTAATGAGATGAGTAAAAGTAAGATGCCATTCCTAGTCATCTAATTTGCATTGGTTGTAGGTTTTTGGGAGTAAATTATTAAGGTGCAGGAAATCGAATGAGACAAGAAGGAGAAATTATAGGTGTTGGGATGGGGTCCTCTAGGGTCAATTTTGGGGCAGAAGCCTAAGTTTTGGGGCAAAAGCCCATGTTTTGATGTACAAAATGTAAGGTCTCCACAAATTTTAGTTGCAAAGTGCGTAGATAGTTAAAGTGTCATAAAGGGTTTTACCCTTCTTTTATGTAAATTGAGTCGGTTTTTGAAGGCCTACCCATGGTCCGAAGATCATGGGATTGCATAATAGGTGTGTCATAGAATTTCTAAGGCAATAGTAGAAGAAGTAATGAAGTTTGGTGTATGAGAGAAGTCTAAGGAGTTAGAGAAGAGTAGGAAGAAAGGCTCTGCAACTATGTGTGTAGAGGCCTAAAGTAGATTCCACAGCTAAGTCTGCAAGGAAGTCTTGAGTCTATATGCAGAACTGAGTATTATTAAGTTGATTAATCCATAAATTCTTGTGTTTGTCTACTTACTTATGTTTTATATAAATGCGTTTATACTGTGATGAATGATGGGTTTATGAATTAATGATGTATTGATGCGCAAATTTACACGATTTATATTGTTACATGAATGCAATTAACATTAACTATTTGCATGAAGATTATCTTGTTGTATGTTGATGTTACTGGACACTTAAGCCGATATGAGTAATTACTAGTTAAGAGTAATATTTGATGCACGTAAGTAGTGGATTCGCCTATTTAGGGTCTGCAAAAGACATTCGTAGACCTTCACGGAGGTCTAGAGGCTGATTAAATGGAGTTACATCGATAAGCCTTAAGGGCTTATCGATCTTCATGAAGGAAGATTTATGGCAAAACACGACATTACACTGATCTCTACATGTAGAAACTTGGTTCCAACATCCCCCCATACTGCTTCGAGTGAGATTTCAGTCCGTGCTTCACGAATTGATGTTGAAAGGGCCAGTAGTGTCGGGACTTGTTTGATGAAACTAACTCTGAACCTGGATTGGGACCCCCTAAGCCAACAAATGGTTCTGTTTCCAGGGCCGAGATATACATAAAGAGATGTGTGATGTCGCATCATTGGAATCCAACAAAGAAATAAATTGAGAAGTGGTTGGATACAAAGATCCACGAATTCACAACACAAGGAAAAAAAATATGCACCTAATGAAAGAACAATGGTTTGATAGATATCTCTACACAAAGATACACAAGATCTTCTTTTTCACCTTCTCGATCGAACTATAGAAGTGGATTTCTAAATTGGAAGATAGCCAAGGAAGGTGGAGAATTGACGGTCCAATAGTGTGGAGCCCAGAGCTACTGCAGAGATTGGAATATTTTGAAGATAAGATCTCACATGCCATCCTTCACTAGCTTGATTGTGTCATAGGAGGATTTGTGATATAATTCATGATTGATACCTCAGTCAGCTACAACGAAGTAGAGTGACACTTCTTCAAGGGACCACGAGGTAAGCATTTGAGATATTTGAATACTTTGATTAAAATGAACTTGTGTGAAAAGCAGGTTATGTCACTACCTTGATTTTTGGATATACGCAAAGTGGATGAATCTTTAGAAATCAAGAAAGAATAGGTCCTGAATATATCCAATTAATATAACCCCATCGAGCAACAACGAGGAAGTGGTATAGGGCTCACCATGAAGCACTATAAAACTAATAAGACAGGGTTTTCTGTGAATACCTCATCCACCCACACCACCTCCATCTTCACCTCCATAGCATACACCTTCACCCACACCACCACCATGTCTGCCACCATTCAATATGTCGAATACGATGAAGTTGCCCATTTTCAAAAGCTTTGGAAATGAGGACCCAAACCAGATTTGGTTCGTTGTGAGGGCTGTGTGGAAGACACAAAATATTACAGATGATCATATGTAGAAAGCACAGTTTGTTACTATCCATCAGGATCGTGCATTGACTTGGTACATTAATTATTGCACTGATAATCTAGTGGCATCGTTAGAAGACACTCAGACTGTGTTGAACAACGAATTTAGAAAGCCTAAGTCTGAAACACAATTAGTAGTGGGGTTCAAGGAAATCATGATGAGGATCAGTGAAATGCCCTAGGAGCTGGATCAGAGACTGAAGTGTGGAATCCGCGAAGCCAATATGAATCTCATAGACAGTCAACACCGTGATTGGTTTATAGTCGCACTCCTGCCTCACTTAAGGATTTCTTTGTCACAAAAAAAGATAGGAACTCAAGCGGAAGCACTGGAGATCGCAATGAGATTACATGAGACACCTATCTAGGACGTGACATTAGGAGTTCAACATATTCATGCAGAGTTGGAGAACCTTTTCTTGTAGTTTCAGAGCTTGAAAAAGGAGAATGTGGCTCGACCATAGGTGTGCGAAGAAGTTTGGTGCCTCAAGTGGAAAAACCAAGGGCATCATAATGATCATTGCCCTGTTTTTACGAATTATATGGAAGGAGGAGGGCCCATGCCTCTAAGGCAGGAAGCTCAAGTAGGACCAAGTACAGGGCCCGCACTGTGGTGCGTTATCTTTCATGTAGCAGGAAAATATGTAACAGACAATTTCCCCTTACTGCAAAAATTTGTGCAGACACCGCAACAATTATTCTACAATTTTTGTAAATCGATAGGACATGATGAGTGTAATTACTGTAGCTATGAATTAATGATGGAAAGAATGCCCCCATATCAAATTCAAACAGAAATTTAGCCTTAGGATCAAGGTGTTGGGGGAGTACGTAGAGGATATCAAGGTCGCGGACGAGGCCGAGGAGGAGGAGGACCTAGTAGAGGTCAAGGACAAGTTATTTTCTATAATTGTGGAGTGGCAAGACACTACGCGCTGGAGTGCATGAGCCAAACACACCCATCATGCCGATATTTTATTCAATTTAACCACGTGATAGAGGAATTCCTTATACTGATAGATAATATTTAGGAGAAGAAGGCGCAACCTCAGTAGCCAACGCAAAATTTATAGATGATGAGGGCCGAGCCCCGCAAAGAAGATCCCAATGTGAATATTATGCTGCAAAGCAAGATGATGACCATCGATGATAAATGAAATAAACCTAGATAAAGTGAGTGGGTTCACAAAACTCTAGAAAAGGAGGTTGGGTTTGATTTGGAGTGTGCGAAGGAAACATTCATGGAAGAAAAGAAGAGCTTCGTTGAAGCCTCTACCTTAGGAACTCAAGATAATTTATCTGAAGAAGTTGACCCCTCTATGCTTACCACCTTTTTGGAGACTTGTATGAAGCTGCTACAGGACAATAAGGCTGTGAAAGGGTTACAAGAACTGATAAATAGATGTACTGGTAAGGAAACTACTCCTAAAGGGCACCACCTAGTCAGAAAGATAGGAAAACACAAGGTGAGAGCAGGGTGTGAGATGAAGCTCATTGTGCAAATAGGAGAGTATGAAATGGACTAGGTCATTTTGGATATGAGGTCAGATGTGAATGTTTTGCCTAAAGATACAAGGGAAAGAATGGGCAGACATGTGCTGCAGTGGTCTCCAATCTAATTAAGAATGGAAAATCAACATAAAATTATCCATATGGGGAGATTGCATGGAGTGACAGTAGATACAGAAGGTGCGAGCACGTTGGATGATTTTGAAGTGATAGAGATCGTCTATGACATAAATCCATACCTCGTGCTTCTTGGAATTGATTGGGCTACTAATATGAATGGGGTAATCAATTTGAAGAAACAAGCTATGTCATTTGAGAGGAAATCGCTCCGTGTGGTAGTACCTTTCGACCCTCCAGAAGGACCGCGCTACGCTCAACTGGTCCACGATTTTGAGGAAAGCGATGATGATTTGGATCTGATATATAAGATAATAGCATGAGACCAAGATTGGGTTAATCTGACTGCTGATGGATGAATTTCATGTGACCGCAAAATTTCCTATACGTCTGATTCAACTGAAGAATTGGAGCACTGTTAGAATAGGTTGCACAAAGTATCTACGTTGTGATGTAATATGATGACTAAATCATTGCATTGTGTATCATCGGAGGTAAGAAGTCTATATTATTATGATTTTCTAACTAACGTAGATAAATTTTTGGATGCATTTGAAAGGGAAGTGCCTGAGAAGCATTGCTTCCAAGCACTGGATTTGGCGCTACTTGCTACGCCCGCAAGGTGGTGGGGTACACATAAAGACAATTTCAATGAATGGCGCGATTACAGAAGAATGATGAGATTGCGGTTTAGTCACCCAGAATTGTAGCTAACAGAGAAATATGACAGGAGGAATGATCTGTGTGATCATTTAGCAAAATGGACTAAGGTCTATGTAACGGAGCTGTAGACAGAGTGGGTGCATATTTTCTATGACACTCTAGACATCATTCCTATCAATTGGTACTTGGAAATGGAGCTCTGCCATGGCACCGAGGAGTGGGATATTTTAAGAGAGGGATTTTTGATGACATTCATCTTTAAGGATGGGTTCGAATGCATTGATGAGGTACTGCAGGAGGTTAAGGTAGTGATCTTCAGAATATCATAGGATATTTTCGAATTGATTCAGCCCGATTGGAGCACCCAGCTATGTCATGGACTGGAGTGCTATAATGTGACTATTGAAGAAGAAGATGAGGATCCAAGGAAAATTAACATCCCAGAGGAAAAATTCCACCACGAAGTTGAGGGGCCATAGATAGACAATCCAGATATCACCGTGCCAATGAAAACTAGACAAGTGAGCATTGGAATAGAGGTGGAGCCAAAATTTGCAAAGATTGGGGACTATGGGGATGATGCCACAGTAGATAAGGTCATTGATTTGCTCCACGAGTATTAGGATTTGTTCCCTACAAAGTTTTCAGACTTGAAGGGTATCATAGGAGATGTGGGCGTAATGAAGTGTCACACGCAATCAGTCAATAGTGCGGACACAACTGACCTTCCTAGAAGTCTAAGACATTCTAATGACAAACAAGACAAAAAAGAACTATCCTTCTCTAAACATGCATTATGATATGAGAAACCAAGTGTTTTGTTCTTACCTTTGTCCAAACGCTGTTGTAGTAGTCCAGCTTCGTTGATCCGGATGAGCTCCTCCTTCTCTTCGAAACCTGCATTCACCAACAGTCAAACCATTAAATAACACCTGATTATAACATAAAACAAAGCATATTCAACATATAGACCAAGGAGTATATGAAATAACCCATAAACAACAAGTTATTGAGACGAATGGACTAATTTGCATTAAAGGTAACAAAAGGAACCATTACAACCTGAGCCTTGGTGTTGTGCAAGCTCCTCCCAGGGTCCTCAAGAGTTCTCCTTTACTTTGACAAAGCTCACCCACCTCCCAATGGAAACAAGTAAAGATGGTAATCTCTCCTCACAAGTTCTCACAAGGAAGTCCTAATTCCAGCAGCATCTACCCTTAGGAATGTTTAGCTTTCAACCTCCCCTCCTTCTGGCCCAATGCCTGTATTTATAGTGCTCAAGAGGAAGTTATTCAGGTCCACCATCAATGGGATAATCCCCTCTTTGGATGGGATAGCTCCCTTATTGATGGGATAAGTTCCTCTTTGGTAGGGGTACATGAACCATCTGGAGGCGCTTCATACACGTCGAACAACCTTCTAGAATGCTCTAGAAATGACCACAAGTAACTTTTTGAAGATGAAACTTGTGCATTTTGACCTTTCCAGGGGGATGCACCTGCCCCTTTACATACAGAGCGTCTTTGGACGCAGGTTTTGTGAACATTGGGTGCGTACCCGCAGGTAAGGTTGAGAGAACCTGCGTACCCAGAGATAAATACATTTACAAATACTTTCTCTCTTCTTTGGAGTTTGACATGGATAGCAGAGGCATAAGACTTGCTTAAGAGGGTAGCATGACTATTGATAGAGCCATACTAACTGTAAATAGCCATGGTGACATTTTTTAGTGTAACAGATTGCCCCCTAAAGTGCGAAGCCTATAGTAGATTAGGGTTTCATAAGATCTAGGAAGGGTGAAGCGCTTTATCATTTCAAGGATTATCTCATGGAGAGCCTGGTCAGAACCTGCAATTTTCAACACAAAATACATGTATAAGATTATATCATCACTGAGGTAGGCATTCCCATACTCAGATCAAAACTTTAACTAACAGACTAACTACTCTGATACAGGAATGATCTTGCAGTACATCATAATCATAGACTTTTGTAGACACAGTATGGGTGCAGCCATCTGTTTATGATTAGTCTACTTAGATAATGAATACAAAACTCCTCGCAGCCTGGATGGTGGAAACTAGATCCAGGGTCTTCATTTCTACTTCTCGAATTGGTACGATCCTATCCATGCGAATAAATGAGTTGATGTCGAGCATGGTAGAAACCACTTGATTACCAGTCGATGATGTAAACTGTTAACAAGTGTGAGAGAGACCACCAGTGATGTCAATGGTTCTCAAAGTACCCAGTACAATCCATGAGATGTGAATGAATGAGTTGATGTCGAACATTTCACGGAATCCCTTGATCGAAAGTCAATGATGTATACTGACGTCAAAGGCGAGAAACCTGCCATTGATGCATGCAGATTTCAAGGTACTGACGATTTCTAAGTCATCTTCCTAGATAATATTCTGATGTCGATAGAAAGCGACTCGTTGCAGGCAAGCCCACAACACGAAATCATTGATCAAGTTGAAGAAATGTTGCTGTAAGGACTGACTCAGGGATGGTCAAATGGATGACAAGTATTTTGCAGATGAAAGTTTTGTTTGCAGACCTCTTGAACACATAACGACACGACAGATGGCTTGGTGATAAACGACTCAAAGTTAATCCCCGGAACCCGTCTGAAGACTTTCAATGTGGTTTGATCAACTGTGAGGTAAAAGATTTCCCAACCCAGGTGAATAAAAAGTGTCATGTTCAAGAGTGGTGATAAGGTTCTTCTGTAGGAAAAGATAACAAATAGGTTCATTCTTCTCTCTTTTCCCCCACCATTTCTGGCAAGTACCTCTTTATTTTTAACAAACTTGAGGAGGATAACATATGCTTGATTATAAGCTCATCCTTCGGACGAGTCCAACCTAGTTTTGATTCGAACCCTAGGAAGGAGTGGTTCGTTCCTGTTTGTAATTGAACAGGTCCTTTACTGTGAAATGTTTAACGAGCCCAGTATAGGAGAAACTCAGCGTTTTTCAATTTTAGAGAGTCTGAAAAAACTAAAGAAGACTCCACGGTGAACTTTTTCGTAAGTTTGTGTCCCTCAAGCCTGAAAAAGTATAAAATAATACCTGGGGGAACCGCTTGATCTTACGACCAAGGAGTACTTTCATGTTTAGTGTCGTTGACCTGAAAAGTAAAAAGTGATCAAGGACACGTCGTTTTATTTCCAGTATCGAGTTTGAAACGACAAAAACCCGACAATCTTTTCCTGATTTTACGGTCAGGAAAGGGCTATAAGGGGACTGTCTTTTAATTCTGTTTTAACGAGTGTAAAAGAAACGCTCGGCAATCTTTTCATGTTTTAGGAGTCAGAAAAGGGCTTAAAAGATGACTCTGATATTTTTGTTCGTGAAAAATGACAATTTTCCCTCTAAATCCCTTTGTCCTGCACAAAAACAACACATTACTCATACCTGTTTAAGATAGGCAAAAATTCATTGAAAAACATCCTTTCATGGTGAAAAATAAACAAACCTAGCATTCATTCATCTAAAAAACCAATAAAAAGACTTTTTACCATGTCATTTTTACCATTTTACTGTTGGGGTTGAGAAAAGGGCTTTTGGCAAGAAACTTCCCGTGGTCATTGCGGAGAATCCGACCGTCAGAATCGAACGCCGTCTCTTCCAGGTATTTCACAACATCCTCCTTGTCAATTTCATCCGATTAAAATTTCATTTTAGGTTTCAGTTTTGATTTTTGGGGGGTTTTAGGTTTTGAAAACCACTCCACGGGGTACGCAGGTGCCCTAAAGGGTGACCTGCGTCCCTCGACTTTTTCCCACACAGGAAAAAGGTCGGGGGACGCAGCCTACCTTCAGGCCACCTGCATCCCGGCGCTCTGTGTGCCAAACGCGGGGTGCGTCCTCCGTGGAAAGCGGAATTTGAAACCCCAAACTCCAAAATCAACCATTCAAATTTCCTAAAATTAATTCTAATGTCCATTTGTTGGTGTGTAGGGCACTTACCATGCTGGATTGGAGAGAAAGAGAGCACGAGGAGGTTGATGAAGCTGCAATTTGTCACCAACCTTCCATCGATGCCCTAAGAGCATGTGGATTATACAAATACTGGGCCATACCTGGCATGAGGGCTCAGGTGAGATTCTTGGAGTGGCTGGTTGAGAGATGGAACGTTCAAGAGCGATGTTTTTACATCGAAGAGCACCAGCTCGAGATAGAGCCCTCCGACATCTACTTTCTCACTGGCTTGCCGAATAGGGGCGAGCAACTCAATCTAGCCGGGACTAGGCCGGGTGGCCAATCCCTTGATAGAGTCCGGGCAGATTGGTGCATACGTAATCAACGCCATGCGAAAGGCATAGAGATAAAATACATCTCTCGGCGTGAACTCATGGTCATAGCTTTCACTGTTACCAGAATTTGCGGCTCAACCACTTTACATATAGCCACCGGATCCCAAATGCGGATGGCAATTGACTGTTTCCGAGGCACCATCTTCAACTGGTGCGATGCTGTGTCGGCCAACCTGAAGGGCCAACTGACTAGGGAAAAGAATGGACAACTAAAGACCTTTGGATATGGGCCTCTAGTTGTGAGCTTTGCCTTAGAGAGAGTTCTGATGCTGATCCCTCAGCATCTCACTGTTGATATCTTGGGTCCTCAGGAGCCAAAGCTTATACGATGGGTTACGGTGATGGCCCGGCATCCTGACGAGGGTGCGACAGTTGTTCGATTCAATGATAGTTATTTTCACTGGTTAGAGGACCAGGTTTTTGCGATCCAGGACTTTCCGTATGCCGGAGTAGATTTTCGAGGTGATCCGGACATGGTTCTTCCATAGGGAGAACAATGGGACGACAGAGGTACTTTATTTTTCACAAGTTTTTAAATTATGTGTTTTTTTGTTTTTTATATATATCGCCTCAAACTGACAGTAAAAATGTGCAAAATGCAGATGTAGGCCCACGACGTCCAGCCAATCTCCAGGCTTTCGAGAGGAGACACGCACCTGCACCGCCACCGGCCCCACAGGATGCGGCCGCAGAGATGCTAGTTGAGTTGGAGCATGATCTAGAGCGTCTGACAGTGGACATACCAGAGACAACCATAGATGACATTCCTATCAGACTGTAACACTATGTAGTCGCGGTCCCAGGGCCGATTAGGAGGTTTTTATGTAAGGTTGCCCGTGCAGTAGTGTCTTACAGAGATCATCACCAGTGACTGGATGGTCACCTTTTGTAGTCACATGTGACATTTTGAGTTTTTATACTTATCATTTTGCTGATCATAAGGTGTTTTAAACCTATGATCGAAGACGATGTATATATTTTTTGACACACTCCTATTTATATATATCATTATTACCGGCTTATTTTGTTTAACATGTATGATGAAATGTTTATAAATTTGCATTTATGATTGTTTACAAATGTCTATTTAACATTCGAGATGCCATTGCATCTGCTAATGTGTTTAAAGACCTTGGAATATGCTGATATTCAATGTAATCAAATTCACGTTCCAAGAGACGCACTCTCAAAAACAATCTCAATAACACAGGATTTCTAATGGCATATACTCTATTAAGCTGTAATACAACAAGTTCAGAATCCAACCTCACTATCAAACTCTGAATCCCAAATGAAATAGACTCAGATAATAATTCAATCACTGCACTGTATTCTGCAATGTTGTTTGTTGTTTGACCGACGCTCACCCCATGCATAGAAACTAACTCGTCAGAGCACGAATAGATAACCCAGGCTGCGGAAGAGATATTCCGTGTACTACGACAAGCACCATCAGCAAATCCAATGTATGTTTGGAGAGGCGTCGACATCTGCAATATCAAGAGCAAAACCAAGATAAGCCAGAATAACGACAAAAACACACTCTTCTAAGCTAAGCACACTGACTAAACTAACAAACATACCAGCGAGAAAGCAAACCTAACCTAACTAAAAATTCTCCATACCCATCATTTAAGCATAATACCTCTTTAGGTAAAGTCCATTTCTGGGTTTGCCCAAAGAGTCCCCATCAAAATCTACCAGCTCATAGGCCCCTTTTGCTAGCTTTCGCTTTACAATGTAGGGTCCATGCCACATAGGAATGAATTTTCCAGCGCCTAGCTTATCGTTACCTTGATCATATAATAGTACTAGGTCTCCTTTCGATAAACTTTGAGGAGTCACATTTCTATCATACTGAGCTTTCATTCGCTTCGCATGAGTCTCAATTGCTAAAGCAGCTTCACGTCGAGTCTCATCTAATTTAGCTAAGTATAACAAACGTTTCTCCTCTTCGGAAGTAGCTGGGAGTAATTCGACAGCCATTTGAAGTGATGGGATTTCGCATTCAATGGGTAACACGGCTTCCAAGCCATAAACTAGCTGGAAAGGAGTGAACCCTGTTGAAGTTTTTACTGAGGTTCGGTATGCCCATAGCGCTGAAAATAACATGTTGTGCCAATTTGACCAATGGATACCAATGATCCGTCGGATCATGATGACTAGAACTTTGTTGATAGATTCAACCAAACCGTTGGCTTGTGGATAATAAGGAGTAGAGCTATCATGGCGCAAACCAAGCTGGCTTGTAAGCTCAGTCATCATGATGTTTCGAAAGTGGCTCCCATGGTCAGTAATGATTGCTTGTGGGACACCAAACCTAGTTATAATGTGATTGAATATGAAAACTGCAGTTGTCTTGCCGCTTGCGTCGAATGTAGGCATCGCCTCGGCCCATTTAGTAAAATAATCAACCACGAGGATGATATACGCATGCCCCCCGGCCGAGTGAGGGTTACAAGTAATAAAATCGATACCCCATTTGGCGAATGGACCAACGGAAATTATAAGGTGGAGAGGAGCAGGTGGTGCGCGCATCTTGTGATCAAACACTTGACAGTTGTGGCATTTTTGGACCGCAATGGTACAATCTTTAAACATGGACGGCCAGAAATAACCAGCGCACAACACCTTCTGAGCTGTGGCATACCCAGACATATGACCGCCACACGCTCTAGACTGACAATCATTCAAAACCCTCTCAGCCTCTTCATGAGTTAAACAACGTCGAAAAATTAAGTCTGCCCCCTGGTGATAAAGTGTATCTCCAATAATTTTGTATTGCTGGGATTGAAACCGAATTTTTCGACGTTCCGACTTTGAAGCTTCAGGCCGAAAGGTTTGGGTTTGGAGATAGATGATTATATCCCCGTACCACGGATCTAAAGTACTGATAAGAAACAAAGATTCGTCTGCAATGGGCTCCTCTGCCACAGTTTCTGTATCAGTATACGAGAAATCACACATCAACTCAGCAAAAACTAAGGATTTCTTAGACTTGGACTTCTCGAACTCCAAATCGAACTGCTGCAGGATAACGATCCATTTGGAGTACTTGCCCCCTAGCAATTGTTTTGTCAAAATATAAATCATAGGGTTGCAATCCGAAATCACTATAGTTTTGCGGAGAAGAATGTAGTGACGAAAACGCTGGACAACTTGAACGGCTGCCAGGGCCAACTTTTCCACATGTGAGTATTTTAACTCGGTTGGATTCAATGTCCGACTAAGATAATATATCACATGTTCCGTTCTGAATTCATCTTCCTGAACTAAAACCATTCCGATGGTGGAGTGGGAGGCGGCGAGATACAAGAAGTAATCCTGGTTGTAGTTGGGAGGATGCAGCAACGGTGCATGGGTTAACGCGTGCTTAAGCGCATCAAAAGATTTCTGAGCTATCTCATCCCAAAAGAATTGAGCATTTTGTTTCAACAACCGGGTGAAACCCTTTGTAATCTCGGCGTAGTTAGGAATGAATCGACGTAAAAAGTTTGCTTTCCCCTGCAAACTTTGGAGTTGGCGCAAACTCGAAGGAGGAGGCAATTTGATGATAGCTTCTACCTTCGAGGGATCGACGCGGATGCCGGTTTTTGAAACAACAAAGCCTAGCGATCATCCCACTTCTATGCAGAAGACAAATTTGTGTGGGTTCAAACGAATTCGATAATGCCAACACCTCATGAAAATAGCTCGTAAGTGAACAGGGTGATCAGCTCGACGTAAAGAGTGAGCAGGCAAATCATCGAGATACGGTTGCACAATGCGTTTGATGTTGTGAAACGCGTAAGACATTGCCCGTTGGAAAGTGGCTCCGGCGTTCTTAAGTCCAAAAGGTAATTTGCAATAAGCAAATGTCCCCCAAGGATAAATGAAAGCCGTTTTTGGTTGATCGGTAGGTAGAATATTGATTTGGTTGTATCCGGAAAAACCGTCCATGAAGGAAAATATTTCACTGTCGGCACAATCATCAATGATTTGATTGATATAGGGGGTGGGATAGTTGTATTTTGGACAAGCACAATTTATATCCCTATAGTCGATACAGATTCTTATTGTTCCTTGTTTCTTGTTGACCGGAACAATATTCGAAACCCAATCCGTTAACGGGATTGTATAAATGAAACCTGCTTTCAACAGCTTCTCAACTTCTGCTTTAATTGCAGCCGCTTTCCTAGGTTGTATCTGACACAGACGTTGCCGAACGGGTTTAGCGTCCGGGTAAGTCTTAATCTCATGAACAATAATAGAGGGATCAATTCCTGGCATCTCCTCGTAAGACCAGGCAAACACGTCGCGGAACTCTTGGAATAGGGCCTTGTAGCTTTGAATTTCATCGTCTGCACACAAGGCACCTATATGAATGTTCTCAATAGTTCCAGTTTTGACTGAAATGTCAATGGCAATAGTATGAGAAATGTTTGCCAAATTCAACTCTGAATCAGAATGTTTCATTGGATTCTGAGCGTCCTTGACATATTCAGTGGTAAAGATAGATGAAAAAACCTTTTCAAAAGCATCACCCTCAGGTAAAAACGAAGATCTGTGATGGAGATCTTCCCATGGTAGATCATCTACACTTAGGATTTCGCGAAGTTGTTCGTCAGATGAGACAACTTCAGGAAACGTTATCCGTTCTGAGGTTGATGTGAAAAGTGACTCCTCACCGACCACATTCATTTGGTCAATTTGGGTTGAACTCGTGTCGGAAAAAGACTGCACTGCTTCATAAGCAATCTCATATGGACTCAAAGGCATAGCATCACCGAATGAGTCTATATCAGTTTCAGATGGGATAATCCAAGGATCATCGTAAACAATGGTGTCTGAAGTAATCATATGAATATAAGCCAATGAAGGGTCTGCATTGAGTGGGGGAAAAGGAAAAGTTCCCAGTAAACCGGAATCTTTAACTAAACCTACACCAATATCGCTGTAAGGAATAGTCGTTTTACCAACATGCTGAATACTCTTGGAAGAGGCTGGGTCGGATGAAAAATAAGCCAGCTGGTCTATGGTAACGATCTTACCATTGTATGGAAATTTTATAACTCGGAAGACCGATGACACGACCGCTATCATAGCGTAAGACCAACTTCGACCCAAAAGAAGTTTGTAGTCTAGAGGGGCATCAACCACTTCCACATCCAGACTAACGGTTTTTCCTTCAACCCCTATAGGCAAATCCTGTAGAATGCCAAACGGATGGAACCCACGGCCATCGAAGGCCTTAAAAATGGTCGGGGACTGGTTCAACGTAGGAGAACCAAGTGATCTCCAACATTGAATCGACATAATACACGTAGAAGCTCCTTCATCAATTACAGTCCGATGAATGGGCCTGTTTTTTACTATCACTGGGATTTGGAAAGCCATTTGATGAGGGAGACACGGTGTACTATTTTCTAGATCGAAGATTATCAGGTTCGAATCCTGAATATCAACAGCTCCTATAGCCGACAATAGTAATTTGCGTTGTGCTGGGCATGATTGCAGCACTTCCAAAGCCGACATTGCTGAGGGTGAAACAGCTAAGTCCTCAACAATGTTATAATTCTGAGCTGCTCTCGCATGTGGATTGAAAGCAGATTTTTGAAGTATACCCTTGGCGGGCAGTTTGATTACTAAGTCCAGGTTAGGTTTCTCGATCTGTAGTGGATCGGAACCAGGAGCTGAGGTTGATGGATTAGAATGGGAAGATTCTGCTTCTTTACCATCAACAGGACTCTTACTACCATAATCTTGCGACCGAGTCGCAATCCGTACGTGAGACATCATTAATATGGGTTCTTCACTAGCATTCGAGGAAGAGCCTATCATCTTCGTCTCCTGCTTTGGAAATGGATCTTTCAAAACAGCAGGAGTTGGGGAACCTTTAACAATTTTCACAACCTCTGCCCGATGAGGGCAATCTCTTGTGAAATGATCTTCTTCACAAATTAAACAAGGATATCGAGGTTTGCGCTTCTCGTCAGTAGATTCCGACTTCTCTTTTTTCTCCTTTGGAGCCTTATCTGCTTTCTCTTTCTTCTTACCTTTCTTTTTACTACCATTTTTAGATTTAGCCGTAGATGACTCTACAGCGTGAATGTCGGCAGTAATTTTAGGGGAAGACTCTCCTGTCAAGGAGTCTGGTAAAGTTATAATTGGAGAAGAATTCTTGGAGGATTTCTTCTTGCTTTTTCTATTTACCGTACCAATCATGCCATCAACAGCATGAGACCCCGAAGGAGCAGCAGCGATTTGATTCGACTTAGGAAGATCTGGGATCTTCTCGTGCAACGTACCTGACTGAGTATAAACTAAGTCAAGGTACTGGGCTTGAGAAATGACTTGCTCCTCAGTAACTACTCCGGCCTTAGCTACATCTTCAGTAATCTTCGGTAACAATGATTTTACAAACCATTCAGCTAAGATTTGGTCTGGGATATAAACTTTTACCAAACGCCTTCGACGTCGCCATTCATGAATATGGTCAGAAATATAAGTGGACGTCGATTGCTTTAGTGAAGTTAATAACTCAGTACCGTTATCGTATCTGACCGACAACTGAAAATGAGTGAGGAAAGAGGTAGCTAACTGGCTGAAACTGTAAAAAGAGGCCCGCGGTAACTCAATGTACCACTTGGCCGCGAGACCAATGAGCGTACGCTGGAAAAGACGTAAACGGATCGAATCATCCGAGATAGAATTTGAAGCACACCAGAGGTGGTAAGTCATCACATGATTCGACGGATCCTCTCCAGACTTGCCTTCGAACTTAGGTATATCACTGGGCAACTTATTTGGCATTGGCGGCCAGAATGGAAGATAATTGATTGGATCGTTCGTTAGGCGCGTCAAGTCGGGTAAATCCAAAGTTGCAATAAATGGCAATTGCCGGTTAGGATCTCTAAAACTCTGGGCCACAACACCAGTTCCAGGAGGAGGATATCCAGGATAACTAGGAATGGGAATCGCATTTGGGATATTATATCCTCCTGGAAAACCAGGATTAACCGGACCGTACTGGGGCTGTTGAGGTTGCTGATAAGTATACCCAGGATACGGTTGATACTGGTAAACCGGTTGTTGGACAGCAGGACCAAGTTGATACTGCCCCTGGTACTGTTGGTACGTAAATTGAGGTTGACTTGTTACAACAGTACTTAAACCAGGCTGCCCTACAGGCATCTGAACTGTAGTTTGGATCGTAGATCCAGACAACGGTAAAGATGTCTGAGGGGAGGTTGCAGAGGCGGTAGAAACCGGAGCTGTCGATACTCCAGAAGTAAGTGCAGTAGACTGGACAGATGGTGCGGTAGTTGCAGCAGTCGTTTGAGATGGAGTACTAGGTACAATTGGCGACTGAGTAACTACCGAAGTTACAGTAGTTGGAATAGTTGACTGGACAGGTTGTGATTGCTGGGGTGTACCAGAAACTACAGGTTGTCCAGTTTGAGGTAACAACTGTATACTTGGCTGCATCACCTGCTGGCCTTGTGATGGATTCCACACTATCATTCCGGGGTATTGACCCGTAACAGGTTGAGAATACTGAGATCCGTAACCAGGTTGAGGGTAGGATTGATAATTGTTACACTAAAAAATGTCACCATGACTATTTACAGTTAGTATGGCTCTATCAACAGTCATGCTATCCTCTTAGGCAAGTCTTATACCTCTGCTCTCCATGTCAAACTCCAAAAAAGAGAGAAAGTCTTTATAAATGTATTTATCTCTGGGTACGCAGGTTCTCTCAACCTTACCTGCGGGGACGCACCCAATGTTCACAAAAACTGCGTCTTTGGATGCTCTGTAAGTAAAGGTGTAGGTGCGTCCCCCTGTAAAGGTTAAAATGCGCAAGTTTCATCTTTAAAAAGTTACTTGTGGTCATTTCTAGAGCATTCTAGAAGGTTGTTCGACGTGTATTGAGCGCCTCCAGATGGTTCATGCACCCCTACCAAAGAGAAACTTATCCCATCAATAAGGGAGCTATCCCATCCAAAGAGGGGATTATCCCATTGATGGTTGACCTGATTAACCTCCTCTTGAGCACTATAAATACAGGCATTGGGTCAGAAGGAGGAGAGGTTGAAAGCTATACATTTCTAAGGGTAAATGCTGCAGGAATTAGGACTCCCATTTAGAAGCTTGTGAGGAGAGATTGCCATCTTTGCTTGTTCTATTTGGAAGTGGGTGAGCTTTGTCAAAGTAAAGGAAGACTCTTGTGGACCTTGGAAGGAGCTTGCACAACACCAAGGCTCAGGTTGTAATGGTTCCTTTTGATTACCTTTAAAGCAAATTGGTCCATTCTTCTCAATAACTTGTTGTTTATGAGTTATTTCATGTACTCCTTGGTCTATATGTTGAATATGCTTTGTTTTATGTTATAATCAGGTGCTATTTAATTGTTTGACTATTGGTGATTGCAGGTTTTCGAGAAAAGGAGGAGCTCATCTAGATCAACAAAGCTTGGACTTCTACAACAGCGTTTGGACAAAGGTAAGAACAAAACACTTGATTTCTCATATTATAATGCATGTCTAGAGAAGGATAGTTCTAGTTTGTCTTGTTTGTCACTAGAGAGTCTTAGGCTCCTAGGGAGGTTGGTTGTGTCCGCACAATCGACTCTTTCCGCCTGACAAATTGGCGACTCCGCTGGGGACTCCATTGATGTGAAAGTCTTTTCCTTTGTATGAACTTTGCTCTGAGAAAATTGGTTTATTTTTCTGGTTTTTGGCTCTGTGACTTTGTCTTTGGGTGGGTTAGCTTAGGATTAGATTTATTTTGGTTTTTATTGAATTTTCCAGTAGGACGCACCCTCTGAGTGCTGCACAGTGCGTCCAGGGACGCACTATCGCTGTGCGCACAGAGCGGGCCTGCGCCTGTCTTAACGGGTCGCCTGCGTCCCCTGCTAAAATTTGAAAAAATTCCATTTTTTGCATTTTTTCTCTTAGATTTTGCTTTTTCTTAGTTTTTACTACCCAGATTCATTAGTCTCTTGTCAAAGATTTTCACCTGAACTTGTTTCAATAGCATTGAGAGTTTTAGTGGATTTCATGGAAGTTTAAGCCCTAGGGTTTGATTTTTGAGTAGGTCTTGTAGTGACTTTGGCGGTAGAAGTTGTCAAGCCTTAGATCTCTCTGGTTTTGTCAGCATTCTAAGAAGTCAGATCTGTCATAAAGTCTACCGGTGTGAGCAACTTACTATTGAGTTGTCTCTTTGGGCAAATTTCGAAGTGCTTGTTGTTTAAGTCTTGAATTCCATTTTACAAAAAGAACAAAAAGATTTGAGTTTTGTTTTGACTAGTCTTTTGATTCTGCATTAGCTAGTCCTTGATTTGATTTTGGTCAAGTAAAACAACCTAGAATCATCTTTGTGAGCTTTTGCCTTGTTAGGATTGCTTAGAATAATTTCCTTTTTGATTTGCTTGTGAGTCAAGTTTTCATAGTTTTTATAGCTTTTAAGATTGATTTTCATTACAATAGATTTATATGCTTTATTAAAAAGAGAAAATACAAAAACATCTCCTTTGAAAAGTTTTGTTTCAAGTAGCTTTGAAAAGTTTTGAAAGAAAAAGAGTTTTTTTCGTGCACGTAAGGAGTGGTCATGTTTGTATGCTTGAAAAGAAAAAGAGAATTGTTTCTTTGATTGTCTTTATTAAGAAAGTTGTTTTCTTTAAAATTTGCATTCTCTCAACTCTCTTAGTTAAGAAATTCATTGAAAAAGGAAAAGTAGCATAAATCATCTTAGGTGCATCTTTGTAGTGGTTTGAGTCGAGTCTACACACCATTGGTTTCACTTCCACTACCTTTTGTCCTTAAGAAAAACCATAAAATTAACGCTTAAAGTAAAATCGACGTAGTAATTTTTATTTACTAGGGCTCTGAAACACCAATTTAGATCAGGCTACTGTCTTGGAGTAGGTGAGTAATTAACTCTCCAAGACAACAAAACCAAACAAGTAGCTTATCTTGTGATAGAATAAATCCAATTGTCTCATTTGTACTCTGGGAAAGCTCCTCTTAAAGGAGAAGCACGAGCTCGTGTCCGAACCAGTGAGGGGATCAATCCCCCCTCGTTGGGAACGATGCCAGACACGCACGTATTACAAACGGTAAACCTCGGATTAACCATTGTCGAGGAGCCAGGGGTCACTTGTCGGTAAACCTTGGATTATTGTCAAGGAGCTAGCAAGGGGATTGAGCTTGATACTCTGCCCTTGCGTGCTGTCGGAGTTTAGACTGTTCCCCCAGGTGCATTTGTTGCGGTTGGTAACCTTAGTGACCATTATCTTTAGGATTCTACAGAGGTGACGGTGGAGGGAAGATCCCACTGTACCTGGAGCAGACGTCGGCTAGACTCACTTGGATTTTCTGGGGGGTTCGCTTCACTCGAGACGGTTAAAGTGGAGGAACTTGGTCCAGTCTATTCATTAAGCAGGTTGTCGGGGTAACTGTTCCACCCGCCACTTCTGTACTGAATCCAGCGATGTTGGGCTTCATCACCAACTAGCGCTTTCGGTCTGGAAGGCTACAGTTTGTGCTTGGTTTGATGCTCTAGATTCTTTAGGCGTGTGATTCAAATTTGTTTGGTTCTTTAGAGACTTTAGGTGGTTTGATTTGAAATTTTATTTTGTTTTCGTGTGTAGTAGTTAAAAGTTTTTAGCTGTGGCGGAATTACCGAGACAGTCCCGTAGACTTCGGGGCAAGTCACCTGAGATTGTTACCGAAACTGATTTGTTGAGAAAACTCCGTAGATCATGGGGTGGATCTCCTGAAGACGTCCCGGGTCAGTACGAAGGGCTGAAGGTCCTTGTAACTCCTCCTAGTGGCAGTAAAGTAGGTTCACCTGAAGAAGGAGAATCTTCCTTGGTAGTCCATCCAGATTACCAAAGTCTAGAGACAGGTTATAATCCCGAAGCTGTTACAGTTTCTGAGCTTGTTGGAAGTTTTTCGTCTGCTAGTGATACAGGCGAAGAACCTGAAATATCTGAACCTGTTACTCCAACTTCTAGTGTTCCAGATTCACCGAGAATAGAACGAATTATCACCGAAAATCTTCCTACTGGTTTGATTGCTATCGAAGAACTTGCTCCAGAGGAAGAAATAGGCGTTTCTCACCTTGAAGATCAACTTACTATTGAGCTCAGGGAGCGTGAATCTATCTTTTACAGTCCTCCTAGAAGTACTACTTGGTACCTTTCGTTAACTAATTATTTAGACAACTCAGGGATAGGTTTTTCTCCACCTCGTACTCCTTTTCCACCTGGAGGTATTCATACTCCTGTAAATATGTTTGGTCAGTCGTCCGTGTTTACTCAAAGTCCTGAATCTTTCTTACACGGCGGTCCTTCTGTTCCCACTGGGTATTAAGCACTTTCTGGTACCTTTGCGGGGGCATCTCCTCAACCCGTTGATCATGGGTTATTAACTGGAAACAGTGATAATATACCATTGGGTGTAGGAGACATTTACATGATGTCAGGTTCGGTTCCCGTTTCCCAACCTCAAGGTGGCCAATTACCGCCTAGGGGGCAGCCTCAGTTAACGCCTGGGGGGCAACCTCAAGGTACACAAATTGTGTCTGGGGGGCAACCTCAAGGTCAGTATGCACCTATGGTACCATACATGCCTCAAGGTCAACCCCAGCCTCAATATGTACCCCAAGGTCAACCTCAGTATCAATATCAACCTCAAGGATGGCAACCCCAAGGGTATCAACCTCAAGGGTACCTACCTCAAGGTCAAGGTCAACCCCAGTATCAGTATTTACCCCAGGGTTATCAACCTCAAGGTCAATACTCAAGTCAAGGTTATCAACCACCTCAAGGTCAGTCATATGGTCAAGGTGTGGGAACTGCACCTTTCAATTATCAATCCTATCCTCAATCCGGTTATGGACCTCAGTATTCTCAACCTATTACGGTTCAATACCCTGGAATGTTAGTGTGGGATCCATCACAGGGTCAACAAGTGTTGCAGCCAAGTATACAGTTGGTACCTCAAGCTGGACAACCCGTAGTTTCTGGTTCACCCCAGCAACTGCAACCTGCCCAGTCAAATGTTCAAACTTCTGTAACTTCGGTAGTTACTCAGCCGCCAATTGCACCTAGTACTCCATCTCAAATGGCTGCAGCAACTACCGCTGCATCTACCGCACTTACTTTTGGAGTATCGACAGCTCCGGTTTCTACTGTCTCTGTAACCACTCCTCAGGCATCTTTACCATTGTCTGGACCTACGATTCAAACCACGGTCCAGATGCCTATGGGTCAGCCTGGTATAAGTACGGCTGTCACTTCTCAACCTCAATTTGTTCAACAACCGTACCAGGGACAGTACCAACAAAGGCAAGCTGTCCAGCAGCTAATTTACCAGTATCAACCGTATCCTGGGTACACTTATCAACAACCTCAACAACCCCAGTACGGTCCGGTTAATCCTGGTTTTCCAGGAGGATATAATATCCCTAATGCGATTCCTGTTCCTAGTTATCCGGATATCCTCCTCCTGGGGCTGGTGTTATGACTCAAAGTTTTATAGATCCTAATCGGCAGTTACCGTTTATCGCAACTTTGGATTTACCAGATTTGACGCGCCTAACGAATGATCCAATTCAATATCTTCAGTTCTGGCCGCCAATGCCAAATAAGTTGCCCAGTGATATACCCAAGTTCGAAGGTAAGCCTAGAGAGGATCCGTCCAATCATGTGATGACTTACCACCTCTGGTGTGCTTCAAATTCTATCTCGGATGATTCGATCCGCTTACGTCTTTTTCAGCGTACACTCATTGGTCTCGCGGCCAAGTGGTACATTGAGTTACCACGGGCCTCTTTTTACAATTTTAGCGAGTTAGCTACCTCGTTCTTAACTCACTTTCAGTTACCGGTCAGATACGATAACGGCACGGAGTTATTAACTTCACTAAAACAATCAACGTCCACGTATATTTCCGATCACATTCATGAGTGGAGACGTCGAAGAAGGTTGGTGAAAGTTTTTATTCCGGACCAAATCTTAGCTGAATGGTTTGTTAAATCATTGTTACCAAAGATTACTGAAGATGTAGCTAAGGCCAGAGTAGTTACTGAGGAGCAAGTCATTGCTCAGGCGCAGTACCTTGACTTAGTTTATACTCAGTCGGGTACTTTACACGAGAAGATTCCGGATCTTCCAAAATCGAATCAAATCGCTGCTGCTCCTTCGGGATCTCATGCCGCTGATGGTATGATTGGTACGGTGAACACTAAGAGCAAGAAGAAGTCTTCCAAGAGTTCTACTACTCCTATAATCACCTTGCCTGATTCCCCGACAGGAGAGTCTTCTCCTGAACTTTCCGCTGATATTCACGCTGTAGAGTCATCTATGGCCAAATCAAAAAACGGTGGAAAGAAGAAAGGAAAGAAGAAGGCTAAAGCAGATAAGGCTCCGAAGGAGAAAACAGAAAAGTCGGAAACCAATGACGAAAAGCGCAAACCTCGATATCCTTGTCTTATTTGTGAAGAGGATCATTTTACAAGAGATTGCCCTCATCGGGCCGAGGTTGTGAAAATAGTCAAAGGTTCTCCCCCTCCTGCTGTGTTGAAAGATCCATTTCCAAAGCAGGAGAGTAAGATGATAGGTTCTTCCTTGAATGCCAGTGAAGAACCCATTTTGATGATGTCTCATGTGAGGATTGCGACTCGATCGTAAGATTATGGCAGTAAGAATCCTGTTGATGGTAAGGAAGCAGAATCTTCTCACTCTAACCCATCAACCTCAGCTCCTGGTTTCGATCCACTACAGATCAAGAAACCTAACCCGGACTTAGTAATCAAACCACCGGCCAAGGGTGTACTTCGAAGGTCTACTTTCAATCCACATGCGAGAGCAGCCCAGAATTACAACATTGTTGAGGACTTAGCTATTTCACCCTCAGCAATGTCAGCGTTAGAAGTGCTGCAATCATGCCCAGCACAACGAAAATTAATCTTGTCGGCTATCGGAGCTGTTGACTTTCAGGACCCGAACCTGATAATCTTCGATCTAGAAAATAGTACACCACGTCTACCCCATCAAATGGCTTTCCAAATCCCAGTGATAGTCAAAAACAGGCCTATTCATCGGACTGTGATTGATGAGGGAGCTTCTACGTGTATTATGTCGATTCAATGTTGGAGATCTCTTGGTTCTCCTTCGTTGAACCAATCCCCCACCATCCTTAAGGCCTTTGATGGCCGTGGGTTCCGTCCGTTTGGTATTCTACAGGAATTACCTATAGGGGTAGAAGGTAAAACCGTTAGTCTGGATGTGGAAGTGGTTGATGCCCCTTTAGACTACAACCTTCTTTTGGGTCGAAGTTGGTCATATGCTATGACGGCGGTCGTTTCATCGGTCTTCAGAGTAATTAAGTTTCCATATAACGGTAAGATCATGACTATTGATCAGCTGACATACTTTTCATCCGACCCAGCCTCTTCAGAGAGTATCCAGCATGTCGGTAAGACGACAATCCCTTATAGGGACATTGGCATAGGTTTAGTTAAAGATTCCGGCTTACTGGGAACTTTTCCTTTCCCTCCAATCAACGCAGACCCTTCATTTGCATCAATTCATATGATTACATCAGAAAACATTATTTATGATGATCCTTGGATCGTCCCATCTGAATCTGAGATAGACTCATTCGGTGATGCTATGCCTTTGAGTCCATATGAGATTTGCTTATGAAGCTGTCGTGTCTTTTACCGACTCGCGTTCAACCCAAATCGACCAAATGAATGTGGTCAGTGAAGAATCACTTTTCACATCATCTTTAGAACGGATAGCGTTTCCCGAAGTCGTGTCATCTGACGAACAACTTCACGAAATCCTAAGTGTAGACGATCTACCATGGGAAGATCTCCATCACAGATCTTCGTTTTTACCTGAAGATGATGTCCTTGAAAATGATTTTTCATCTATCTTTACCGCTGAATATGTCAAAGATGCTCAGAATCCAATGAAACATCCTGATTCAAAGTTGAATTTAGGGAGTATTTCTCGTACTATTCCCATCGATATTTCAGTGAAGCCCGGAATTGAGGAGAACATTCATATAGGTGCTGCATGTACAGAAGATGAAATCCAAACTTACAAGGCCCTATTCCAAGAATTCTACGACGTGTTTGCCTGGTCTTACGAGGAAATGCCGGGAATCGATCCTGCCATTGTTGTTCATGAAATAAAAACCTACCCGGATGTTAAACCCATCCGGCAACGGTTGCGTCAGATTCACCCTCGAAAAGTGGTTGCGATTAAAGCAGAAGTCGAAAAGCTGTTGAAAGCAAGTTTCATTTATCCGATCCCGTTAACGGATTGGGTATCGAATATTGTTCCGGTCAACAAGAAACAAGGAACAATAAGAATCTGTATCGATTATAGGGATATAAATCGAGCTTGTCCAAAAGACAACTACCCTACGCCTTATATCAATCAAATTATTGATGATTGTGCCGGAAGTGAAATGTTTTCCTTTATGGATGATTTTTCGGGCTATAATCAAATCAATATTCTACCTGCCGACCAACCAAAAACGGCATTCATTTGTCCATGGGGGACATTTGCTTATTGCAAATTACCTTTTGGGCTTAAGAATGCCGAGGCCACTTTTCAACGGGCGATGTCTTATGCATTTCATGACATCAAGCACATTGTGCAACCATACCTCGATGATTTGCCTGCTCATTCTTTACATCGAGCTGATCACCTTGTCCACTTACGAGCAATCTTTATGCGGTGTAGGCATTATCGAATTCGGTTGAATCCCCACAAATGTGTTTTCTGTATAGAAACAGGTCGATTGCTAGGCTTTGTTGTTTCAAAAGCCGGCATTCGCGTCGATCCCTCGAAGGTCGAAGCTATCATCAAATTGCCTCCTCCTTCGAGTTTGCGCCAACTCCAAAGTTTGCAAGGGAAAGCGAACTTTTTACGCCGATTCATCCCAAACTACGCCGAGGTCACTAAAGGTTTTACACGGTTGTTGAAACAGAACACTCAATTCTTTTGGGACGAGATTGCCCAACAATCTTTTGATGCACTTAAACACGCGTTAACCCATGCACCGTTGTTGCATCCTCCCAACTACAACCAGGACTACTTCTTATACCTCGCAGCTTCGCATTCCACCATTGGAATGGTGTTAGTTCAAGAAGATGAATTCGGAGCGGAACATGTGATATATTATCTCAGTCGGACCTTAAATCCCACTGAGCTAAAATATTCGCATGTGGAGAAATTGGCCCTGGCAGCCGTTCAAGCTATCCAGCGTTTTCATCACTACATTCTTCGCCGTAAAACTACAGTTATTTCGGATTGCAACCCTATCATTTATATTTTGACAAAACAACTGCTAGGGGGCAAGTACTCTAAATGGATCGTTATCCTGCAAGAGTTCGACTTGGAGTTCGAGAAGTCCAAGTCTAAGAAATCCTTAGTTTTTGCGGAATTAATGTGTGATTTCCCGCGTGCTGACACAGAGACTGTGGCAAAGGAGTCCATTGCGGACGAATCTTTGTTTCTTATCAGTACTTTAGATCCGTGGTACGGAGATATAATCATCTATCTCCAAACCCAAACCTTTCGGCCTGAAGCTTCCAAAGCGGACCGTCGAAAAATTCGGTTTCAATCCCAGCAATATAAAATTATTGGAGATACACTTTATCGCCGGGGGGCAGACTTAGTTTTTCGACGTTGTTTAACTCATGAAGAGGCTGAGAGGGTTTTGAATGATTGTCACTCTGGAGCATGTGGCGGTCATATGTCTGGGTATGCCACAGCTCAGAAGGTGTTGCGCGCTGGTTACTTCTGGCCATCTATGTTTAAAGATTGTATCATTGCAGTCCGGAAGTGCCACAACTGCCAAGTGTTTGATCGAAAGATGCGCGCACCACCTACTCCTCTCCACCCTATAATTGCCGTTGGTCCATTCGCCAAATGGGGTATCGACTTTATTACTTGTAACCCTCACTCGGCTGGGGGGCATGCGTATATCATCCTCGCGGTTGATTATTTTACTAAATGGGCCGAGGCGATGCCTACATTCGACGCAAGCGGCAAAACAGCTGTAGTTTTCGTATTCAATCATATTATAACTAGGTTTGGTGTCCCACAAGCAATCATTACTGACCATGGGAGCCGTTTTCGAAACATCATGATGACTGAGCTTACAAGCCAGCTTGGTTTGCGCCACGATAGCTCTACTCCTTATTATCCGCAAGTCAACGGTTTGGTTGAGTCTATCAACAAATTTCTGGTTATCATGATCCGACGAACCATTGGTATTCATCGGTCGAATTGGCACAACATGTTATTTTCAGCGCTATGGGCATACCGAACCTCAGTGAAAAATTCAACAGGGTTCACTCCTTTCCAGCTAGTTTATGGCTTGGAAGCTGTGTTACCCATTGAATGCGAAATCCCATCACTTCAAATGGCTGTCGAATTACTCCCAGCTACTTCCGAAGAGGAGAAACGTTTATTATACTTAGCTAAATTAGATGAGACTCGACGTGACGCTACATTGGCAATCGAGACTCACGCGAAGCGAATGAAAGCTCAGTATGATAGAAATGTGACCCCTCGAAGTTTTTCGGAGGGAGACGTAGTGCTATTATATGATCAAGCTAACGATAAGCTAGGTGCTGGAAAATTCGTTCCTATGTGGCATGGACCCTACATTGTAAAGTGAAAGCTAGCAAAAGGGGCTTATGAGCTGGTTGATTTTGATGGGGACTCTTTGGGTAAACCCAGAAATGGACTTTACCTAAAGAGGTATTATGCTTAAATGGTGGGTATGGGGAATTTTTTAGTTAGGTTAGGTTTTCTTTCTAGCTAGTATGCTTGTTAGTTAGTCAGTGTGTTTAGCTTAGAGAGTGGGTTTTTCGTCGTTATTCTGGCTTATCTTGGTTTTACTCTTGATATTGCAGATGTCGACGCCTCTCCAAACATACATTGGATTTGCTGATGGTGCTTGTCGTAGTACACGGAATATCTCTTCCGCAGCTTGGGTTATCTATTCACCCTCTGACGAGTTAGTTTCTATGCATGGGGTAAGCCTCGGTCAAACAACGAACAACATTGCAGAATACAGTGCAGTGGTTGAATTATTATCCGAATCTATTTCATTTGGAATTCGGCGTTTGATAGTGAGGTTAGATTCTGAACTTGTTGTATTACAGCTTAATAGAGTTTATGCCATTAGAAATCCTATGTTATTAAGGTTGTTTTTGAGAGTGCGTCTCTTGGAACGTGAATTTGATTACATTGAATATCAGCATATTCCAAGGTCTTTAAATACATTAGCAGATGCAATTGCTTCTCGAATGTTGGACAGACATTTACAATAATCATGCAAGTAAATTTAAAAACATTTCATCACATATGTTAAACAAGATAAGCTGGTAATAGTGATATATATATAGATAGGAGTGTGTCAAAAAATATACATCGTCTTCGATCATAGGTTGCAAAACACCTTATGATCGGCAAAAATGATAAAGTACAAAAAGTCAAAAATGTCACATGTGTCTACAAAGTGACTAGCCAATCACTGGTGGTGCTCCCTGTACGACACCACTGCACGGGCTACCTTGCGCAAAAATCTCCTAAACGGTCCAGGGACCGCGACTACATAGCGCTGAAGCCTGATAGGAATATCATCCATGGTAGTCTCAAGCATATCCTCCGTCAGATGCTCTAGATCATGCTCCAACTCAGCCAGTACCTCTATAGCCGCCGCGTCCTGTGGGGCCGGTACCGGTGCAACTGGATGTCTCCTCTCAAAAGGCCGGAGGTTGGCTGGGTGCTGTGGACCAACATCTGCATTTTGAAAATTTTTATTGTCAGTTTTGAGACGATATATATACAAACAAAAAAAAAAGTACATAATTTGAAAACTTGTGAAAAATAAAGTACCTCTGTCATCCCATTGTTCTCCCTATGGAAGAACCATGTCCGGATCATGTCGAAAATCTACTCCGGCGTACGGAAAGTCCTGGATCGAGAAGACCTAGTCCTCCAACCAGTGAAAGTAACTATCAGAAAATCGAACAACTGCCGCGCCCTCGTCAGGATGCCAGGCCATCACCGCAACCCATCGTACCAGCTTTGGCTCACGAGGACCCAAGATATCAACAGTGAGTTGCTGAGGGATCAACATCGGAACTCTCTCTAAGGCAAAGCTCACGACTAAAGGCCCATATCCAAAAGTTTTCAGTCGTCCGTTCTTTGCCTTAGTTAGTTGGCTCTTCACATTAGCCGACACAGCATCACACCAGTTGAAAATGGTGCCTTGGTAACAGTCAATTGCCATCCGCATTTGGGACCCAGAAGCAATGTGTAAAGCAGCTGCACCGCAAATTCTGGTAACCGTGAACGCTATAACTTTGAGCTCACACAGAGAGATGTGTTTGATCTCCACACCTTTCGAATGGTGTGCCCCAGGTGTGCACCAATCTTCCCGGAGACTAACAAGGGATTGGCCACCCGGCCTAGTCCCGGCTAGATTGAGTTGCTCGCCTCTATTTGGCAAGCCAGTGAGAAAGTATACATCAGAGGGCTCTATCTCGAGCTGGTGCCCTCCTATGTAAAAGCATTGTTCTTGAACATTCCATCTCTCAACCAGCCATTCCAAGAATCTTACCTGAGCCCTCATGCCCGGTATGGCCTAGTATTTATATAACCCGCGCGCTTTTAGGGCATCCAGGGAAGGTTGATGTTCGATTGCAGCTTCATCAACCTCCTCGTGCTCTCTTTCTCTCCAATCCAGCATGGTAAGTGCCCTACACATGAATAAATAGGCATTAGAATTAATTTTGGGAAATTTGAATGGTTGATTTTGGAGTTTGGGGTTTCAAAATCCGCGTTTTGCGGAGGACGCACCCCGCGGTTAAAACACAGGGCGTCGGGACGCAGCTGGCCTGAATGTGGGCTGCGTCCCCCGACCTTTTTTCTGTATAGAAAAAGGTCGGGGGACGCAGGTCACCCGAAGGGCACCTGCGTCCACCGCAGAGTGCATTTTGAAACCTAAAACCCCCCAAAAATCAAAACTAAAACCTAAAATACAATTTTAATTGGATGAAATTGAAGAGTAGGATGTTGTAAAATACCTGGAAGAGACAGCGTTCGATTCTGACGGTCGGATTTTCCGCAGCAACCACGGGAAGTTTCTTGCCAAAAGCCCTTTTTTCAACCTCAACAGTAAAATGGTAAAAATGATATTGTAAAAAGTCTTTTTATAGGTTTTTTGGATGAATTAGTTCATTTTTCACCATGGAAAGATGTTTTTCGATGTATTTTTGCCTATCTTAAACAGGTATGAGTAATGTGTTGCTTTTGTGCAGGACAAAGGGACTTAGAGGGAAAATTGTCATTTTTCATGAACCAAAATATCAGAGTCATCTTTTAAGCCCTTTTCTGACTCCTAAAAAATGAAAAGATTGCCGAGCGTTTCTTTTACACTCGTTAAAATGGAATTAAAAGACGGTCCCCTTATAGCTCTTTTCTGACCGTAAAATCAGGAAAAGATTGTCGGGTTTTTGTCGTTTCAAACTCGATACAGAAATAAAACGACGTGTCCTTGATCGCTTTTTACTTTTCAGGTCAGTGACACTAATTATGAAAGTACTCCTTGGTCGCAAGATCAAGCGGTTCCCCTAGGTATTATTTTATACTTTTTCGGGCTTGAGGGACACAAATTTACGAAAAAGTTCAAATTGGAGTCTTCTTAAGTTTTTCAGACTCTCTAAAATTGAAAAATGCCGAGTTTCTCCTATACTGGGCTTGTTAAACATTTCACAGTAAAGGACCTGTTCAATTACAAACAGGAACGAACCACTCCTTCCTAGGGTTCGAATCAAAACTAGGTTGGACTCATCCGAAGGATGAGCTTATAATCAAGCATATGTTATCCTCCTCAAGCTTGTTAAAAATAAAGAGGTACTTGCCAGAAATGGTGGGGGAAAAGAGAGAAGAATGAGCCTATTTGTTACCTTTTGTCTCAGAAGAAACTTTATTACCACTCTTGAACACGACACTTTTTCATTCACCTGGGTTGGGAAATCCTTACCTCACAGTTGATCAAACCACTTTGAAAGTCTTTAACTGGGTTCTGGGGATTAACTTCGAATTATTCATCACCAAGCCATCTGTCATGTCGTTATGTGTTCAAGAGGTCTGCAAGTAAAACTTTCATCTGCAAAATACTTGTCATCCGTTTGACCATCCCTGAGTCAGTCCTTACAGCAACATTTCTTCAACTTGAACAATGATTTCGTGTTGCAGGCTTGCCTGCAACGAGTCGCTTTCTATCGATATCAGCACATTATCTAGAGAGATGACTTAGAGATCGTCAGTACCTTGAAGTCTGCATGCATCAATGGCAGGTTTCTCGCCTTTGACGTCAGTTTACATCATTGATTTTTGATCAAAGGATTCCGTGAAATGTTCGACATCAACTCATTCATTCACATCTCATGGATTGTACTGGGTACTTTGAGAACCATTGACATTACTGGTGGTCTCTCTCACGCTTGTTAACAGTTTACATCATTGACTGGTAATCAAGTGGTTTCTACCATGTTTGACATCAACTCATTTATTCACATGGCTAGAATCGTACCAATTCAAGAAGTAGAAATGAAGACCCTGGATCTAGTTTCTACCATCCAGGCTGCGAGGAGTTTTGTATTCATTATCTAAGTAGACTAATCATAAACAGATGGCTGCGCCCATACTGTGTCTACAAAAGTCTATGATTATGATGTACTGCAAGATCATTCCTGTATCAGAGTAGTTAGTCTATTAGTTAAAGTTTTAATCTGAGTATGGGAATTCCTACCTCAGTGATGATATAATCTTATACATGTATTTTGTGTTGAAAATTGCAGGTTCTGACCAGGCTCTCCGCGAGATAATCCTTGAAATGATAAAGCGATTCACCCTTCCTAGATAATACAAAACCCTAATCTATTACAGGCTTCGCACTTTAGGGGGCAATCTGTTACACTAAAAAATGTCACCATGACTATTTACAGTTAGTATGGCTCTATCAACAGTCATGCTATCCTCTTAGGCAAGTCTTATACCTCTGCTCTCCATGTCAAACTCCAAAAAAGAGAGAAAGTCTTTATAAATGTATTTATCTCTGGGTACGCAGGTTCTCTCAACCTTACCTGCGGGGACGCACCCAATGTTCACAAAAACTGCGTCTTTGGACGCTCTGTAAGTAAAGGTGTAGGTGCGTCCCCCTGTAAAGGTTAAAATGCGCAAGTTTCATCTTTAAAAAGTTACTTGTGGTCATTTCTAGAGCATTCTAGAAGGTTGTTCGACGTGTATTGAGCGCCTCCAGATGGTTCATGCACCCCTACCAAAGAGGAACTTATCCCATCAATAAGGGAGCTATCCCATCCAAAGAGGGGATTATCCCATTGATGGTGGACCTGATTAACCTCCTCTTGAGCACTATAAATACAGGCATTGGGTCAGAAGGAGGAGAGGTTGAAAGCTATACATTTCTAAGGGTAAATGCTGCAGGAATTAGGACTCCCATTTAGAAGCTTGTGAGGAGAGATTTCCATCTTTGCTTGTTCTATTTGGAAGTGGGTGAGCTTTGTCAAAGTAAAGGAAGACTCTTGTGGACCCTGGAAGGAGCTTGCACAACACCAAGGCTCAGGTTGTAATGGTTCCTTTTGATTACCTTTAATGCAAATTGGTCCATTCTTCTCAATAACTTGTTGTTTATGAGTTATTTCATGTACTCCTTGGTCTATATGTTGAATATGCTTTGTTTTATGTTATAATCAGGTGCTATTTAATTGTTTGACTGTTGGTGATTGCAGGTTTTGGAGAAAAGGAGGAGCTCATCCAGATCAACAAAGCTTGGACTTCTACAACAGCGTTTGGACAAAGGTAAGAACAAAACACTTGATTTCTCATATTATAATGCATGTCTAGAGAAGGATAGTTCTAGTTTGTCTTGTTTGTCACTAGAGAGTCTTAGGCTCCTAGGGAGGTTCGTTGTGTCCGCACAATCGACTCTTTCCGCCTGACAATAATTGACAGGTACATTTCCTATATTTTGAACATAAGTTTGACCTTGAGGTGGTAGATAAACTTGAGTCGAATATTGACCCTGGGGTTGATACCCTTGAGGTAAATATTGATACTGGGGTTGACCTTGACTCGAGTACTAACCTTGGGGTTGATACCCCTGAGGTAAATACTGATACTGGGGTTGACCTTGGGGTACATATTGAGGTTGGGGTTGACCTTGAGGTAAGTATTGTACCACAGGTATATACTGCCCTTGAGGTTGCCCCCCAGACACAATTTGTGTACCCTGAGGTTGCCCCCCAGGTGCTACTTGAGGTTGCCCCCCAGGCGGTAACTGCCCACCTTGAGGTTGAGAACTAGGAATTGAACCTGACATCATATAGATATCCCCTACACCCAATGGCTTATTACCATTGTTTCCAGCGAATAACCTATGTTCAATAGGTTGAGGAGATGCTCCTGCAAAAATACCAGAAAGTGACTGATATCCAGTAGGAACAGAAGGACCGCCATGTAAAAATGATTCAGATGATTGAGAAAACATGGACAACTGACCAGACATATTTACAGGACTATATATACCTCTTGGTGGAAAGGGAGTACGAGGTGGAGTAAAACCGGTACCTGAGTTGTCTAAATAATTTGTTAACGAAAGATACCAAGTAGTACTCCTAGGAGGACTGTAAAAGATGGATTCACGCTCTCTAAGATCAAGTGTAGGTTGATCTTTAAGAACAGGGCCTACTTCTTCTTCTGGAGCAAGTTCCTCAATAGCAATCAATCTAGAAGGAAGATTTTCGGTTATGACTCTTTCAACCCTAGGTGAATCAGGAACACTAGAAGTTGGAGTAATAGGTTCAGATATTTCAGGTTCTTCGCCTATATCACTAGCAGATGAAAAACTACCAGCAAGCTCAGAAACTGTAACAGCTTCAGGATTATAACCCGTTTCTAGACTTTGGTAATCTTGATGGACTACCAACGAAGACTCTCCTTCTTCAGGTGAACCTACTCTACTGCCCCTAGGAGGGGTTACAAGGACTTTCAAACCTTCTAAGACACTTGGGTCGTCTTGAGGAGGTTCACCCCGAAGTCTACGGGATCGCCTGAACAATTCGGCCATAGAAACAATCTTATGAGACTGGCCCCGAAGTCTACGGGACTGTCTCGGTAATTCCGCCACAGCTAAAGACTTTTAACTACTACACACGAAAACAAAGTAAAATCTCAAATCAAACCACCTAAAGTCTCTAAAGAACCAAACAAATTTGAAGCACACGCCTAAAGAATCTAGGGCGTCAAACCAAGCACAAACAGTAGCCTTCCGGACCGAAAGCGCTAGTTGGTGATGAAGTCCAACATCACCGGATTCACTACAGAAGTGGCGGGTGGAATAGTTACCCCGGCAACCTGCTTAATGAATAGACCAGCACAAGTTCCTCCACTTTAACCGTCTCGAGTGAAGTGAACCCCCCGGAAAATCCAAGTGAGTCTAGCCGACGTCTACTCCAGGTACAGTGGGATCTTCCCTCCACCGTCACCTCGGTAGAATCCTAAAGATTTTTGTCACTAAGGTTACCAACAGTGACAAGTACACCTGGGGGAACAATCTAAACTCCGACAGCATGCAAGGGCAGAGTATCAAGCTCAATCCCCTTGCCGGCTCCTTGACAATAATCCAAGGTTTACCGACAAGTGACCCCTGGCTCCTCGACAATGGTTAATCCGAGGTTTACCGTTTGTAATACGTGCGTGTCTGGTGTCGTTCCCAACGAGGGAGGATTGATCCCCTCACTGGTTCGGACACGAGCTCGTGCTTCTCCTTTAAGAGGAGCTTTCCCAGAGTGTAAATGAAACAGCTGGATTTATTCTATCACAAGATAAGCTACTTGTTTGGTTTTGTTGTCTTGGAGAGTTTATTACTCTCCTACTCCAAGACACTAGCCTGATCTATATTGGTGTTTCAGAGCCCTAGTAAATAAAAATTACTACGTCAATTTTACTTTAAGCGTTAATTTTTATGGCTTCCTTAAGACAAAAGGTAGTGGAGATGAAACTGGTGGTGTGTAGACTCGACTCGCAACCACTACAAAAATGCACCTAAGATGATTTACACTACTTTCCTTTTCAATGAATTTCTTAGCTAAGAGAGTTGAGAGAATGCAATTTTATAGAAAACAACTTTCTTAACAAAGACAATCAAAGAAACAATTCTCTTTTATCTTTTCCAAAACATGCGCTCATGACCACTAATTACTCACGAAAATTCCTTTTTTTCAAAAAACTACAAATGCTACTAAAGCAAATTTGATTCCAAAAGAATTTTGTATTTTCCTATATTAGCCAAGCAAATAAAACTATTTATCAAAAAATGAATTTTAACAAATCTAAGGAAATCAACTCAAAATCATTCAAAAGCAAACTAAAGGGAAATTTACCTACAAGCAAAACTAAGGAGGAAAAAAGCTTACAAAGATGATTCCCGGATGTTTTACTTGACCAAAACCGAGTCAAGGACTAGCTAATGCAGAATCAAGAACTAGTCAAAACAAAACTCAAATCTTTTTGTTCTTTTTTTAAAATGGAAATCAACACTCAATCAACAAGCACTTCGAAATTCGACCCAAGAGACAACTCAAAGGCAAGTTGCTCACACAGGTAGACTTTATGACAGGTCCGACTTCTAAGAAGGCTGACAAAACCAGAGAGATCTAAGGCTTGACAACTTCTACCGCCAAAGTCACTACAGGACCTACTCAAAAATCAAACCCTAGGCTTAAACTTCTATGAAATCCACTAAAACACTCAATGCTATCAAAACAAGTTCAGGTGAAGATCTTTGACAGGATACTAATGGATCTGGGCAGTAAAAACTATGAAAAAGCAAAATCTAAGAGCAAAAATGCAAAAAATGGAATTTTCTCAAATTTTAGCAGGGGACGTAGGCAGCCTGTTAGAACAGGTGCGGGCCCGCTCTGTGCAAACAGCTACAGTGCGTCCAAGGACGCACTGTGCAATACTCAGAGGGTGCGTCCTTCTGGAAAATTCAAGAAAAGCTAAATCTAATTTAATCCTAAGCTAACCCACCCAAATACAAGTTCACACAGCCAAAAACCACAAAAATAAACCAATTTTCTCAGAGCAAAGTTCATTCAAAGGAAAAGACTTTCATATCAATGGATTCCCCAGCGGAGTCGCCATTTTGTCACACGGAATCAGTCAATAATGCGGACACAACCGACCTTCCTAGAAGTCTAAGACATTCTAATGACAAACAAGACAAAAAAGAACTATCCTTCTCTAAACATGCATTATGATATGAGAAACCAAGTGTTTTGTTCTTACCTTTGTCCAAACGCTGTTGTAGTAGTCCAGCTTCGTTGATCCGGATGAGCTCCTCCTTCTCTTTGAAACCTGCATTCACCAACAGTCAAACCATGAAATAGCACCTGATTATAACATAAAACAAAGCATATTCAACATATAGACCAAGGAGTATATGAAATAACCCATAAACAACAAGTTATTGAGAAGAATGGACTAATTTGCATTAAAAGTAACAAAAGGAACCATTACAACCTGAGCCTTGGTGTTGTGCAAGCTCCTCCCAGGGTCCTCAAGAGTTCTCCTTTACTTTGACAAAGCTCACCCACCTCCCAATGGAAACAAGTAAAGATGGTAATCTCTCCTCACAAGTTCTCACAAGGAAGTCCTAATTCCAGCAGCATCTACCCTTAGGAATGTTTAGCTTTCAACCTCCCCTCCTTCTGGCCCAATGCCTGTATTTATAGTGCTCAAGAGGAAGTTATTCAGGTCCACCATCAATGGGATAATCCCCTCTTTGGATGGGATAGCTCCCTTATTGATGGGATAAGTTCCTCTTTGGTAGGGGTACATGAACCATCTGGAGGCGCTTCATACACGTCGAACAACCTTCTAGAATGCTCTAGAAATGACCACAAGTAACTTTTTGAAGATGAAACTTGCGCATTT
Organism: Pinus tabuliformis; assembly: GCA_031772625.1. Lineage (NCBI taxonomy): Eukaryota > Viridiplantae > Streptophyta > Pinopsida > Pinales > Pinaceae > Pinus > Pinus tabuliformis. The sequence continues at coordinate 171,553,708 of CM062814.1, read as the reverse complement.
TGACCTTTCCAGGGAGACGCACCTGCCCCTTTACATACAAAGCGTCTTTGGACGCAGGTTTTGTGAACATTGGGTGCGTACTCGCAGGTAAGGTTGAGAGAACCTGCGTACCCAGAGATAAATACATTTACAAAGACTTTCTCTCTTCTTTGGAGTTTGACATGGATAGCAGAGGCATAAGACTTGCTTAAGAGGGTAGCATGACTGTTGATAGAGCCATACTAACTGTAAATAGCCATGGTGACATTTTTTAGTGTAACATGAAGATTACTTTGAAGCCGAACATGAAGCCATTTAAGAAAATATCATATCACCTTAATCCGAAGTATAAGGAAAAGGTCCACTTAGAATTTGATAAGATGTTAGAAGTAGACATTATTGAACTAGTGGAGGAGTGTGATTGGGTGAGCCTAATGGTATTCTAGGAAAAGAAACAAAAGGGTGAGATATGAATTTGCATAGATCTCAAGAAGCTTAATGATGCTTGCATTCATGATCCTTTTCCGACACCTTTCACATATGAAGTACTAGATAATGTTGGAGGACAAGAGGCCTATTCATTCACTTATGGGTTCTTTGGATACCATCACATTAATATCACACCAGAAGACAGGAGCAAGACTACCTTCGTGACATAATGGGGATGTTTCCATTATACAATGATGCCTTTTGGACTTAAGAATGTGTCGTCGATCTTCTCGTGTGTAGTCATCGCGGTGTTCAAAGAGTTCATTCCCAAAATTTTGGAGGTATACTTTCACGATTCGATGGCGTTTGGACTGGTAAAGTGCCATGTAGCTAGTTTTCGCTTGATGTTGGATACATGCCGAAGGTATAAGATCCCACTAAACTTGAAAAAATGTTTATTTTGCATCCCCTTTGGGATCTTGTTGGGTCATGTTGTGTGGAAGCAAGGATTAATGGTGGAACCTGCTAAGATCGTGGTCATAGTTACTTTTGAGGTGCTAAAAAGTGTCAAACAGCTGCACAACACTGGGCCATACTGGGTACTATCAGAAGTTCATTAAAAGCTATGCTCAGATTACCGTGCCCATGGAGAAACTGCTGAGGAATGACACTACACTCTGTTGGGATGAAGAATGTAAATGGAGTCTGGATGTATTGAATGAGGGAATGGTCACCACTCCTATCCTAGTCTTCCCGGATTGCAAGAATAAATTTCATGTGCATGTGGATGATTCATGTATTGCACTAGGAGTAGTGATGGCATAGGTTGGTGAAGGAGAAATGGATCACCATATAGCATTTGCGAGCAAGAAGTTGTCTAGGCCTAAAAATAAGTACTCGATGACAGAGTGCAAAGGGTTGGCTATGGTGTAAATGCTTGTGAAGTTTAGACATTACCTGCTAGGCGGGCATTTCAAGATGTAAAAAGACCATTCTGAATTGAAATATCTAGTTAATAAGCCTGTTTTGGGAGGGCAATATGCCGATGGCTGCTATTGTTTCAGGAGTATGATTTCAAGGTGATTGTGAAGCCAGGAAGATTGAATGTAGGGTCAGACCATCTATTGTGCATTGAAAAAGGAGAAGAGCCTACCAATTTGGAGGAGGGTCTGCCTGACATGTAGCTCTTTACATTGTGCATAGCAGATAATCACTTTGTCAATATTATCCACTTTATGACTACATGAATGACTCAAGAAGGATACACTAATCAACAGAAGAAAGAAATGGTGGTACGTGCAGGAGACTTTTCAATTATTGCAGGCCATTTGTATAAAATGGGATCGGATGAAATACTTCAATGTTATGTGCCTAATTTTGAGCAAACTAGTATCCTCATTGAAGCTCATTGAGGTGTTGTGGGAGGGCATTATGATATAAAAGCAACCACGTAGAAGATTTTGTGTGCTAGTTTGTGGTGGCCGATGTTGCATAAGGATTATAAAGCATATTATAGGGCATGCAATGCATGTCAAAGAACAGGTAGGCCATTGTTATCAGGAAAACTAGTGTCTATACAGAGCTTCTAGTCCCACTAAGGTTGGTAGCTACCTTAGAAACAAACACACTAAAAATTACTTTTGTTTTCCTTTATGAGAAATAGATAAGAGAAGAATAAGGAGACTAACCTCTGTCTTACGCTTGGTTCCTTACTTGATTCCTCTCTCTTCTAGTAGGTCTTTGCCACTCACTTCCTTGTCTACCTAGCTTCAAGGAGTACCTGTAGAATCAAAGCAGCATAACACTATCGAAGAACATAGATCTATTATCATAAACAATATTGGATCAGATGTACGTTGACCACACAAACGCATAAATCATCAATCATACAAGAATGTGGAGGAAAACTTGAATAGCTTTATTGATAATCAAGAAAGAGAAAAGAGGATTAAAACCAATTGTTCTGACCCAGCATCATCATCTCAACAAGAAAGCCCTTCTTCACCTCATGAAAAGCTTAGATCACCCAACACTATGATATTGCACCAAGAAACCAACAACACTTCCTTAATAGGGGTTTTTATGAATTCATTTCTAGCTTAAGGCAAATAAAGATTTTGATTTCATAATACACTTTTCTTTTTAAGGGCCAATATTCTATTCCTGAAGAGGTCTCTAGACTATGATTCGATGGAGGAGACTGTCATTTTTGTTCTAGTGTGGGTTAGACTCCCAAATCTCACTCTTAACCACTGAAATAGTGAATTGCTTAAGGCAATAGGGAGAAACATAGGTAGATATCTAGATAGGTTGGAACCACATTTGAGCACGTACACATGCCCAAATTAGTATACAATGTTAACTTGGAAGAAGGCAATAGAACTTCATATAAAAACTAGACATGTGTACAACACTCCAATTGTGTGCAGCTTCCATTCAAGTCCATTGGCTGCAATTAATATGTCCATTCACTTGCAACTACTAGAAGAAGATGACATTTCAGTGAATACTATGGTTGGAAGTTGGCACGCAATTAATATGTTTCCTCTTGGATTCTCTTGTGGATTGGAGTTGCAACAGAGTGAAATATTCTATTGTTTGTTGTTGAAGAAGTATATTTCAGATCAACCCTAAGGATGCAAATTCACAAGGTTAAGATCCATGAAACCTCTAGGGAAAAGGTGAAATTTCTAATGTTGCATTAATGCTTCATTCTGCATAAATTTTTACATGGGCATGGTAGAACTACAAACCTTTGACTCTTAGATCTAGAACCAGTGGGCTACCACCCTGAAAGGAAAATTAGTTTAATAAGGGTTTTTATGAATTCATTTCTAGCTTAAGGTAGATAAAGATTTTTGATTTCATAATGCACTTTTTTTTTAAGGGCCAATATTATATTCCTGAATAGGTCTCTAGACTATGATCTGATGGAGGAGACTCATTTTTTTTCTAGTGTGGGTCAAACACTCACATCTCACTCTTAACCCACTGCAACAATGAATTTCTTAAGGCAATAGGGAGAAAAATAGGTAGATATCTAAATAGGGTTGAACCACATTTGAGCACATACACATGCCCAAATTACTATAGAATGTTAACTTGGAAGAAGGAAATAGAACTTCATATAAAAATTAGACTCGTGTACAACACTCCAATTGTGTGTAACTTCCCTTCAAGTGCATTGGATTCCATTAATATGGCCAATTCACTAGAAACTACTAGAAGAAAATCTCTTCCCTCGCTTAAGAGAAGTAGGGTTTCATAAAGTAGTTTCTTAACCCTCATGTAGAAGAAAGTACCCTAGAGAAGACACGGTCACTAATTCAAGCACAAACACTATTTTTCAGTGCCAACCTATCAAAGGCGGGGCTTGATCCAAATACTTGAGAAAAGAAGGAGGTTTGACAGATAAGTTCAGAAGAATTTTATACTACTACTAGTAGAGAACATCTGAGGGAACTTCCAATTGTATAATCTGAAAGTTAAGATTGGTCCAATTAGTATTTGAGGATTACCTTGTGTATTATTTCTTTCTATACTCATTGATTGCTCATATCCCCAATTATTCATTCCATAGAGATTCAACAATGTTGATCTCAATGAAAGAAACAATGGTTGACAGGGATCATCACTTTGATAGTTGGAGAGATTCCAATCACACCCCCCAATTACTCATGGAGAAACTATCCAAAATAGGTATAATCACTAGTGTCATTACCTCTTTTAGATCTGGGTGGAACCAATATAAAATCTATCATTATGTGTTGCAACTTGTCATTGGTTAGCTGTGACTAATAAGGAGTGGTATATTCATTGTTCCCACTTAATAACTAGGTAAATGACTGCTATCCAATCACACCGCCCAATTACTCATGGAGAAACTATCCAAAATAGGTATAATCGCTAGTGTCATTACCTCTTTGAGATCTGGGTGGAACCAACATAAAGTCTATCATTATGTGTTGCAACTTGTCATTGGTTAGCTACGACTGATAAAGATTGGTATATTCATTGTTCCCACTTGATAACTAGGTAAATTACCACTATCCACATATTTGGAAACCTCTTTAGCCATGCTTGGTATTAACAATTCTCCTCCAAAAGTTGGGTATTATAGCTATTCTTGGTGGAACATTTAAGAATAGGATATTGCTTCCCACAAAATAAAAATCTTTCATGAGCCATATAATTAAAGGTATGCATTTCTTGTCTTCAAATAAATGTTATCTTCATGTGCCATATAGTCTGAGGAAGTTTTTGCTGCATTTTAAGTTTGAATAATCCCCAAAGCTTGGATCATCCTTGTATACATCATAATTATTTAAAGCCAAGAACATCCTTCATCCACTCAATGAATCTTTCAAAACATTAACCTTTCTCGTCTTGTGCTTGATAAATACAAAGGTGAGGATATCTAGAAAATCCGATGGTTGGCACAATCTGTAGTTAACTTGTCTTTTGTTTGTAGATTTGCATATACATCAGAGCTTGACGATCTATGTACAACATGCACTCACTAGGCACTAGATAATGCCTCCAATGATCTGAAGATTACATAATTTTATAAGAGCAAAATTATTTATTTCTTTGTTAAATTTGTGACATTAGTTAGCTACCAGATGTCCTCCTTGACTAAGTATAACGGTAAGAGACAACCTTGAGATATCACACTCAACCTCTTTGTGAAAATCTAGAAGGGCCAAAACTAAATCTTCAAGTACCCATCTCTTGAGAGTTTGAAAGGTGTAATTTACCCCACCTTTGATGATATCAATGCATTAGTTGCTATCGTTAAACATGTGGCAAGTGATGTAATCTTGCTAAGATTTCAGTGAACTTTCTATAAAATTTTACAACTAGGTGGGATATTTCTTCCTCTGCAACATTATATGGGGTTGATCTCAATAGTAGAATCTCAATGTTGTCTAGAAATTCAGTAATTCCACAAGGAACTTCTCTCAAAGTGTAAGCAAATCCTTTGAAACAATATTTAATACATTCTTTTTCAGGTGAAACACCTCCAAATTTAAGGACCACAATGATAGAAAAGATAGCTTTAGCTAATAGGAGTAGACCTAGAGCCCCCAACTTTGCACGATGTACAACTAAAGCTCCTACTATAAGCAGGCCAAGAAGAAATTCATGGTCACTGAGCAGAGCAGGAGAAAGAGTTTGGTATGACAAGATTACTGGTGATAGGTATAGTTTGTAGACTACCAAACTACACAGTAATGGCATTCACATCATGAAAATGCCCATTTCACTTGGCAGCAAGATGGTAGAGAAAGGTATAGATGAAAGGAGATCTCTCTCTTAATGTATAGTACAACAATCAACTCAGTCTATCAATGCACCTTGCAACCCTAAGGGAAAATGAATTCAATTTCATCTCAAGAGAGCACTAGATTTTGGAGGACACCTCTCAAAGCCTACCTTGGTTATGGCTCTGAAACACATGGTAAGTATTGACTCAACAACCTTGTCTGCATAATTTGTACTAGCATGGACCTTAATTTCATATTCTTCTTCTACCTAAAATGAATGCAATTTTCCTTGAAATTTGGCCTAAAACATTTGATAATTCATACTGATGGAACATGCTTATGTTGCAATTGTGAGAATGTAAGTTGTATGCAAAAGCTTCAATAAGAATTGATAAAAAAAATGACATTTCTACTCTGTTGTTTTTAGGATTTAAGGAAATTTACACCAAGTAGCTTCTAGCCTCATATGACCATCATGTTGAACTCATCTCAGGATATTGTCTGAGAAAGAGCCACCAAAAGAAAACAATCTAGTATACATGACTCTCTAATTGCAATTAGCAGCAATGACAGTTCTAGGTATGGTGAAAGCAATGCTCCAGATCCTAAATGGGGCATGTTTACTTGTGTAATATAGTGTTGTCTTTGCTTTTATGTTATTTTGAATTTGCTTTCAGTGCTGGGATTGGAATATATGATATTAATTTATGCCTTGCAATTATAGTTTCTGAGATACTATTATTTTTCTCTACTGTACTTGATATTTGTGGTCCAAAGGGTGCTTTCTTCTTATTTTTCTTTACTAGTTGATTAGATTTTACCATATTTCTTGTTGGTTCTATGTTGGCATATAATAGGTTGTTTCTGTTTTTTGGATGTCTGTGAAGTTTTTTGTACATGAGATTGACTTTCTATAATGTGAAGCTCCCTAACCTTCAGATAGAACCTTCATTGAGTAATGTGAGGGGGGTTTCAAATTTACGTTGGATAACACCCTCCTCTAGGATAAAAGGTTTACCAAAAAAAATAATAGAGAAACCATCAATGACGTCACCAAAAATTGTAGCTTCTTCAAGGTCTTCCATCTCCTCATCAAGGTCAAGAATCTATGCACCAAAGACATCCTATGGGAATGATGGTTTAAGAAACATAGCCACATGAAAACCTTTAGTGAGAACAACCAAATCTAAAGTTTCTTCAAGGTCTTCAATCCCCTCGTCAAGGTCAATTGCGTCTGGATTAAAGGCAACAAAAAATAAAAATTTTGTGACAACACCAAACTCTGTAGCTTCTTCGAGGTCTTCCAACCCATCTTCAAATTCAATATTGTCTGCATCAAAGTCCTTAACAAGGTCATCCATGCGGTCATCAAAATCATCGTGTCAATCTTCCATGCCAAAACTAAGTCATAAGAATTCAATTCCTCCTGTAGAACCTTCTTCTGTGAGAAAATATAGCATCATGTCGTCTAGAAATTTAGTAATGCCACAAGGAAATTCTCTCAAAGTGAAAACAAATCCTTTGCAACCTTCTTTAATAACTACATTTTTAGGTGAAACAACTCAAATTTAAGGACCACAATTCAAGAAAATACGACTTTAGCTAATAGGAGTAGACCTAGAGCTCTTACTTTTTCATGATGTACAACTTAAGCTCCTACTATAAGCAGGCCAAGAAGACAGTCATGGTCATCGAGTAGAGAAATAGAATGAGTTTGGTACGACAACCTTACTGGTGATAGGTCTAGTTTACCGACTACAAAACTACATGGTAATAACATTCATAATGTGAAAATGCCATTTCACTTGGAAGCAAGATAGTAGAGAGAGGTATATATGAAAGGAGATCTCTCCCTCAAATTATAGTAAAAAAATCAACTAAGTTTGTCAATGCCACCTTGCAACCCTAAGAGACAGTGAATTCAATGTCATCTCAAGAGAGCACTAGCTTTGGGAGGAAACTCTTAGGGCCAGCCTTGGCTATGGCTCTAAAACACATGGTAAGTATTGACTCAACAACCTTGTCTGCATAATTTGTCCTGGCATGGACCTTAATTTCATATTCTTCTTTTGCCTAAAATGAATGCAATTTGCCTTGCAATTTGGCCTGCAACATCTGATAATTCATACTTATGGAACATGCTTATGTTGCAATTGTGAGAACGTCTGTTGTATACAAAAGCTTCAATAAAAATTGATAAAAAATGACATTTTTTCTCTGTTGTTTTCATGATTTAAGGAAAATTAAACCAAGTAGCTTCCAGCCTTATATGATCATCATATCGAACTCATCTCAGGATATTCTTCAAGCAAGAGCCACCAAAAGAAATCAATCTAGTATACATGACTCTCCAATTTCAATTAGCATCAATGACAGTTCTGAGTATGGTTCAAGAATTTCTCTAGATCCTCAATGGGGAATGTTTGGTGACAATGGTTTGGGCAGTGAGAGAGGTCATTAGTACAAGAGAATAAATATGGTCAGACTCTATATTTTGACCAAGGAGTTGAAATATTATCTGATCCATTATATAATGCCACAAAATCATACATTGGTAGTGAATATTATAAGAATAAAATTGGAAATGAGTATTAATGACACTTGTATCAGCTAAGAAAAGAAAATATGCCATAAAGAACCATTTTATTGGCCACATCCGCACCATCTTGATATGTTTGTCATAAACTTGTGTATTGCACTGAGTTGTTTTATGGAGACATCTACAACCTCCCACTTCTAATGTAGTGTTTGAATTTTGTGTGTTTCCTTAGATAATAGAATTGCAACACAAGTCTTATTAGTCTTCTGGGTCACTACTTTTAGAGCCAAAAGCACAACTGTGATTGATAAAGTTCATGCACCTCAAAATGCGATTGAGCAGGTTCATGTACATAATGTGCCACTAAATCACATAAGTTTGAGAGGATTCACCCTCATTTACCACTGTGAATAGATTCTTGCAGCTCTAGATGGGATTCAACTTGGTAACATTATCCCATAGGAAATTAGTAGTCACATATTCACACCAAAATTTTTTCCAAAATATTTCTATTAAACCACATTCCCAATACATATTTCCAAAAAAAAAAACCCTATTTTTACTATATGTCCCCTATTTTTACTAGATACCTTTTTTAGAACCCCCAATACATATAAATTCCCCCATATAACTGAAATATATTTACTCTATTTTTCAAAATTGTAAACCCCCTTTATGACTAAATGTTTTGAGATAGTGGTCAACAAGGTGAAGTACTTCTACACAAAGATTGGATATGTTTGTTATAAAAAATTGTTTATGAACTTCAAGGAATCCACAGGAAATAAAAAAATATATAACTAATAAGGTGCTGAATAAGATCAAACCAAAATTCCACAAGATAGGAAATAATTTGTGCCATTTAGTTGGTACGCAGATAACAAACGACATCTAGAATAATACTACATATTTTTTTCTTAACATCGTGAATATTATTAGTACTGGGTAGTTAATATGCATCAATTTCAATGTTCAAGCATCATGAGGATCATGACATCATGTCCTACCATAGCTTTTTTCCTACTAATTTCTATAGTTTTGATGTGATGGATGTTCTATGGCAGAATGCTTGAACATGATGAATCCTAGTTGTAATGCTGAAAGTTTTTTTTTCTCTAATTCTTTTTCTGTATAAAATGATTCCTTTAACTATCAATAAAATATATTACATATTAGTAATGTCACACAAAATGGTGCACAATTGGCAGCCTAAACAATTGAAAATAATGGTGTGAAATGCCCTAGTATCTATAAAAACTGCCAAAAAACATAAAGCCTATCAAGTTGACACATGGACATACATTTTAGAAGCAACATTTCTTAAAATCTTCTTGACATAAATGGAAAAAACTAAAATTCTTTTCCATAAAGACGCAAAAGAAATGTTCACACATTTCTAAACAATTCACAAATTATCATGATGAAACTTGCAATTAAAGGGGTATCTTCTTTGTCATTAGGAATGCCCCCAAACCATCATTAATTGCCTAAACACTTTTCATAATATAAATTCAACCACATTAACATGATACAAATCTTTGTTTGGCTTCTTTTTCTTTGAAATAACAAGGGAAAATGTTAACAACTTATCAATTTAGGGTAGTGGTGGAGGGCTACATGGTCTAGCTATGGTGATGATCACCTTTAGCGATCAACACAACTAGCTCCATGCCTTGGCCTTCTACTAGAAATTTGTGATTCCCTAGTGCAAGCAAAGGGAGTATGAGAGCCAATAGAATGTTTCCTGCTCATAATGCAAAGAGATCCCCTAAATATTCTTGCAATTGGCATAGATGTGGCACATCCCACTAACTTTTGCATTTGAAAAATAATTTTCATCTAAATATTAAAGAAAAACATAAGTTCTTTGTTTTCCCAAGTAAAAATTTGAGCATCTTGGCCCTTGTTAAACTCTAAACAAGAATTATTTCTTTTCTTACACACAAGAAATATAATTCCAACTCTAATAATCTATTGAGCTCTAGGGAAGTTGATGGCCTAAGACACTTTGTACCCTAAGAGAGAAACCTATTAGGAAATGGGTGTAATGAGTATTACACACCCAAGTGGATAACCTTTAGGAGAAAACGTTTATCCTATTTTGTTTTCTAGTATAACCCAGTGAGTGTTATTCACTAGCATGTATTTTGTAAAGGCCTCAACCTTGTTCCAATTCAACTCCATCCACTAGATTGTAGATTATTGAAATCCCAATTTCATGAAGATTAAGTTGGGGATGATCACCTTGACGTCCTCGATGACATGTATATGAAGTTTTTCTTCCTTGAACTTTTTTTCTTCTTAGGGAAAGAGACACATTCCCATGTACAAGAATCAAAAAATTCTTTGATATTGTTAATGCCTCTTTTGAAAAATTAAAGGACCAAGAACCATGCCGTCTTGACTTTTATTTCATAGAGTAGGATGAGGCCACCATAAATAGTGATCATTCAAAATAAACTAACTTCAAAACCTTGAAATTTCCAGTTCAATCTTATAAACAACCTTCTAAGCCCTCCAAATGCTCCAAGTAGTAAAAGTCCCTTTCACACTCATAATGGTTGGGTTAATAGTCAAAGTCTCTAAATTTATACTCTTTGGGTATGACCTATGTTGTTTTGCATCTGTAGAAACTTGCAGGATTGGAAGCAGTCAGGCAACAACTTTGTGTAAGGGTTATGGTGGTAGAGGTACTCTTACTATAGGCTCACTAGATTAAGGGCCTTCAAAACTCAAATAAAGAAGAACAAAAATTATTATGCATCAAATATGTCAAACGTTCACACAACTAGGACTCCAAAGACGTACATGTTTCCTGCTTGACAAATATTCTCCAAATATTTATGTGTAAGATCCATCATATTTATGGATACATTTGCAGAAACAATTTTTATACCATGAAATTAGCTTACTTGAAAAGCATCCATTTAAAAAAAAAAAAAGTATAAATATTTTAATATTATTTTCTACAAATATTTATGAGTATCTATACCATGCAATTAGCATGCTTGACAAATCTCCATTTTTTCTACAAAAATATAAAAAATTTCATTTGAATGTTACCAGACTTTAGTATGGGCATATTACAAGAAATGGGATTGGAAAAAGGATGGGGAGACCAATGCAGTGAATGTCTTAGATACGATTCATTTGTTTTTGGAAATCCTTTAGGAACTTGATCCATCGACTTTGGAAATGTTTATAGGAAGGATTCCTATGTTTTTAATTTTGTAATTATTTCACCTCGTGGTTATTTTGGGCAAGCAAGGTTAGGAATTCCACACACTGGTGGACAAGTAAAATTTCTTTTTATAATTGCAAAGCCCATTCCATGATATCTTCTCTTTATTGTTTGATTGTATTTTGAACTTTTACTTTGATTTTATTTTGTATTTCAACTATAAAATTGAACAGACTTTGTATCATATCCATTTAAAATTGAAGATAATATTAGTATTATAGTCGTTTTGTGTTAAAAAAATTTTAGATTGAAATTTTATAGATATAAAAGATAAAAACAAATGTCAATTCCTTCTTTTGATTGTTACAACTTGACTCTGGTGTGGGTAGGTTACAGGAAATGTGATTGAAAAAAGGATGGGGAGACAATGCATAGCATGACTTGGATATGATTCATTTGTTGTTGGAGATCCTTCAAACACATGAGAAATCGACTTTGGAAATTTTTCGAGTAGGGATTCGTATGGTTTTTAATGTTGTGATTATTTCACCTCATTGGTTATTTTGGGCAAGAAAATGTTTTAGGAATGCCAGACAAGACATCAGTGGACAAGTAAATATTTTTTTTTATAATTTCAATGTCCATTACATGTTATCTTCTCTTTATTGTTTGATTGTATTTTGAATTTTTTTTTTTTATTCTTTGATCTTTTAACTATGAAATTGAAAATACTTGGTATCATGTCCATTGAAACAACAACCAAAGCTTGAAGATGAAATCAATATTACATGATATTGATTGAAATTTTTTTAGTTGTTTTGTGTTAAAATATTTCCATCATTATTAGAAAAGTTTACTTTCATGTTGTTATTTGAGTACATGTTTATATACTTGACCAATTTCATGCATTAGATAATTAAATGTTGTTGCAAATAAAATGACAAGGATTAGACATCACATCTCAAATTATTTGTTTTCACAGGTTATCTACATCTTGCGATTTTTAGCATGTAACTTAGTTGACATGATTGTGCATAAACATTCCCTGAAGGTTGAATACTAGGTTACTTTTCTACAGTATTATTTTATTTGCTTTTTTTATACAGGTCATCTAGCCACATAGTGGCCATTATCGCCCAACTGAAGAACACTTGTTCAAGTTTCTTTCTTTTATGGGAAAAAATGGCTTTGACATTGCTGATGTTGAGGTATATGTCGTATAAATCCTTTATAGTCTACTTTAGTTTATATTATAGTGTTCATCATCTTTCATGGCTTACATTGTGCACTGTATCTTCTTTTTTTTTCAAAAAAGGAACTCAATATTGTTGTGGGGAAAAATGCCTATGCAGGACGATCCTATCCACCTAAGGTGTGACAGTACCTTAGCAACAAACAGATACAGCTACTTCGGTTTCTTCCTTTATGAAATGTGAAAGAGGGGAGATTGGTAGACTTACCATTATCTTCTGGTTGTCCCTCGATCTAGATCCTCTTCTCTTTGGGTGTCCACAGCTACTTGCCTCCTCGCTTGCTCAAGAGAACAGCTACTTGATTCCCACGAGATCACAAGAGAACAGCTACCTGTGACAAGAGAACAGCTACTTGCGACAAGAGAAGAACACAAAACAAAGGCAAATATACATATTCATAAATGATTCAGGATTAGAAGTAAATCAAATATACTAATGCAAATCATACAAAATACACCAGCATATAGGAAAGAACCAAGAAGCTTTATTGATTGATAACAAGGTTCAGGAAGAGATACAACCCATAGGGCTCCAACCCAGCATCTCCTTCCCAGCAGAATGGAATTCCTTCTTCAGCTCCCTTCAAAGCATTAAGCACCCAATGATCGAACCTCAAACCAATAGCAATTCTTTGCAATAACAAAATTCCAGCCTCCCTGATCTCATGTAGGAGAGATCTATATATAGGGATTTTGGAGAGAGGATGAGTCAGCTTGAGGCTGGTATGAAACTGACTAGTGTCCTCTCCCTCTCTCAGTTCTTGAGTCCACTTGGAGGTTCTTTCTTCCACTTGGAGATTTGGAACCTCTTACTCATCACCAGTCGAATTCCCTAATGCAAGTGTCATTTTGGAAGCTTCCTGAGCATTGACACCTTGAGAAATGAGCCTCCCACTTGTCCAGTTACGCTCAGCGCAGGTAGCCTTTGTTGCAGTTGACATTCAACGCAGGTAGACAGTGGAGCAGTTGACATTCAGCGCAGATGCTCAGTGGAGCAGTTGACATGATCCAGAATTGGCTTGTTTTTGAGTGTTTTCAGGTGGAGAACTTCTGTGAATTGCTGTGGTTTGTTGGCCTTGTTCCTCTAGGGGTAGGAACAACATGTTTAGGGACTTCGGATCCCTTAGATTATTGACATTTCATGCTCAGTGATGCAAGGCACAAAAATGTATATAACAGTTGCCCCCTAAAGTATGAGGCTGTTTATCGGGTGAAATGCTTTATCCAGGAGAGTCCGAAGTTCATCCGTTTGCTGGGAGGAGACCTGTAATAAGATACAATACAATACATTATGATTCATACTGATTTCATGATCTAGCTGAGGCGGGCATTCCCATGCTCAACTTTATAAATTCATTTTTGTACATAGAACAGACGATCGTCTGATGGTAGACTGATAATTTTGGCGGAATTATCATCCTTTGAGTAGGATGATCATCTGCTGCAATGATGTACATGTAAAATGTCTTTATTTTTCCTGAATATATATCGCAGCCCGGATGGATGAAACTAGATCCGGGGTCTTCAAACTCGTTCGATCTTCACTCTAAGTACAAGTCGATCCATGTGAGAATTGCGCTGAAGTCGAACATGGAAAGACATCGCTTGATTACCGGTCAATGATGTAAACCGTTAACAAGCGCGAGAGGAATCACCGATAATGATAATGACCCTCAAGGTACTGCAGTACAATTCACGTGGTGTGAATAAAGGACTTGGCGTCGAACACCACGCAAAATCTTCTGGTCGAAGGTCATTGATGTATACCTGTCGCCGGAAGTGAGAAACTTGCCATTGAGGCATGCAAGCTTCAAAGTACTGAAGGGGTTGTTCCTAGATCAACTTCTTGGATAATGAGCTGATGTCGACAAGAAGCGATCCATTAAAGGAGGGCCTTAATGAATCCCACATCATTGACACGGAATGGAGCTAATGATTTTAATGGAGGTGAAAATGATCTGTGACATATGATTCAGGGTGGCAGTCATGAATGGATGAAGGATAATGTATGGCAGTGGATGGGACCCGGTTGACTCTTTCTGAACGACTTCTCTTGAACATATGGCGACACTGATGCGATGGATCGGTAGCATTACCCCAAGTATGGATGGTATGGCGAGACCATGGTGATGTGACCGGTGAATGAAACAACCCAACCCGATTGTGGTATGGAGGAAAAGTGTCATGTTCAAGAGCGACCTGCTACCATCAAAGTTTTCTTGATTTTCTCCCAATTTTTCCCCAGTCATTGCTGACCAGTACCTCTTTATTTTTGTCAAGCTTGAGGAGGATAACATATGCTTGTTCTATAACTTGCCCTTCGGGCAAGCCCATCGCTATGTTTTAACGATCCTAGCGATAGTGAAACTCATTCTCGTCTAAAGACAAGTTTGTCACTATTTAGTGATTTTAACGAGTCTAACGACAAGGAAAACTCGGCCCTTTTCATTTTTAGAGAGTCTGAAAAGGTACATAAAGTTAACTCCAGAATTCCTTTTTCGTCATCTAATCCCTTAAGTCCGAAAAAGTATAAAACAATACAGAAGGGATGAGTTTTCGATAGTTTTAACGAGCCGAACAAAACAAGCGCTCGATCTTTTTGTGCAATAATCCCTCAGGTCCAAAAAGATTAAAATCTAGAGGAGGGATAGCACTTCCGGTCGTTTAACGAGCTGGAAGGCCAAAACTCAGCAATCTTTTCATATTTTATGAGTCAATTGAAAAGAGCTTAAAGAAGACTCGTCTTCTGAGGAACGAGTGATGAACAGGGTTAGCAGCAGATTCCAGGTACAGGTTGGAATTTTCCAATCACGGCAGTGTCACAAGGATGGCTAGGTGAAATCACTCTTCGCAGCTGTTCCTCAAAATGGGTAAACAATCATATGGAGGTAAACGATCAGCCAAATGAACAGTGGAGGTGATGGTGCACAAAACACGACCAAGGCTTTTATGGTTGATCAGGTTACATACTCAATGGTTATTTACTGGGATGGGTTCATTTTTTAACGAGCTTGAATGCGCCAAAACACTGCTCGAACTTATGTTTATTTTTTAACTAGCATGAACTATGTGCTAAAACTGCTTGGATCTTGCGTTTATTTTTTAACGAGCATGAACTTTATGCTAAAACTGCTCGTTATAAGTTTGCATGCCCCCAGCATAATAACGCAAATCGAGGTGCATGCCCCCCAAGCTTCATTGCATTCAACTTGGTGGTTGGAATGAAGGTTTACCTTTGAGATTTAGGATTTGTTTCATTTTTTAATGAGGTGGACACAGTAAAAGAACTATCCTCATGGCTCCTTGTTTCATTTTTTAACGAGGTTGACACGAGATTAGAACCGTCCTCGGAGCCCACTGTATTTACAGTATTTCTATTAGGGTGATGATCCACGCTGACAAAATGTTTAGGAATCTGCCGAATCCATTAGATATAGAAGATTTCATATTGTAGGTTTCCACTGTGGCCACTTCCGCCAGATTACTTGCAGGCAGTAGGGCAAAAGTACCCATTAAGGTAGGGTCTTTTAGGAGACCTACTCCAATATTTTGAAGTGAATGATTGCTTCCACGGATCATTGGAATGCTTCCCGTAAGTTGTGAACTATCGAGGAGGAAAGTTTGTTGGTCGACAACTGTAATTCCTCCTTGAAAGGGAAATGCAATCTTCCTGAAGTAGGTCGACACAACTGCAGCCATGGCATATATCCAGGGCCTTCCCAGTAGGATATTGTAATCGAGGTTTCCATCAATTACTTCAACATCAATTCCTATTGTTTTTCCCCCTAGTTCAACTTGCAAGTTACTCAAAATCCCGTATGGAGTGTATGATCTTCCATCAAATGCTTTTAACGTCATTGACGATCTCGACAAGGGTGGTGAGCCTAAATTTTTCCAGCAACTCATCGACATAATACATGTAGATGCCCCCTCATCAATAATTGTTCGATGAACAGTTTTGTTGAGGGCTTTCACTTGAATAAGGAAAGCTAGTTGAGCTGGTAACTGAGGGTCATATCCTTTATGATCAAAGGCCACAAGATTGGAGTCCATTGGGTCAATTTCACCTATTGCTAATAATAAAGCTTGCTCTTGGGAGAGGCAATTTTGCGGTACCTCAAGCATCGACATAGCGGACAGTGATTGGGACAGGTCCTCTATTATATTATAATTCTGTGTTATTTTTGCACGAGGATTAAATGTCAACTTGTACACTACTCCCTTTGGCGACTTTATCATTTGTTCAGGAATGGTGGATGGCACAACTTTGGTCAAAGTTGTTGTCGAACTACTAGGTTGTTCATTAGCCTTGTTATTCGACACCTGTGGATTCCTGTAATCTTTATTCCTTGCCAAAGCATCATTTTTCTGCTTTGAGATAGACAACATAAGCACTTGGGATCGGGAAGCATTTTGATTAGCAACTAGTTTGGTACCCGGGCTTGGAAACGGATCAGTCAATACTGCTGAGGTTTTTGAACTCTTAAAGAGTTTCTTGACTTCAACTATATGTGGACAATCTCTCGTCCAATGATCCTCATCGCATATATGACACCCTGCAGGGGTTTTCCTTTTTCTCCCTTTCTTTTTCTTCTTGCCCCCTGGTTGCTTCAGTTGTTTGCCCTTGTCGGTCGACACGGAATTTACTTCCGAGGCAAGAAGTTCCTCATTTGCATTTTGACTGGAAATCTTACGAGCCCTTTTAGATGTAGCCTTTGTCGATTTCGGGTCTGTCGTGCCAATCACGCCATCGATGGCGTGAGAGTGATTGTTTGATTTAGGAGGAGGAGGAATTGAAAATTCCGGTCTAGGGGCGTCAGGTATCTTGTCGTAGAGCATGCCAGACTGAGTATATACTAAGTCTAGATATTGTGCATGAGCAATAACCTGCTCGTCTGTTACGACTCCCCCCTTGGCCGCATCTTCCGTTATAGCAGGAAGTAACGACTTTATAAACCATTCAGCTAACAGCTGATCGGGAACGTAAGTCTTTACCATCCTGCGACGACGACGCCACTCATGTATATGATCGGATATATGGGTGGCCGTCGTCTGCTTGAAGTTGGTTAAGATTTCTGTTCCAGTTTCATACCTTATCGGTAATTGAAAATGGGTTAAGAAAGTCGTGGCTAGGGAGCTGAAATTGTCGAAAGAGGCTCTAGGTAATTCAATATACCATTTTGCCGCTGGACTCGTTAACGTCCTCTTAAAAAGGCGAAGCCTTATCGAATCATTGTTCAGGGTGTTCAACGAACACCACAGATGAAAAGTCATCACGTGATTCGATGGGTCTTCACCTGGATTTCCATTGAATTTAGGAATATCTGACGGAAGTTTATGCGGAATCGCTGGCCACCAAGGGGCATAAGCAATTGGATCATTCATCAGCCGGTTTAGATATAGTAATTCTAGAGTTGCTACAAAGGGCAACTCTTGATTCAGGTTAGGCGAAGCATACCCAGGATAAGATGGAATCGCCTGAGCAGTGGGTCTTTGCATACCAACATAATGTATTTGATGCTGGAAACTTTGACAAGGTTGATGGGCATAACCATTATAATATGGTTGTTGATTACCGCTTTGAAAATGCGATTGCCCATTACTTACAAAGACTTGTTGCTCAAGTCCTCGATATGATTGCTGGAATGGGGGTTGTTGAGTTTGAACCAACTCTGGTTGTTGAACCATTTGCTGTTGACCAATACTGGATGATCGACCAAGATGAGGAGTCACAGTACTTGTTTGATCCTGAGTCGCCCCAGATAAGGAGGCACTAACCTGAGGTTGTGATTAAGTCGTTGAGACAAGAGGTTGTTGTATTGCAACCTGAGGCTGTTGGGGTTGACATACAACAGGTAGCGCTTGTACTTGCGACGTAGTAACCATAGCAGGTATAGTGGGAATATTCGACACAGGGTGGACTGGTTGCATTGAATATACAACCCTTGGTTGCTGAGGCAGTATTGGTACCCAACTGCTGGATGTAATTCCAGTTTGACCTGAACTTTGTTGTAAACTCCCATATGGTTGTTCTCCGGGAGGGAACAATGAAAAGGCATACTGCCCTCCATATGGCGGAAATCCAGTACTTAAAGGGTAGATTGGCCTTTGAAGACACATTGGATCAATTTGTTGAGTTTCAACGTAAGAAATACCAAATGATAATCCGGATGAAGAAATAGGAACTAACCATGTTGTCGAAGCAGTCCCTGATGGGACTCTGGCTTGTTGTTGATAACTTGCCGGGATAGATGGTATACCATTGAACATCGTTGGAGTAGCAGTAGGAGGTTCTGTTGCTGCTGTGTCGGATGACACAGTCCTAGATGTCGACAGTTGTTCAAACATATTTAGTCTATCCAAAAGATTTTCTAGCGATTCTACAAGAACTTGCGATGAAAAGAGACTAACTTCGAAGACCAACAAGGGAATGGTGATGATTATTCCGTTTAAAATAAATTTTAACGATGCTTAGACACAACTTGCTTTTTCAATTTTAAAGAGTCGAGAAAAAGCTAAAGATGACTCTAGTCTCCTTCGATGTTTTAACGAGCCCGAAGTGACAAATGCTCGGATAGACTTTTTCTGTTATAGAGTCTGAAAAAGGCCAAAAGAAACTGCTCTGGAGTTCTAGGCAGAGGGTGTGCCAAACTTTTCGCAAAACCGCAGAATAGTTTTTAAGGTACGGGCGGTCAATCTTCGTGAATGTTGTGTTCACTGCATTGCGATCGATAGGGCGGCCGACACGGCTTCCTAAGGATAAAGGATATATGCCTATAGGGGTCTCCCAATATATACGCGACGGTACGTGGGAGCACAATCCGTACTAGCGCTATCGTCCCTCAGGAGGAATCACCCACCTTCTACGAGATCGACAGTCACTAGGCTTAACGACGCCAGAACACGTCTCTAGCCTAGACCTCTATGTTGTGCATTATGTTGCAAAGCGTTGTTAGGTTCATTCAGTTTATTTTAAGTTGATCTTTTTAGAAGTTTGTCTTTCAGTATCACCACGAGATGTATGGTACAATTCCTAAATGCAGTCTAAGATGATAAGCAAGCTTTATAATCTTTTCAACTTTGAAAATCCTAGCTACTAAGGGAAAAGAGAGCGACTATCTTTTCTCAAAGAGCAATCAGCACACTCTAATGCACTCTTTCCTAAATCAATCATGGAAACTTATCAAAATGCAAATGCACAATGCAGGTGTTTGTTTTCCGCTTTCTTAGTGTAAATGCCTACAAAGAAAGCTTTTTGTACAACTTTGAATTTGCTTTTAAATGACAGATACAAACAAGTTTACTTTCTCCCAAAATCAACAAGGGTAGAAGAGATTACAATCACTTTGCGACTTTTCGAAAGGAATACTTGTTTCAACACTTTAAAAAAGACAAACTCAAACCAATAAGCAAAAGCAAATGTATAATCAACTGCAAACAGCCAATGAACTCTCTCCTAAGATCACAATCAATCAGATCTGAATCAAGGGCTATAGGATGATTATTTCGCTTATGCAAAGGAAAACTGTAAATGACGCCACAAACACATAAAAACACTTACAGTCTTTTTGTACAAAAAGAGGCGGAATTCAAGCAAAGAAAAGGGGTTATCAGACTGGTACCTATGTTGGTTAAAGGCTGCAAAATAGAGATCAAAACAGGGCAAAAGACAGCAGAGAACCCTAGCTGCACAAGGCTAAACTGGTTCAGCGCAAGCCCAACACTGTCAGTTTGACATTCAGCGCAGGTAGCCTTCACGGGACCTGCGTTGAAATGCAGACTGCCTTCACATTGTCTGCGCTGAAAGAGAAACTCTCGTTTCTCTTAGGTTCCGGGTCATAAAATGCTCAAAAATCAACTGTTTCAGGCCAAATCAGAAACACAAGCAAGGTATAAACAAAGGGATGCTTTGAGAGGGTACTAAAGACTATCACAAAGGATCATCAAGTCATTTGTGAGTCCATTGTTAAGATCATAGACAAAAACCCAGTGAAGGATCAAAGCAGCAACAGTCTACTTTGCAAAGCAGTTCGATTGTTGCTGTTGAGTCTATGAAGTAAACAATGATGTAAACACAAATAAAATGACTAAAACAAATCTCCCCAGCGAAGTCGCCAATTTGTTGTGGGGAAAAATGCCTATGCAGGACGATCCTATCCACCTAAGGTGTGACAGTACCTTAGCAACAAACAGATACAGCTACTTCGGTTTCTTCCTTTATGAAATGTGAAAGAGGGGAGATTGGTAGACTTACCGTTATCTTCCGGTTGTCCCTCGATCTAGATCCTCTTCTCTTTGGGTGTCCACAGCTACTTGCCTCCTCGCTTGCTCAAGAGAACAACTACTTGATTCCCACGAGATCACAAGAGAACAGCTACCTGTGACAAGAGAACAACTACTTGCGACAAGAGAAGAACACAACACAAAGGCAAATATACATATTCATAAATGATTCAGGATTAGAAGTAAATCAAATATACTAATGCAAATCATACAAAATACACCAGCATATAGGAAAGAACCAAGAAGCTTTATTGATTGATAACAAGGTTCAGGAAGAGATACAACCCATAGGGCTCCAACCCAGCATCTCCTTCCCAGCAGAATGGAATTCCTTCTTCAGCTCCCTTCAAAGCATTGAGCACCCAATGATCCAACCTCAAACCAACAGCAATTCTTTGCAATAACAAAATTCCAGCCTCCCTGATCTCATGTAGGAGAGATCTATATATAGGGATTTTTGAGAGAGGATGAGTCAGCTTGAGGTTGGTATGAAACTGACTAGTGTCCTCTGCCTCTCTCAGTTCTTGAGTCCACTTGGAGATTTGGAACCTCTTACTCATCACCAGTCGAATTCCCTGATGCAAGTGTCATTTTGGAAGCCTCCTGAGCATTGACACCTTGAGAAATGAGCCTGCCACTTGTCTAGTTACGCTCAGCGCAGGTAGCCTTTGTTGCAGTTGACATTCAATGTAGGTAGACAGTGGAGCAGTTGACATTCAGCGCAGATGCTCAGTGGAGCAGTTGACATGATCCAGAATTGGCTTGTTTTTGAGTGTTTTCAGGTGGATAACTTCTGTGAATTGCTGTGGTTTGTTGGCCTTGTTCCTCTAGGGGTAGGAACAACATGTTTAGGGACTTCGGATCCCTTAGATTATTGACATTTCATGCTCAGTGATGCAAGGCACAAAAATGTGTATAACGAATATTGATGGCAAGAAGTAAGAATTGAAGAAAGAGGAGAACAATAGCGCTGGTTCGACAAACACAAAAAGAGAGAGAGAAGAGAATCAATTTAGTGATACCCTTAAAGCCAATATCACACATAAGACGCACACATAGAGACTGATGGTCAAGTCTTTAGAGTTGGTGAATCCACATGCAATGCCTTTGAAACACAATGATAATGTTGTGAAGTAATGAAACAACATTTCATGTGTAAATTTTAGTCTAACCAATATTAAGTTGGAAACTCATACTGTAATACTTGAATTTCATATAATATAATTTATGTGGTTGAAATTATTTATAGTTGTGCTTGATATTGTTTATTATTGTAATTAACATATGTAACTTTGCATTTTTATACTAGATAAACATGCACATTGTATGGTTTTGTTTTTTGTTAGTCGCAAAATCATACTAATTAATTTATGTTGATTAATAATGAACACAAAATCAATATAACACTACTAAATTAGTAGTTTATATTGACTAATTATGAACACAAATATAATGAATATACAACTAAATTAATTGTTTATAATGATTATTAATTAAAGTGAATGAAATGAATATCAACTACTAAATTAGTCACTTATATAATGAGTATGAAACTACCAAAAGAAGAGAAAAGACTGCTGCAAATGATAAATTTGTGATTACAAATGATGACTAAATTTTGCATATATATGACTATTAGTAGCTAATTTACAGTATCTTATAACATGACCAAAATTTAGTCGTATTTCTTTGGTCATTAATTGGTTTCAAATGATGACTAAAATTTGCATATATATGACTAGTCCTAGCTAATTTACAGTATCTTATAACACGACCAACATTTTGGTCATATTTATTTGATCATTATTGGTTTTCTTAGGTGATTATATAGTAATATATTTTGTTGTATATTTGGTCATTATTTTTTGCAATTAATGACTAAATCAATGGCCAAATTAATGACTAAAATACTACTAGATGATGAAATTGAGACAAAAAAGTTAATGACTAAGCTAAAAATGACTAAAAGTTGGTCGCATTATAAGATACTATAAATTAGCTAGTACTGGTCACCGATTGAAAAATTGTCATTTATACGCAAATTTTAGTTCCTTTTTTAGTAGCTAATTAGCCATTTTTTACTAGTGAGAACAATGAAATCGCGGGTCAACTGTAGTGTAATGAGTGCTCATTGCGGTTTTAGGGACCATAAGGGCAATGACCCTCAAATTAGGTTTTTAGACTTATTTACTTTAGGGGAAGCTCAAGGCATTTCCAATCATGCCAATAGGGAGTATAAGAGTTGTATGTCAAGGTGGACACACTGTATGATGGTCATGGTTCGAGAACTTCAGGGTACGTCATAGGGACATGTAGGAGGTGTGACAAAATATTGTGTAATAGATTTCCCCTAAAGCATGAAGGCATAGTAGAGAGTGATGGCTAAGATTCTTTATGAGCTCTAGCAAGGATGAGAACAAACACCATTGGGAGACCTGCAAATCAAGGATGCGTATACATATACATATTTGATAACAAAACATAGATCCACGACATGGCACAACCACCAGGATGATAAGAACTATAAAAAAGGATCCATGGTATGGCGCATCCATCCAAATGCAGAGGATCATCTGTAAATCTAAGATCCAAGGTATGGGTGCACCCATGCAAAAAATAAGGATCATCATAAATGTAAAGTCCTATGGTATGGTCACAACCATTTGTATAGCAAAGACATGTGTACAATCCTAAATGATACATAGCTCCACGCAGCCTGAGCTACATCAGACAAAGCCCAAGGTCTTGTGCTCCATCCCAACCCAATCAAAGTGTTATGCTCTTAACTTGAAAAATGATACCCAAATACAGAATATGCGAAGAAAAGATACCCAAAACATAAAATAGCAATGATTTTATTATTCAGAGAGTAATGTTCACTTGCCTCTTTGAGGGGGCAACCTCCAATAGAGTAGAGCTCAATTACAAAATAAGACACGATGCTCCTCGCAGGGAGTCTCTATCCTTTATATATGACTCATACATGCAATACCACAGACCAATACCATGGGTTTTATTAATACCATCTATCTAATACTACGGCCCATTTACAACTAACTGTGGTCCCATCATTAACTACGGATTAACCACTTACAATTATTAATATGGGTTTTATTGACTCTTAACTATGACGTGATCCCATTACATAAATAAGGGGGTTAGGGTGGGACCCTAACATGCCCTCCCCCTTAAGACTAGCCTTGTCCTCAAGGCTGAAGCTGCGGAAACTGCTGAAGAATAGTGGCTGGTTCCCAAGTTGCATCTTCCGGAGAGGTGTCTTTCCATTTGACGAGGACTTCCTTAATCATGCGGCCACGCAGTTGCTTGTCTCGTGTGTCTAGGACATGTTCGGGTTGAAGCCAGATGGACCCTTCTTCGTCCAATTCAAGTAGACTGGTCTGAATTCTGCAGTTGTTCCCAATCACTTTCTTGAGGCATGAGACATGGAAAAGTGGATGGATTTTTGTAGTAGGTGGCAAGGCCAACTTGTAAGCCACTTCTCCAATGTGCTGAGGTACTTTATATGGTTCGTAGAATTTGGGAGATAGTTTTTGACACCCCTTGTCTTTGAGTGATTTTTTCTTATATGGTTGTAGCCGTAAAAAGACCTGATCCCCTTCTTGAAATTGGCGCTCTGAGCGATGCTGGTCTACCTGTTGCTTCATGCGGTTCTGAGCTTGATGAAGATTCACTCGAAGATGGGTGAGGATGGTTGCATAGTGTTGTAGGAGTTGATCCACTGCTTGTACTTTTGAGCACCCCTTGAGATACGAAGTAGGTGAAGGCGGGAGTTGACCATATACTACTTCATAGGGAGTCATTTTGGTGGTGGAATGATAGTTGGTGTTATACCACCATTCAGCCAGAGGTAACCACTATACCTAAAGGTGTTGCTTTTCTGAAGTGAAACACCTAAGGTAGGTTTCTAGACATTTGTTGATGGCTTCGGTTTGGCCATCTGTTTACGGATGATAGGAAGTACTGAGTTTTAGTTGAGTGCCTTGTATCCTAAAGAGTTCCTGCCAAAAATTACTGGTGAAGATCGGGTCGCGGTCGGACACAATAAAAGTGGGCATGCCATGCAATTTGAAGATCTGATCCATGAAAGATTGAGCGACCAAAGTTGGTGTAAACAGGTGGGGTAGGGCACAGAAATGATCATACTTCGACAGTCGGTCCACAACCACCATGATGACTGATTTGTTCCCTAAGTTTGGAAGACCTATAATGAAATCCATAGAAACCTCCATCCAAATTGATGTCGGAATGGGCAATGGTTGTAATGTGCCTAGTGTGTTGATGGTTTCCCCTTTGTGGCGTTGACAGACATCGCATTCTGCTACGAAAGTAAGGATGTCCTTTTTCATGACTGTCTAAAAAAATGATCTTCTGGTGCAAGCATACGTCTTCTGAAAGCCCGAATGTCCTGCAATGGGAGATGAGTGTAATTCTGCCAAAATGCGACTTTTGAGGGAGGATGTTGGTGATATTACGACTCTGTCCTTGTAGCGAAGAATATCATCCTGCCACGAGTAGCCCTTGGTGGAATTTGGATCTACCTGCAATTGAGAAATGAGTTTGGAGAGCCCAGGATGTGAAAACCATTCCCTGCGAGCCTCTTCAATCCATTCTGGAATGGGGAGGGAAATTGCTAGCAGAGTACTTTCCTCCTCAAATTCGCGAGATAATTCATCTGTGACACTATTGCCTTTCCCTTTCTTGTAAATGATCTCATAATCATATCCCAGCATTTTGGCGATCCATTTATTTTATTGTGGGGAGGATAGGCATTGTTCCAAAAAATATTTAATATTGTGATGATCTGTGCGGATTTGGAAACGTCGCCCCAATAAGTAAGGTCACCAGGTCTCGACTACATGTAAGATGGCCATCATTTCCTTCTCGTAGGTAGATTGGCCCAGATTCCTCCCACTTAGTTGTTGGCTTGTGAAGGCCAAAGGTCGCCCTTCCTACATTAAGACCGCCCCAATACCTATACCCAAAGCATCACATTCAATGACAAAAGATTTGGTTAAGTCAGGTAGTGCTAAGACTGGAGTGGAACACATGGCATTTTTTAGAGCTGTAAAGGCCTGTTGTGCTTCCTCATTCCAGAAGAATGGATTTTTCTTTAGGAGTTGGGTGAGGGGCTTCGCTATGCGACCATAGTTATGGACAAATTTACGATGATAGCCTGTGAGACCCAAAAATCCTCTCAAGCTCTTCAAGGTTTTAGGTTGAGGCCATTCCTGCATTGCCTGGATCATTTTGGGGTCCACCTTGACACCTTCACGCCCCACAATGTGGCCCAAATACTCTACTTCTACCATGCCAAACGAACACTTGGACATCTTGACAAATAATTTATGCTTGCGGAGCAGTTGCAAGAGTAGATCTACATGTTGACGATGTGTAGCCCAAGTACAACTATAGATGAGGATGTCATCGAAGAAGACAAGGACAAATTTCCTGAGATATGGTTTGAGAATGTGGTTCATAAGGCTCTGAAAAGTAGAGGGGGCATTACAAAGACAAAATGGCATGACCAGGAATTCATAATGGCCTTGATGAGTTCTGAAAGCAGTCTTGGGAATTTCGACTTCCTTCATGCGAATTTGGTGGTAGCCTGAGCGAAGATCCAGTTTAGTGAAGAATTGAGCCCCATTGAGTTCATCCAGCAAATCGTCAACCACTGGGATGGGAAATTTATCTTTGACTGTCAACTTATTGAGGGCCCTGAAGTCGGGACACATCCACCACTCCCCATCTTTCTTGAGCACCATGACCACTGGGGATGAATAAGGACTAATGCTGGGATGAATGACACTTGCTTCCAAAAGTTCCTTGATTATTTTTTCTATTTCATTCTTTTGGGTGAACGGATGTCTGTATGGGCGCACATTTGGTGGTTGGGCCCCTGGAACCAAGGTGATGCTATGATCATGTTCCCCTCGCGAGGGTGGAAGCTCATGAGGCTTGTTAAAGTCCGGCAGATGGTTATTTAAAATCTGTTGCATCTTAGGATGAATTGGCAGAGGCTTGGTTTCGACTACCTGGATGGCATTAAATTGAGCTACAACTCCATGATTGCCCTTTTTTAACAATTTTTCCATCCTATGTGAGCTGATGATAGAGGGGGCTCCTGCCTGGAGTCCACGGAGGGTATGTGTGTAGTTGTTCTGCTTAAAACTCATATATAACTCCTGGAAATCCATTGTGATTGGCCCAAAAGTGCGGAGCCATTCAGCGCCGAGGACAATGTCGCAACCCCCCATGTGGATGGCAAACATGTGGGCTTTCAACTAATAATCCCCCATATGAAGTTTGACATTTTCACAGCGGCCTTCACATTTCATTGTGCCTCCATCCGCAATTTGAACTTGGAAGTTAGAAACTACTCGTACAAAACAATGCACTGCTTCTGCGACTTTTTGATGGATGAAATTATGTGTACTTCCACTATCAATCAAGACTACTACTGGGCGATGTTTAATAAAACCTCTGATTTTGAGAGTTTGACGGGAAGAAATCCCTGCCAAAGCATGCAACGAAATAACTGGTTTGTCAAAGACATTGTCCTTTTGGTTGTCTTCTTCTAGTGGCTTAGGTTCCTCATGTGGTGGATCTTCCTCTGTTGAACTGTAGTCAGTGGCATCAATTTGAAAAAATTTGGGCTCCTTGCATATATGACCTGGGGAGTATTTTTCATCACAGTAGTAACATAGGCCTTGCTTTCTTCTTTCTGCCATTTCCGCAGGTGACACCTTTTGGACCTTAAGTGTTTGAGTCGTGTTGTGAGCCTGTGGGGGGCGACCTTTAGCGGAGATATTTGGGCAACTGTATTGGGCTGCTAATGCACATTCCATGTTACGAGCTACCTTTCAAGCCTCCATCCATGTGGGAGGGTGGTACAGTAGGACTTGGGCTTTGATAGCTTCTTTAAGACTGCTAATAAAACATTTCATGTAGAACACATATGAGAGACCCCAAGTACGGAAGGCTAAGGCTTCAAAAGCTGTAATATATTCATCCACTGTACCAGTCTGTCGGGGCTTAGTAAGATGACCCAAAAAAGATGATTCCTGGTCAAAGCGGTCTTGAAGAGCTTTGGTGAATTTGGTCCAAGTCCTAAAAGGTCCAGTGCAACGTTAATGCCATTCCCACCATTGCCACCTTTCATTGTCCAAGTACATGCTCCCCAACATAAGCTGAGTCTCATCATCTAAGACGTGATTCAGTTTGAAATACTGCTCCATTTGTGCGATCCATGTCGATGGGTGAGAACCGTCAAATTTATGCATATCCAACTTGGGAGGTCACTGACTGGGTTGTTGGTGGGTGTGCCAGACATGAGGAGAGTGGCTAGACTCACCCTCATTGTGTCCATTGCCATTATACGCCTCCTCGTGGGCTTGCTCCTTGCCCTTCGGAATTATTTTCTCGACCATGCTACATAGTCCACTAAGCTGAATGTGGAGGGTTTGCACTGATTCTTCAAGTTTGTCCATCCTTTCATTGGCCATCGCTTGAGCTCTAGTTTCTACCATACACCAACCTGATTTTTTGAAAATTGGGACCACCTAAAAAAAAATTTCACTAAGAAGTGAATGGTACCACCGTGCTCAGCTCGTCATCCTGATTCTGATGGGCTAGATCACTAATAAGCACCCCGAAAGATCTCAGACTTTTTTTTTTTTCTCTGAAAACTCCTAACGGAGTTTTACTCCTTCCTTATCAATACTATAGTCGCCAAATCCTCAAAATGTCAATGTGGCCAAAAGTCTTGCGAAAATTATACCCCGGTATAGGAACCATTCACAATGACTCCGATCTAGTGGATCTGAAAGATCTGAATGGCAGATCTGATAGCTCTGCACGGCGGAACAGACTGTTGCTACGGATCTGATGGATCTAATAGATCGGAATGGCTGATCTGCGAACTCGAGACTATGAGACTGATGTCTGCTGCTACTGCACCCCTTTGCACAAGCGGATCTGGAAGAGATGATGTGTGATCCCCGATACAAAAGAGAACTATGGTCTTGAGGAGTGTCAGGTGCTACAGATTGCAATATACATAAGGGTCTGGTAGTAGTACTCGGCCCAATGTTTCAGGGCTCTAACTAAGGAGGATTGACCATACCCTTAGTCGTAGAACCTGACTACCCTATCGTACGGGCGAGTAATCTCTCCGAGCGCTGTTCTCGGTGTACTGTAGCTACAAGACGACCAATGGTTTATCTATGGCAAGGTTTCAAGGGAGCCTATGGGGCTTTCGATATACCTAGAGGGTACGTGGAAGATAGTCCGTGCACGGTTCTGTCTAATGCGCTACTACTCGAAGGGGTACCCATAGGGGTTACAAGGGAGTCCAACAGACGTGACCACCTCTTGTATTTCCTGCATGCATGTCTCCCCAAATCCGCAGGTTTATGCACTCAACGACAGATCCCGTGGTTTAAAGACGTCGGAACACATCTCTAGCCAAAAAAAAAATTGCTAAGAAATGGAGATCCCACCGGCCCTGGAAAGTGCTCTGATACCACTTGTTATGCTCTTAACCTGCAAAATGATACCAAAATACAGAATATGCCAAGAAAAGATACCCAGAATACAGAATAGCAATGATTTTATTATTCAGAGAGTAATGTTCACTTACCTCTTCGAGGGGGCAACCTCCAATAGAGCAGAGCTCGATTACAAAATAAGACACAATGCTCCTCGCAGGGAGTCTCTATCCTTTATATATGACTCATACATGCAATACCATGGACCAATACCATGGGTTTCATTAATACCATCTATCTAATACTACGACCCATTTGCAACTAATTGTGGTCCCATCATTAATTGCGATTAACAACTTACAATTATTAATATGGGCTTTATTGACTCTTGACTATGACGTGATCCCATTACATAAATAAGGGGGTCAGGGTGGGACCCTAACAAAGCATGATTCCTAACATGTGAATGAATGTGTCAAAGTTGAACATGCTAGAAAACCACCTGATTAGCGGTCAATAATGTGGACCGTTAATAGGCACGAAAGAAAGCACCAATAATGATAATGGCACTCAAGGTACAAGAGTAAAATCTGTGAATGTGAAGAATGAATCTGAAGTTGAACACTCATGGAATCACCTGATCAAAGGCTAATGATAAAAGCCTATTGTTAGGTGCGAAGAACTTGCCATTAAACATACAAGCTCTAAGATACTAAAAGGGAGTCTCTAAGTCATCTTCCTGGATAATGAGTTGAATTCGATAGGAAGTGACACGTTTAAGGATGACCATGATAAATCTCTCGTCATCGACATGAAACAAGGAACAAAATGGAATGAAATGAGATAAGATCCAAGACTATATGAAAGATCAGACAATGTACAGGTAATAAACTACAAGTAGGACTTCTTTTGAACATGGGCGACATGACTCCGAAGTGTGGTAGAATTTGACTCAACATAGGACTAAGGGTCATGATGATGAAATGGAATAGTTAGATGAGAGGCAAAGTGAATCACCCAAACCTGGGAGGATAAGTGACTGAGTCAGGATATCCCAAACCTGACACAAGAAGTAGAAAAAGTGTCATGTTCATGAGCGACATACTGCCTATACAAGAGATGTTTCCTTTTCATTTTTCCCTACTATTTCTATTGAGTACCCCAATTATTTTTTATCACAAGCTTGAAGGGGATATCATATGCTTGTCATATAAGTTTATCCTTCAGAGGAATCCATCCTAGTAGCTTTTATGAACCCTAGGAAGGAGAAAATGGGTCTCGTCATGTTGACGAGCCCTTCGTCGTAAATTTTTTTAACAAGCCCGACGAAAGAATAACTTAGCATACTTTTCATATTTAGAGATTTTGAAAAAGAGATGAAAAAGAAAACTCCGTCATGTACCTTTTCATAAGTTGTCTCTCGAATCCGAAAAGGTAGAAAATAATACTTGGGAGAACCTCTTAACCATGTTGACCAAGGTGTACCTTTTTTGTAAATAGTCAATCTCAACCTGAAAAATGGTTAAACGTATATTGAGGTGACGTCAATTCATTTAATTTAATGAATTTGAAAAGACAAGTACATGGAAATATTTTCACGTTTCGAGAGTCAGAAAAAGGCTTAAACATGACTCTAGGGGTTTCCTTTTTCATTTATTTTTATTGAGTCTGAAAAAGAGATGAAACAAAACTAGTATGTGAATTAGTCGAAAATAATCATTGTCCATCAAAAGTACCTGTAACTGCACAAAAAGTTTCACCCATCATTGATATCGAGAAAAAATATGAAAATATTAATAAAATATTGAGCAAAATGACTTCAGAACTTATAAATAGACCAAAATTAATTTTTTTTTACCATTTCACCCAAGTGAGCTTTGAGAGTGAATTTGTGCCCTAATTTGCTCAATTTTTAGGTGACTAGTGTGGGAGATCCGGGACATCATTTCGCGAACGACTTGCAACAAGTAAGAAGACTACCCTTGCTCTTACAATTCATCATACTCTTATGCATTTTTAATGTATTTTTGCATGCCAAAAAGAGGGATTTTGAAATTTTAAAACACTAATGATCATCATGGGTTGGTTATTGGACCTATGATGATTGAACTTGAGCCTAAAGGCCTGAGAAATGACATTGCAAGTGTAATTAAAAATAGTCGTGATGGGCCCATGGGGGAAATTTTTGAAGAAAATCTCATTTTCTAAGCAAAATCTCTTAATTTTAATCCATAAAAATTATTCTAACTCATGTTTAAAGATGTTTTGCAGGAGATCATGGTTCTAGAATGGAAAGAAAGAGATCATGAGGCCAAAGACCACCAAGCAGCCCAGGATCTAGAATGTGTCAATGCTCTGAGAAATTGTGGGTTACTGAAGTTCTTCAGGAACACAGGGCTGAGAGCCCATATGTAATTGTTTCCCTACTTCATCAGCCTCTAGATATTGATCGAGAGATCTTCATAATTAAAGGCGAGGAGCTGGAACTAGAGGAGTCTGACATTTACTTCATTACTGGACTGTTTCGAAGAGGAGAGAGAGTCCAATTTTTTTGGCTCCCATCCAGGAGGTGAGAGTACGAGAGCTTCGGTTAGGAGACAATGTTTGGGTGCTGAAATGACCGAAGTGATGAGCACCAGTATTGTAGCAATAATGCTGCAAATCCTGGGGCTACTAACTTTACTTTATCAACCCGGAGTTTGTAAAAACTTGGAGGTGATAGTGCTGTATACACAAGTAAAAGTGACGGTTCTCCCTTTTGTCACTGTTCATCTAGCAAGAGACCACTAGGTTTTTTCAAGATGGACTTCTATAGATTCAGAAGAAGCTTGATTACTGATGAGGGAAAGATAAATTTACTCTAATAGAAAGCTTGTATACTACATTAAGGTAAAAGACTGAAATCCAATCCTAAAACACACCATTTCCTACCTAACTTCTAAGAGACTATGCTTCAGAAAGAATGCTATATTGACATGGATCAAATTCAACTATCTTAAGCATGTAAATTAAAAACATCAACATTCTACTACTGTGCATGTAAATAGCTACAACAAATTTGTTTTTTCTTTTTATCTTTTTATGGAAAAAAAGGTGAAAAATAATCTCTTTTGGTGATGTGGCAGGTGGCTTAGGGACGTTGGTGGATGGTTGGAAGGTTTGGGAGACCTTTAGGTGGCTTTGTGTGGATTTCTAGCATTTTTCCTTCAAATCAGCCTCAAAACAAGCCACTACAGGAAAACCTACAGGATGACCTAAAAACCTACAGGATTCCCTGTATTTCTATAGGATATAGTCGAGAGAAAAATGACGGGTGCTGAAGGTGATGGAAGGTTTAGGGAAGGTGGTTGGTGGATGGAATGGAGTGATAAAATGCCTAGGATCACTCATAACTCAAAACCAAGGTTGGGAGATTGTTGGATTTGCTCAACATGCTTGGAGAAGTTTCCTTGAAGAATTATGAAATTTGTGAGGGTCTTAATGGAAGTGAGGAATGATCATGGATAGATGAAGTTTGAAGGATTTTTCTTTCTATGAGATCACTCTCTACTTTTGAAACACCTGCACGACATCAAACAATGATATTTTCCCAAAAATCATGTAAACAAGAAGAATTTCAATAAGCTAGAAAAATAGAGTTTCATGAGCTAGCTGTCTACTTCATGCATGAGGAAAATTTTATGAATAAGATGAAGTCATTGATAAGATCTACTGTAAGGCTGAATATGGAAGAAATTATGGCTAAATCATACACTTACAAAATTATCAAATGTTGTCTTGAGCACGGTAAACACTAAATTCTACGAGAAAGTAGAATTCTATCTTTTTGTGGCTGCATGGGGTTCCTTTCCTTAAATCGTGATCTCTGAAGGAAGAATTGAGGCCAAGACACCTACTGACATATTTTTGATGCTCCTTTTATCCATTCTAACCTATTACTGAAGTAAAGCACAAATGGAAGCAAACTAATAACCAAACTAATCAAATCTACACTACTTGCAATGAAATACTTCTAAGGACAACTTAACCATGAATCTATGAAATTAATCTAATCATACAGATACAAGAAGAGGAGCCTTTGCTTATAGGGTTGGGCCCTAACCCAAGAGCTTCAGCCCTCTGAGTTAACTCAATATTGGATCAAGAAAAATCTCATTCTCATTATCACAACAAAAAATTACATAACAATGTCTTCCACAAGTCTGGCGCTAAAAAATAACTATTGTTTTTACAACCAAAATTTGAATCCTAATGAGGCTTTAGGCCTCTTTATTTATATAACTAAAGTCCCCAATGAATTCCTTAAATCTAGGGAGGCTTCACTCCCAAACTCGAGATGAACTAACTCTTCAACTATCACTTGCTTGATTTCCTTTTAATATTCATGACTTGGCTGCTTGTACTCCGAGTTGGTGTGATTGATGGAGGAATATTTGAATGAGGGAGTAGTAAATGAGGAGGATTTACCCCCTACAATCTCTCTTCCTTGTCCCTGTTGTCACTCCAGGAAACTCTCCTAGGTTGCAGCTCGGAGATGCCTAGTAACATATAATCTTCAATATTGTTCTCTAAACTATTGGAATGAATGATGGTTTGGATCAAGTTAGATAACCACTTCATCTCTATTCTCACTCAAGACATGCATGTACACTCTAACCAATATAAGGCTTTAGACCGCTAATGCTCAATAATTTATAGATTTAGTAGATAGATGGAGAAAACTGTCTATACCAACAGATTGCATACATAAACATAAATGAATGGGTAGCTACAGGAAGCAAAAGAAAATATGGACTATACTAGCAGATGCATATATGACCACACTTGGGTGGCTAGCTATAGGCAGCAAAGAAGCTTGCAAATATAATATATCAAAGCAGAGATAAGATGATAGTTATTTAGCCTTAGACACAAAGAAAACATGAACAAATTGTTCAAGTGCAAGCATAGAATAGCAAAGAGAATTGGCATTGAACATACAATAGCAAAATAAGATTATATTGCTAGAATGAAGATGAGAAGCTCAAATGAACAAAGGAGGAATAATCTCCAAAAGTTAAACCTATATTACATCTTACTAACAACTATTTATAGCTTGTTTACAATGCTCCTGAGCTCTAAGAGGTTCAAAGTCTTAATCTGTCTGATCTGTCCCTTATAACTGTTTGATTCCCTCTATGGGCAAGCATGGCTTGGAGGATTATTCTTTTGACAACAGAGCAACTGCATTTAGATATTTTGGTTCCACTGGCAGGAATGTTGATGCTCCATGATGTTTGTTTGATGAGCTGCACTAGGCTATTGATGTGTTGTGCTTCTTCTCGGCCTCTATGTCGGTTTGGGGAGGAGCCGCATGTATTGTGGCCCTTTCTATGATTTAACAATGCATACATTCTATTAAAGTAGAAAAACGTTGCCCTCTTGTGGAACTCTGTTAAAATAATGAATATTTCTACTTTAAACAGAAAACACAACAGCGTTGAGAATTCCTGCCCCTCTCTGTCCTTTTCGGACTTCAACAGCCCTAAAAAATGATTAATTCCTTTATCCGGTCCGCCCTTGGGGTTATCACAAGTTGCATTTAGCCTGGTCCCTTTGTATTTCATTGAACAATGAAAATACATTAAACTGTGAAAAAAACATTGAAAATGGGCCTTCTGCGGACCTCAAATTTTATGTATTCCACTTGCCAGACACAAGCTAAAGGGTCTGGGCTTCATTACAATTCGTGCTGCCCTATTTCCCATTGCATTTCATTATATAACAAAATACACTAAAATTCATTGAAAAATGGCCTTGACACGGACCTGAAAGATTATACATTTTGGTTCCGAAACCCATCAAATCCAGGTCTCATCACAATAGGCACACATATATGTAAAGGCCCTACCCCATGGTTTCCGCTGATAGCGATTTGTTGATGCGATGTGGGCTGTCGATCTATGCGCACAATCGACGATCCACATTGAATCGGTGATCACTATTACTCATTCCACACAACCTATGTTGATGCTTTGTCGATACCTCTGCTGATGTGACCCACCGATAGAAATCATCGGCGATCGCTGATCAGCAGTGTCTAGCTCCGATTGCCACTGCTTGGGACCGCCAATTTCTGATTTACCGCTTAGATCTAGGCCGTTGATCAGCCAGATCTAACAACAACTGTGCATTCTTGGGTTTTAAGCCTGTGATAAAGTTTTTTGACTAATTTTGAAGTGTTTTAGCCTCCCGACAATGCATTTTTTCCCTTCCAAGGGCTCTCCTCCCTTGCTTGTTTTGATCTTGGGATGATCTTAAGAACTTTTGAAGATTCGAAGAGCATTTTTGGATCCCTTTGCATGATTTTAAGAAAACTTTGGAGACTTTGGGAGTATTTTGGATCCATTTTTGGGCCAAATGCCAACAAAGCTAACATTGGCTCCTTCTGGGGATGAAAGCTTCCATATGAGGTTTCAAGAACTATAGATCAATGCCTTTCTTATAAAAAAACAAGATCAAATCTTCCTCCTAGTGTTGCATTGGGCAAGGAGTCTATTTAGCATGAAATAAAAACTCAAAAACAACATATTTACAATACCAAGGCTTGAAAGCCTTAATTGAAATAAAGTTTGAAGAATAGCCCATTGGATGGGTCATCAAAAACATCTCCTTCTTCCTCTGATGCATTCCTTTTGAGAAAACAATCACCAAACTAAAAATTGACCCTTTTTACCTTTCTATGAAAGGTTTATTTCTCTTGGTCAATGTGTATATCAGCCAATTCATCAAAGACTTGCAAAAGCCTATTGATTTGATCCTCTACTTCAAAAACTTTCTAGCATTTGATATTATCAAGCAGAGATTGTCAATATTTCACCTCCTCTCTGTATGTGTTCAGCCTTAGATGTTTTGATTCGGAGGTTTTGTACAGCTGCTGAATAATAAGGTCTGCTTCATACTTTGTTGTGTCATTTGTGACTTGAAAAGTTAATATAAATGTGAATCAATGCATTCTTGTGTGGGTGACACAAGAATTACACCTGCTCCTACAGCTTCTTTAGAGCAAGGTCCTTCGAAGAACATGTCCCAAATCTGTCGGCCTTCTTCCTCTGTGATCTAGAAAACTGGTTTTTTAAGCAGTGTAGAGGCCAACTGAGATTCTTCAATCTGAAGAAAACAAGCTCCAATATCAACGTCAATAGCATAGATGGGATGATTGGTGGGATTCCTTTTGTCACTGATTGTATAAGCCAACTGAGATTCTCTGTATAACCTCCTACTTTCACCTCCAAAAACTGGGATAGTAGCATAGGATAGATCATTTTGTAATGTTCCACCTAATCTCTTGATCCAGCCTCTGGAAAGTAACGTGCTAAACTTGGGGGGAACATCTGTTACCACAATATCCATCATCATGCTCTTCATGGGTAGCTGAGAAAAAGTGATGGCTAGATCCTTGATTAATCCCGAACATTTCACTTTTCTAGAGTTGAAGGAGAAGCCTTCATGATAAGGCTTGGTAATGTCAAGACCCAATTTATCCTTGACAGCCCTGGGCATTAGATTATGGTTGGTTCTAGTGTCCAAAAGGCAATTGTGAAGGATTTTATCATGAATAGTCAGAGAGACATAGAATGATGGGGAGTTGTCTTCACAATTTTCAATCATTGGGCTGAGAATAACAACTGGTTGGCCATCTTGTAGATTTACATAGTCAAGGGAGGATTGGATGGCTTTAGGCTCAAGGGCCTCGAGGATAGATCTTTTGAAGGACTCATTCTTCACTAGTTCAATCAGAGGCATAGGTATTCTTAGCTTCTGAATTTCTGACTAAAAACTGAAAGGAGAAGGAGACTTGTCAAGGCCTCTTACCTCATGAGCTCGAGCTTTGAGGATGATAGGATCAACTGCCGGTTGCTTCTACTTATTAGCTTGATGTATTGCAGGGACAAAAACTCTTTAAATAGGGCTTTCCTTAGCATTTTTCATCTTCGACCACAAATTAGATATGTGATGATCTTCATTTTTTAAAACAGCTTCACCATCCCACTCTTGGCTGATCTGGTCATTGAATAATGACTTTTCATAGGTAGCTAAGGTCAAAAAGGGGGAATTGCCTATGTCTTCAAAACAATGGATCACATTATCTTCTTCAAACTTCTCTTCCTCCATGAATGCGTTCTAAAAAGGGGACTTCACCCTTTGATCTTTATTGGCATCTTTGATTATTTGCAAAATCTGCAACTGCTCATTTCCTCTTCTATATGGATTTGGATCTGGAGGAGCAAAGGTGTTAGTAACACTTCCTTTCCCATGGTGCTACTCAACCTTTAATTTAGAGATCTCAGAGGCTAATGACTCAATCATTTTGATCATTTTATCAATCTTAGGATCTGAAGGTGATGAAGATTCATCCCTCTGTCTCCTTCTGTCAACATTACCTTCGAGCTTTTCGGCAGCCATAATGTTTGATTCTACTTCCAAGGCTGCATTCTGCATATCAACCAAAGTAGCACATCACCTCTCCCTCAACAGTAAATAGAATTTATAATCAAAGGCACTGGCATAGATGAGTCTAGCAGAGGTAGTGGTGGGTTTTACTTTAGCTAGTATCTTGTTGTACATGTGATTAAATCTCTTATTAAAATCAAACAACATCTCACCGTTTTCCCTTTTTAAGTTCCCAAACTCAGTGTGGTAATAGAGGAGATCCTTATTATCCCCCCAATGCTTTAGGAATGCATCATATAAAGCCTCAATATAAGCTATAGATCTTGGGGTCAGTTCTCTAAACCATTTTCGAGCCTCTCCGTCTAGGCTTTGGGCAAAGACTCTCATCTAGACATCACCTTCACTAATGTCCAGGTTATCAGCATAAGTATAGAATGATTCAAGATATTCTTCAGCTGTAACACCTTTAGTCCCTGTGAACTTAGGCATATACTTTTGATATTCTCTGGTAGGTATGGCATTCAAAGGAGTGGGCAGTACTAGAGGTCCATACCTAGCAGCTATGATTCTCTTCATTTTGGTAGCTGCTTGTGGGCATGCCATCGCTCTGGTGGCTATAAGAGTATTGGAAGTTTGAATGATAGAGGACTGAGGAGTGATTGATGGGAATAAGAGAGTGTGATGGATAGGAGGTGAGGTTTCCTTTGGGCTTAAAACAAAAGGAGAACCTAAATAATAAGGAGCTTTATGAATATCTAAGAGTTTAGAAGCTATACTTTCAACATGTATTCATTCTATTGTAGGATTTTCTTGAAGAGATATAGAATATTGTGTAGGTTTACCTGAACCTAATGCTCCTTTCTACAATGTCTTTCTTTCTTTGTTGATTTTTTCAGGGTCAGGTATTGGATCAACTTGTGGCTTTTGAGGATTTCTTCGAGTATGCCTCACAAACTGAGCCAGAACTATGAAGAGGATTTGCCAAGAGGTTCATCCTTTAGTAGAGTCACCAGATAGATGATTACAACCAAAAAGTGCCCAGAATTTTTCCATCATCAAAGCTGGGTCTGTGTCGTCTCCCAGGGAATTTGAGCTTCAGTTTCCTCTCCCCGACAATGGCGCCAATTATGTTATCACTCCAGGAAACTCTCCTAGGTTGCAGCTCAGAGAAGCCTGGTAACATATAATATTCAATATTGTTCTTAGAACTATTGGAATGAATGATGGTTTTGATCAAGTCAAATAACCATTTCATCTTTATTCTCACTCAAGACATGCATGTACACTCTCACCAATACAAGGCTTTAGACCACTAATGCTCAATAATTTATAGATTCAGTAGACAGATGGAGAACACTGAATGTACCAGCAGATTGCATACATAAACATAAATGAATGGCTAGCTACTGGCAGCAAAAGAAAATACTGACTCTACCGGCAGATGCATATATGACCACACATGGATGGCTAGCTACAGGTAGCAAAGAAGATTGCAAATATAATATATCAAAGCAGAGATAAGATGACAGTTATCTGGCCTTAGACACAAAGAAAACATGAACAAATTGTTCAAGTGCATGTTATATCTCCAAATCTCACTCTTATGGTTTTTGATGCTGCACTTGTGGCCTAAGGTAACCCCTCCTTCCAGACCTGGTCCAAAAATTTTAAAAACAGTGTTTTTTCCCTTATACGCGACATTTCCCTGAGTTAAATGCGTGTATACATGGGTAGGCATATACCCAACCCGCGTATATGTATTAAAACACTTAAAAAAATGTAAAACTCCTTAATTTTGGGTAGAGATCGCGGGTTTTACCTACTGATCACCTGTTAGTGCCCGCGGCTGAATTATTCCCAACCAACTCCCAACTAAAAAACTACTTTGGGAGAAGTATAAAGAGGCTTCAATGGGAAGGCCTAAGGGAGGAGAGGAGAGAGAGAAAGGTTATTATGCTGAGATTTCCCTGACCAGGTCTGAAGATCCTTGTGCCTCCTGGACTCCCCCATTTTTATAGGAAACCCTTGTTTCCTTGTGTGTTGATGTCCATCTACTACTTGTGATATCATGGAGCAAGTCATGGAAGGAGTTTGTTAAAGGCTTGAGACTGGACGAATCCGGAGGAAGGCTTCGCTTGGAGCCTACGAAAGGACGACTCAGGTGAAATTGTTCTTTTCTGTACTTTATTTGTCTATAATAAAAGAAACACATGTATTTGTTCCTGATATAAATCTTGTTCATGTTTGTGATATTCATGTTAGAATTCATATGTGAATGGTTATTTAAATTTCATAACTAACTACCTTTCTTTATAATATGAAGATGGTTTCTTTATAAGGTTTAGTCCATATACTGCTGTACTTTCTTGAATTGGTTGTTTTGCAGGTCAAAGGAGCAAAAGGAACTCCAAGAAGGGTTTGGACCCTGGAAGGACCTTCTCAAACGTAGGACCTTAGGTACGCCCCTTATCATAGTATTTGTTGATGCTAGCATAATGGCTATGTGGAATGTATGTTTCTCTGTATAGACAACTTTCATTCTACTAGGGTTTCAACCCAGAAGCCCTAGGGGAACATTTCCCTTAACACAGTTGGCAACTACACTATGGATACCACTGTTGTTGTTCTTAGTTTGGGTGTTTTCAAGCCAATCAGGGCTCAACTGCCTGTTTGCTTGTTGTTTCTGTTTAATCTGTTCTTGAATTGTAAGTTTTATCAGTTTATTCAGACTGTTTTTTTATTTTTCTTGAAATCTTTTATATACACTTCCTTTCTTGCTTACATAGGCGTATATATGCATGTTTCCTTATGTGAACCCACGTATATGCAGGTTTCCTTAGGCACAGTCGCGTATACACGCAATTTGTACATCAGTACAGTTGCGTATATCTTGCAATTTTCAAGATTTTTTAAATCCTTTTGTCTCTGAAGGTCTGTCTGCTGGTTTGATTCAGTCTTAAACAGTCACTTTCTAGTGTCAGTTGTTAGTTTTATAGCAAGCATCTGATTCCAAATTCTCTTTGATTGTAAGAAGTGTTGGTCTTGTTTTTGTTTTTGCAATCATCATTGTTTTTTGCTTAAGCACACAAGATTTCTTACTGGGAATCTTGGCTGCACTAATTCATCAGGGCAGGAAGATTGATCTCAATCTTTGTGTTAAATCTTGTTTTTGGTGACTTTTTGTTTGCTTGACAAAACCGCTTTTTGTGACCATCCACTTTTTGTTTCATGAAATTTGTTGATTGACACTTTCTTGAAATTTGCCTTTTTGATCTTTTTGGTCTTTGTTGCCAAAGCTTTCATTGCTGCTTTTGATTGTTAAGAGCATATTTAAACACATTTCTTTTTGTTGAATTTTCATCCGTTGTGTGTTGTCAACTTGCAAAAGTGTTTGTTGCCTATTCTTCAATCATAAAGTTTCAGTCTTGTTGAGAGCATTTTTGAAAAGACTATTTTGTTGTTTCTTTTGAAGAAAACTTTTTGAAAAAATTGGTTTTGCTTTCTTGAACTTTGTTTTGATTTGGTTTCCTTTTAGTGAATGAAAGTGCATTTTTGCTTGTCTTGAAACTTTTTTTTAGTGTTTAGACGAAATGAATGGTAGTAACTCATATTCCATCTAAACATTCTAAGTGGCAAAATAAAAATTGATAAGCAAGCAACTTTCATTTCTTGATTTTAGAGTATTTTTGAGTCTTGCATCAGCATATACTTGTTGCATTAGGATAGATTTGCACATCTTTTTAGGCATCCATAGCTTTTTTAACTTTTGTGAGTGTGAAGCTTGAATTAACGAAAAGAAAAGATTTTTTTTTTATTTGAAGTTCCTCTGAACCCTGTAGAAATTTCTTTTCATCGAAAAACGAAAACAAGTGCATTTGCATGTAGTTTGGTTTTTATTAATTTCTTTTGCGTCAAAACACCACTAGTTTCACTTCCGCTTATCCCGTGACTTAAAGAAAAACCTATCTTAAAATCAAGCGCTAATTAAAATTCACTAAAACTTTTTATTATCAAGTTAGATACACCAACAAGTTTTAGGATTTTAGGGCCTTCGATTAGGCGAGTGGAGAGTTAACTCTCCAAGGCCATTTAAACTATCAAACATAGGAATCTGAATAGTGAGCGAAAATCCAATAGCATTAGGAAGACCAGGAAAGCTCCGGATCTGGGAGTTAAGCACGAGGGTATGTGAAGACAGGGAAGAGAGATACCCCCTATCCTACTTGTCCGAACTTACCTCACGACTGTTCTGCCTGGCTTTTGCGACAAGTTGGTATCCATAGTTGCTACTCCTAGGGATCTACACAGGTGGTTGCGGAGGGGAATCCCGTGGCACCTGAGGTCAAAGTTGCATCACTCTCAATGGTACTACTGGAGGGCAGCCTTGCGAAGCTTGGGGGCTTGCACCAGCGCAGGCTATTGTTAGGAGGTCAGCGTAACTTCTTCTGTTACCTTCGCTGATAGGACTAGGCCGTCATTATCCAAGACTATCTTCGGAAGGTCCCTTAATTTACTTTCTTGTATTTTGTGTCCGTTCCTAATCACCCGGAGCGGAAATACTTGGAATTTGTTTGACTGGCTGATATCTTTAGGGACTTTATAGTGTGTGCTCTGTGCTCTTAGTTGGCCAAGCTTTTAATTTTTTGAGTCTTTAGTTAGATCTTAACAAAAAATTCAAAGTGGCTGACCGATCACCTAGATGGTCTCGAAGACTTCGTGGTCTTTCACCACCAAGTTTAGAGTCTTCACCTAGAAGGCGTAGAGGTAATATTGCTGGTGGGTTTCGTCCCACGGTAGCTGACACATCAGGGATTGATCCTTCTCTCGAGGGCATTAGTGTTCAAGCAAGGCCTGGCACTTCCGCAGAACAAGAGAGGAACACTCCAGTTCTTTCTCGAGTTCTCTTTGAAACAGAGAATAACATATAGGTAGAAGAACTCTCAGAGTCGTTAGCGGCTCCGAATTCTCCCCTACCATCCAGCCATCTGGAAGTATTACAATACGTTGGGACTCCGACGCATAGACCGTCAAGTCCAGGTCACATTACGCGCTTACTGTCGATGACCACTACTAGAAGCATGGCTTCTACTACAAGTGCTACAACTATTCAAATCGGTACAAGGGGGAGGAACGATTTCCATCTCCTCTTCTTCTTTGTTTGGGTCTTTTTCTAGCACATCTTTAGTTGGGTCTACCTCCATTCCGTCCATGAGTGGAAATTCCCAAACCAATTCTTTTAGTTCTGGATTCTTCCCATTTGGCACCCATTCACAGGGTATTCTGTCAGTTCCGTTTAGTGCCGCCACATCCATGTTGGGTGGATCGGCTTCATTCTAGGGTTTTCCTTTTGAAAGTGGTCATATATCACATTCCAACCTGGCAATAGGATCTATTCCCTTTTCTTCTACAGGACAAAGCAGCAATCCTTTCCAAGGTTGGACTAACCCTGTGGTTAGTGGCATGGGAACTGGGAATCTGTTTTTCGGCCAACAAGGGAATAGGCCATACTCCACAGTTAGTTCGTTCCAAAGTATTCCTCCCTTAGCTTCGGCTTGGAATCCGTATCAGGGGTTATCAACTCCTTATAATCCTTTAGGAGGAAGCTTTGATGGTTATGGAGGATTCGCGGCCGGAGTTGGTCAAACTCCGAATTTTGTTGGATCACAAGGCTTGCCTTTTGGTTCAGCCAGTTCTGCTGGTTACTTCGGGCAGCCTGGTGCCTTCCAAAATCCAGGCCAATCTTTTCAGAACTTTGGGAGCTCCGCCCAATCTGGGTGGAATCCCCAAGGTCCTCCTAGGCTTCCATTTCTGGCAACTTTGAACTTACCAGATCTCACTAAGTTAACAAACGATCCAATCAAACACATCTGGCCTGGCCTCCGGTCCCAACCAAACTCCCTTCAGACATTCCAAAATTTGAAGGGAAGAGTGGTGAAGACCCAGGCGACCATGTAACCACATTCCATTTGTGGTGCTCATCGAACTCCCTTATTGATTACTCGATTAGGTAGAGACTTTTTCAACACACCTTGACTGGTAATGCGGCCAAATGGTATATAGAGTTGCCAGGGGGCAGCTTTACATCTTTCGCTAACTGAGCTAATATTTTCTTAAATCATTTCTAGTTCTTTGTCCGTTATGATGCCAGAACTGAACTTCTGGCCACTTTTCGTCAGGATAAGGCAACTCACATTTCTGACCATATTCAAGAATGGAGATGGAGAAAGAGGCTCACTAAAGCTAAAATCCCTCCAGAGTATCATCTCGAATGGTTTTTGAAATCTTTACAACCTGAGATCTCTAAGGATGTCTCCATGTCCGGAGTCTATTCTGAGGAGCAAGCCATTTTTAGGGCCTAGCAATTAGAATTGATCGACTCTCAGTCTAGGATCCTACAAAAATA
Source organism: Pinus tabuliformis (assembly GCA_031772625.1). NCBI lineage: Eukaryota > Viridiplantae > Streptophyta > Pinopsida > Pinales > Pinaceae > Pinus > Pinus tabuliformis. Next base: position 171,509,435 of record CM062814.1, on the reverse strand, counting down.
CTTGCCAGATGCTCCTAGATCTAAGGTTGATATAGCCAAGCCGAAGCCAGGTCCCCATGCGGATGGTATCGTTAGATCGGTAGACACAAATGCGGTGAACTTGTTGAGCCAATTTCAGCAGTTGTCTTTGCAAACTGCTCCTAACAACCACATCGTCTAACCCTCCGGCCTCCCAAACCTCTTCGATTAATGCCGTCCAATCTGATAACCCTAGAGGAAATCGAAATTCCAATGGGAAAAATAAGGGACGAGGTAAGAAAAAGAACCAGGATGGGAAGGATGATGCAAATAAATCCAGAACTAACGCTGGTGGTGGTAGAAATGAGTCTAGAAAGAAAGTCAAGTTTCCATGCAAGTTGTACGATGGAGACCATTTAACTCATCTCTACCCCAAGATTGAAGACGCTCAGCGCTTGTTAGGGAAGCAAGGGACTTCTAGTTCTCAGGTTGTGTTAACCAACCCTTTTCCCCAAGGGAAGCAACTTCTTGTTGGCGCGAGTTCAAACCCTGGAACCTACACATGGGGCAACCAGGAAGGGGAAAAATCATCAAATGTTTTCATGATGGGTTCTAATGTCCATGTGGTTACTCGGTCATGTGATTACGGTGAAGCCGAAACTTCCAAGGACAAGACTGCTCCCGGAAATACCGACCTTCATATTGAGTGACCCCCTGTCCAGGCTATACCACGGATACCGAAAGGTTCCGCTAAATGCGCGACTATTAATCCTAATGCTAGGGCCACCTAGAACTACTCCATTGTTGAGGATCTGGTTCAGAGTCTATGCGCCATGTCCGCTTTAGAGGTTCTCCAGTCGTTCCTGACTCAATGAAGTGCTTTACTTTCCGTGATTGGGGCAGTTGATCCAACTAACTCTTTAGTGCTCACTTTCGACATGTTAAATGTCAAAAAGTGACTCCCTCATCATATGGCTTTCCAAATAAAGTCTACATATCGGAAAATTAACATTTTTCATACCATGATTGATGAAGGAGCTTCCACATGTGTCATGTCGATGTCATGCTGGAAGGCTATTGGATCGCCTTCGACTGTTCCTTCACCTACCGTCTTGACTGCATTTGATGGTCATTCTCATAAGCCACATGGGATTATCCCGGCCTTTCCTATATGTGTTGGGGGGAAGGTCGTCAATATTGAAGTAGAAGTCATAGATGCTAACCTAGACTACAATCTCCTCTTAGGAAGGAACTGGGTATACGAAATGGATGCCATTGTTTCGACTCTGTTTCGTGTCATTTTCTTTCCTCATGAGGGGAAAATCGTTAAGGTTGATCAATTGGATTATTGTCCAGTCGATCCTCAAGCAATCTCTGACTCTACTATTCCCTTAGTGGATAACCCTCGTCTACCTACTGAGAATCTAGGAGTGGGGATGTATTCCTCATTGATGGGTACTTTTGATCTTCCCTCTCCTATCACTAGAATCAATGTCGTTTCATCATCTAAGGAGTCTCCTCGAGAAGAGTTCTTCTGAACTCATTATTTTTCAGACCCTTGGACCTTGCCTTCACCTATGACCACATTAGCTGAAGGACAAGTAAATGGAATGGCATTCCCTATATCTGCAGCTGAGCTTAGATATCAGTCTATCATTAACTCTATAGATGACCACTCTACTCCTTTTTCCGAAGAGGAGTTAGATGGTGATGTGGCCCCGGCCTGGAGCCTTGATTATACCTCTGACTTGGACTGCTTAGATTCGATTTTACCTTCTAAAGAAGCAATCCTCGAAGCAATGATGGGTATAGATAAACCTTGGGAAGACTTACACCATCGTTCATACTTTCTTCCTCCATTGCAGGAAACTGAATCTAGATTCTCCAAGCTCTTTATTGGTGATGTTTGTATGGTGTCAAATCCTTTGGCTCCAGCACACGTTCGTGTTGAAGGTAATATGTCGGTGATTTCAGAAACAATACCTATAAACATCTCTAGGGACCCTAATGTGATTGAGAATCTCTTCATCGGAATCGAATGTTCCCCTGAAGAAATTCAAATTTACACCGACCTTTTCAAGGATTTTCGAGATGTATTTGCTTGGTCTTATGAAGAAATGCCTGGCATTGATCCTTCTATAGTTCAACGTGAGATCAAGACGTATGAAAATGCCAAACCGGTTCGTCAAAGGCTTTGGCCGGTTAATCCTAGGAAAGAAACAACAATTAAAGATGAAGTTGAGAAGTTGCTAAAGGCGGGTTTCATATACCCGGTTCCTCTTACTGATTGGGTTTCTAATCCAGTCCCTGTGGATAAAAAGCAAGGAACAATCCGAGTATGCATCGATTTTTGGGACCTAAACAAGGCTTGTTCGAAAGATAATTACCCCACGCCATTCATTGATCAGATTATCGATGAGTGTGCAGGTAATGAGATTTTTTCCTTCATGGATGGTTTTTCTGGTTATAATCAAATTTCTATCCGTCCTAAATATCAACATAAGACAACCTTTATATCAGTCCCTGGGGTACCTTTGCATATAGAAATATGCCTTTTGGTCTTAAAAATACTGGAGTCACTTTTCAGCGGGCCGTGCCATATGCTTTCCATGACATCAAATATATCATCGAAGGATACTTGGACGATCTCGCTGCTCATTCTCGAAAGAGAAATAAACACCCTAGTCATATTCGAATGGTTTTCGAGTGATGTTGTTTTTATAAAATCCAGTTGAATCCCAACAAGTGCTTTTTCGCAGTTACATCTGGTCGGTTGTTAGGGTTCATTGTGTCAAATGAAGGGATTAGGGTTGATCCCTTCAAGGTTGAGGCAATAGTTCAGTTGCCTCCCACGTCCTCAATTCGACAACTTCAAAGTCTTCAAGGGAAGGCTAATTTCTTAAGACGGTTTATAGCGAACTATGCTGAGATCACTAAAGGGTTCATGCGTTTGCTATAGAAAGGAGTTCCATTTGTATGGGACGACTTTGTGCAGTGGTCATTTGATGCTTTGAAAAAGGCATTAGTCTCTGCCCCACTTTTGAGTCCACCAGATTATGTTAGGGACTTCCTTTTATATCTCTCTACAACAGAATCAACCATTGGTATGGTTCTCATTTAGGAAGACGATGCTCTCATAGAGCATGTGATTTATTATTTGAGCCAAGGCTTAATAGGTCCTGAACTTCGCTACTCTCCAGTTGAGAAGTTGGCCTTGGCAGCTGTCCATGCTGTCCAACGGCTCTGTCATTATATCTTGCTACGCAAAACTTTTCTCTTAGAGATAGTCAAACCATTTCAATTTGTCCTCAGTAGGCAAGTGATTGGGGGAAAATATAATCGATGGATAGTTATTTTGCAAGAATTTGATCTCGAGTTCTTGTTTTCCAAGTCTAAGAAATCCATGGTTTTTGCTGAGCTAATTTCTGAGTTGCCTTGTGCAGAGGATACTATTTATGAGGAAAGTTTTCCCGGCGAACATTTATTCCTCATCTCTTCACTCGACCCTTGGTATGGAGATTTCATTGTCTACCTCCAGACTTCTAAGTTTCCCTCTACTTTCTCCAAGGATGAATGTTGAAAATTACGTCACCTGGCTAAAAATTATGTTACCGTTGGTGATACATTATACCATCGAGGGGTTGATTCAATCCTTCAGTGCTATTTAACCTTAGAGGAAGCAGAGTTAGTGCTAAATGACTGCCATAGTGGAGCTTGTGTTGGTCATCTATCAGGGCTTGCTACAGCCCAGCGCATCTTGCGTGCCGGCTATTTTTGGCCTTCACTCTTTAAAGATTGTGTTGAAGCAGTCAAACGTTGTCACCCGTGTCAAATTTATACTCGAAAGATGCGCGCACATCCAACTCCTCTTTTTCTCGTTGTCACCGTCGGTCCCTTTACTAAGTGGGGTATTGATTTTACAACTTGTAATCCGCCTTCAGTGGCGAATCACAGGTACATTATCGTGGTTGTAGACTACTTTACGAAGTGGGCTGAGGCCATGCCTACTTATAAAAACGATAGTGACATGGCAGCATTGTTCCTTTTTAATCAGATTATCTCAAGATTCGGTATCCCGAGAGAGATTGTCACTGATCATGGCAGTCATTTCCAGAATCAACTAATGTCTGAATTGGCTCTCAAATTGGGTTTTCGGCAGGAGCATTCGTCTCCTTATTATCCTCAGGCCAATGGACAGGTCGAGGTAGTTAACAAAACTCTTAAGATGATCCTGCAATGGACAATCGACAAAAATCAGTCCAATTGGCACGTTATGTTGTATCTAGCTCTTTGGGCATACCAAACCTCCGTAAAGACTACTACTGGTTTTACACCTTTTCAGTTGGTTTATGGGATGGAATCTATCTTTCCGGTTGAATGTGAAATTCCATCTCTTAAGTTAGCTGTTGAGCTCCTTCCAGAGACTTCGAGTCTCGAAGAGCGCCTCCTTCACTTGGAACATCTCGATGAGCAGCGTCGAGATGCTGCCACAATGAATGAGGCTCATAAGAAAAGGGTTAAAACGCAGTATGATAAAGTTGTCCGTCCTTGAGTCTTTTCTGAAGGTGACCTTGTCTTGGTCTATGACCAAGATAAGGACACCTTAGGGGTAGGCAAGTTTAAGCCTATGTGGTATGGTCCTTTTATTATTAAACGAGTTTTAGAAAAAGGGTCCTATGAGTTAATTAATTTTGAGGGAAACAAGCTGGTGGAGCCCCGAAATGGGCTCTACATAAAGAAGTACTTTGCTTAAGTAGGAGTTAGGCAATGGCTTCTTTGTACATTATGTATATTTGTACATATATCATCGAGAGTTTTTTGATATCAACACTTTTTGGTCTACTGTGGTAGGTGTTGATGGATGACTTGGTCTATTTTGGGTTCGCTGATGGTGCTAGTCAGCACACTTGGATTCTCCCTTCCGCAGCTTGGGTACTCTACTATCCAACTGGTCAATTTATGGTATCAAGGGGTGTATGCATTGGTCCCACTTCAAACAACATGGCTGAGTATACTGCCATCATTAATTTACTATCTGAGGCAATTTCTTATGGAATTGACTCGTTAGTAGTTTATCTCGATTCATAATTGATAGTGTCACAATTAAATAGCATTTATCAGGTAAGGGATCCTTGTTTATATCGCCAGTATTTAATGGTGAGGTTGTTGCAAAGATCATTTACTTATATTAATTATTTGCACATTCCAAGATCTCATAATTGGTTAGCTGATTCTATCGCTAATCAAGCATTAGACTGGCATATCAATCATTCATCACAATAAAATCAAGCATCAAAAAGTCGAATTGTGTATATATATATATATATATATATATATATATATATATATAGCATCTCAAGTGTACATAAGTTTTTCCAAAAAATATACAAAATTGGGACTCAAATGCCCATAATCATGTCCGGCATATCTAATGCCCCGGCTCAGGATGAGCGGCTAAGTAGGGAACTAGTACATTGGCCACACGCCGAAAAGTGCGAACCCAATCACGTGGCATGCCAACCACATGATGCTACATATCCTCAGGAAGGTCCTCTATGGCAGCCATCAGTACTCGGTGAGTCAGTCTCACCAAGTGTCGCTAAACGGTATGTAGAAGTCATTATGTATCACTAGCCACCTCTTCAGCTCCTCGACCGCACTGTCCATGCCGCGGGAACCCATCTGGTCGTACCAGCCCAATATCTAGAACATGATCATCATATTAGTCATTTGAATCCCATCAAAAATATTTTTCAAAATCCATTATTATATTTGAAAAATCCAAAAAAATCATAAAATCAAAAAATACTTACCAATGTCGCCCCATGCTGCGGTCGGTGGTAATGCTAGATCGGGATCTCCTTGGAAATCCAACCCAGCATAAGGTTAGTCATCTATGGCGATGATCTGTTGATCCCACCAGGTAAAGAAGTCATCGTCAAATGCATTCCGTGGGACCTCCCCACCCCCTAGACGTTTCATCAGGTCAGCCCACCAGCCCATGCGTGGATCTCGTAGGGTGCTGATGGAAACTGCTGCCCTAGGGCAAAGTGCAGGGACCCTCTCAAAAAAGAAAGAACATAGAATAGTCCCATATCCAAAAATTTTGGTCTGTCCCCTCTTGATAGAAGTGAGCTGGCTCTTCATGTTGGCCAGAAGAGGAGTACACCAGTCAAATATAGTGGTGAGACAGTCGACTGCCACGCTCATGGTTAGCCATGATGCCTGGTGCAGAGAAGCTGACCCGTTCACTCGAGCTATGGTGAACAAGATTATCCTCAGCGGTAAACTCGCCACATGTGTGATGGAAATCTAACTTCCCACCTTCTTGGGATGCCTTGGGAAATATATCTGTATGTAGTCCTCGATCGAGAGACTGCTCCGTGTCCTGCCCCGCGAATGTACTACCTCTCCCCTTCGGGAAAGGCCGGTGATGAAATAGATATCTTCCACTTCTATCCTAAGTGGCATCTAGTCAATCATAAAGGCATCCTCCTCGATATTCCAGTAATCAATGAGCATCTCAAGCAGACATGTGTTTGCTTTCATATCTGGCAGTTTGAAGAATTTAAACAAACCACATCCCCATAGGGCATCCAAAGCATCAGGATCATTCATGACTTCATCATCTACCACGGAATGCTCTCTTTCTCGCCAAGTGACCGACATCCTGAAGAAAAAATTATTTTCAACCGTTATTTTTTTGTTTAAAAATGTTTGCAGCGTATACGTGGGTCCCTATGCACACAGTCGCGTATAGGGCCCGCGTGTATGCGGGTTTCATATTACCAACCCGCGTATATGCTGCAGTGAAATTTTTGGCAAAAAATTCAATGGTAAAACATTAATTAAAAATCTTAAAACTAGTCACAATCAATTGCAAGACAAGTATAAGAGTTACCTGGAGGTTTTTGAAGAATATGAACGGTTGAATTTGGCGTATGGGAAGTTTTCTCCTTTTGCTCCAAATCTTTGCTCTCAAAATCAAATGGTGAAAATGGTGAGTCCAAAAGCTCTTTCATGGGTTTTGAAAATGCAAATTTTTTTCAAAATTTTATTTTGTTTTGCCTCATGTGACTTTTAACTTCGGAGCTTGGAATGTCGAGAATGGTTTGATTTTCAGGACATTTTGGACGTTCTTTTCGATAGTTTTGAGACGCTTCCATGACTGCTGACCCGTCATGGCAGGTATCGTTTTCTCATTGGCATATAGGTTAGGGACACCATTTTTCCATTGCATTATGCTTACTAGCCTCCATTTGTTGATACATCTGCCATAGGGTTGACCCCATCGTGTTATGGTTCGTAAGCCATCTTCACTCGCCGATTCTTTAAATCATGACACGATGGTAGAGCCATCCTTTACATGGGCATCGTAGTTAGCACCTCACTAACATTTGTTGCCCATGCTGCTCCGATTTGAGTAGGCTCAGGAGTCATCTGTAGTCCCGCCATGACTTATGCGTTGAAGACTCATTCCTCTTTGCTTCTTCGCTTCGTTCTGGCATTATACCCTAGAGGATCCTTTGTCTTGAGTTGTACTACTACATTGCATGTTGAATATTTGCATCTTTCTCCTAGATCCAGCTTCAGTTGGACTCATGTTTAAGCCAACTTTTTACCATGACGACTGCAAAATCAACCTTGCATACTTTTGACTTCTACAGCTTGACACACCTTGACCCGTGGAAGGAACGCACCTTTGAGTGTCACTGACTAGTTTTCACCTCCCTGCATTGAGCATAGGAACATTCCATTCCTAGGAACTAGATCATCTGTTTCATCGACACTCATTCTTTCCACTGTACTATAGCATTCTTTTATTATTTTTCAAGCTTAACAGAAAAAGACAAAAAAATTAAATATTCCAAAAAGAGCAGGAACGGGACAGTATTTCCATTTATTGTTGGCAGCTAGAGTCAGTCGTTTCGCCCTTGAACAAAGCACTCAAAGCAAAGTCTCCTCTATTTGGGTGGGATTTAGTTTGACTTAGGTATGCCTTAACCTTGTTATTGAGTCAGTTCTCCCCCGATTGGTTATCTCTTCCAATCATATGGAGGGTTCGTTCATGCCTCCTGCATGACGAACTTATACAGAGTCATCATATGCTACCACATAGTCACATTGAGTCATGATTTTGTTCAAGGGAAGTTAGCCTGAGTCGGCCTCTTTGCGGTGTCTCTTGACTCATTTTTCAGTTGGCCATCCCTGGTTTTCAGTATCATGTCTATCATCACATCAGTTACATTGGTCCTTTGCTCGTGCTGGTTTGAGAAGGTCTTCATTGACTTCTTGCTGGCGGGTCTTGTCCTTATCAACGACGACATCTTGCTCTGAGGACAGGCCTAGAGCCGCACCCTGGTCCTATTTTCATTATTGATAGGTCACCTCATGCTCAGCATCGATCAGTATCATGGGTCTTTGACTGAGTGGTTTCCCTTGTGTTCGAGATTAGCTTACATTATCACACATTAGGATTTTTGCAGTACCTTGGTTTCCATTTGACCCTATTGGTGGATACCTCGCCTCTGTGTCAACTTCCATTATTGGTTGGTTCAGAGGGTTTCTATCGTGCGCTAGCCACATCTTGTGTATGTCAGAAACGTACTTCGGTTGGGTTACTACATCTCTCTCGTCCGATTCCTTCCACATTATTGGCCTACGGGTTACACTCGTGCTAGATTGATGAAGGATGCCTTAATGCCTTCCTTCTAGCAAATCTTTCCCTATTGACTCCGACTCATTGCTCTGGGGCAAAGATCTAGAGTCCATTTGGCAGTACCTTGGGGTTTGCAGTCATTAGTGGTAGATCCTTCACTATAGATAGTGGGAAACCATCATTGTCTCTTGATCGATAGATTCTTACAGGTGTTCGACTCCAGCTCATTTATTCACACTTATTGGATTATACTGGGTACCTTGACGCTCATTATCATTATCGGTGAGTAGTCTCATGTTTTTTAATGGCGTACATCAATGACCGATAATCAAACAATTTCTCACATGGTCGACTTCAAATCATTTATTCCCATGGTGTAGAAATGTACCACGACGGTCGGTGAAGACCTCAGGTTGTATCAGCATTCATTAGTTCACTTGACAGTTGCTCCTGTTGCTGCTAGTTGATACCACTCCACCTTATATGTTGCAATCAGTCATGCTGACATTCTATATGCTGGCACCTGAGTTTGCAGTGTAGTACCATCCTATTCCATCATGTTCAGTTGGTAATTTTTGTGATTAGTTCTTGATATCAGTGATCCGGTTCATCCTTCAGCATCATTGACAATCTTATATGTGATATTCAGACATGTACTTGTTCGATCATGATCAGATGATCCATTATGTATTTTCCAGTCATTTATACTTGTATACTTAGTGGATCCGCTTGCACTTGATATGTGGACATGCTTTACTTTTTCTGAGCATGGGTATGCCCGCCTCAAACATTGTTTCTTTCTGATCTCCTTTTGTGGCTTGGCAGGCTGAACTCTGGTGAATTCCTTCTCGGTTTTTTACATATTTCCTTTCCATGTACTTGCTTAATACATTTCGGCCATCATGTACCCCTTTTGACCTCATATATTAGGGGGCACCTCTTATAGCTCCAAATCTCACTCTTATGGTTTGTGATGCTGCACTCATGGCCTAGGGCAACCCGTCCTTCCAAACCTGGACCAAAATTTTTAAAAACAATGTTTTTTCCCTTATACGCGACATTGCCTTGAGTTAAACGTGTGTATATGCGCATAGGCATATACCCAACCCACGTATATGTATTAAAACACTTAAAAAAATACAAAACTCCTTAATTTCGAGGGGAGATTGCGGTTTTTACCTGCTGATCACCTGTTAGTGCCCGTGGCCCAACTGTTCCCAACCAACTCCCAACTAAAAAACTACTTTGGGAGAAGTATAAAAAGGCTTCAATGGGAAGGCCTAAGGGAGGAGAGGAGAGAGAGAAAGGTTATTATGCTAAGATTTCCCTGACCAGGTCTGAATATCCTTGTGCCTCCTCCACTTCCCCCATTTTTACAGGAAACCCTTATTTCCTTGTGTGTTGATGTCCATCTACTACTTGTGATATCATGGAGCAAGTCATGGAAGGAGTTTGTTAAAGGCTTGAGACTAGACGAATCCAGAGGAAGGCTTCGCTTGGAGCCAACGAAAGGATGACTCAGGTGAAATTGTTCTTTTCTATACTTTATTTGTCTATAATAAAAGAAACACATGTCTTTGTTCCTGATATAAATCTTCTTCATGTTTCTGATATTCATGTTAGAATTCATATGTGAATGGTTGTTTGAATTTCATAACTAACTACCTTTCTTTATAATATGAAGATGGTTTCTTTATAAGGTTTAGTCCATATATTATTGTACTTTCTCGAATTGGTTGTTTTGCAGGTCAAAGGAGCAAAAGGAACTCCAAGAAGGGTTTGGACCCTGGAAGGACCTTCTCAAATGTAGGACCTCAGGTACGCCCCTTATCATAGAATTTGCTTATGCTAGCATAATGGTTGTGTGGAATGTGTGTTTCTCTGTATAGACAACTTTCAGTCTGCTGGGGTTTCAACCCAAAAGCCCTAGGGGAACATTTCCCTTAACAGTGCAAGCATAAAATAGCAAAGCAAATGGACATTGAACATATAATAGCAAAAGAATATTATATTGCTAGAATGAAGATGAGAAGCTCGAATGAACAGAGGAGGAATAATCTCTAAAAGTTGAACCCGTAGTACATCTTACTAACAGCTATTTATAGCTTGTTTATAATTCTCCTAAGCTCTAAGAGGCTGGAAGCCTTAATCTGTCTGATCTATCCCTTAATTGTTTGATTCCCTCTAAGGGAAAGCATGGCTTGGACGATTATTCTTCTGATAGCAGAGCAACTACATTTAGATATTTTGGTTGTGCTGGCAGGATTGTAGATGCTCCATGATGTTTGTTTGATGAGCTGCACTAGGCTTTTGATGCGTTGTGCTTCTTCTCGACCTCTATGTCGGTTTGGGGAGGAGATGCGTGTGTTGTGGCCCTTTCTATGATTTAACAATGCATACATTTTGTTAAAGAAGAACAACGCTACCCTCTTGTGGACCTCTGTTAAAATAATGAATATTTCTACTTTAAACAGAAAACACAGTAGCGTTGAGAATTCCCTCCCCTCTTTGTCCTTTCCAGACTTCAACAGCCCTAAAAAATGATTAATTCCTTTATCGGGTTTTCCCTTTGTTAGGATATTTCGACACATAGGATATAGTTAAGTACAACTTGGTCTAGTATAGAGTTAGGTATAGAGTTAGGTAAAGTGTGTTTCTTTACCTTGTACATTTTGTAACTTACAATCCGACAGTTCATTCTCTCCTCAGTATTACCGACACTTGATCCGTGGCTTGACACCCGATTGGTCCATGATTTCTATTTAAAGTGCATGGAGGTTCATTTGTAGGAAAATCCGTGCATGAGAGAAGCATATGTAAATTTTCATTCTTTTATTAATAAATTGCCTGAAGTGGCCGTGTTGGCTCAGGCCGTGGACTGTTTCCCTCTTTGATGGTTTTAACCACGTCAAAAATACTGGTGTATTAATCTACGATCTGGTTGTGAGCGGTGTCCTTTGGTGTTCTGTCTAAGGAACTTACCCAGTAAATTCCTACATGGTATCAGAGCTATTTGAGGGCCGCGTCCGTTGGTGATCCAAATCTGAAGCCGGTAGAACTGCATCCAACTGCCGTTTCCTAGATCTACTGTTTCTGACTGCTTTCGAGCCGAGAGGACTGCTCTGTTGTGTTGCGAGCATCTGTTCCAGTGAGTAACCCCTTTCGTTTCAGGCGAAAAGGTTTCCGGTAGCCTTAGCTGCATCGTTTTTAAGATCTGGAGGTATACAGTGTTTATTTAAAGTTTACAGTTTTTTTTCTCTGTTTATTTCAGTTTCGGTTTATTTAGCCTTTTTTATTACCAGATCTATACCTTTCATTTCTGTGTATGCTCTTTTCCCTGCGACTCTATGCGATCTGGGCAAATCAAAAATAGAAAGGAAGGATTTTTCTCATGCGTATGCTCTTTTCCCTGCGCCTTAGGGTGATCTCGGAAAATCAGAAACATTGAGGAAAATATTTAGTTTCCGGCTAAAGCTAACTTTGAGCCGCAAGGTTTATTTTTGAAAATATTTAGTTTTTCGGCTAAAGCTAACTTCGAGCCGTAAGGTTCGTTTTCTTTGCATGTCCGTGTTGGGTTTTGTGTTTTTTGTTTTGTAGGGAAAAAGAGCTTTCTCAAAGCAAGCATGCAACCCAAAGCCCCCCCCCCCCCCCCCCTCTCTCTCTCTCAAATTTTTTGTATAGCTCAATTGGTTCAAAGCTATTTTAAGAGAGTATAGGTCTTGGGTTCACGTCTCCATTTTGTGGGGACAGACTTTTTCATTTCCACACATTCCCGCACTTCGTCAGCAACTTCATCAACGTTTTTTTCAAAAAGCCATAACTTCTTCATCTGGAAGTCGTTTTCAGAGACGTTTTTTTTAAACCAGCCTAATGTTTCGAGATCTATCCATTGGAACACTTAGTTTTAGCATCTTTAGCTTCATTTTCCATTGAAATGGAAAGTCAATACCAAGTTACCCTTGACAGCACCAACTACTTCCAATGGTTGTCCTACATTGAGGATTTACTTAGAAGTAAAGGTATCTACAGAATAGCCTCAGGCCAAGAAAAGAAACCGAAGGATGAAGATAAGGCTGCTAAATGGGAAAATAGGCAAGATCAAGCACGTGGATTGATAGGGATGTCTATTTCTCCAGATCTTAGATTCCATATTGCAGAACTTGATACTCCTGATGAAGCAATGAAACAAATCAATAAAGTTTTTGGGATTAAAAATGAACTTAGAGCCCATCAACTTGAAAATGAGTTGCTTACATTGGACCCTAATAATTTTTCCTGCATTGAAGATTTCTTGTCCAAGTTCAAGACCCTTAGATATCTCTTGGAAGGTGTTAAAGTTAAGAAAGAAGATAGTAACCTTATCTATTCCATTCTTACTAAGTTGGGACCAGCCTACTCTGTGTTTGTTTCCACCTTCCATTCTACAAGAGAAGCCTTCATTTCTCAAGGAACAGACTACAAGTCCCCTTCCTTTGACTATTTTTGTGATTCTTTAATAAAAGAACAAGAAAAACTCTTACACCTTGGTCTTCTTAATCTTGGAAACTCTTCCAAGAAAGCGTTAGCCGCCTAGCAACAACCAAATTCAAAGAATCCTAAGAAGTCATATCCTAAAAAGAATGGTCCTAAACCAAACAAGGGTCCTAAGAAATCTCAGCCTCAAAATGAAAAATCATTTCAACAAAATGATAAGACAAATAAAAACAAATGGAAGAATACTGATAGACATTGCAGCTTTTGTAATCGAGATGACCACTTAGAATCCAAATGCTTTAAGAAGATGGAATCCTTGGAAACAGCGATGAAGAAACATAACATCCATTTGGAGCATTCTTCAACTTCAAATTCATCTTCAGGAATGGCACTTTCTGCATGTGTTTGTCAAGCATCTCGGTCTGGCTATGCACTAAATGTATCTTCTTCTTCTCATTCTCATGAGTGGCTCATTGATTCTGGAGCTTCTTATCACATGGCCAAAAGCAAAGCCATGTTTTCTTCTTTAAATGATTGTGACACCAAAAATATATATGTTGGTGATGATAGATCTCTTAGTGTTGTAGGGACTGGAACTGTTCATCTAGACAATGGTTAGTTTAATGATGTATTATGTGTTCCAACCTTATCCTACAACCTTCTATCTGTATATCAGATAACTCATTCAGGTGAAGGTAAAATCATTGAATTTTCACCTCATGATGCTGTAATCAAGGACCTAAAAGATCCTAAGAAGATTTTGGCTACTGGCATTGCTGATGATTCTACAAGGTTGTACAAGTTTCACAACTTTGGGTCATCAAATCTTCCCTCAGTATTTGTTGCTCATAACGATGAAGTGAGCAAACTTTGGCATGAGCGATTTGGTAACTTAAACTATCGCTCCCTTCATCATCTATGTAAAGAAAATATGGTGACAGGTCTTCCTATGGTATCTTGCAGAGATGGTGTTTGTTCCGGATGTGTACTCGGAAAACATCATCGGGACAGTTTTGAAAAACGTGCCTCTTGGCATGCCACAGCCCCTTTACAGCTTGTGCATAGTGATTTATGTGGTCCACTTCCAGGTGTTTCATTCTCTGGCTGCAAGTATTTCTTAACTTTGATTGATGATTTCTCCAGACGCACTTGGGTATACTTCTTAAAACTCAAGAGTGAAGTATTTAACACATTTTTGGCCTTCAAGGCCTTTGTTGAAAAATAATCTGGACATCAAATTCTTAAGCTAAGATTTGATAATGGTGGAGAATATGTTAAAAACACATTCATCAACTTTTGCACTAAGAATGGAATTCAAATGCAACATACTGTTCCATATACTCCACAACAAAATGGTGTAGCTGAAAGGAAGAATCGCACCTTAAAGGAAATGGCTAATTGTATGCTACAATCTAAAAAGGACTTGGTCTTAGTTTTTGGGCAGAAGTAATTAACTGTGCAAATTACATAATAAATCGCACTCCTACTAAGGCTTTAAAGAATATCACTCAAGAAGAAGCATGGAGCTCAATCAAACCAGATGTAAGTCACTTTCATGTTTTTGGAAGTGAAGCGTGGGCCCATATTCTAGATGAAAAGCATAAAGCTTTAGAACCTAAGAGTGAAAAATGTACTTTTGTTGGATATTCTGAAGATGTCAAAGGCTATAAACTTATTCCATTTAAGTCCAAAAATGTTATCATTAGAAGAGATGTAAAATTTGATGAAAATATATCAGCCTGCGAGCCTAGTTCGGCGGATGTGCCACCTCTCCCTATCTCTTCTACTTTTGAAAACATTTCTTCTTCAGATGATGAAAGTGAGGATGACAATCCTCCCCCGCCATCTTAGGATCTTCCTTCAGCTCCTCAGCTTCCAAAATGGGTTCATGCTACTCGAGATGCGGCAGGTGATCTTGCCGGTGATCCTAGAGATCAGCGATGCACACGTTCTCAGTTCGAGAGAGCCTCTTCTTTACTGGCTCAAGCTCCAGTAAATTATGATCCTGACACCTTTGCAGAATCTTCAGGCCATCCAGTTTGGGAAGCAGCTATGAATGAAGAATATCATTCATTATTGGCAAATGATAAATGGGATCTTGTTCCTCTACCAAAGGGACGAAAACTTGTTAGATGCAAATGGGTTTACAGAACCAACTATGGACCAGATGGGAAAGTTGATAAACATAAAGCTCGTCTTGTTGCTAAAGGTTTTTCACAGGTTGAAGGCATTGACTACAATGAAACCTTCTCCCCTGGTGCCAAAATGAACTCTATCCGCCTTATTCTTTCCCTTGCTGCCTCGTTCAAATGGGAAGTCCATCAAATGGATGTTAAATCTTCCTTCTTGCATGGGTACTTGCATGAAGAAATATACATGGAACAACCTATTGGCTTTATACAAACAGACTTCAGCGTTGTATGTTGGCTTAAGAAATCCCTTTATGGTCTCAAACAAGCTCCTTGAGCTTGGTATGCGAAAATGGATAACTTTCTTTTAGAATCTGGCTTTTTTAGGTGTCATTCTGACAATACTGTCTACACCAAGAAAGTGGGAAAGTCTCTTATCATTCTTGTTCTTTATGTTGATGATCTTATCCTGACTGGTAGTGATCCCAACCTTATCAACCATGTGAAGTCTAGCCTTAAAAGGAAGTTTGAAATGACAGACTTAGGAAACTTACATTATCTTCTCGGTCTTCAAGTCTTGCAATCCAAGGAAGGTATTTCCCTTTCTCAGTCCAAGTATTCCTGTGATATTCTATGCCACTGTCACATGGAAGACTGTAAGCCAGCCCCTTCTCCCTTCTAGTCTAGAGTCAAACTTTCAGTCACTTGTACTTCTCCTAAAGTTGATGCTACCTTATACCGTCAACTTGTAGGAAAACTTCTGCATCTAACCCATACTCGTCTTGACCTTTCCTTTGTTGTTGGCCTTGTTGCTTGGTTCATGCAAAACCCCCGTAAAATTCATTGGAAAGTAGCTAAAAGAATACTTCGTTATGTTCGAGGTACAGTTCAATTTGGAATTCATTACAGTGCCGAAGCATCTCCTCTATTGGTTGGTTTCACTGATTCCGATTGGGCTGGTGACCCTGATGATCGGAAGTCTACTACCAGTTATGTGTTCACTCTTGGTTTAGGACCTATTACATGGGCTTGCAATGAACAAGGTGCCATTTCTCTTTCATCAGCAGAAGCAGAGTATCGTGGTGTCGTAGAAGCTAGTAAGGAAGCCTTGTGGCTTTGTCAGATCCTATCAGAGTTTGGCTTTCAGGAGCAGCATCTGACTATACTTTGGTGTGATAATCAAAGTGCCATTCAGCTATGCAAAGATCCAGTCCAACATCAGCGCAGCAAACACATTGAACTACACATGCACTTCCTCAGAAAGCTCATCCATGACCATGTTCTTGAGGTGCAATATTGTTCAACAGATGATCAAGTTGCAGACATCTTCACAAAGGCTCTCACAGAGGCGAAGTTCACTAAACTTCGATTTATGGTTGGAGTTCAGGAAGTTGTCACTAAGGGGAGATAGGCTCTAGTGCCTCCTTCCTTCTCCTATAGTGTCATATTTGTAAATCCTTCAATCCTATCCCAAGTTGTTCCTAAGGGGGGATGTTAGGACATTCCAACACATAGGATATAGTTAAGTACAACTTGGTCTAGTATAGAGTTAGGTATAGAGTTAGGTAAAGTGTGTTTCTTTACCTTGTACATTTTGTAACTTACAATCTGACGGTCACGATATGTAGTGATCCGATGATTCATTCTCTCCTCGGTATTATCGACACTTAATCCATGGCTTGACACCCGATTGGTCCATGATTTCTATTTAAAGCGCATGGAGGGTCATTTGTAGGAAAATCCATGCATGAGAGAAGCATATGTAAATTTTCATTCTTTTATTAATAAATTGCTTGAAGTGGCCACGTTGGCTCAGGCCGTGGACTGTTTCCCTCTTTGAGGGTTTTAACGACGTCAAAAATACTGGTGTATTGATCTGCGATCTAGTTGTGAGCGGTGTCCTTTGGTGTTCTATCCGAGGAACTTACCCTGTAAATTCCTACACCCTTAGGGTTATCGCAAGTCGCATTCGGCCCGCTCCCTTTATATTTCGTTGAACAACGAAAATACATTAATCTTCGAAAAAAACATTGAAAATGGGCCTTTCGCGGACCTCAAAATTTATGTATTTCACTTGTCGGATCCTTTCGGGTCCGAGCTTCATCGCAATTAGTGCTACCATGTTTCCCATTGCATTTCATTATGTAACAAAATACACTAAAATTAATTGAAGAATGGCCTTGGCGCGGACCTGAAAGATTATACATTTTGGTTCCGAAACCCATCGGGTCCGGGTCTCATCACAATTGGCACACATATATGCAAAGGCCCTGCCCCATGGTTTTTACTGATAGCGATCAACCGATGCGATGTGGGCCATGGATCTGCACGTGCGATCGACGGTCCACGTTGAATCGGCGATCGCTATCGCTCATTCCACACAACCTACGTCAACACTACACTGATACCTCCGGCGATGCGACCCATAGATAGTGATCATCGGTGATCGCTGATCGGCGGTGTCCAGCTTCAATTGCCACTTGGGACCGCCGATTTGTGATTTTTCGCTTAGATCTTGGCCGTTGATTGGCTAGATCTAACAGCAGTTGTGCATTCTTCAGTTTTAATCCTGCGATAAGGTTTTTCACTGATTTTTTAAGTGTTTTAGCGTCCTGATAGTGCATTTTTGCCCTTCCAAGGGCTCTCCTCCCTTGATTATTTCAGTCTTGGAATCATCTTAAGAACTTTTGAAGATTCAAAGAGCATTTTTGGATCCCTTTGCATTATTTTAAGCAAACTTTTGAGACTTTGGGAATATTTTGGATCCATTTTTGGGCCAAACGCCAACAAAGCTAATAGTTCCATTCGAGTTTTAGCCTTTAATAATGCCAAAATTCCCTGATTTTCTCTCACAAACTTGCATTCAATGCACATTATTCCACTAGGCATAATAGCTCACTTTGAATCATCTCATTAAATAAAATATAATCAAAACATGTAATAAATTGTGAGAAGAGTTGATTTGACTAAGCTAGGAGGTGAATTAAGGTCCATATAGTTACTCAATGAGGAGGCTCATCATCACCCCCTACTGAAAGTGTTTCTCATGCTCTGAGAAAATCAATCAATATCCATATCTTTGATAGCCTTGGTGGCCTCCCCGACATCCCATGCTTCTACTGTGGTCTCCTCTTCTTGTGCATAGAATCATGCCTTCCTTTATATATCCTCCCACTGCTTTCTTTCTTCCTCTTCCTTCCTTCCTTCTAACATCCCCAAGAGCAGTGGTGGATTGAGTCTCAAGCCAATCCAATTGACTTTGTGCCTTTGGATGGTTTGCTTGTACACGGGTCTCTTGTTTAGTGCTTTTCTCATTCTTTGAGGAGAATTGTACTCTCTGATTTTCAAATTGTATGGAAAAGTATTCCATCTCTTTTGGCAAGCTTTCATGCTGTCATCGCCTAACAGTTTGAACATATCCTCAAAATGTGTAATTTCTTTCTCTTAGGTAGCAAGATACCTGGGTGCAAGTTAAAAATAATTTGCAATTAAATTATGTGTGCCGATGACAACCATTGGATTTGAATTCTCATGTCTTATCATGAGAGGCTCTATTTATTCCCTTGCCAATATCTTCTTCATTTATGTAGCCCTTGATTCCTCATGGTTCATCGATGATGCCAAAGCCATCAACTGTAAATCCCCTAGCTTTTCATTAGGGTCCCATACATTCAGATTTGTCAAGGCCATGTTATGCAAGTAGAACTCATACATCTTAGCCCTATCCTCCAATGTGCTTTGATCACAAAGATCAATGAACTGTCTATAATCCTGGAATGGCATAGTGCCTCTCTGTGCCAGGACCTTCATTTGGAACTGCAACCATTGTTCCTCAAGGTATAATGCATAGGACTTAGTTGACATCCTGCACTAGATTGCCTCTAAGGATAGAATGGCCATGGATTCCAATTGATTCTCTCTTTCTTGTAGCTATCCTTTTAACCTTCTATTTTCTGCCTCCAATAGAGTTTTCATTATGGCCTCTTTGTCCCTCAGGCTACTCAGTTTTATGCCCATTTCTTTGAGCTTTTCCTCCATGTGACCTATGTCCTCCACCCCCTTGGACTTGGCAATCTGCATCCATGTATGCGTTCTTACTCTTTCTTTCTCAAGCTCAAAGAATAATGGGAAGGAAAATTATCATGGAATGACCCTACCCGTTTCAATAAACCTATCGTAGGATTTAAGGTTACGTTGAGGACTAGTTTCCCTTAGCTATGGGTCCTCTTTATTTGTTTCCCTTAGCTGTAGGATTGCCTCTGCTTCCTGTAGGTCCTTCTGTGTATCCTGTAGGATGCCTTTTCCCTTGGATGAGGCAGATCTAGTCACAGGCCTTATCACATAAGTGATAGGAGACATAGGGGAGGCTTGTCCTGAGGATCCTTCTGCTTGAGTTTTCATAAGAGTTACCATCTTCTCCTACTATTTAGGTGAGTCTTCAATAACAATAGGAACCTTGGTGGGAGTTTGAGATTTTCCCTGCCTGATTATTTTACTTTTTCTTGTCCTAAAGTACAATGGAGTTTGTCTTTGTCTTTTGCCTTTTTGTTTGGTAGGGGTGCTAAGGGTAGTGAGGGCAGTTGCTGCCTCTTTCTCAGTGGGTTTTGGAGATACCCTAGGTGGTTCCTACTTGTCTTCTGCCTCCTCTTTTCCATTCCCCCTCTCATATTTGTTTTTATCCTCTTCTTCTCCCTCTAGTTCCTCACTCTGTTCATCAATTTCCTCCTTGGCATCTTATTTTGTTTCTACACCACTTTCATTCTATTTCTTTTCCTTTCTTCCTCATTTGTTTCCTCTTCATCCCTCTCTGCTTCTTCTTCATCTGTTTCAGTTTCTTCTTCATCCTCACTGTGTTTATGAGCTCCCTTCTATTAAACCCCCTGTCATTTTCTCTGATGGATGGAGGAGTATATATGTCTGATACAAAATTCTAATGAATGATAAAGTTTAACTGAAATTTCTTTGTATACAATTCCCTTACACTGCAATCAATTTATTATGTTCCTTTCACTTGGAGAAATATAGGGAAATGTAGAGCCTACCTCCTTAACACTACTTGATGAATCCACCCTCTTCTTTCCCCCTCTGAAGCTGCTCATTGCCAATCCTGTAGACTACTTGACTGTATCCTATAGGATCTCCTGTAGGATCCTGTAGGTGGTCCTATGCAGGGAAAAATGAAATTTCCCTTTCTTGTAGACTACTTGAAGGCCAAGAGAGACTTTTCTAGTGTGGAGCCTTGAGAAAGTGAATGATTCTATGCATGGGGATCAACATTTATTTCCTCATATGGGTGATTTGAGTGAGGTGGTGTGCTGGTAACTGAAGTACAAATATCTATTTTTGGACTGTTGGTCGCACTACCACATCATCATTCTCCTCACCTCATAATCAAATCCCACTTCGGGCATCCATAGCTTAACTACTTTTGACCTCATCCTTCTTTTCCTTAACTTGACTGCTGCCACGTGTGTAAGGACTAACTGCCTTCTCCCCATTGACTCAACGAAGGTGGCTAAGTTAACTCGCCACCTTTCGCTTATAAACCAACTCTTTCACAACTTTTACATCTTTTTGATCACATTGCTAATGAGAGAGTGTAAGTGAGATACTTACTTGTGGTAATGATGCCTTGATGTTGTTTGAAGTATGAAGTCCAGGGAAAATTTTAGGGGCTAATATTCACCCATGGGCTAACTTTCTATACTTTTTCCAAAAAAAATATTCGTAATTTCCATTTTTTTGTGAAAATGATTCACCCAAATTTTATAGAATGAAATTATTTTACCCTAAAAATCGACAAAAAATTATATATATACTATATAAAAATATTATAAATTTGAGTATTTTACAAAAATATCTCCAAACATTTTATAGATTTCATATTATGGACTAGTGAGATTCGCCAAGGTTTCTAAACTTTAAAATAAATTTCCATCCTTAAAATTTTCCCTGATGAAGTCTTTGTTGTGTGCTTGCTGCATGTGCTTTTCTCCTTTTTTAATATTGTCCTTTGATGATTTTCTTTGATGTGCAGGTACTTGATGTTGATTATGACAAGGATCTTGATGTTGCTACTAGGATCTATAGGAGCTTCTTCTACCTATGGATCTCCATTCTTGAAGCTGACTGCAACCTATGATTTTTGTTTTGTGGGATAGGCTACTACAGGATTTCCTACAGGATGTCCTATAGTTGCTTCTCCCTCAAAATTTTAATTATATTCTACTTATGGAGCATAAGGATGGTTGGCATGGGTAGAGAAGGAGTATATGTTTTTTGAATGAGGAAAATAGCCTACATGTGTTGTCACCTTGCTCTCTGTATTCATCCTTTTCCTGCTGTCTTGGAAAAAATAGTTCCAAAATTCAAGACAACCTCTTGTAGCCTAATTATTTTGTCCATATCCCCCAAACAGTAGAATGGATTTACCTGAAACTTTCTCATCATGTTTCCATCATCATTATGCACCTCCAGATAAAAACAAATTGGTCAATGGATGCATGGATCTCAAGAAAAACTCAAACTGGCTGAAGGTGATGGGGTTTGATTTCTTGGAAACCATGCACTAGAATTTTTTGAAATTTCTTGGGCATGTTACCATCATCCACATGCATCTCCCCATCAAACAAAATTTTAAATGGATTCACGGATATCGTGAAAATGCAAAAATGGTTGTAGGTGATGGAGCCTGATTTCGCGAAAAATTGCTTGAACACGTTACCATCATCCATACGCATATTCCCCTTAAACAAATTTGAAAATGGATGCATGGTTTTGAAGTTATGGAAAAAACAAACTTTTGCTCTATGTATTTTTGTATCCTATAGTAAAATAGAGCCTTCCTATAGTTTTTTATGACAACAAGAAAAATTAATGGGAAAATATTGAGAATGATGGGTGGATGGTGGAAATAAATGAGGGTGATGGATTGGCATGGCCTTGGCCTTGTTGGAGCATCTGAGAAAAGGAGGAGAAAGTAAAAATTTGACTTTTTTTGACTGGGTTTGTCCTATTTTCCTTTTGGTACCAACTTTTTCTTGTTGCTTGCAGATGTTGGAGAGTACATATAGTACATGCATTCATCAAAGAGATGCATTGAGAAAGGATTTTTTTTTCTTTTTTTCATTTTACGCCCACTAGCTGCCTCAATGAGGTTTTCAACTAGTAGGTCTGCCTAGGCACCTCAAATGAGGTTTTCACCAAGGATTGTTTTTTTTTTTCTATTTCTTTCCAACCCATTGACTACCTCATTGAGGTTTTCAATCAATGAGCCAATCTCATGAGCCTCAAGGAGGTTTTCAACTAAGATTTTATTTTATTTTCCTATTTTTCATTTTTTTCTACCCTACTCTACTTGAAAAGAAAAATCACGTTCAAGTATAAGAATAATTCAAATGGAGCCATGTGCACATCAAGATGACAGAAAAAATAATGTGTAGGCTTGAAATGTATGCTTTGACATGTACCTGAATTTGAGTGATCAATGCTTTGACTTTGATTTTATCAAGGAAAATTGAGGAAGATAGTATTGTTGCAACTTAGTGACTATCTGGAACCATATTTGAATATAGTTGTTGTGTCCCTGGTCCTTTTGCTGATCTGGATAATTCTTCATGTCTTCTTCTACCATTACCTTCAAATATTCCTCTTTTTTATCATTGTTCTCTTCAATACATGGAGGATTTGATGGTAACCATGAGGGAGCTTTCTCAATCTCTAATTTTGATGTTTGTTCTTCATCAATTGCAACCCATTGTTCTATGGTCTTCTCATTTGAATCTTCTTCTTCTAGATGTGGTCCTTCAATGATATCAATATAATGCCTTTTTTGCAATACTCTTCCTGAGCTATGGTGAATACCATTGATCTCAAGAAGATATGTTTCGAAGTGTTGTACCTTAGCATTGTAAGTGGGCTGAGCTACTTCAATGTGTGGGTTTGGAAATGGCGGTATAGGTACTTGAGTGGGAGTGGATATTTGAGATGGATGTGGATGGGGTTGTGGTTGTGGTGGACCTGAATGGTAAGGATAACATGGAGTTTGGTATGGAGGATATTGAGGAAAATACTGAGGATATTATGGATGGCTCCCATAAGTTCCTTTCCAACCTTGTTGCCAATATTGGTTTTTGGGTTGAGATGGACAATGTTGCCAAGGAAAGGGTGTGTTCCAATTACTTTGAGGTGGATGTGCATAAGCTTGAAATTGTGAATTGGGCTATTACATTGTATCAGGTTGAATAAGCTACCATGGTCCTCTTGGAGCTACATAACATTGTTGCATTGGAAACTGACTTGCTCCATTGTCCTCTTGGTGAACTTCTTTAACCTTGGTAATGAGTGTTGAGGGAAAAAGTACCCTAGGGTCTTGGGTCAATACCCTAGCAGAGTGGGGGTTATCTACAATGAAAAACAAGCATTCCACATAGCCACGATACTAATATAATCAAACTACGCGAAGAGAGGTGCACCTGGGGGTCCTTCGTTTGGGTAGATCCATCCAGGGTCCAAACCCTCTTGGAGTTCCTTTCAATCCCTCAACTTGCAAAACAACCAATTCAAAGAAGCATAACAGTATATGGACCAAGAATCATATAGAAATCAACTTCATAGCATATTGAAAGGTAGTTAATTATACAATTGAAACAACTATTCATATGCAAACCATAATGACAACATCATAAGGATGAAGACGATTGATTTTGGGAACAGGACAAATGTTTCTTTATTGCAAATAACTAAAGTAAAACAAGGAATGATATCACTTGAATCTTCCTCTCATAGGCTCCAAGTGGAACCGTCCTCCAGATTCATCCAATCTCGAGTCTTCAACAAGCTCCTTCCATGACACACTCAAGGATATCTCATCTAGTGGAAAGACATCATAACTCAAGGAAACAAAGGTTTCCTGTAATGGGGAAGTGCTAGAAGCACAAGGATATTTAGAACTAATCAAGGATAATCTCAGCAGAGTTATTTTTCTCTTTATTCTCTCCTCCTTTATTCCTTCCCATTGAAGCCCTTTTATACTTCTCCCAAAGTAGTTTTTTAGTTGAGAATTCGTTGGGAATAGTTGGGCCACAGGCACTAATAGGTAATCAACAGGTAAAACCTGTGATCTCTGCCAAAAATTAAGGAGTTTTAATTTTTTTTAAGTGTTTTAAGACATACTTGTGTTGGGTATGCATAGACCCACATACACATGCATTTATCTCAGGGCAGTGTCGCGTATAGGGAGTAAAACATTGTTTTTAAGTATTTGGACTAGGTCTGGAAGGAGGGGTTGCCCTAGGCCATGAGAGCATCATCACAAACATCAAGAGTGAGATTTGGAGCTATAACAATGAGGAGAAACATTTAACATCATGTGATTCTGCATGGACAACACAATCATCTTCTTTTTTCTCATTTTGTATTCTTAACATTTCTACTTGTTCGGTTAGATTGCTAAGAATTTCTATTTTAAATTCATCACACAAATTTCCAAGTTTAGCTTGAATTACCGATCTTGATGTTTATTGACTTACTCTTACCCTTCCTTTTGATATGTGTTTGCATGTTTCACAAATTTCTTCAAATGATAATTGGTATACATCACCTCTACTCATGAGATCAAGGAGATCAATCCACTCATCCCTAATTGTTCTAAGTAAGAGGGTTTTTAGTGTGTCGGATCCTAAATGATGTAGTTTTTCCCTCTTAACATTATACATGAACCTCTCTATTAGATCCTCTAGACTCTCATCTTCTCTTTGATTCATTCTAAATATTTCTTCTTTAAGATCATGATCTTTATATTTTTCTAGAAATATATTTTTCATATCATTCCATGATCTTATTGAATTAGTCCCTAAACTCACGAACCGTTTAAGAGCCCTATCCTTCATCGTTTATAGAAACAATATCAGTTTTTGAGTTTTTAATAAGTAACCATAAGATATACAAACAATTTCAAATTCAAAGAGAAAGGTTTTTAGATCCTCTAACCTTAGACAATGAAATTTTGGAAGAAAATATGGAGGGATGTTCTTCATGCGCACACTACCATCAGTATCTTGAATGGGAAATCCGAGAGGATCTTCCTCATTGTCATCATCTCCATCCATTCTTCTACATTATTTTCCATATTCTTCATCTACCTGCAAAAGTAAATGGTGATGTGTATCTTACTGCACCACGTGATCAAATGGGGGGTGGGTTGGTGTTGGATATTTTTTTGTTTTGTTTTTTGTTTTTTTCAAGCTTTGAAAAATATTGCAAACTTGAAATTGCAGAATGAATGAAAACTAAATTCTTGAATGGAATCTTACTTGTATAATGGAAAGGAAAGCAAAGAATGCAGAATGGAAAATAAACAAAACTACATTACTCTTGCAAAAATGAAACTAATAGTAGAATATCAGAAACAAGAAATGGAAGAAAGAAAGTAGTAATCACATATTACTCAGACACCTCCCTGGAAATGGTGCCAAAAAGTTATGAACACCAGTATTGCAACAAGAATGCTGCAACTCCTAGGGCTACCAAATTTACTTTATCAACCCGAGATTCGTACAAACTTGGCGGTGATAGTGCAGTATACATAAGTAAAAGTGATGGTTCTGCCTTTTGTCACTATTCAGCTGGTGAGAGACCACTAGGTTTTTTCAAGCCAAACTTCTATGGATTCAACAAAAGCGTGATTACTGATGAGGGAAAGATAAATCTACTCTAAGAGAAAGCTTGTCTACTACAGTAAGGAAAAATATTGAAATCCAATGCTAAAACACACCATTTCCTACCTAACTTCTAAGAGACTATGTTTCAGAAAGAATGCTAGATTAACATGGATGAAATTCAACTATCTTAAGCATGTAAATTCAAAACATCAACATTCTACTACTAAGCATTTAAATTCAAAACATCAATATTATACTACTGTGCATGTAAATAGCTACAACAAATCTGTCTTTTTTTTATCTTTTTATGGAAAAGCAAGTGAAAACTAATCTCTTTTGGTGATGTGGTAGGTGGCTTACGAATGTTGGTCATTGGTTGGATGGCTTGGGAGACTTTTAGGTGATCTTGTGTGGCTTTCCAGTGTTTTTCGCTCAATTAGGCCTCAAAACAAACCACTACAGGAAAACCTACAAGATGTCCTACAAAACTATAGGATTCCCTGTATTTCTACAGGATACAACCGAGAGCAAAACGATGGGTGCTGAAGGTGATGGAAGGCTTAGGCAAGGTGTTTGGTGCATGGAATGGAGTGAGAAAATGCCTAGGATCACTTAGAACTCAAAACCAAGGTTGGGAGACAATTGGATTTGCTCAACATGCTTGGAGAAGTTTCCTTGAAGAATGATGAAATTTGTGAGGGTCTTAGTGAAAGTGAGGAATGATCATGGATGGATGAAGCTGGAAGGAGGTTTTTTTCTATGATATCTCTCTCTACTTATGAAACAACTACACAACATCAAACAATGTTATTTTCCCAAACATCATGTAAATAAGAATAATTTCAAGAAGCTAGAAAAACAGAGTTTAATTAGCTAACTTTATAGTTCATGCATGAGGAAAATTTGCAGAATAAGATGAAGTCATTGATGATATCTAGTGTAACAATGAATATGGAAGAAATGATGGCTAAATCCTATAGTTACAAACTGATCAAATGTTGGCTTAAGCACAATAAACTCTAAATTCTATGAGAAAGTAGAATTCTGTCTTTTTGTGGCTACATGGGGGTCCTTTCCTCAAATCATGATCCCCGAAGGAAGAAGTGAGGCCAAGACACCTACTGAAAATTTTTTGATGCTCCTTTTATCCTTTCTAACCTACTATTGAAGTAAAGCACAAATGGAAGCAAACTAATAATCAAAATAATCAAATCTACACTACTTGCAATGAAATACTTTTAAGGACAATTTAACCATGAATCTATGAAATTAATCTAAGAAATAGATAAAAGAAGAGGAGCCTTTGTTGCTAGGGTTTGGACCTAACCGAAGAGCTTCATCCCTATGATTTAACTTAGTACTGGATCAAGAAAAAGCTCATTCTCATTATCACAACAGAAAATTACATAACAATGTCTTCCACAAGTCTAGAGCTCAAAAATAATTAGTGGTTTTTACAACCAAAATTCAAATCCTAATGTGGCTCTAGGCCTCTTTATTTATAAAACTAAAGTCCCCAATGACTTCCTTAAATATAGGGAGGTTTGGCTCCCAAACTCGAGATGAATTAACTCTTTGACTATCACTTGCTCAACTGCCTTTTAATCTTCATGACTTAGTTGCTTGTACTCCGAGCTGGTGTGATTGATGGAGGAATATTCAAATGAGAGAGGAGTAAATGAGGAGGTTTTACCTCCTACAATCTCTCTTTCTTGTCCCATTTGAGTTTCAATCTTTAATCTTGCCAAAATTTCCTAATTTTCTCTCACAATCCTACATTAAATGCACATTAGTCCACTAGGCATAATATCTCACTTTGACTTATCTCATTAAACAAAATAGAATCAAAACATGTAATAAATTGTGAGAAGTGTTGATTTGACTAAGCTAGGAGGTGAATTAAGGTCCATATAGTTACCCAATGATTAGGCTCGTCGCCAAGGCTAGAAGGTGAAGACAACAACAATCACCAACTACCTTCCCTTGAGAACGCTCTTGTTCACCATGGCTCACGTAGCTGGCACAAAAGCCCTTCGAGGCCTCTCAATCACATCTCCATTATGCATTGGATTTTTTGACTCCCACACTATTCAATTGGTGTGGGGGTATACTTTTCAATAATAAGAAACAATTGACCAAGGGTTAGCTAGGGAACCTAAAGCAATTTGGTTTCGGTTCCATGCTAGTTACTTTATTTCTAGAGCGAATGCCCTTATTTTGGTTTCAGTGGGCAGAGGTACTAGCTCCTATCCCCCACAATCTGAGGCTACTACCGTGGAGTGATCTCATGCATCAGGGAGGAAGGGGGCCAACAGATGCATTATCCTCAATATTTTCCTTGGATAGAACGCCTACTACTCGTTGTTGACGATTACGCATATGCTGGTATGGATTTCAAGTGGGATCCAGATCTACCTCTACCACTAGGAGAATGGTGGACATATGCAGGTAAAAACTTGTTTTTGGATTGCAAGTTTCATGAGTATTTTGTAAAAGTGTAACTGAGGTTGACCTTGTGATAAATGTGTAAATGCCAAACTAGAAAGACCACCTGGTATGTTGCTAATAGCACGGCAAGGAGCCCAATAGATAGTGGCTGCTAATTATGAGGAAGGGGCGGACCCCTTAGTCGAGATGGAGAAAAACCTGGACCTAATTACTCAGGGAATCCCTGAGTATGCCACCATAGATGAGGTGCCACTGCAGTTGCAAAGTCACATAGTGGGGGCGTCAGCAAGATTGCATCGGCTTTTAGGCAGAGTACTCAAAGAAGTCGCATGTTACTATGAACACCATGCAGCATTATAGTTTCTAGCTATTTTACACATTTGTAGGCTTTAAGAGCCAAGTTTCCCAGAACACTTTATTTTTTGAAATTTTGATAGACTTGATAAATATATATATATATATATATATATATATATATATATATATATATATATATATATATATATACATATTCATGTTTTATTTTCTACTTATGTGTTCATGATGATATGATTTATAAATGACGCAAATTCCTATCAAGAACAAAATTCGCTAATGCATCTGTTAATGTATTCAAATTGCGTGGAATGTGCTGATATGTGATGAATCAAAAATTCTTTCCAGTAATCGAACATGTAGATACATACGCAAAATTTTTGGATTTCTTACTGAATAATGATTATTTAACTGTAACACAATGAGTTGTGAATCTAACTTGACAACAAAATTTCAAATTCCAAGAGCAACTTCTTCTGACAATAGTTCAATGACTGCATTGTATTTGGAAATGTTGTTAATTGTCCGTCCTAGGTAGATACTTGTTAAATTAATCAACTCGCCATCAAGGGCATAAAGTTCCCAGGCTACGAAATACAAGTTCTGTGTGATATGACAAGCACCATCAACAAAACCAACATAAGGGTTAGATGAAATCTGCAAACTAGGTGGAACACAAGGTAAGTAGAAAAAATACATGTCGGCAAAGCAAGAAAACACACCAAAAATCAACAAGCACGCACTAATGTACAAGTATTATATTTACACGAATTTCACACTTATAAAAGTTTAGATGGAGCCCATTGTCAGACTCGAGTAATCAATCAACAGAGAACAAAACTGAAGTTTCACCGTTGGCATGATGTGTAAGCATCGACTCTGCAAAACGATAGAGTATAACTCATAAAATTCTATGCCCCCATGCCCCCTAGGTGACTGAGGGTTACGAGTCATATTATGAATACCCCATTTTGATAATAGGAAAATAGAAGAGACTCGGTGATAAATTCTCGTAAAATGTGGCCAGCAAATCTTAAATTCATGACAAGGAGAAGATACCCCCATTTGAAATATCGTGAAAATGTTAGATTGAACTAAAATTTCAATAGGAAAAGCTGTCGTGATGTTTCCCATATTACCCTCTGATAATACTTCATGCACTAAAATAGGCATCTGAATTGGATGAGTTGGGTTATGAGAAACGAATTCTTCAAGACACGACAAAATCTGACCCGAGCTGGGAAGGAACGAAGAATGATGATGAGTATCGTTCCAATGAACTTCATAAAGAGACGTGACATCCATGATACTCTCATTAGTGGGGAATGTCTTGTTCAAAGGATCTGAGGAATCCTAGGAACCAAGACAAGGAGATTGTGAGTATGCATCCAGGTTCACATTGAAAACAACATGACTGTCTGAAGCAGCCACTGAAGCCGAAATAATTTCAGCATAAGCTTGCTCGAATGGAATTAGCGACATCGAATCACAAAATGAATCAATCTGATCCAATGAATGGATTATCCAAGGATCAGTAGAAACAAAGATCATATTGATCGAAATGGTATTTGGAAGTGGGAGAGAAAAAGTTCCCACTAAGGTAGAACCTTTGAAAAGCCCTGCCGCCACACTCTCATAAGTAATGTCAGTATTTCCCACATATGGGACATTTCCATTAGAGGCACTAGAAGAGAAAAAGGACAGTTGGTCTATGGTGACAAATTTTCCTTCATGAAGAAAATGAAGCACCCGGAACAACGAAGAGACCATGCAGAACATGGCATGGGTCCAACTTCGCTTGAGAAGAAGGTTGTAATTAAGATTCACATCCACAACCTCTACTTCTAGCTAAAATGTTTTTCCTTCCAATGTGATAGGAAAGCTTGTGAGAATAACAAGAAAATGAGAGCCTTTACATCAAAGGCCTCTAAGGTGTTTGAATATTGGCTAAGTGTACGAGAGCTAATGGCCTTCCAACACACAACAGACATAATGCAGGTAGATGCACCTTCATGAATGATAGCTCAGTGGATTGTCTTTCCTTTAATAATAACTTGGATCAGAAAAAAAAATCTGATGAGGAAGACGGGGAACATGAGCTTCTAGATAGAAAATGATTAAATTAGAATCAGTGGGATCAATAGACCCTATAGCATATAACAATGATTTCCATTGCATTGGACAAGTCTGAAGAACTTCCAAAGCAGACATCACCATAGGTGATTGAGCCAAATCTTCGACAATATTATAGTGTTGTACGACTCGAGCATTTGAATTATAAGACGATTTCCGAAGCAGACCTTTAGGAGGTGGTCGGATTACAGATTCACTGTTAGGTATCTCAATGTGGAGCAAACCAGAACTAGATGGAGTGGAAATGGAACGTAAATTGGTGACTTCCTTCTCCACTATCTACTTTTGAGGAGTCTAGTAGTCTTTCGATTGAGTAGTGACAGAGATAGATGATGGACCTTACATCATAGAAACTTTGGAACTAGAGGAGGTATAGGACTGAGGTTGGTTACCAATTGAGTCTGCTGAGATGGAAAAGGTTCTTTCAAGGTAGCCAGAGTCCCTTTCAATAGTCGACTAACTTCAGCGCGTCGTGGACAATCCTTGGTATAATGCTCTTCCTCGCAAATGAGGCAAGGATATTTTGGCTTGTATCGAGAGGAATAATCAGCATATAATTTGGGAGGATCATATTTCGGGGCATCATACTTGGGTTTACCTTTACCCTTTTTCTTACCTTTAGAGGATTTATCAGCCGCGATAGACTAAATGACATGAACCTTAGAGGTTTTACCAGGATTTGATGATTTTTTCAAAGGAGGGGTAGAACCAGTATCAAAAACAAAATTTTGCTTCAAAGAAGTCTTAGTAGAAGTCTGAGACATGGACCCTATGATACTATCATCAAGTGGTACATCAAGACACTATGAGGATGCTGGATCTGAAGATGGTCTTGAAGCACCAAGCAACATTTCATACAATGGGCCAGATTGGGAATAGACTAAGTCTAAATATTGGGCATGAGAAATAGCTCGGTCTTCAGTAATGCATCCACCCATAGCTATATTCTTAGAAATATTTTTAATAAATTATTTTGTGACCCATTCATTCAATAACTCATTAGCAATTTCAAATTTGGTGAGGCGACACCAATGTCTCCATTCATGGATATGATCATAAATGTGGGTTGTGGTATCTTTCTTAAGGGATGTGAGAAAATGTGTACCAGTTTCATAGAGAACTTGTAACTGGAAATTTGTGAGAAAATCCATAGCTAAAGAGTTAAAATTAGCATAGGTACCTCGAGGCAACTCGATATATCATTTCATGGAAGCATGTATGAGGGTTTTCTAAAAGAGGTGAAGATGGACAGAATCATCAGCGTACGAGTTGGAGGAGCACCATAGGTGATATGCCATCACATGGGCTTGAGGGTCCTCTTTATACTTTCCTTCGAACTTAGGGAAATCGCTTGGAATTTTGGTAAGAACTGGAGGCTAGTAAGGCGAATGGAGGATGGGATCATTTGTAAGCCGTGAAACATTAGGCAATTCCAATGTAGCTAGAAATGGAAATTGCAAATTGAAGAGCATATAAGGACTTTGAGGAGCCCAAACTGCAAGTTCCAACCGTGATGGTAAGGATTTTATCCCCATAATGGAGGATTTTGACCATAAGGAATATGATTATGCCCCCATTGGGGGGTACCTTGACGATAAGGTGGATTCTATCTAGGGTAGGGTTGGCATTGACCTACCACAGGCTACTGATAACAATAAGCAACATATGGATTATGAGGTTGTTTCGTTTGCTGACCCTGGATATGAAATGACTGACCTTGCTGGTGTAGGGGTTGTGCTTGTGCCTACAACGCCTAACCTTGTTGATAATTCATTTGTGCCTATTGCTACAAGGGTTGAATTTGATGTCGCAAAGGTTGAGTTTGCTGCTACAAAGTCTAGGCTTGTTGCTACAAGGGTTGTTGTAAAGATTGAGTCTGGTGCAAAGTTTGGCCTTGTGGGTACAAGGGTTCGGTAGGTTGCTGAACAAAATTTGTTTTCAAAGGTTTCCCCTACTGCTGTAACTGAGACTGGATAGTTCCTTGAGCTACACCTTACAGGTATTCGTGAGTTCCAAAAAGAATTTGACCATAAGAAACAGATTGACCTATTTTCACATGGGGTTCTACTTGTGGAATGTAAGGTGGATTCGGCAATGCTTATGAACCATATGGAACATAAGCTTGTTGATATAGAGTTTGAGCTAGGTAAGGATGATGATACAGGATATATCCTGCCCCAGATGGACCAGCGGGGTTAGGAATACCATTAGGTTGATTGCCTCCAACCATGTGAGTTTGTAATCCACTCACATGGGTTGCACCGTACACAAGAGGAATATTCTAATTTTAACCCCCCAGCTAGGAATGAGGCAGTGGGACATTCTGCCCACTCAATAGTGGGTTTGAGGAATTGATCGATGCCTGAGCTAAAATAGTCTGTTGTACTGAGATAGAAGGTTGAAAAGATGGTACAAGTTGTGATGGAACCATTGGTTGGATAGGAACTGACATAAAGATAGTTTTTACATGTATTTGGGAGGTCATGTTGGGGATGAATGGACCAGTAGTAGGCATGGTATTAGATTACCAGATAGGGTTTTGGTATAATGATGAAGCAATGGGAGTTTGGGAAAATAATTGGGCTAAAGTCGTATAACCATGTGGAAGCATGGGCCCACTTGTTTCAGGAACCATGTGAGATGAGACTCTTCCTATGTAAGGAAAACATTTAGGAGGAAAGTCATATTCTTGCTCTTGTTCAAGTTGAGGAGTGTGATCTGTGGAAACTTCCAGATGACCCTGAGGAGAGGTTGGAATTTCACCTTCTAAATCCATGAGTGGGAACATCTGGAAATGAGGA
Source organism: Pinus tabuliformis (assembly GCA_031772625.1). Taxonomy (NCBI): domain Eukaryota; kingdom Viridiplantae; phylum Streptophyta; class Pinopsida; order Pinales; family Pinaceae; genus Pinus; species Pinus tabuliformis. The sequence continues at coordinate 171,475,858 of CM062814.1, read as the reverse complement.
GTCTGAGATGTGTGAGGGGATAAATCCAAAGGAATATCAGGCTAATCGTAAGGATTGTAAGGATGCTCAGGAGATATAACAAGAGCATCAAATAATGAATTCTATGGATATATAACAAACGTCTAGAGACTCTCAGAAGTCTATACTGGATCGTCAAGAGTCTCAGGATCAGATTCTTGAGGTGACATGGAATTCGATGGTGGTGGATGAGAAGATAGGTGTTGAATGATTGGGACAATCCCAAGTTCAAAACCTTGATTTTCAAGTGACTGAGGAAGTTCCGGGTGAACCCATTCCTTATGAGGACCCTTCAGTATTAGAAAACGAAGGGGAACTGTGAGGTGAACTCAATGGTTCAGCCATGGTGACTTTCTCTCAAAAGTAGATGAAGGTAAGATAATTCGTTAAGGGTTGATTTAACAACTTTGAAATCAGGGAATTACTCAATATTTGGCCAAGAAGTAACTACATAGGGTCAACATGTTATTGAGGGTAGTTATTTTTAGACTTTGAAGTAAAAACCTTTCCTTTTCATGTTTTAAGAGTCGAGAAAAGGATGAAAAGGTGGCTCTAGTCACTTTTGTTGGTTTAGCAAGCTTGAAAGGGAAAGTGCTCAATGATATTTTCAAATTTAAGGAGTCAGCAAATATCGAAATGAATACTCAAGATACTCTAGGGAAAAGGATTACCAAGTAACCATGAACTACAATATACACCTTAGAAAATAAATTTACCAAGGACTTGACGTACGTGCATACATTCTCCCCAAACGATGTGTTCGGTGTATCACGTTTAGAGGGCAGAAGACTCAGCTTCCTATAGATAAAGGTTTGAAACCTATGAGGGTCTCCCTTTATATACTCGATGGTACAAGGAGCATAAGTTTGTGCTAGCACTCTGTATGCAAGAGTATTTCAAATGAGAGTTGCTAAGTTTTATAGAGGTTGGAACATGTCTCTAGCCTATACCACTAAGTATGAACATTAATGTTTCAAATTCTTTTAGATTGATTGATATATTTTAAATTTCATCTTGAAATTATGTTTTGGTTTCAATGCCTTAACGATGTTACCTTTTCCTAAAATGTAGCTAAATGATGAAAATGTAATCCTTTCACTTCAATGAAAACTATTTAGTTAGGGAGGAGAAACACCCAAATCATGCATCAAACGAGCAACAATGCATCAATGACACTTTCCAATGATAAATGGAAAACATGAAATCTAATCTTTCATTTGATAAGCAAATGCAATGCCAAAATATAATCTCTCATAAATTTACCCTAAGATATAATGATGATTTTCCTTTTACTTTAATGTAATCAATGCAAGACTAATGTACAAAAGAAAAAGAAAACGAAAACAACTCAATAATCATGAAAATCTCTTTCACTTTATGATTTTGAAGGCAAAAAATGCTTCAAAAATACTAAAATGAAAAGCACATGCACTTTCTCTTTCTGAAACATAAAATTCACAGCAAATAATCCCTTTCAGTCTAGACAACATAAACAATTTTGCAATCTATTGCTTGCAAAATCGAACTAAAGTGGCATTCAAAGAACCTACTTGATTCAACACTAATGAAAGAAAATTCATACCAAAGAACTAAAAGTGACTTGCAAAAGACGTCCAAATGGAATAAAACTCTTTGAATAAAGGTAATTGATCTCTGAAGAGAAATCCAATGAGTGAATGAAGGATGACCTAGACACCGTAGGAACCCTAAAAGAAATTTAAGCTCCAAACGCACATAAGCCAAATCAAGAGGAAATCTTAGTCAGAAAAACATGTCAACTAAGACAAGGACACTAGAATCACATTGGAAAACCACTGACAAAAGGCAAGAAACTAAAATCAAGAAGAAAAACCCTATCTTTTCTTTAATCTTTGGGATCATTGCACCTGTTAAAGGCAAAACAACAATAATCATGACTGTTATCAAAACATCAGCAATGTCATTGCAATTATTAAGGATATAACTATGATGGTCGAGAAATAAGAGGGAAAAATAAAAATCCTTCAAGATCAAGAAAAATAAAGAACCTTGAAGCAATTTCCAGTAAATGAAAAGGGTCATAGTGTTATAGACATATTTGGGCACAACAACCCCAATCTTATATGTCAATAAACCAAGGCTCTTTCACCCCTAAAATTGTTTTTTAATACCCTAAAAGATCATGGTTGTCACACGGAAAGAGTCGACCGTGCGGACACAACCGACCTCCCTAGAAGCCTAAGACTTTCTAGTGACAAACAAGACAAATTAGAGTAATCCTTCTCTAAATATGCATTACAATATGAGAAATCAAGTGTTTAGATCTTACCTGTAACCCAACGCTGTTGTAGTAGTCCAGCTTCGTTGATCTGGATGAGCTCCTCCTTCTCTTCGAAACCTGCATTCACCAACAGTCACACAATTAAATAGCACCTGAATACCACATAAAATAAAACATATTTAACATATAGACCAAGGAGTATATGAAACAACTCATAGATAACAAATTGTTGAGAAGAATGGACTAATTTGTATTAAAGGTAACAAAAGGAACCATTACAACCTGAGCCTTGGTGTTGTGCAAGTTCCTCCCAGGGTCCACAAGAGTCCTCCTTTACTCTGATCAGCTCACGCACCTCCCAATGGAAACAAGTAAAGATGGTAATCTCTCCTCACAAGTTCTCACAAGGAAGTCCTAATTCCAGCAGCATCTACCCTTAGGAATGTTCAGCTTTCAACCTCTCCTCCCTCTGGCCCAATGCATGTATTTATAGTGCTATAGAAGAAGTTAATCAGGTCCACCATCAATGGGATAAGCCCCTCTTTTGGGTGGGTTAGCTCCCCTCTTGATGGGATAAGTTCCTCTTCTATAGGGATGCATGAACCATCTGGAGGCGCTCCATACACGTCAAACAAGCTTCTAGAATGCTCTAGAAATGACCACAAGTAACTTTTTTAAGATGAAACTTGCGCCTTTTGACCTTTACAGGAGTACGCACCCATCCCTTTACATACAGAGCGTACAAGTACGCAGGTATTGTGAACTTGGGTTGCGTATACGCAGGTAAGGCTGAGAGAAACTACGTACCAGAGATAACTTGACTTTAAATGACTTTTCTCTCTTTCTTTGAGTTTGACATGGAAGGCAGAGGCATGAGACTTGCCAAGGAGGATAGTATGACAGTGGATGGAGCCATACTAACTGCAAATAGTCATGGTGACATTTTTTAGTGTAACAGATTGCCCCCTAAAGTGCGAAGCCTGTAGTAGATTAGGGTTTTATATAATCTAGGAAGGGTGAAGTACTTTATCATTTCAAGGAGTATCTTGCGGAGAGCCTGGTCAGAACCTGCAAATATTCAACACAAAATACATATATAAGATGATATCATTGCTGAGGTAGGCATTCCCATACTCAGATTGAAAACTTTAACTAACAATCTAACTACTGCTCTGATACAGGAATGATTTTGCAGTACATCACAATTATAAACTTTTGTAGACACAGTATGGACACAACCATTTGTTTATGATTAGTCTACTATATAATGAATACAAAATTCCTCGCAGCATGGATGGTGGAAACTAGATCCAGGGTCTTCATTTCTACTTCCCAAATTGGTACGATTTTATCCATGTGAATAAATGAGTCGATGTCGAACATGGTAGAAACCACTTGATTACCAGTCGATGATGTAAACTGTTAACAAGTGTGAGAGAGACCACCAGTGATGTCAATGGTTCTCAAAGTACCCAGCACAATCCATGAAATGTGAATGAATGGGTTGATGTCGAACACGTCACGGAGTCCTTTGATCGAAAGTCAATGATGTAAACTGTCGTCAAAGGCAAGAAACCTACCATTGATGCATGCAGACTTCAAGGTACTGACGATCTCTAAGTCATCTTTCTAGATAATGTGTTGATGTCGATAGAAAGCGACTCATTGCAGGCAAGCCCACAACACGAAATCATTGTTCAAGTTGAATAAATGTTGCTGTAAGGACTGACTCAGGGATGGTCAAAATGGATGACAAGTATTTTGCATATGAATGGTTTATTTGCAGAGACCTCTTGAACACATAACGACACGACAGATGGCTTGGTAACGATTGACCCAAAGTTAATACCCAGAAACAGTTGAAGTCTTTCAAAGTGGTTTGATCAACTTTAAGGCAAAGGATTTCCCAACCCAGGTGAATGAAAAGTGTCGTGTTCAAGAGCGGTAATAAGGTTCTTCTGTAACGAAGGATAAAAAATAGGTTCATTCTTCTCTCTTTTCCCCAACCATTTCTGGCAAGTACCTATTTATTTTTTACAAGCTTGAGGAGGATAACATATGCTTGATTATCAACTTAGTTTAGATTCGGACCCTAAGAAGGAGTGGTCCGTTCCTGTTTGTAATCGAACAGGTCCTTTACTGTGAAATTTTAACGAGTCCAGTATAGGAGAAACTCGGCGTTTTTCAATTTTAGAGAGTCTGAAAAAAACTAAAGAAGACTCCAAGGTGAACTTTTTCGTAAATTTGTGTCTCCCAAGCCCGAAAAAGTATAAAATAATACCTGAGAGAACCGCTTGATCTTGCGACCAAGGAGTACTTTCATGTTTAGTGCCGTTGACCTGAAAAGTAAAAAGCGATCAAGGACACGTCGTTTTATTTCCAATATCGAGTTTGAAACGACAAAAACCCGGCAATCTTTTCATGTTTTTACGGTTAGAAAAGGGTTATAAGAGGACCGTCTTTTAATTCCATTTTAACGAGTGTAAAAGAAACGCTCGGCAATCTTTTCATGTTTTAGGAGTCAGAAAAGGGCTTAAAAGATGACTCTGACGTGAAAAATGATAATTTACCCTAAAGTCCCTTTGTCCTGCACAAAAACAACACATTACTCATACCTGTTTAAGATGGGCAAAAATACATTGAAAAATATCCTTTCATGGTGAAAAATAAACAAACTTAGCATTCATTCATCCAAAAAACCTATAAAAAGACCTTTTACCATGTCATTTTTACCATTTCACTGTTGAGGTTGAGAAAAGGGCTTTTGACAAGAAACTTCCTATGGACATTGCAGAGAATCCGATCGTCAGAATCGAACGTCATCTCATCAGGTATTCTACAACATCCTTCTCTTGCTTTCCATCCGTTTAAAATTCATTTTTAGGTTTGTATTTGATTTTTTGGAGGTCTTGGGGTTTCAAGATGCACCCTTCGGGGTACGCAGGTCATGCACTGCTGACCTGCGTACCCCGATATTTTCTCAATGGGGAAAATACTGGGCGTACGCACCCGGCCTTAAGGGAAGCTGCGTCCAGATGCTCTGTTCCTAAAAGCCGGGGTGCGTACCCCACAAAACGCATTTTGAAACCCTCATTTCTCCAAAATGGACCAAAATTTTAAAATTTTATGGACTTTGACAAATGTTTTATGATGTGCAGGGTGCACACCATGCTTGATTGGCGTGAAAGAGAACACAAGGACGTTGATTTGGCCACAATAGGTCATCAACCTTCTATTGATGCGTTAAAGGCATGCGGTCTCTACAAGTACTGGGCCATACCTGGCATGAGGGCCCAGGTGCCATTCCTTGAGTGGCTGGTTGAAAGGTGGAACATTCAGGATCAATGTTTCTACATCGGAGAGCACCAGCTCGAGATAGAGCCCTCCGACATATATTTTCTCACTGGCTTGCCTAACAGGGGCGAGCAACTCTCTCTATTCAGGACTAGGCCGGGTGGCCAATCCCATACTAGTCTCCGGCTAGAGTGGTGCAACAATCAAAACTAGGAGAAGGGGATAGAAATCAAATACATATCCCGACCTGAACTTATGGTGATAGCCTTTACTGTTACCAGACTTTGCGGCGCGGCCGCTTTGCACCATGCCACCGGGTCCCAAATGCGGATGGCTATAGATTGCTTCCAAGGCACCATTTTCAACTGGTGCGATGCTGTGTTGGCCAATATGAAGGGCCAACTGACTAGGGCAAAGACCGGACGATTGAAGACCTTTGGATATGGGCCTTTGGTTGTGAGCTTTGCCCTAGAGAGAGTTCCAATGCTGATCCCCCAGCATCTTACTGTTCCAGTTGGGCCTCCTCGGGAGCCTAAGTTGACGAGATGGGTTGCGGTAATGGCCCGGCATCCTGATGAGGGAGCAGCAGTTGTTCGATTTCCTGATGGTTACTTTCACTGGTTGGAGAACTAGGTCTTTGCGATTCAGGATTTTCCTTATGCCGGAATGGATTTTCGGAATGATCCGGACATGGTTCTTCCACAGGGAGAACAATGGGATGACAGAGGTACTTTCATTTTTCACAAGTTTTTAAATTATCTATTTTTTTGTTTTTTATATATATCGTCTCAAACTGACAGTAAAATGTTTCAAAATGCAGATGTAGGTCCACGACGTCCGGCCAATCTTCGGGCTTTTGAGAGGAGACAGCCAGTTGCACCGGCACCGGCCCCACAGGACGCGGCTGTAGAGACACTAGCTGAGTTGGAGCAGGATCTAGAGCATCTGACGGCGGGTATACCAGAGACGACTATAGATGATATTCCTATCAGATTGCAGCGCTATGTAGTCGCAGTCCCGGGACCCTTTAGGAGTTTTTTGTGTAGAGTAGCCCGTGCAGTGGTGTCGTATAGAGAGCATAACCAGTGATTGGCTAGTCACTTTGTAGACACATGTGACATTTTGGTTTTTTGTACTTATCATTTTTGCCAATAATAAGGTGTTTTTCAACCTATGATCGAAGACGATGTATATTTTTGGCACACTCCTATCTATATATATCATTATTACCGGCTTATTTTGTTAAACATGTGTGATGAAATGTTTATAAATTTACATTTATGATTGTTACAAATGTCTATTTAACATTCGAGACGCCATTGCATTTGCTAATGTGTTTAAAGACCTTGGAATATGCTAATATTCAATGTAATCAAATTCACGTTCCAAGAGACGCACTCTCAAAAACAATCTTAATAACAATGGATTTCTAATGGCATAGACTCTATTAAGCTGTAATACAACGAGTTCAGAATCTAACCTCACTATCAAACTCCGAATCCCAAATGAAATAGATTCAGATAATAACTCAATCACTGCACTGTATTCTGCAATGTTGTTTGTTGTTTGACCGAGGCTCACCCCATGCATTGAAACTAACTCGTCAGAGGGTGAGTAAATAACCCAAGCTGCGGAAGAGATATTCCATGTACTACGACAAGTACCATCAGCAAATCCAATGTACGTTTGGAGAGGCGTCGACATCTACAATATCAAGAGTAAAACCAAGATAAGCTAGAATAACGACGAAAAACACACTTTCTAAACTAAGCACACTGTCTAAACTAAGCACACAGTCTAAACTAAGCACACATAGCAGCTAGAAAGAGAAAACTATCCTAACTAAAATCTCCATACCCATCACTTAAGCATAATACCTCTTTAGGTAAAGGCCATTTCTGGGTTTACCCAAAGAGTCCCCGTCAAAGTCTACCAGCTCATAGGCCCCTTTTGCTAGCTTTCGCTTGACAATGTAGGGCCCATGCCACATAGGAACGAATTTTCCAGCACCTAACTTATCATTAGCTTGATCATACAACAACACTAGGTCTCCTTCCGAAAAATTTCGAGGGGTCACATTCCGGTCATACTGAGCTTTCATTCGTTTTGCATGAGTCTCGATTGCTAAGGCAGCTTCACGTCGAGTCTCATCTAATTTAGCTAAGTATAACAGACGCTTCTCTTCTTCGGAAGTAGCTGGGAGTAATTCGATGGCCACTTGGATGGCTAGCTACAGGTAGCAAAGAAGATTGCAAATCTAATATATCAAAGCAGAGATAAGATGACAGTTATCTGGCCTTAGACACAAAGAAAACATGAACAAATTGTTCAAGTGCATGTTATATCTCCAAATCTCACTCTTATGGTTTTTGATGCTGCACTTGTGGCCTAAGGTAACCCCTCCTTCCAGACCTGGTCCAAAAATTTTAAAAACAGTGTTTTTTCCCTTATACGCGACATTTCCCTGAGTTAAATGCGTGTATACATGGGTAGGCATATACCCAACCCGCGTATATGTATTAAAACACTTAAAAAAATGTAAAACTCCTTAATTTTGGGTAGAGATCGCGGGTTTTACCTACTGATCACCTGTTAGTGCCCGCGGTCGAATTATTCCCAACCAACTCCCAACTAAAAAACTACTTTGGGAGAAGTATAAAGAGGCTTCAATGGGAAGGCCTAAGGGAGGAGAGGAGAGAGAGAAAGGTTATTATGCTGAGATTTCCCTGACCAGGTCTGAAGATCCTTGTGCCTCCTGGACTCCCCCATTTTTATAGGAAACCCTTGTTTCCTTGTGTGTTGATGTCCATCTACTACTTGTGATATCATCGAGCAAGTCATGGAAGGAGTTTGTTAAAGGCTTGAGACTGGACGAATCCGGAGGAAGGCTTCGCTTGGAGCCTATGAAAGGAAGACTCAGGTGAAATTGTTCTTTTCTGTACTTTATTTGTCCATAATAAAAGAAACACATGTATTTGTTCCTGATATAAATCTTCTTCATGTTTGTGATATTCATGTTAGAATTCATATGTGAATGGTTATTTAAATTTCATAACTAACTACCTTTCTTTATAATATGAAGATGGTTTCTTTATAAGGTTTAGTCCATATACTGCTGTACTTTCTTGAATTGGTTGTTTTGCAGGTCAAAGGAGCAAAAGGAACTCCAAGAAGGGTTTGGACCCTGGAAGTACCTTCTCAAACGTAGGACCTTAGGTACGCCCCTTATCATAGTATTTGCTGATGCTAGCATAATGGCTATGTGGAATGTATGTTTCTCTGTATAGACAACTTTCATTCTACTAGGGTTTCAACCCAGAAGCCCTAGGGGAACATTTCCCTTAACACAGTTGGCAACTACACTATGGATACCACTGTTGTTGTTCTTAGTTTGGGTGTTTTCAAGCCAATCAGGGCTCAACTGCCTGTTTGCTTGTTGTTTCTGTTTAATCTGTTCTTGAATTGTAAGTTTTATCAGTTTCTTCAGACTGTTTTTTTATTTTTCTTGAAATCTTTTATATACACTTCCTTTCTTGCTTACAGAGGCGTATATATGCATGTTTCCTTATGTGAACCCACGTATATGCAGGTTTCCTTAGGCACAGTCGCGTATACACGCAATTTGTACATCAGTACAGTTGCGTATATCTTGCAATTTTCAAGATTTTTTAAATCCTTTTGTCTCTGAAGGTCTGTCTGCTGGTTTGATTCAGTCTTAAACAGTCACTTTCTAGTGTCAGTTGTTAGTTTTATAGCAAGCATCTGATTCCAAATTCTCTTTGATTGTAAGAAGTGTTGGTCTTGTTTTTGTTTTTGCAATCATCATTGTTTTTTGCTTAAGCACACAAGATTTCTTACTGGGAATCTTGGCTGCACTAATTCATCAGGGCAGGAAGATTGATCTCAATCTTTGTGTTAAATCTTGTTTTTGGTGACTTTTTGTTTGCTTGACAAAACCGCTTTTTGTGACCATCCACTTTTTGTTTCATGAAATTTGTTGATTGACACTTTCTTGAAATTTGCCTTTTTGATCTTTTTGGTCTTTGTTGCCAAAGCTTTCATTGCTGCTTTTGATTGTTAAGAGCATATTTAAACACATTTCTTTTTGTTGAATTTTCATCCGTTGTGTGTTGTCAACTTGCAAAAGTGTTTGTTGCCTATTCTTCAATCATAAAGTTTCAGTCTTGTTGAGAGCATTTTTGAAAAGACTATTTTGTTGTTTCTTTTGAAGAAAACTTTTTGAAAAAATTGGTTTTGCTTTCTTGAACTTTGTTTTGATTTGGTTTCCTTTTAGTGAATGAAAGTGCATTTTTGCTTGTCTTGAAACTTTTTTTTGGTGTTTAGACGAAATGAATGGTAGTAACTCATATTCCATCTAAACATTCTAAGTGGCAAAATAAAAATTGATAAGCAAGCAACTTTCATTTCTTGATTTTAGAGTATTTTTGAGTCTTGCATCAGCATATACTTGTTGCATTAGGATAGATTTGCACATCTTTTTAGGCATCCATAGCTTTTTTAACTTTTGTGAGTGTGAAGCTTGAATTAACGAAAAGAAAAGATTTTTTTTTTATTTGAAGTTCCTCTGAACCCTGTAGAAATTTCTTTTCATCGAAAAACGAAAACAAGTGCATTTGCATGTAGTTTGGTTTTTATTAATTTCTTTTGTGTCAAAACACCACTAGTTTCACTTCCGCTTATCCCGTGACTTAAAGAAAAACCTATTTTAAAATCAAGCGCTAATTAAAATTCACTAAAACTTTTTATTATCAAGTTAGATACACCAACAAGTTTTAGGATTTTAGGGCCTTGGATTAGGCGAGTGGAGAGTTAACTCTCCAAGGCCATTTAAACTATCAAACATAGGAATCTGAATAGTGAGCGAAAATCCAATAGCATTAGGAAGACCAGGAAAGCTCCGGATCTGGGAGTTAAGCACGAGGGTATGTGAAGACAGGGAAGAGAGATACCCCCTATCCTACTTGTCCGAACTTACCTCACGACTGTTCTGCCTGGCTTTTGCGACAAGTTGGTATCCATAGTTGCTACTCCTAGGGATCTACACAGGTGGTTGCGGAGGGGAATCCCGTGGCACCTGAGGTCAAAGTTGCATCACTCTCAATGGTACTACTGGAGGGCAGCCTTGCGAAGCTTGGGGGCTTGCACCAGCACAGGCTATTGTTAGGAGGTCAGCGTAACTTCTTCTGTTACCTTCGCTGATAGGACTAGGCCGTCATTATCCAAGACTATCTTCGGAAGGTCCCTTAATTTACTTTCTTGTATTTTGTGTCCGTTCCTAATCACCCGGAGCGGAAATACTTGGAATTTGTTTGACTGGCTGATATCTTTAGGGACTTTATAGTGTGTGCTCTGTGCTCTTAGTTGGCCAAGCTTTTAATTTTTTGAGTCTTTAGTTAGATCTTAACAAAAAATTCAAAGTGGCTGACCGATCACCTAGATGGTCTCGAAGACTTCGTGGTCTTTCACCACCAAGTTTAGAGTCTTCACCTAGAAGGCGTAGAGGTAATACTGCTGGTGGGTTTCGTCCCACGGTAGCTGACACATCAGGGATTGATCCTTCTCTCGAGGGCATTAGTGTTCAAGCAAGGCCTGGCACTTCCGCAGAACAAGAGAGGAACACTCCAGTTCTTTCTCGAGTTCTCTTTGAAACAGAGAATAACATATAGGTAGAAGAACTCTCAGAGTCGTTAGCGGCTCCGAATTCTCCCCTACCATCCAGCCATCTGGAAGTATTACAATATGTTGGGACTCCGACGCATAGACCGTCAAGTCCAGGTCACATTACGCGCTTACTGTCGATGACCACTACTAGAAGCATGGCTTCTACTACAAGTGCTACAACTATTCAAATCGGTACAAGGGGGAGGAACGATTTCCATCTCCTCTTCTTCTTTGTTTGGGTCTTTTTCTAGCACATCTTTAGTTGGGTCTACCTCCATTCCGTCCATGAGTGGAAATTCCCAAACCAATTCTTTTAGTTCTGGATTCTTCCCATTTGGCACCCATTCACAGGGTATTCTGTCAGTTCCGTTTAGTGCCGCCACATCCATGTTGGGTGGATCGGCTTCATTCTAGGGTTTTCCTTTTGAAAGTGGTCATATATCACATTCCAACCTGGCAATAGGATCTATTCCCTTTTCTTCTACAGGACAAAGCAGCAATCCTTTCCAAGGTTGGACTAACCCTGTGGTTAGTGGCATGGGAACTGGGAATCTGTTTTTCGGCCAACAAGGGAATAGGCCATACTCCACAGTTAGTTCGTTCCAAAGTATTCCTCCCTTAGCTTCGGCTTGGAATCCGTATCAGGGGTTATCAACTCCTTATAATCCTTTAGGAGGAAGCTTTGATGGTTATGGAGGATTCGCGGCCGGAGTTGGTCAAACTCCGAATTTTGTTGGATCACAAGGCTTGCCTTTTGGTTCAGCCAGTTCTGCTGGTTACTTCGGGCAGCCTGGTGCCTTCCAAAATCCAGGCCAATCTTTTCAGAACTTTGGGAGCTCCGCCCAATCTGGGTGGAATCCCCAAGGTCCTCCTAGGCTTCCATTTCTGGCAACTTTGAACTTACCAGATCTCACTAAGTTAACAAACGATCCAATCAAACACATCTGGCCTGGCCTCCGGTCCCAACCAAACTCCCTTCAGACATTCCAAAATTTGAAGGGAAGAGTGGTGAAGACCCAGGCGACCATGTAACCACATTCCATTTGTGGTGCTCATCGAACTCCCTTATTGATTACTCGATTAGGTAGAGACTTTTTCAACACACCTTGACTGGTAATGCGGCCAAATGGTATATAGAGTTGACAGGGGGCAGCTTTACATCTTTCGCTAACTGAGCTAATATTTTCGTAAATCATTTCTAGTTCTTTGTCCGTTATGATGCCAGAACTGAACTTCTGGCCACTTTTCGTCAGGATAAGGCAACTCACATTTCTGACCATATTCAAGAATGGAGATGGAGAAAGAGGCTCACTAAAGCTAAAATCCCTCCAGAGTATCATCTCGAATGGTTTTTGAAATCTTTACAACCTGAGATCTCTAAGGATGTCTCCATGTCCGGAGTCTATTCTGAGGAGCAAGCCATTTTTAGGGCCTAGCAATTAGAATTGATCGACTCTCAGTCTAGGATCCTACAAAAATACTTGCCAGATGCTCCTAGATCTAAGGTTGATATAGCCAAGCCGAAGCCAGGTCCCCATGCGGATGGTATCGTTAGAGCGGTAGACACAAATGCGGTGAACTTGTTGAGCCAATTTCAGCAGTTGTCTTTGCAAACTGCTCCTAACAACCACATCGTCTAACCCTCCGGCCTCCCAAACCTCTTCGATTAATGCCGTCCAATCTGATAACCCTAGAGGAAATCGAAATTCCAATGGGAAAAATAAGGGACGAGGTAAGAAAAAGAACCAGGATGGGAAGGATGATGCAAATAAATCCAGAAATAACGCTGGTGGTGGTAGAAATGAGTCTAGAAAGAAAGTCAAGTTTCCATGCAAGTTGTACGATGGAGACCATTTAACTCATCTCTACCCCAAGATTGAAGACGCTCAGCGCTTGTTAGGGAAGCAAGGGACTTCTAGTTCTCAGGTTGTGTTAACCAACCCTTTTCCCCAAGGGAAGCAACTTCTTGTTGGCGCGAGTTCAAACCCTGGAACCTACACATGGGGCAACCAGGAAGGGGAAAAATCATCAAATGTTTTCATGATGGGTTCTAATGTCCATGTGGTTACTCGGTCATGTGATTACGGTGAAGCCGAAACTTCCAAGGACAAGACTGCTCCCGGAAATACCGACCTTCATATTGAGTGACCCCCTGTCCAGGCTATACCACGGATACCGAAAGGTTCCGCTAAATGCGCGACTATTAATCCTAATGCTAGGGCCACCTAGAACTACTCCATTGTTGAGGATCTGGTTCAGAGTCTATGCGCCATGTCCGCTTTAGAGGTTCTCCAGTCGTTCCTGACTCAATGAAGTGCTTTACTTTCCGTGATTGGGGCAGTTGATCCAACTAACTCTTTAGTGCTCACTTTCGACATGTTAAATGTCAAAAAGTGACTCCCTCATCATATGGCTTTCCAAATAAAGTCTACATATCGGAAAATTAACATTTTTCATACCATGATTGATGAAGGAGCTTCCACATGTGTCATGTCGATGTCATGCTGGAAGGCTATTGGATCGCCTTCGACTGTTCCTTCACCTACCGTCTTGACTGCATTTGATGGTCATTCTCATAAGCCACATGGGATTATCCCGGCCTTTCCTATATGTGTTGGGGGGAAGGTCGTCAATATTGAAGTAGAAGTCATAGATGCTAACCTAGACTACAATCTCCTCTTAGGAAGGAACTGGGTATACGAAATGGATGCCATTGTTTCGACTCTGTTTCGTGTCATTTTCTTTCCTCATGAGGGGAAAATCGTTAAGGTTGATCAATTGGATTATTGTCCAGTCGATCCTCAAGCAATCTCTGACTCTACTATTCCCTTAGTGGATAACCCTCGTCTACCTACTGAGAATCTAGGAGTGGGGATGTATTCCTCATTGATGGGTACTTTTTATCTTCCCTCTCCTATCACTAGAATCAATGTCGTTTCATCATCTAAGGAGTCTTCTCGAGAAGAGTTCTTCTGAACTCATTATTTTTCAGACCCTTGGACCTTGCCTTCACCTATGACCACATTAGCTGAAGGACAAGTAAATGGAATGGCATTCCCTATATCTGCAGCTGAGCTTAGATATCAGTCTATCATTAGCTCTATAGATGACCACTCTACTCCTTTTTCCGAAGAGGAGTTAGATGGTGATGTGGCCCCGGCCTGGAGCCTTGATTATACCTCTGACTTGGACTGCTTAGATTCGATTTTACCTTCTAAAGAAGCAATCCTCGAAGCAATGATGGGTATAGATAAACCTTGGGAAGACTTACACCATCGTTCATACTTTCTTCCTCCATTGCAGGAAACTGAATCTAGATTCTCCAAGCTCTTTATTGGTGATGTTTGTATGGTGTCAAATCCTTTGGCTCCAGCACACGTTCGTGTTGAAGGTAATATGTCGGTGATTTCAGAAACAATACCTATAAACATCTCTAGGGACCCTAATGTGATTGAGAATCTCTTCATCGGAATCGAATGTTCCCCTGAAGAAATTCAAATTTACACCGACCTTTTCAAGGATTTTCGAGATGTATTTGCTTGGTCTTATGAAGAAATGCCTGGCATTGATCCTTCTATAGTTCAACGTGAGATCAAGACGTATGAAAATGCCAAACCGGTTCGTCAAAGGCTTTGGCCGGTTAATCCTAGGAAAGAAACAACAATTAAAGATGAAGTTGAGAAGTTGCTAAAGGCGGGTTTCATATACCCGGTTCCTCTTACTGATTGGGTTTCTAATCCAGTCCCTGTGGATAAAAAGCAAGGAACAATCCGAGTATGCATCGATTTTTGGGACCTAAACAAGGCTTGTTCGAAAGATAATTACCCCACGCCATTCATTGATCAGATTATCGATGAGTGTGCAGGTAATGAGATTTTTTCCTTCATGGATGGTTTTTCTGGTTATAATCAAATTTCTATCCGTCCTAAATATCAACATAAGACAACCTTTATATCAGTCCCTGGGGTACCTTTGCATATAGAAATATGCCTTTTGGTCTTAAAAATACTGGAGTCACTTTTCAGCGGGCCGTGCCATATGCTTTCCATGACATCAAATATATCATCGAAGGATACTTGGACGATCTCGCTGCTCATTCTCGAAAGAGAAATAAACACCCTAGTCATATTCGAATGGTTTTCGAGTGATGTTGTTTTTATAAAATCCAGTTGAATCCCAACAAGTGCTTTTTCGCAGTTACATCTGGTCGGTTGTTAGGATTCATTGTGTCAAATGAAGGGATTAGGGTTGATCCCTTCAAGGTTGAGGCAATAGTTCAGTTGCCTCCCCCGTCCTCAATTCGACAACTTCAAAGTCTTCAAGGGAAGGCTAATTTCTTAAGACGGTTTATAGCGAACTATGCTGAGATCACTAAAGGGTTCATGCGTTTGCTATAGAAAGGAGTTCCATTTGTATGGGACGACTTTGTGCAGTGGTCATTTGATGCTTTGAAAAAGGCATTAGTCTCTGCCCCACTTTTGAGTCCACCAGATTATGTTAGGGACTTCCTTTTATATCTCTCTACAACAGAATCAACCATTGGTATGGTTCTCATTTAGGAAGACGATGCTCTCATAGAGCATGTGATTTATTATTTGAGCCAAGGCTTAATAGGTCCTGAACTTCGCTACTCTCCAGTTGAGAAGTTGGCCTTGGCAGCTGTCCATGCTGTCCAACGGCTCTGTCATTATATCTTGCTACGCAAAACTTTTCTCTTAGAGATAGTCAAACCATTTCAATTTGTCCTCAGTAGGCAAGTGATTGGGGGAAAATATAATCGATGGATAGTTATTTTGCAAGAATTTGATCTCGAGTTCTTGTTTTCCAAGTCTAAGAAATCCATGGTTTTTGCTGAGCTAATTTCTGAGTTGCCTTGTGCAGAGGATACTATTTATGAGGAAAGTTTTCCCGGCGAACATTTATTCCTCATCTCTTCACTCGACCCTTGGTATGGAGATTTCATTGTCTACCTCCAGACTTCTAAGTTTCCCTCTACTTTCTCCAAGGATGAATGTTGAAAATTACGTCACCTGGCTAAAAATTATGTTACCGTTGGTGATACATTATACCATCGAGGGGTTGATTCAATCCTTCAGTGCTATTTAACCTTAGAGGAAGCAGAGTTAGTGCTAAATGACTGCCATAGTGGAGCTTGTGTTGGTCATCTATTAGGTCTTGCTACAGCCCAGCGCATCTTGCGTGCCGGCTATTTTTGGCCTTCACTCTTTAAAGATTGTGTTGAAGCAGTCAAACGTTGTCACCCGTGTCAAATTTATACTCGAAAGATGCGCGCACATCCAACTCCTCTTTTTCTCGTTGTCACCGTCGGTCCCTTTACTAAGTGGGGTATTGATTTTACAACTTGTAATCCGCCTTCAGTGGCGAATCACAGGTACATTATCGTGGTTGTAGACTACTTTACGAAGTGGGCTGAGGCCATGCCTACTTATAAAAACGATAGTGACATGGCAGCATTGTTCCTTTTTAATCAGATTATCTCAAGATTCGGTATCCCGAGAGAGATTGTCACTGATCATGGCAGTCATTTCCAGAATCAACTAATGTCTGAATTGGATCTCAAATTGGGTTTTCGGCAAGAGCGTTCGTCTCCTTATTATCCTCAGGCCAATGGACAGGTCGAGGTAGTTAACAAAACTCTTAAGATGATCCTGCAATGGGCAATCGACAAAAATCAGTCCAATTGGCACGTTATGTTGTATCTAGCTCTTTGGGCATACCAAATCTCCGTAAAGACTACTACTGGTTTTACAACTTTTCAGTTGGTTTATGGGATGGAATCTATCTTTCCGGTTGAATGTGAAATTCCATCTCTTAAGTTAGCTGTTGAGCTCCTTCCAGAGACTTCGAGTCTCGAAGAGAGCCTCTTTCACTTGGAACATCTCGATGAGCAGCGTCGAGATGCTGCCACAATGAATGAGGCTCATAAGAAAAGGGTTAAAACGCAGTATGATAAAGCTGTCCGTCCTTGAGTCTTTTCTGAAGGTGACCTTGTCTTGGTCTATTACCAAGATAAGGACACCTTAGGGGTAGGCAAGTTTAATCCTATGTGGTATGGTCCTTTTATTATTAAACGAGTTTTAGAAAAAGGGTCCTATGAGTTAATTAATTTTGAGGGAAACAAGCTGGTGGAGCCCCGAAATGGGCTCTACATAAAGAAGTACTTTGCTTAAGTAGGAGTTAGGCAATGGCTTCTTTGTACATTATGTATATTTGTACATATATCATCGAGAGTTTTTTGATATCAACACTTTTTGGTCTACTGTGGTAGGTGTTGATGGATGACTTGGTCTATTTTGGGTTCGCTGATGGTGCTAGTCAGCACACTTGGATTCTCCCTTCCGCAGCTTGGGTACTCTACTATCCAACTGGTCAATTTATGGTATCAAGGGGTGTATGCATTGGTCCCACTTCAAACAACATGGCTGAGTATACTGCCATCATTAATTTACTATCTGAGGCAATTTCTTATGGAATTGACTCGTTAGTAGTTTATCTCGATTCATAATTGACAGTGTCACAATTAAATAGCATTTATCAGGTAAGGGATCCTTGTTTATATCGCCAGTATTTAATGGTGAGGTTGTTGCAAAGATCATTTACTTATATTAATTATTTGCACATTCCAAGATCTCATAATTGGTTAGCTGATTCTATCGCTAATCAAGCATTAGACTGGCATATCAATCATTCATCACAATAAAATCAAGCATCAAAAAGTCGAATTGTATATATATATATCATAAAGCATCTCAAGTGTACATAAGTTTTTCCAAAAAATATACAAAATTGGGACTCAAATGCCCATAATCATGTCCGGCATATCTAATGCCCCGGCTCAGGATGAGCGGCTAAGTAGGGAACTAGTACATTGGCCACACGCCGAAAAGTGCGAACCCAATCACGTGGCATGCCAACCACATGATGCTACATATCCTCAGGAAGGTCCTCTATGGCAGCCATCAGTACTCGGTGAGTCAGTCTCACCAAGTGTCGCTGAACGGTATGTAGAATTCATTTTGTATCAACAGCCACCTCTTCAGCTCCTCGACCGCACTGTCCATGCCGCGGGAACCCATCTGGTCGTACCAGCCCAATATCTAGAACATGATCATCATATTAGTCATTTGAATCCCATCAAAAATATTTTTCAAAATCCATTATTATATTTGAAAAATCCAAAAAAATCATAAAATCAAAAAATACTTACCAATGTCGCCCCATGCTGCGGTCGGTGGTAATGCTAGATCGGGATCTCCTTGGAAATCCAACCCAGCATAAGGTTAGTCATCTATGGCGATGATCTGTTGATCCCACCAGGTAAAGAAGTCATCGTCAAATGCATTCCGTGGGACCTCCCCACCCCCTAGACGTTTCATCAGGTCAGCCCACCAGCCCATGCGTGGATCTCGTAGGGTGCTGATGGAAACTGCTGCCCTAGGGCAAAGTGCAGGGACCCTCTCAAAAAAGAAAGAACATAGAATAGTCCCATATCCAAAAATTTTGGTCTGTCCCCTCTTGATAGAAGTGAGCTGGCTCTTCATGTTGGCCAGAAGAGGAGTACACCAGTCAAATATAGTGGTGAGACAGTCGACTGCCACGCTCATGGTTAGCCATGATGCCTGGTGCAGAGAAGCTGACCCGTTCACTCGAGCTATGGTGAACAAGATTATCCTCAGCGGTAAACTCGCCACATGTGTGATGGAAATCTAACTTCCCACCTTCTTGGGATGCCTTGGGAAATATATCTGTATGTAGTCCTCGATCGAGAGACTGCTCCGTGTCCTGCCCCGCGAATGTACTACCTCTCCCCTTCGGGAAAGGCCGGTGATGAAATAGATATCTTCCACTTCTATCCTAAGTGGCATCTAGTCAATCATAAAGGCATCCTCCTCGATATTCCAGTAATCAATGAGCATCTCAAGCAGACATGTGTTTGCTTTCATATCTGGCAGTTTGAAGAATTTAAACAAACCACATCCCCATAGGGCATCCAAAGCATCAGGATCATTCATGACTTCATCATCTACCACGGAATGCTCTCTTTCTCGCCAAGTGACCGACATCCTGAAGAAAAAATTATTTTCAACCGTTATTTTTTTGTTTAAAAATGTTTGCAGCGTATACGTGGGTCCCTATGCACACAGTCGCGTATAGGGCCCGCGTGTATGCGGGTTTCATATTACCAACCCGCGTATATGCTGCAGTGAAATTTTTGGCAAAAAATTCAATGGTAAAACATTAATTAAAAATCTTAAAACTAGTCACAATCAATTGCAAGACAAGTATAAGAGTTACCTGGAGGTTTTTGAAGAATATGAACGGTTGAATTTGGCGTATGGGAAGTTTTCTCCTTTTGCTCCAAATCTTTGCTCTCAAAATCAAATGGTGAAAATGGTGAGTCCAAAAGCTCTTTCATGGGTTTTGAAAATGCAAATTTTTTTCAAAATTTTATTTTGTTTTGCCTCATGTGACTTTTAACTTCGGAGCTTGGAATGTCGAGAATGGTTTGATTTTCAGGACATTTTGGACGTTCTTTTCGATAGTTTTGAGACGCTTCCATGACTGCTGACCCGTCATGGCAGGTATCGTTTTCTCATTGGCATATAGGTTAGGGACACATTTTTCCATTGCATTATGCTTACTAGCCTCCATTTGTTGATACATCTGCCATAGGGTTGACCCCATCGTGTTATGGTTCGTAAGCCATCTTCACTCGCCGATTCTTTAAATCATGACACGATGGTAGAGCCATCCTTTACATGGGCATCGTAGTTAGCACCTCACTAACATTTGTTGCCCATGCTGCTCCGATTTGAGTAGGCTCAGGAGTCATCTGTAGTCCCGCCATGACTTATGCGTTGAAGACTCATTCCTCTTTGCTTCTTCGCTTCGTTCTGGCATTATACCCTAGAGGATCCTTTGTCTTGAGTTGTACTACTACATTGCATGTTGAATATTTGCATCTTTCTCCTAGATCCAGCTTCAGTTGGACTCATGTTTAAGCCAACTTTTTACCATGACGACTGCAAAATCAACCTTGCATACTTTTGACTTCTACAGCTTGACACACCTTGACCCGTGGAAGGAACGCACCTTTGAGTGTCACTGACTAGTTTTCACCTCCCTGCATTGAGCATAGGAACATTCCATTCCTAGGAACTAGATCATCTGTTTCATCGACACTCATTCTTTCCACTGTACTATAGCATTCTTTTATTATTTTTCAAGCTTAACAGAAAAAGACAAAAAAATTAAATATTCCAAAAAGAGCAGGAACGGGACAGTATTTCCATTTATTGTTGGCAGCTAGAGTCAGTCGTTTCGCCCTTGAACAAAGCACTCAAAGCAAAGTCTCCTCTATTTGGGTGGGATTTAGTTTGACTTAGGTATGCCTTAACCTTGTTATTGAGTCAGTTCTCCCCCGATTGGTTATCTCTTCCAATCATATGGAGGGTTCGTTCATGCCTCCTGCATGACGAACTTATACAGAGTCATCATATGCTACCACATAGTCACATTGAGTCATGATTTTGTTCAAGGGAAGTTAGCCTGAGTCGGCCTCTTTGCGGTGTCTCTTGACTCATTTTTCAGTTGGCCATCCCTGGTTTTCAGTATCATGTCTATCATCACATCAGTTACATTGGTCCTTTGCTCGTGCTGGTTTGAGAAGGTCTTCATTGACTTCTTGCTGGCGGGTCTTGTCCTTATCAACGACGACATCTTGCTCTGAGGACAGGCCTAGAGCCGCACCCTGGTCCTATTTTCATTATTGATAGGTCACCTCATGCTCAGCATCGATCAGTATCATGGGTCTTTGACTGAGTGGTTTCCCTTGTGTTCGAGATTAGCTTACATTATCACACATTAGGATTTTTGCAGTACCTTGGTTTCCATTTGACCCTATTGGTGGATACCTCGCCTCTGTGTCAACTTCCATTATTGGTTGGTTCAGAGGGTTTCTATCGTGCGCTAGCCACATCTTGTGTATGTCAGAAACGTACTTCGGTTGGGTTACTACATCTCTCTCGTCCGATTCCTTCCACATTATTGGCCTACGGGTTACACTCGTGCTAGATTGATGAAGGATGCCTTAATGCCTTCCTTCTAGCAAATCTTTCCCTATTGACTCCGACTCATTGCTCTGGGGCAAAGATCTAGAGTCCATTTGGCAGTACCTTGGGGTTTGCAGTCATTAGTGGTAGATCCTTCACTATAGATAGTGGGAAACCATCATTGTCTCTTGATCGATAGATTCTTACAGGTGTTCGACTCCAGCTCATTTATTCACACTTATTGGATTATACTGGGTACCTTGACGCTCATTATCATTATCGGTGAGTAGTCTCATGTTTTTTAATGGCGTACATCAATGACCGATAATCAAACAATTTCTCACATGGTCGACTTCAAATCATTTATTCCCATGGTGTAGAAATGTACCACGACGGTCGGTGAAGACCTCAGGTTGTATCAGCATTCATTAGTTCACTTGACAGTTGCTCCTGTTGCTGCTAGTTGATACCACTCCACCTTATATGTTGCAATCAGTCATGCTGACATTCTATATGCTGGCACCTGAGTTTGCAGTGTAGTACCATCCTATTCCATCATGTTCAGTTGGTAATTTTTGTGATTAGTTCTTGATATCAGTGATCCGGTTCATCCTTCAGCATCATTGACAATCTTATATGTGATATTCAGACATGTACTTGTTCGATCATGATCAGATGATCCATTATGTATTTTCCAGTCATTTATACTTGTATACTTAGTGGATCCGCTTGCACTTGATATGTGGACATGCTTTACTTTTTCTGAGCATGGGTATGCCCGCCTCAAACATTGTTTCTTTCTGATCTCCTTTTGTGGCTTGGCAGGCTGAACTCTGGTGAATTCCTTCTCGGTTTTTTACATATTTCCTTTCCATGTACTTGCTTAATACATTTCGGCCATCATGTACCCCTTTTGACCTCATATATTAGGGGGCACCTCTTATAGCTCCAAATCTCACTCTTATGGTTTGTGATGCTGCACTCATGGCCTAGGGCAACCCGTCCTTCCAAACCTGGACCAAAATTTTTAAAAACAATGTTTTTTCCCTTATACGCGACATTGCCTTGAGTTAAACGTGTGTATATGCGCATAGGCATATACCCAACCCACGTATATGTATTAAAACACTTAAAAAAATACAAAACTCCTTAATTTCGAGGGGAGATTGCGGTTTTTACCTGCTGATCACCTGTTAGTGCCCGTGGCCCAACTGTTCCCAACCAACTCCCAACTAAAAAACTACTTTGGGAGAAGTATAAAAAGGCTTCAATGGGAAGGCCTAAGGGAGGAGAGGAGAGAGAGAAAGGTTATTATGCTAAGATTTCCCTGACCAGGTCTGAATATCCTTGTGCCTCCTGCACTTCCCCCATTTTTACAGGAAACCCTTATTTCCTTGTGTGTTGATGTCCATCTACTACTTGTGATATCATGGAGCAAGTCATGGAAGGAGTTTGTTAAAGGCTTGAGACTAGACGAATCCAGAGGAAGGCTTCGCTTGGAGCCTGCGAAAGGATGACTCAGGTGAAATTGTTCTTTTCTATACTTTATTTGTCTATAATAAAAGAAACACATGTCTTTGTTCCTGATATAAATCTTCTTCATGTTTGTGATATTCATGTTAGAATTCATATGTGAATGGTTGTTTAAATTTCATAACTAACTACCTTTCTTTATAATATGAAGATGGTTTCTTTATAAGGTTTAGTCCATATATTATTGTACTTTCTTGAATTGGTTGTTTTGCAGGTCAAAGGAGCAAAAGGAACTCCAAGAAGGGTTTGGACCCTGGAAGGACCTTCTCAAATGTAGGACCTCAGGTACGCCCCTTATCATAGAATTTGCTTATGCTAGCATAATGGTTGTGTGGAATGTGTGTTTCTCTGTATAGACAACTTTCAGTCTGCTAGGGTTTCAACCCAAAAGCCCTAGGGGAACATTTCCCTTAACAGTGCAAGCATAAAATAGCAAAGCAAATGGACATTGAACATATAATAGCAAAAGAATATTATATTGCTAGAATGAAGATGAGAAGCTCGAATGAACAGAGGAGGAATAATCTCTAAAAGTTGAACCCGTAGTACATCTTACTAACAGCTATTTATAGCTTGTTTATAATTCTCCTAAGCTCTAAGAGGCTGGAAGCCTTAATCTGTCTGATCTATCCCTTAATTGTTTGATTCCCTCTAAGGGAAAGCATGGCTTGGACGATTATTCTTCTGATAGCAGAGCAACTACATTTAGATATTTTGGTTGTGCTGGCAGGATTGTAGATGCTCCATGATGTTTGTTTGATGAGCTGCACTAGGCTTTTGATGCGTTGTGCTTCTTCTCGACCTCTATGTCGGTTTGGGGAGGAGATGCGTGTGTTGTGGCCCTTTCTATGATTTAACAATGCATACATTTTGTTAAAGAAGAACAACGCTACCCTCTTGTGGACCTCTGTTAAAATAATGAATATTTCTACTTTAAACAGAAAACACAGTAGCGTTGAGAATTCCCTCCCCTCTTTGTCCTTTCCAGACTTCAACAGCCCTAAAAAATGATTAATTCCTTTATCGGGTTTTCCCTTTGTTAGGATATTTCGACACATAGGATATAGTTAAGTACAACTTGGTCTAGTATAGAGTTAGGTATAGAGTTAGGTAAAGTGTGTTTCTTTACCTTGTACATTTTGTAACTTACAATCCGACAGTTCATTCTCTCCTCAGTATTACCGACACTTGATCCGTGGCTTGACACCCGATTGGTCCATGATTTCTATTTAAAGTGCATGGAGGTTCATTTGTAGGAAAATCCGTGCATGAGAGAAGCATATGTAAATTTTCATTCTTTTATTAATAAATTGCCTGAAGTGGCCGTGTTGGCTCAGGCCGTGGACTGTTTCCCTCTTTGATGGTTTTAACCACGTCAAAAATACTGGTGTATTGATCTACGATCTGGTTGTGAGCGGTGTCCTTTGGTGTTCTGTCTAAGGAACTTACCCAGTAAATTCCTACATGGTATCAGAGCTATTTGAGGGCCGCGTCCGTTGGTGATCCAAATCTGAAGCCGGTAGAACTGCATCCAACTGCCGTTTCCTAGATCTACTGTTTCTGACTGCTTTCAAGCCGAGAGGACTGCTCTGTTGTGTTGCGAGCATCTGTTCCAGTGAGTAACCCCTTTCGTTTCAGGCGAAAAGGTTTCCAGTAGCCTTAGCTGCATCGTTTTTAAGATCTGGAGGTATACAGTGTTTATTTAAAGTTTACAGTTTTTTTTCTCTGTTTATTTCAGTTTCGGTTTATTTAGCCTTTTTTATTACCAGATCTATACCTTTCATTTCTGTGTATGCTCTTTTCCCTGCGACTCTATGCGATCTGGGCAAATCAAAAATAGAAAGGAAGGATTTTTCTCATGCGTATGCTCTTTTCCCTGCGCCTTAGGGTGATCTCGAAAAATCAGAAACATTGAGGAAAATATTTAGTTTCCGGCTAAAGCTAACTTTGAGCCGCAAGGTTTATTTTTGAAAATATTTAGTTTTTCGGCTAAAGCTAACTTCGAGCCGTAAGGTTCGTTTTCTTTGCATGTCCGTGTTGGGTTTTGTGTTTTTTGTTTTGTAGGGAAAAAGAGCTTTCTCAAAGCAAGCATGCAACCCAAAGCCCCCCCCCCCCCCCCCTCTCTCTCTCTCAAATTTTTTGTATAGCTCAATTGGTTCAAAGCTATTTTAAGAGAGTATAGGTCTTGGGTTCACGTCTCCATTTTGTGGGGACAGACTTTTTCATTTCCGCACATTCCCGCACTTCGTCAGCAACTTCATCAACGTTTTTTTCAAAAAGCCATAACTTCTTCATCTGGAAGTCGTTTTCAGAGACATTTTTTTTAAACCAGCCTAATGTTTCGAGATCTATCCATTGGAACACTTAGTTTTAGCATCTTTAGCTTCATTTTCCATTGAAATGGAAAGTCAATACCAAGTTACCCTTGACAGCACCAACTACTTCCAATGGTTGTCCTACATTGAGGATTTACTTAGAAGTAAAGGTATCTACAGAATAGCCTCAGGCCAAGAAAAGAAACCGAAGGATGAAGATAAGGCTGCTAAATGGGAAAATAGGCAAGATCAAGCACGTGGATTGATAGGGATGTCTATTTCTCCAGATCTTAGATTCCATATTGCAGAACTTGATACTCCTGATGAAGCAATGAAACAAATCAATAAAGTTTTTGGGATTAAAAATGAACTTAGAGCCCATCAACTTGAAAATGAGTTGCTTACATTGGACCCTAATAATTTTTCCTGCATTGAAGATTTCTTGTCCAAGTTCAAGACCCTTAGATATCTCTTGGAAGGTGTTAAAGTTAAGAAAGAAGATAGTAACCTTATCTATTCCATTCTTACTAAGTTGGGACCAGCCTACTCTGTGTTTGTTTCCACCTTCCATTCTACAAGAGAAGCCTTCATTTCTCAAGGAACAGACTACAAGTCCCCTTCCTTTGACTATTTTTGTGATTCTTTAATAAAAGAACAAGAAAAACTCTTACACCTTGGTCTTCTTAATCTTGGAAACTCTTCCAAGAAAGCGTTAGCCGCCTAGCAACAACCAAATTCAA
The DNA here is from genome assembly GCA_031772625.1 of Pinus tabuliformis. NCBI lineage: Eukaryota > Viridiplantae > Streptophyta > Pinopsida > Pinales > Pinaceae > Pinus > Pinus tabuliformis. The sequence continues at coordinate 171,449,943 of CM062814.1, read as the reverse complement.
AGAATCCTAAGAAGTCATATCCTAAAAAGAATGGTCCTAAACCAAACAAGGGTCCTAAGAAATCTCAGCCTCAAAATGAAAAATCATTTCAACAAAATGATAAGACAAATAAAAACAAATGGAAGAATACTGATAGACATTGCAGCTTTTGTAATCGAGATGACCACTTAGAATCCAAATGCTTTAAGAAGATGGAATCCTTGGAAACAGCGATGAAGAAACATAACATCCATTTGGAGCATTCTTCAACTTCAAATTCATCTTCAGGAATGGCACTTTCTGCATGTGTTTGTCAAGCATCTCGGTCTGGCTATGCACTAAATGTATCTTCTTCTTCTCATTCTCATGAGTGGCTCATTGATTCTGGAGCTTCTTATCACATGGCCAAAAGCAAAGCCATGTTTTCTTCTTTAAATGATTGTGACACCAAAAATATATATGTTGGTGATGATAGATCTCTTAGTGTTGTAGGGACTGGAACTGTTCATCTAGACAATGGTTAGTTTAATGATGTATTATGTGTTCCAACCTTATCCTACAACCTTCTATCTGTATATCAGATAACTCATTCAGGTGAAGGTAAAATCATTGAATTTTCACCTCATGATGCTGTAATCAAGGACCTAAAAGATCCTAAGAAGATTTTGGCTACTGGCATTGCTGATGATTCTACAAGGTTGTACAAGTTTCACAACTTTGGGTCATCAAATCTTCCCTCAGTATTTGTTGCTCATAACGATGAAGTGAGCAAACTTTGGCATGAGCGATTTGGTAACTTAAACTATCGCTCCCTTCATCATCTATGTAAAGAAAATATGGTGACAGGTCTTCCTATGGTATCTTGCAGAGATGGTGTTTGTTCCGGATGTGTACTCGGAAAACATCATCGGGACAGTTTTGAAAAACGTGCCTCTTGGCATGCCACAGCCCCTTTACAGCTTGTGCATAGTGATTTATGTGGTCCACTTCCAGGTGTTTCATTCTCTGGCTGCAAGTATTTCTTAACTTTGATTGATGATTTCTCCAGACGCACTTGGGTATACTTCTTAAAACTCAAGAGTGAAGTATTTAACACATTTTTGGCCTTCAAGGCCTTTGTTGAAAAATAATCTGGACATCAAATTCTTAAGCTAAGATTTGATAATGGTGGAGAATATGTTAAAAACACATTCATCAACTTTTGCACTAAGAATGGAATTCAAATGCAACATACTGTTCCATATACTCCACAACAAAATGGTGTAGCTGAAAGGAAGAATCGCACCTTAAAGGAAATGGCTAATTGTATGCTACAATCTAAAAAGGACTTGGTCTTAGTTTTTGGCAGAAGTAATTAACTGTGCAAATTACATAATAAATCGCACTCCTACTAAGGCTTTAAAGAATATCACTCAAGAAGAAGCATGGAGCTCAATCAAACCAGATGTAAGTCACTTTCATGTTTTTGGAAGTGAAGCGTGGGCCCATATTCTAGATGAAAAGCATAAAGCTTTAGAACCTAAGAGTGAAAAATGTACTTTTGTTGGATATTCTGAAGATGTCAAAGGCTATAAACTTATTCCATTTAAGTCCAAAAATGTTATCATTAGAAGAGATGTAAAATTTGATGAAAATATATCAGCCTGCGAGCCTAGTTCGGCGGATGTGCCACCTCTCCCTATCTCTTCTACTTTTGAAAACATTTCTTCTTCAGATGATGAAAGTGAGGATGACAATCCTCCCCCGCCATCTTAGGATCTTCCTTCAGCTCCTCAGCTTCCAAAATGGGTTCATGCTACTCGAGATGCGGCAGGTGATCTTGCCGGTGATCCTAGAGATCAGCGATGCACACGTTCTCAGTTCGAGAGAGCCTCTTCTTTACTGGCTCAAGCTCCAGTAAATTATGATCCTGACACCTTTGCAGAATCTTCAGGCCATCCAGTTTGGGAAGCAGCTATGAATGAAGAATATCATTCATTATTGGCAAATGATAAATGGGATCTTGTTCCTCTACCAAAGGGACGAAAACTTGTTAGATGCAAATGGGTTTACAGAACCAACTATGGACCAGATGGGAAAGTTGATAAACATAAAGCTCGTCTTGTTGCTAAAGGTTTTTCACAGGTTGAAGGCATTGACTACAATGAAACCTTCTCCCCTGGTGCCAAAATGAACTCTATCCGCCTTATTCTTTCCCTTGCTGCCTCGTTCAAATGGGAAGTCCATCAAATGGATGTTAAATCTTCCTTCTTGCATGGGTACTTGCATGAAGAAATATACATGGAACAACCTATTGGCTTTATACAAACAGACTTCAGCGTTGTATGTTGGCTTAAGAAATCCCTTTATGGTCTCAAACAAGCTCCTTGAGCTTGGTATGCGAAAATGGATAACTTTCTTTTAGAATCTGGCTTTTTTAGGTGTCATTCTGACAATACTGTCTACACCAAGAAAGTGGGAAAGTCTCTTATCATTCTTGTTCTTTATGTTGATGATCTTATCCTGACTGGTAGTGATCCCAACCTTATCAACCATGTGAAGTCTAGCCTTAAAAGGAAGTTTGAAATGACAGACTTAGGAAACTTACATTATCTTCTCGGTCTTCAAGTCTTGCAATCCAAGGAAGGTATTTCCCTTTCTCAGTCCAAGTATTCCTGTGATATTCTATGCCACTGTCACATGGAAGACTGTAAGCCAGCCCCTCTCCCTTCTAGTCTAGAGTCAAACTTTCAGTCACTTGTACTTCTCCTAAAGTTGATGCTACCTTATACCGTCAACTTGTAGGAAAACTTCTGCATCTAACCCATACTCGTCTTGACCTTTCCTTTGTTGTTGGCCTTGTTGCTTGGTTCATGCAAAACCCCCGTAAAATTCATTGGAAAGTAGCTAAAAGAATACTTCGTTATGTTCGAGGTACAGTTCAATTTGGAATTCATTACAGTGCCGAAGCATCTCCTCTATTGGTTGGTTTCACTGATTCCGATTGGGCTGGTGACCCTGATGATCGGAAGTCTACTACCAGTTATGTGTTCACTCTTGGTTTAGGACCTATTACATGGGCTTGCAATGAACAAGGTGCCATTTCTCTTTCATCAGCAGAAGCAGAGTATCGTGGTGTCGTAGAAGCTAGTAAGGAAGCCTTGTGGCTTTGTCAGATCCTATCAGAGTTTGGCTTTCAGGAGCAGCATCTGACTATACTTTGGTGTGATAATCAAAGTGCCATTCAGCTATGCAAAGATCCAGTCCAACATCAGCGCAGCAAACACATTGAACTACACATGCACTTCCTCAGAAAGCTCATCCATGACCATGTTCTTGAGGTGCAATATTGTTCAACAGATGATCAAGTTGCAGACATCTTCACAAAGGCTCTCACAGAGGCGAAGTTCACTAAACTTCGATTTATGGTTGGAGTTCAGGAAGTTGTCACTAAGGGGAGATAGGCTCTAGTGCCTCCTTCCTTCTCCTATAGTGTCATATTTGTAAATCCTTCAATCCTATCCCAAGTTGTTCCTAAGGGGGATGTTAGGACATTCCAACACATAGGATATAGTTAAGTACAACTTGGTCTAGTATAGAGTTAGGTATAGAGTTAGGTAAAGTGTGTTTCTTTACCTTGTACATTTTGTAACTTACAATCTGACGGTCACGATATGTAGTGATCCGATGATTCATTCTCTCCTCGGTATTATCGACACTTAATCCATGGCTTGACACCCGATTGGTCCATGATTTCTATTTAAAGCGCATGGAGGGTCATTTGTAGGAAAATCCATGCATGAGAGAAGCATATGTAAATTTTCATTCTTTTATTAATAAATTGCTTGAAGTGGCCACGTTGGCTCAGGCCGTGGACTGTTTCCCTCTTTGAGGGTTTTAACGACGTCAAAAATACTGGTGTATTGATCTGCGATCTAGTTGTGAGCGGTGTCCTTTGGTGTTCTATCCGAGGAACTTACCCTGTAAATTCCTACACCCTTAGGGTTATCGCAAGTCGCATTCGGCCCGCTCCCTTTATATTTCGTTGAACAACGAAAATACATTAATCTTCGAAAAAAACATTGAAAATGGGCCTTTCGCGGACCTCAAAATTTATGTATTTCACTTGTCGGATCCTTTCGGGTCCGAGCTTCATCGCAATTAGTGCTACCATGTTTCCCATTGCATTTCATTATGTAACAAAATACACTAAAATTAATTGAAGAATGGCCTTGGCGCGGACCTGAAAGATTATACATTTTGGTTCCGAAACCCATCGGGTCCGGGTCTCATCACAATTGGCACACATATATGCAAAGGCCCTGCCCCATGGTTTTTACTGATAGCGATCAACCGATGCGATGTGGGCCATGGATCTGCACGTGCGATCGACGGTCCACGTTGAATCGGCGATCGCTATCGCTCATTCCACACAACCTACGTCAACACTACACTGATACCTCCGGCGATGCGACCCATAGATAGTGATCATCGGTGATCGCTGATCGGCGGTGTCCAGCTTCAATTGCCACTTGGGACCGCCGATTTGTGATTTTTCGCTTAGATCTTGGCCGTTGATTGGCTAGATCTAACAGCAGTTGTGCATTCTTCAGTTTTAATCCTGCGATAAGGTTTTTCACTGATTTTTTAAGTGTTTTAGCGTCCTGATAGTGCATTTTTGCCCTTCCAAGGGCTCTCCTCCCTTGATTATTTCAGTCTTGGAATCATCTTAAGAACTTTTGAAGATTCAAAGAGCATTTTTGGATCCCTTTGCATTATTTTAAGCAAACTTTTGAGACTTTGGAATATTTTGGATCCATTTTTGGGCCAAACGCCAACAAAGCTAATAGTTCCATTCGAGTTTTAGCCTTTAATAATGCCAAAATTCCCTGATTTTCTCTCACAAACTTGCATTCAATGCACATTATTCCACTAGGCATAATAGCTCACTTTGAATCATCTCATTAAATAAAATATAATCAAAACATGTAATAAATTGTGAGAAGAGTTGATTTGACTAAGCTAGGAGGTGAATTAAGGTCCATATAGTTACTCAATGAGGAGGCTCATCATCACCCCCTACTGAAAGTGTTTCTCATGCTCTGAGAAAATCAATCAATATCCATATCTTTGATAGCCTTGGTGGCCTCCCCGACATCCCATGCTTCTACTGTGGTCTCCTCTTCTTGTGCATAGAATCATGCCTTCCTTTATATATCCTCCCACTGCTTTCTTTCTTCCTCTTCCTTCCTTCCTTCTAACATCCCCAAGAGCAGTGGTGGATTGAGTCTCAAGCCAATCCAATTGACTTTGTGCCTTTGGATGGTTTGCTTGTACACGGGTCTCTTGTTTAGTGCTTTTCTCATTCTTTGAGGAGAATTGTACTCTCTGATTTTCAAATTGTATGGAAAAGTATTCCATCTCTTTTGGCAAGCTTTCATGCTGTCATCGCCTAACAGTTTGAACATATCCTCAAAATGTGTAATTTCTTTCTCTTAGGTAGCAAGATACCTGGGTGCAAGTTAAAAATAATTTGCAATTAAATTATGTGTGCCGATGACAACCATTGGATTTGAATTCTCATGTCTTATCATGAGAGGCTCTATTTATTCCCTTGCCAATATCTTCTTCATTTATGTAGCCCTTGATTCCTCATGGTTCATCGATGATGCCAAAGCCATCAACTGTAAATCCCCTAGCTTTTCATTAGGGTCCCATACATTCAGATTTGTCAAGGCCATGTTATGCAAGTAGAACTCATACATCTTAGCCCTATCCTCCAATGTGCTTTGATCACAAAGATCAATGAACTGTCTATAATCCTGGAATGGCATAGTGCCTCTCTGTGCCAGGACCTTCATTTGGAACTGCAACCATTGTTCCTCAAGGTATAATGCATAGGACTTAGTTGACATCCTGCACTAGATTGCCTCTAAGGATAGAATGGCCATGGATTCCAATTGATTCTCTCTTTCTTGTAGCTATCCTTTTAACCTTCTATTTTCTGCCTCCAATAGAGTTTTCATTATGGCCTCTTTGTCCCTCAGGCTACTCAGTTTTATGCCCATTTCTTTGAGCTTTTCCTCCATGTGACCTATGTCCTCCACCCCCTTGGACTTGGCAATCTGCATCCATGTATGCGTTCTTACTCTTTCTTTCTCAAGCTCAAAGAATAATGGGAAGGAAAATTATCATGGAATGACCCTACCCGTTTCAATAAACCTATCGTAGGATTTAAGGTTACGTTGAGGACTAGTTTCCCTTAGCTATGGGTCCTCTTTATTTGTTTCCCTTAGCTGTAGGATTGCCTCTGCTTCCTGTAGGTCCTTCTGTGTATCCTGTAGGATGCCTTTTCCCTTGGATGAGGCAGATCTAGTCACAGGCCTTATCACATAAGTGATAGGAGACATAGGGGAGCTTGTCCTGAGGATCCTTCTGCTTGAGTTTTCATAAGAGTTACCATCTTCTCCTACTATTTAGGTGAGTCTTCAATAACAATAGGAACCTTGGTGGGAGTTTGAGATTTTCCCTGCCTGATTATTTTACTTTTTCTTGTCCTAAAGTACAATGGAGTTTGTCTTTGTCTTTTGCCTTTTTGTTTGGTAGGGGTGCTAAGGGTAGTGAGGGCAGTTGCTGCCTCTTTCTCAGTGGGTTTTGGAGATACCCTAGGTGGTTCCTACTTGTCTTCTGCCTCCTCTTTTCCATTCCCCCTCTCATATTTGTTTTTATCTCTTCTTCTCTCTAGTTCCTCACTCTGTTCATCAATTTCCTCCTTGGCATCTTATTTTGTTTCTACACACACTTTCATTCTATTTCTTTTCCTTTCTTCCTCATTTGTTTCCTCTTCATCCCTCTCTGCTTCTTCTTCATCTGTTTCAGTTTCTTCTTCATCCTCACTGTGTTTATGAGCTCCCTTCTATTAAACCCCCTGTCATTTTCTCTGATGGATGGAGGAGTATATATGTCTGATACAAAATTCTAATGAATGATAAAGTTTAACTGAAATTTCTTTGTATACAATTCCCTTACACTGCAATCAATTTATTATGTTCCTTTCACTTGGAGAAATATAGGGAAATGTAGAGCCTACCTCCTTAACACTACTTGATGAATCCACCCTCTTCTTTCCCCCTCTGAAGCTGCTCATTGCCAATCCTGTAGACTACTTGACTGTATCCTATAGGATCTCCTGTAGGATCCTGTAAGATTTCTTGTAGGATCCTGTAGGTGGTCCTATGCAGGGAAAAATGAAATTTCCCTTTCTTGTAGACTACTTGAAGGCCAAGAGAGACTTTTCTAGTGTGGAGCCTTGAGAAAGTGAATGATTCTATGCATGGGGATCAACATTTATTTCCTCATATGGGTGATTTGAGTGAGGTGGTGTGCTGGTAACTGAAGTACAAATATCTATTTTTGGACTGTTGGTCGCACTACCACATCATCATTCTCCTCACCTCATAATCAAATCCCACTTCGGGCATCCATAGCTTAACTACTTTTGACCTCATCCTTCTTTTCCTTAACTTGACTGCTGCCACGTGTGTAAGGACTAACTGCCTTCTCCCCATTGACTCAACGAAGGTGGCTAAGTTAACTCGCCACCTTTCGCTTATAAACCAACTCTTTCACAACTTTTACATCTTTTTGATCACATTGCTAATGAGAGAGTGTAAGTGAGATACTTACTTGTGGTAATGATGCCTTGATGTTGTTTGAAGTATGAAGTACAGGGAAAATTTTAGGGGCTAATATTCACCCATGGGCTAATTTTCTATACTTTTTCCAAAAAAATATTCGTAATTTCCATTTTTTTGTGAAAATGATTCGCCCAAATTTTATAGAATGAAATTATTTTACCCTAAAAATCGCCAAAAAATTATATATATACTATATAAAAATATTATAAATTTGAGTATTTTACAAAAATATCTCCAAACATTTTATAGATTTCATATTATGGACTAGTGAGATTCGCCAAGGTTTCTAAACTTTAAAATAAATTTCCATCCTTAAAATTTTCCCTGATGAAGTCTTTGTTGTGTGCTTGCTGCATGTGCTTTTCTCCTTTTTTAATATTGTCCTTTGATGATTTTCTTTGATGTGCAGGTACTTGATGTTGATTATGACAAGGATCTTGATGTTGCTACTAGGATCTATAGGAGCTTCTTCTACCTATGGATCTCCATTCTTGAAGCTGACTGCAACCTATGATTTTTGTTTTGTGGGATAGGCTACTACAGATTTCCTACAGGATGTCCTATAGTTGCTTCTCCCTCAAAATTTTAATTATATTCTACTTATGGAGCATAAGGATGGTTGGCATGGGTAGAGAAGGAGTATATGTTTTTTGAATGAGGAAAATAGCCTACATGTGTTGTCACCTTGCTCTCTGTATTCATCCTTTTCCTGCTGTCTTGGAAAAAATAGTTCCAAAATTCAAGACAACCTCTTGTAGCCTAATTATTTTGTCCATATCCCCCAAACAGTAGAATGGATTTACCTGAAACTTTCTCATCATGTTTCCATCATCATTATGCACCTCCAGATAAAAACAAATTGGTCAATGGATGCATGGATCTCAAGAAAAACTCAAACTGGCTGAAGGTGATGGGGTTTGATTTCTTGGAAACCATGCACTAGAATTTTTTGAAATTTCTTGGGCATGTTACCATCATCCACATGCATCTCCCCATCAAACAAAATTTTAAATGGATTCACGGATATCGTGAAAATGCAAAAATGGTTGTAGGTGATGGAGCCTGATTTCGCGAAAAATTGCTTGAACACGTTACCATCATCCATACGCATATTCCCCTTAAACAAATTTGAAAATGGATGCATGGTTTTGAAGTTATGGAAAAAACAAACTTTTGCTCTATGTATTTTTGTATCCTATAGTAAAATAGAGCCTTCCTATAGTTTTTTATGACAACAAGAAAAATTAATGGGAAAATATTGAGAATGATGGGTGGATGGTGGAAATAAATGAGGGTGATGGATTGGCATGGCCTTGGCCTTGTTGGAGCATCTGAGAAAAGGAGGAGAAAGTAAAAATTTGACTTTTTTTGACTGGGTTTGTCCTATTTTCCTTTTGGTACCAACTTTTTCTTGTTGCTTGCAGATGTTGGAGAGTACATATAGTACATGCATTCATCAAAGAGATGCATTGAGAAAGGATTTTTTTTTCTTTTTTTCATTTTACGCCCACTAGCTGCCTCAATGAGGTTTTCAACTAGTAGGTCTGCCTAGGCACCTCAAATGAGGTTTTCACCAAGGATTGTTTTTTTTTTTCTATTTCTTTCCAACCCATTGACTACCTCATTGAGGTTTTCAATCAATGAGCCAATCTCATGAGCCTCAAGGAGGTTTTCAACTAAGATTTTATTTTATTTTCCTATTTTTCATTTTTTTCTACCCTACTCTACTTGAAAAGAAAAATCACGTTCAAGTATAAGAATAATTCAAATGGAGCCATGTGCACATCAAGATGACAGAAAAAATAATGTGTAGGCTTGAAATGTATGCTTTGACATGTACCTGAATTTGAGTGATCAATGCTTTGACTTTGATTTTATCAAGGAAAATTGAGGAAGATAGTATTGTTGCAACTTAGTGACTATCTGGAACCATATTTGAATATAGTTGTTGTGTCCCTGGTCCTTTTGCTGATCTGGATAATTCTTCATGTCTTCTTCTACCATTACCTTCAAATATTCCTCTTTTTTATCATTGTTCTCTTCAATACATGGAGGATTTGATGGTAACCATGAGGGAGCTTTCTCAATCTCTAATTTTGATGTTTGTTCTTCATCAATTGCAACCCATTGTTCTATGGTCTTCTCATTTGAATCTTCTTCTTCTAGATGTGGTCCTTCAATGATATCAATATAATGCCTTTTTTGCAATACTCTTCCTGAGCTATGGTGAATACCATTGATCTCAAGAAGATATGTTT